>CM055119.1:80453856-81053856 GCA_029206835.1 Rana muscosa | reverse complement strand
CATGGTTAATGATAGACTCACCTGCATCCTCCGCAACACTACTAAGAAATTTGATCTGATATGGGATCCGTGGATACGATACATCTCTCCATCCTAATACACCTCTGGCTGACCCTCTCTTCTTCTCTCTTCTCCCCCCCCCCCTTTTTTTTTATTTTTATTTTTTTATTTTTCCTCCCTTTTCTTCTCTTCTCCTTCTTTCTTTTCTTTTTTTCTTTTTTTTTCTTTCTTCTCCTTTCCTTTTCTCCTCTTTTTCATATTTACTGCTTATCAGATATATTTTTGTAGATACAGGATGTCCTAATAATACATATACTTCCAGGTTGCTGATACTCGAGAGAAGGTACACAAGAGAACCCCCCCTTTTTTTTTTTTTCTCTTTTTCCTTTATCCCTCCCCCTCCCCATTCCCTTCCCACTCCACATTCCCTTCCCACTCCACATTTTCTTCCTTTGCTTTCTATACTGTACCTTTTCCCTGTGCTATATCCCTTCCTAATATTGCAGGCCTAAATGACTCATTGGGACTTTATGTAGTTAGTCCCCAACAAATCGGAAGCATACTTCATGATCTGATCATTAATAACTCTTAAATTTCTATGTTATTTCACTCTGTCAATCTCACCACTATTTCCATCAATAGTGTTCTATATTGCATTTCTCAATTTATCGTGTTGAAGTGGTGTATTTCTGTTTATCCTGATGGAAGGACATTTGGCGGCTTACGCTTACTTTCTCATTTGCAAACATTGTTGATTATTGAATGTATTCTTTGAGACATCGTCTTGTCATTTGATTGATAAAAAAATATTGAAAGTAAAGATGACCTTGAGCTTCTCCTTCTACGAACCTAG
The DNA here is from genome assembly GCA_029206835.1 of Rana muscosa. NCBI lineage: Eukaryota > Metazoa > Chordata > Amphibia > Anura > Ranidae > Rana > Rana muscosa. Next base: position 81,053,003 of record CM055119.1, on the reverse strand, counting down.
CCCATATCAAGGGGAAGACATCTCTCCAGGGAGTCAACAGACCCTTCCTTCACCGTGACTCCCGCATCGGTCCATCAGAATGATCCTCCCTTCCCTGGAACATGGTCCCCTACACGAGGCGGCACCCTAAGACTCCTCGACCCTTAGCGGACTCCAGACGAAGGCTCTGGACTCCAGGCTTTACTCCCGCACCTAGGCCTCCATACCCAGGGCAGCAGGAACTCCAGGATAGTACCTCACCCCGGGCTAAAGGTACCCGAGATGGAACAGGAACACATGCACCCAGGCCGAAGGCACCTGGGCATGAACCCCACTGGACATCAGCCCCCAGGCCAAAGGTCTGCCCCTTTTATATGCTCTCCCGGCATGCACAGCAGGTTCCCCGCCCCGCTGTACTACTGCCAAGAGGGGACACAAAAGGCACAGCACTGTATCGGCGGTTCAACCCTAGCCTACCATGGCAGCGCCACCTGTAGGCCGCAGGGAACTGCACACCAATACTGTCCCCCGAGGACAAAATGGTCCATGAATCCTACAGAATTAGGGTGTTTGAGCCTATTTACCACTCAAACACTTCCCTTAAATTTAGCACCCCGCTACATTTTTATTTCAAAGTATTTTATTTTCCCACTAGCTTATCCATTAAATTGAATCATTTATTCCAGAAAGGGCGTATTCTGGGGCATTCCCACCATATGTGTGGCATCGTGCCGTTGAGTTTCTGAGGTTCTTAATGACTTCCCGTACCTCTTCTGCTGAAAAGGGGGCCTCCAGCATATTTTTTTATTTTTTTTATGTTATTTTAAGTTATTTCCCTATCCACATTTGTTTGCAGAACACTTGCCATGCTCTTAACAACATTTTGCTGCCATTTGCAGCCCTCTAGCCCTTTCCATTACTTTTTTAGAGCCTTTTTAGTCCTTAGAAGTCCGGGTCCCCATTGACTTCAATGGGGTTCGGGTTCGGGTTAAAGTTCGGTCCCGAACCCGAACTTTTTTCCGAAGTTCGGCCGAACCCGTCGAACCCGAACATCCAGGTGTCCGCTCAACTCTATACATATTAACTAGACAATAACCTACCAAAATAATTGTAAATTGTATTTACAGATGTAAAAGGCTTTTATCGGTACAGTGTTGGGATACATTCCATGCTTATGTTTTGTTTATTATCTGACAAATTGACCAAAATGCTTTAATAGAGTGGTAATGAGTTTTAACCCCTGCCAAGTTTTTTTACTGTTTTCTGGTTTTGCTTTACAGCAGTTCATGGTAATGCTTAGCACATTGTGACTGTATGTCAAAAAAATGGTTGATCAAGGGTGGGACTTTGTGTGTGCCTCAGTGGAGTGAATAAATATAGATGTATCACGATATATAGAAAAATAAACAATTTTTATTATCCTGCCGAAGGCAGCAATGTAAAAAAAACTTTCACAAAAGTATATATAAGAAAATATAAAATCACATTACAGTTCAAATAATGGGTAACTGGATGTGCGATTCCCATTCACAGAGAGAAGTGAAGGCCTACGCATTTCGCGGATTTCCGCTTCATCAGGGCCATTTAGCGTAGCACAAAGAGTTAATACAAGGGTTCTAGGAGCAAACAAAACAAGCTTAGCACATTGTGTGGTGGGTTGCAGTGCCATTTATTTAGAGCAGCACTATAGCACACATTTTTTATTTTTTGTCTAGTGCAGTGCAAAGTCAGTCAAATCTAAATTAAAGCAGAACTTTACCCATAACAACTTGATAAAAAAGAATGTTCTTTTAGCAAGGAACATAAATTCCACAAGAATAATTAGGCTACCGAAATTGGTGTGTGCTGTAAATTGCCTCCAGCATTGTCCCTGTTTCTTCTTGCTGGAGGCTGCCATTTTGCAGAAGCCCAGATGCCCTGAGCAGCAGTAGGCTGTCAGCTGATCGGCCACTACATTTGCGGCATAGTGCTTAAAAAATGAGAGCAGCTGAGCATGTGCAGAGCAGGGTAGGAGGGTGTATTAATGTATTTTAAACTTAAATGTTTTACATAGCTATACCTACAAAAAAGGGAGAGCCTGAAGTGATCTAGTAGGACATCTTTTTCTGACAAAGTTCAACTGCACTAATGTGCGTTTATGCCACAGGAGAATAAATAATGGGAAGGAGACTGCGACAGGACAATCTCTATTCACATGGTTTTACTGGTACCACATCTCTTTGTACATGACACTGAAAAATAATGAATCCCTAATGTAGCGCCCATCCCAAATGGTTGGCACGCTATTTAAATTTAAAGGGATGTCTGAGTCAGTAGTTGGGCTCAGACATTTGAATTACAACTTGTTTTTGCCTCAGTTTTAGCTGTGGCTTGCCTGGTAGTTTTCCCTTATTGCCTGTAGGTGGCGATGATAACTCAGGCACCTGTTGGAACACGGGCAAGTCATGGTGCATTGAGTGGCCCTTCTTGGCACCGGTACAGGGGGAGTGGTGAACCCGCTGTGCCTGCTGAGAATTGATACTTAAGGGGCAGACGCCATTGATTGGGGTCCTTCTTTGCCTCGTGGCCCTCAGGGCTTGAGGTGTGCGTGTGGTTTTGGCCTCGGGGCCACTCTGGCCCGAGGCTGCATCGCTGTCTAGTAGGCCCAGCTAACCTGGCTGGGGCCTACATCTAGAACAAGGAATCCCAAGCTGTCCACCCAAATGGGGAGGAAGCATCTTGGTGAAGGAGACCAGGGGAGTATCTACCCGGAGGTGACCGGCAACTTACCGCTGTCTCGGGAGAGGCCTGGAAACTTCATTAAAGAGGGATTCCCGATTTTACAAGCCCTGCAATTCACCTATACGGCTTAAAGGCTCATTGACTGTACGGCTGGAAGTCTGGGGCGGGGAAATCCTGTGGCAGAGGGTTCCTGGACTATCCTTTCATTAGATCCTTCATCTAATTCTAAAGGTCTGAGGCGGAGGTTGTCCCGCTGATGATTCGTGTGTCATCCCGGCTGCTAGGCTCTGTGAGAGAGGACTATCCGGATGGCCAATACCCGCTCTAGCATTGAGAGTGGTTAGTGAATTTTGTACTGACACTGTGACATTTCGTTGCGAGTGCCTGAACCTTCCCCTGCTCTTCTATACCTTCTGCTTTCTCAATGTTAATTGCAAAAGAAAATAAAGCCTAACTGTTTGAGGTTTTACATCTGTGTGGACATTGCATTACTACAGACTTTCCTACCCGGACAACGCAGCTGAAAGAGGTAACGTGCAAAACCCAAAACTAATCAGCGGCCCTGAAGAGGGTATTGCTACACTAACAAAAAATAAAACTAATTCTACTTTGAGGGTACCACACCACACGTTTAAAATTCACCATTTTATTAGTACAAATACATTTTCAAAAGTTTAAAATAGAAAATATCCTTAACACATAGGTGGTGATTATAATAAAATTGCACTTTTATACTGTATATTAACAGATCCCTAGTAGGTATGATGAAGTAGTATATAAAAGCCTCCAACGTGTTTCGCAGGGACAGCCCGCTTCCTCAGGGAAAACTGGCCAGGAATTCTGTCAAAAGTATTAAGAATACATGTAGCCTGAATCAGGAAAGTGGAACTACGACCATTGCATATCAGGAAAAACCCACCACACCTTTTAAGATGTATGAATATTTATGCAAGGGTGAATAGATGCATACCCTTAAGTAAATGTAATTGCTGGAATAAAGGTTTAAGGTGTCAGAAAAGAGTGTCTCCATATTGTAGTTTTTGGTCCAAAAATCAAAGTCGGCATTGGCGTTTCACCAAATATGTGGTGGGGCTTATGCCACAGGATTCCAAGAAAGGCACTCGCTATCAAAGCAACTATGTCCTTGCTTGATGTGGTGTCTGCAGCCATTGCACTAAGGATGAGTGTATTGTCTGACATCTTAGCTAGCGTTGCAGGGCATCTAGGAAGCTGGGACAAGTACGACGTACTTTGTTCCATCAGGAACTAAATTTATTTAAAAAAGGGATAATTCTTCTTTAATCTAATTATCCTATCCAACGCAGTTCTTAGATGTCAAAAAGCAGTTCGCTGCCTGCAGTTGTACTTGTTGGTAAGGTATCACCAATGTGGCAAGCCCTTATTTCAGTGTCCCCACTGGACAGATTCACCCTTATCACCACTCCTGGTGACTACTGTCTCAAGTACAAAAAAGAGAAAAAAAAAACGATGGGTAAGCTTGTTCTGGTGACACTTCTAAGAAGGATATCCCCTCACTTTGGTGATAATTTCACTTCCAGCTGTGTCTCTTGGACAGTAAGTGAAGAGAAATATCCCCAACAAGCCAATAAAAATAAATAAAAAAATAGGATTTTTGCACTCACCGTAAAATCCTTTTCTCTGAGTTCATGGACGGACACCGCCTTAATCTTGACAAAGTGGGTGTTAGCCGTCATTCAGGAGTGACTAGGCAGAAACTTGTAGAAAGTGTTAAACACATCACACCTAATACAGTACCGCCCAGGGGTGGACCCTCTGGGTATAACCCCTCTCTCTGCATCTCGCAGATTAGTTCGTCAAAAAGCAGTACAAACTTAAAAAGGAGGGGTGGCTGCTGTGTCCATCCATGAACTCAGAGAAAATGATTTTACGGTGAGTACAAAAATCCTATTTTCTCTTTCGTTCATGAAAAGCAGTGTCAAAAAAAACTGGTGGTAACAGCATAAAAATAACCTTCACCCCAAAACAAAAAAGAGCTCCTCAACCGAGGTGTTGCAACTCTAAACAGCCGCCTGCAAAACCTTGCGGCCGAAAGAAGCATCCAAAGATGCACTTATATCAACCTTGTAAAATTGTAGTGAAAGTGTGAACGGACGACCAGGTCGCCGCCTTTCACACCTGAGAAACAGACGCTTGATGTCGGAAAGCCCAAGAGGCACCTATTGCCCTGGTCGAATGCGCAGTGACAGGAAAGGGGGGCGCCCGACCCTTTATGGCGTAAGCCTGAATCACGATCTGTCGGATCCACCTCGAGATGGTGGCCGACGAGAGCGCCAGGCCCTTCTTAGGGCCAGCCACTGAAACAAACAGTGAGTCTGTCCTCCGTAACGGAGCAGTAGCAGACAAGTATACACTCAGAGCTCGGACAACGTCCAAGGAATGCAACGCCGCTTCCTTAGGATGCGACGGACGAGGACACAAGGATGGAAGTACAATGTCCTCATTGGGATGGAAGGCCGAAACGACCTTGAGAAGAAAAGAAGGCTGCGGACGCAGCACCAACTTATCCTTGTGGAAGACCAGATAGGGAGCCTTGCATTACAAGGCTGCCAGCTCAGAAACCTATCTAACTGACGTAACAGCCACCAAAAAGACCACTTAATGTTCTCAAACGGTGACTTCTGAAGCACAGAGAGGACCAGATTCAAGTCCCATGGAGGTAGTGGAGGACGGACCGGAGGGGCCACATGCCGAACCCCCTGCACAAACATACTCACGAGAGAGTGAGCCACCAGGGGTCGCTGAAAAAAGACAGCCAGGGCAGATATCTGCCCCTTAATCGTACTTAAAGCAAGCTTTTGGTACACCCCACGCTGTAAGAACAGCAGGACTCTGGAAACCAAATAAGTACACGGATGCCACCTCATTTCCTCACACATGGATATGTAGGCCTTCCAAGTGCGATGGTAAACCTTCCTAGAGGACGACTTCCGAGCACTCCTTATAGTAGAGATCACCGAATATGACAGGCCCCGGTCTCTTAGCACCTGGCTCTCAATAGCCATGCCGTTAAAGCCAGCGACTGTAAAGCAGGATGCATTATGGGACCTTGCGACAGCAGGTCCTTTCGTAGCGGTAGACGCCAAGGGACGTTTGCTACCAGACGCACTAGATCGGTGTACCAAGGACGCCGAGGCCAATCCGGAGCAATCAGGATCATTGGAATCCCCTCTGCCTCCACTCTGCGAAGCAGATAAAGGAGCTTCAGGGGAGGGAAGGCATATAGTAGCCACTACTGACTCCACGGTGCCACCAACGCGTCCGTCGCGTCTGCCCATGGGTCCCTTGATCTGGCCACAACCTCAATACTTTCCGATTAAAGCGAGAAGATCTACGCCTCGCTCGCCCCATTTTTGGCAAAGGAGCTGAAACACATCCGGGTGTAGAGACCACTCTCCTTGGTCCAGCATCTGGCGACTCAGGTAGTCCGCCTGCCAGTTCTCCACCCTCGGAATGTATACGGCCAACAGGGCCGGTACGCTCCTTTCTGCCTACCTCAGGATGCAAACGACCTCCGACGCTGCGGCCGAGCTTCTTGTTCCTCCTTGATGTTTGACATATGCCACCGCCGTGGCGTTGTCCGACTGGATCCTGACGGGACGCCCTTGCAGCCTCTGAGACCACGTGGTGGAGAGGCACTGCCTGATCGCCCGGAGTTCAAGGACATTGATCGGCAGGCGGGATTCCTTTGGAGTCCAGCAACCCTGCGTCGACTGAATACCCCAGACTCCCCCCCCCCCAACCGGTAAGGCTGGCATCCGTCGTGATCACCGTCCAGTGAAAAGGAAGGAAGGACTTCCCGGACAGAAGTGCTGGTGATGTCAGCCACCAAACCAGGGAGGTCCTGACTAGGTGGCTCACCCGGATTTGACAATCCAGGGACGATGGGCATTTGTCCCATCTAGACAGAATTCCCTTCTGCAACACTCGAGTGTGATATTGAGCATACGGAGCCGCCTCAAAGGAGGCTACCATGAGACCCAGGACTCGCATGCAAAAGCGAAGTGACGACCATCTTTGGGATGTCAACTGCCACACCGCAGCCCAAAGGGTCTGCAACTTTTCCACAGGGAGAAAAACTTTTGCCTCTGAGGAATCCAGAATCAACCCCAGATACACTAGGCATTGAGTCGGCACCAATACTGACTTTTGCGTGTTTAGCACCCAACCAAAGTCTCAGAGGGTCTGACAGGTTATAGACACGCTCTCCTCTAATTCTGAGCTTGAAGTGGCCCTCAGAAGAAGATCGTCCAAGTAGCCCACGATAGCGATGCCATGCTGTCTTAGCAGGGCCAGAATCGGGGCGAGCACCTTGGTGAACACTCTCGTGCCGATGCCAGGCCAAACGGGAGAGCCACAAATTGATATTGGTCCTCCCCGACCGCGAAGCACAGAAATCTCTGATGCCTGGTGCATATGGGGACATGCAGGTATGCGTCCTTGATGTCCAAGGACGCCAGAAAGTCCCCTGGATGGAGAGCAGCGTTTACAGAGCGAACCGACTCCATCCGGAATCTTTGTACTTTCACAAAGCAATTGAGGGCCTTGAGATCCAGGATTGGAAGAACCCCATCCTTCTTTGGTACTACGAACAGATACGAGTAAAACCCCTGAAACCGTTCCTGCACTGGGACAGGAATGATCATCCCGTGTACCAGCAGATCCTGGACCGCCCCATACAGGGCTTCCCGACGCTTTTTTCTCAGAGCAGGCGCTTTATCGGCCTGGGATCTTTTACCTGCAGCACTGGGCGGACGAAAAAAACGCTTGTGTGTAGTGAAGGAGGGCCCTTGCCTACAGCGTGGCTCCTTACTCATTTTGGATTGCGGGAGCAGCGTGCTCTTACCTCATGTGGCATCCTTAATGATGTCATCCAGAGAGGCTCCAAAAAGTCTGTCAACCTTAAAGGGCAAATCCATCAGGGCCTTTTTGGAAGATTGGTCCGCAGACCAGCACTTTAGCCAGATCAGGCGGCGTAACACCACCGCATAGACCGAGGCTCTGGACAGTAAGGGGATAGTATCCAAGTCTGACTCGCAGACAAACTTAAGGCCCTGTACCAACTGGTCGGCCAAAGCTACCTCGTCCGGAGTAGCCTCACGTGCTTTTAACCCCTGGAGCAGCATCTTTGCCCACTCAGTAAGTGTCTGAGACACCAAAGCCCCAGCTATTGCTGGACGCACTGCTGAGCCCACTACTGTGTATAGGTAACGAGCGATTGCCTCAGCCTTCTTGTCCACAGGGTCATTGAAGACAGGAGCCCCTTCCACCGGAATTGTGGTTACTTTAAGTCTGGACACAGGAGGGTCCACTACCGGGGGAGAGGTCCATTTTTTCTGGAAACTCTCCTCAACGGGGTACCGGACCGCCAAACTTTTTGGGGCCGAAAAAACCTTCTGTGGTTTTTCCCACTCCTTGTATAAAAGTTCATCAAGATAAGACACAAGGAAACACCTTGGGAGTGTGGGTGTGGGCCGGCTTACGGAACCCAAAGGGGACCACCGTTTCTGCCGCTTCTGCAGAATCCTTCATCTTTAGCGTATCCCGCACTGCGGTGATAAGATCAGATACCAGAGCGTGCTGACACCAGAGTCACTGTCTGACCGGTCGCAATCCGCGGCCTCTGATGCATCAGAATCAGCCTGGCTCTGCATCCGAATTATCCCCAGAAGATTGCGGGGGGGAGGGGCGCTTCCTACCCCCATGTTCCCATGCGCCGCTTCCACCTTGGCAACAAAAGCCTCCAGGATCGCCGACATAGCGTCCACTGATACAGCGGGTGCAGGGGCACCAGTTGCCAACTCAGGTGTTTCAGGGAAAAAAGCATCTGCTTCTGACGCCATGCTGACCCACGCGCCTGACACCGACGGGGACTCCAGGCAAGGTATCAACAGCCCACCCTCCTAGCTGCTACAGAGGTGAGGGGCCCCCCAGAGGACTCACCACCCTTAGAACGGTCACTGTTACTGCTGCCGTCTGTCTCCCGCCTGAATTGCTCTTTCCACAGCTGCCTGTGTCAGTCTGACCCTCCGTCAGCGTGTATCTGTTTATTTTGCGCCGTAAAATGCACACTAGAGGCCAGAGACCTCCACAAAATGGCGGCCGTGCTGAAGAACGGCGCGGACCACAAGAAAATGGCCGCCGAGCGGCAGATAGAGGCCAAAACAGGCGTGGACCACAAGAAAATGGGCGCTGAGCGGCAGATAGAGGCCAAAATAGGCGTGGACCAGAAGAAAATGGCGGCCGAGAGGCAGATAGAGGCCAAAACAGGCGCGGACCACAAGAAAATGGCCGCCGACAGGATGGAGGGAGAAACACACAGGTAAGCAAAACTGACACTCTTAATGGCAGCCCACTAGCACCCCAGAAGCGGACGTACAGCGCAGTTCCTGCCCCAGATGGAGCCCCCCCCAGGTGAACCCCCGGCCCCCAGCAGCCAGCCTAGCTCACAGAGCCCAGGGAGGAGGGAAGGAAGGGAGAGAGGAAAGGAAGGATAGAACCCCCTACTCGATCTCTCCAGGAATGTCCAGCTATGTCCACCTGCCGAAGCAGGGGATTGCTACTTACCCTTCCTGCGTGGATTATGCTGGAAGCATCCCAGACAGACCATCTTCCGCGCAGTTACGGAGGTGACTGTCGGCCCGGCATGCTGTGACTCGGCTGTAGAGACCGGTCATATGCATGCCAGTGGCGGTGCGTCCATAGAGGGCGCCGGAGCGCCGCCCCCTCTCGCTCCCGCACCGCCACTGAAAGACAATACATAGATTCATGGCTGTATATGGAAACTGGCTGTATATGGAAACAAACTGGCTGTATTTGAGGGGGCAAACTGGTGGCGTTTGGGCACAGTGGCTGCGTTTTATGGGCACAGTGGCGGCAATTGATTTTTTTTTTTCAGTTTGTTTGCGCCCCCCCAAAAATTTTGAGCACCAGCCGCCACTGATGCATGCCCTGGAGCGCGTAGCTCACCAGCCACCCGTAGAGCGACGGGCATGTTGTGGACAACCCAGCGCGTAGCTAAGGTCGGCACACACTCGATGGCCGAAACTGGGGAAACTACAAGGATCTGGGATCCAGCCTGTCACCCAGTCGGCAGTTGATCGCAGGAACAAAAACGTAGAAAAAATTGAAAAAAAAAACACAGGACCTATGGGCCCGAAAGGGAGCCATGTCCTTCTCCTATGCCATAGTTACCAACAGTCCCGAATTTCCCGGGACAAGCACGATTTTTGGACCCTTGTCCCGAATTGGGCTTGTCCCGATTCGGGACAAGCCCAGTTCTTTTTGTCCCGTTTTGTCCCGGTAAATTCGGGAATGCTTTAGCTAAAAACGGCAGCGGCTACACAAAAATGGCCGCTGCCGCCACCATATTTGTTTACGTTTTCCCCTTGTGTTCAGTGCAGAGCCTGGGGCAGCCAATGGGCTTCGGATTGGCGACTCCTCCCCGCTCTCCACTGAACGCAAGGAGAGGCACAAGGAAGCAGCATGCTTCACCCGCCGCCGCCGCTAACGACCCTCTGCCCAGCCCCCGTGTGTCCGACAAGGAGCGGGGACACGGATGTAAGGACCGGGGCTCCACTGGCTGGGGACACTGACGCCTGTCAGCACCCGGCGCCGCCGCTGCCAACAACCCTCCGCCCCGCCCCCGTGTGTCCGACGAGTGGGGACACTGATGGAAGGACCGGGGCACCGCTGGCTGGGGACACTGTGATGGTCCTGGCTCACTCCATTTGGCAGACCCCTCGGACCACCAGCACATCCTCACGCACTGCAGGTACCGTACTATTGCACTGTAGTGTAGTGGGTGGTGGGGTAATTGTAGTGTAGTGGGTGGTGGGGTAATTAGTGTAGTGTAGTGGGTGGTGGGGTAATTAGTGTAGTGTAGTGGGTGGTGGGGTAATTAGTGTAGTGTAGTGGGTGGCGGGGTAATTTAGTGTAGTGGGTGGTGGGGTAATCACAGTGTAGTGTAGTGGGTGGCGGGGTAATCACAGTGTAGTGTAGTGGGTGGCGGGGTAATCACAGTGTAGTGTAGTGGGTGGCGGGGTAATCACAGTGTAGTGTAGTGGGTGGCGGGGTAATCAGTGTAGTGGGTGGCAGGGTAATCTGTGTAGTGTAGTGGGTGGTGGGGTAATCAGTGTGGGGTAATCAGTGTAGTGGGTGGCAGGGTAATCTGTGTAGTGTAGTGGGTGGTGGGATAATCAGTGTAGTGGGTGGCAGGGTAATCAGTGTAGTGTAGTGGGTGGCGGGTTAATCAGTGTAGTGGGTGGCAGGGTAATCAGTGTAGTGTAGTGGGTGGTGGGGTAATCAGTGTAGTGGGTAGCGGGGTAATCAGTGTAGTGGGTGGCGGGGTAATCAGTGTAGTGGGTGGCGGGGTAATCAGTGTAGTGGGTGGCGGGGTAATCAGTGTAGTGGGTGACGGGGTAATCAGTGTAGTGCATAGTTGCCAAACAGTCCCGAATTTCCCGGGACAATCATGATTTTTGGACCCTTGTCCACAAGTGTGGAGGGGGCTCTGCTGGGGAGGCACCTGATGCAAGGACGGACTGCTGGGGAGGCACCTGATGCAAGGACGGACTGCTGGGGAGGCACCTGATGCAAGGACGGACTGCTGGGGAGGCCATCTGGTGGCAGGCGACGTGGCAGGTAACACGCTCAGGGCTTCCACTGATTCGGCATTATGGTGAGTTGAATGATTTAATTTTATATTACAATGTAATAATAGAAATAATGCACTTCAATCATCCTGACACCGTAACAACCATGGTGCCGGGATGATTGAAGTGCCAACAGGTGTTTTGGAGTATCCTTATCTGCCAATTTTGTTACACATTTCTATTGTGGTGTAGGATCTGGCTTCTTTCTTTCTATTTCTTTCTCTCTCTTTCTCTCACCTCGGACTCTAGCCACACCCCTTTGAACCACGCCCATTTAAGCCACACCCACTATCTGCGTAAACCACGCCCTTTTTTCGCCGCGACGCGCTTCGCGCACCGCATTTTTCATTCCAGCATGACACGCCTACAAACGGATGCCCCGCCCCCTAATTATAGCAAGGCTCCGCCTCAATACAAAAAAAGTGTCCCAGATGTTTTTTTTGCAATGTTGGCAACTATGCCTATGCTAGGCAGGAAAAAAATGATCTGCGAGATGCAGAGAGAGCGGTTATACCCAGAGGGTCCGCCCCCTGGGCGGTACTGTATTAGGTGTGATGTTTTTAACACTTTCTACAAGTTTCTGCCTAGTCACTTCTGAATGAAGGCTAATACCCACTTTGTCAAGATTAAGGCTGTGTCCGTCCATGAACGAAAGAGAAAACGACTTGCTACTCTAGCAAAAACTTCGTTTTTGTTTTCTCTAAACCTTTAACCTGGATCAGTACAATGGGATACAATAATGCAACTGACGAATTTCGATCCATCTATGGCCAGTTTACATAGAAGTAGGGAAGAGTTACCTACTGTCTCTAAGTTGTGCGAAAGAAATACATGCAGCATTTAATTTTTACCTAAAATTTTGTAGTCCTGAACAGGTTAAAGAAAATATGGGGAAAAAAAAATACAAGGGATTATTTGCAAGCGATATGTGACTCCCAGTGACTGCCTGAAAATTAGCTGCTTACTTAAAGCGGTTGTATACCCTGCTTTCACCTTTATACCTGCAGGTAAGCCTATAATAAGTCTTGCCTGTAGGTAAAATGAATATCTCCTAAACCTGTACGGTTTAGGATACATTCACCTTGCATGCAGCCGCTGTCAGCGATGCCTTTCCCTGCATGGCTGTCTGCCTATAGAAGTCTCGGAGTCTGCCAATGAACATTGCATCTACTTAAGTGTGTCCTGGCCCCGACCCTCTCTCCCACAGTTTTGTTTAAGAGACAATAAATCTCTTTGCATTCAAGAAGTGTCTGGCGCCCATCAATCTACTTTGCATTACACCCACCATGCCTTGTAACCCATTCTACACGGAAGGATGTCGGCTGTCCCTAACCCTGGCGGTCACCATTAGGCCTCAGGGGCCCCCGGGACTTGGCTACACATTTATGGTGTAAACATCTTAGTTACTGTTCTGGGAGTGCACAGTTAGCATGCTCTCAGCACAGAAAAGCAGTTTCCAATGTCCACATAAATGCCGCTGCTCAGCATTGCAGCCCACCCGCCCAATGGCCACATACACTATATTACCAAAAGTATTGGGACACCTGGCTTTACACGCACATGAACTTTAATGGCATCCCAGTCTTAGTCTGTAGGGTTCGATATTGATTTGGCCCACCCTTTGCAGCTATAACAGTTTCAACTCTTCTGGGAAGGCTGTCCACAAGATTTATGAAAAGAAGGGGGGGGAAGGTTTGGGACTTTAGATGAGGCAAGGACCAGGGGTAGTCTCATGCCTCCATCCCTGTAATATGAACAATAAGGGGGGGAGGCGGGACTTTAGATGAAGCAAGCAGTCATCAGTGAAGGGTCGAGACAAGGTACATTTATTACATACCATACAAGTTCATACAATTCAATAAATAATGTCACAGTATAATTCATCTATATACAAAAAGGAACATGATAATACATGACAGTGGAAAGGGATAAAGCCTACACAACCTGAGAACTTCCTATTGCAAAAACAAATTAAAACTCGTGATCATATAAAACTGTACATATGAATCATGTTGATGACACAGTCGGTGTAAACATTGCGTGTACAAAGGCTCTACGCGTTTCGTGAAGAGCTTATATTCACTCGTCAGGAGCAGCAATGTCATTGTCTGAAATAAAACATATAAGTTTCTAGGTCACTACCATAGAAAAAGGAAATGGGAATGCCCCCCAGTGGGGTTTTCTGGGCAGCGAAACTATACAAAAGTATGATAAAACATATTTATTGCATATGTACACAAGGTTACAAACAATTTAAAGTTCTGATGGAGTTTACACATACAGAATGTTTAAACACAACATAAATGGTACACAGCAGTGCTATACAGCTAGACATATGGATATGCATCTGTATACGTTGCTGACGCGTTTCGATCACAAAGGATCTTCTTCAGAGGATATATGGATTGCTGCAAAAAATTATAAGGTAAGTATCACTTCATTACCTGGGTATGTACCCACAGGTAAGGGACACAAATTATATAATTACCAGTGTGCTGTGTGTTAAAAACTAACTTCCAATCAGAGCTCCGCAAAAGGGCAGGCGCCTCCAGGGATCCAACAGCCCCCCAGCCACCCGACACCCCGGGGGGCCGGCGCCTACATAAAATGGATGCGACCTACAGGGAGCCATACCGGAGGGGGGAGCTCCACGCGGGGCGCGCACGGACAGGCGACCAGCACCTATGGAGGACATCAAAGACATCAATGTAGGATGCATGGGTGTTGCTTCCATACGATTCATAAATTATAGATTATCTGACATCTTATTATATAGGCAGATAGGAGGTCCATATATGTTGCCCTTACATTGTTAAAAGTAGGGATATTAGTATATTGATTAATGAGTTCTATTCATATGATGGGTGCAGCAGTGACTAAGTATGTTGTGTGTTAAGTGATAGTGAGGGAATGTGGTGGGTGGGGCAAGTGAAAGTGAAGCAAGGATGGGAAAATTAGTAAGGACAAATAAGTAGAAAACAAAAAACAGGGGACCAAAAAAAGACAAAAAACAAAAAGAAAAATGGTTAGTAAAAGTGAAAATGAAAATAAAAATGAAAGTGAGGTTGGAGGAATATCGACATGCTGTCGACACCCATGGGTGCGGCCTCCTGGCAAGGGGGAGGAGTACAGCAAACTGTGCTCCTAATACGCCCAATGGACGGCGGAGGTTCTCTCCGTCCCTATTCTATGGGCGTTTCCGCTTGCCGGCGGCGTCCCCGATCCCCTCCGGGCGTCTCCACGCCGCTCGTGTGTGCGCGCCTGTTGTGCACCCGCGTGACGTCGGGACGCCGCGTGGTTTACGGCGGAGATGACGTCAGATGTCGGGGACGGTTGTCCTTCCGGGACGCCGAGGTAGCCATCCAGGGAGGGTTGCCTTTTGGCATGGTCGCCCCTGCGAGGCGACACATGGGGGAGGATCATCCCAGTACATCTTCCTCAATTGAGGATCATATATAAACACACCTTGTAAACTGGGTAGATCTCCTATTGATGCCCAGCTCCACAAACATGGCAGATCAGAAGGTCCAGATTATTGTAAGTATTAAACAGCCTACACCTTTTCCTTTTCTTTTGGGTTATAGCCCAAAGATTTGGCTTGGAACCTTTTAGTATTAATGGGATTAGTTCCTTTATAATTAGCTTTGACTTCAATATGGTTGCAGCATTTCACACTTCTCACACACACATTTTTCAATTCACTTTCCTCTTATCACCTTCACAACATTCCACTTTATTCCACTTCACCTTTCATATTCACACTTCATTCCTTCACACCTTCGACCACACATTATTCCTCCAACCTCACTTTCACTCATTTTTATTTTCATTTTCACTTTTACTAACCATTTTTTTGTTTTTTTTTTTTGTCTTGTTTTGGTCTCCTGTTTTTTGTTTTCTACTTATTTGTCCTTACTAATTTTCCCATCCTTGCTTCACTTTCACTTGCCCCACCCACCA
This sequence comes from Rana muscosa, assembly GCA_029206835.1. Lineage (NCBI taxonomy): Eukaryota > Metazoa > Chordata > Amphibia > Anura > Ranidae > Rana > Rana muscosa. Next base: position 81,037,650 of record CM055119.1, on the reverse strand, counting down.
CATTCCCTCACTATCACTTAACACACAACATACTTAGTCACTGCTGCACCCATCATATGAATAGAACTCATTAATCAATATACCAATATCCCTACTTTTAACAATGTAAGGGCAACATATATGGACCTCCTATCTGCCTATATAATAAGATGTCAGATAATCTATAATTTATGAATCGTATGGAAGCAACACCCATGCATCCTACATTGAAGTCTTTGATGTCCTCCATAGGTGCTGGTCGCCTGTCCGTGCGCGCCCCGCGTGGAGCTCCCCCCTCCGGTATGGCTCTCTGTAGGTCGCATCCATTTTATGGTGGCGCCGGCTCCCGAGGTGTCGGGTGGCTGGGGGGCTGTTGGATCCCTGGAGGCTCCTGCCCTTTTGCGGAGCTCTGATTGGAAGTTAGGTTTTAACACACAGCACACTGGTAATTATATAATTTGTGTTCCTTACCTGTGGGTACATACCCAGGTAATGAAGTGATACCTACCTTATAATTTTTTGCAGCAATCCATATATTCTCTGAAGAAGATCCTTTGTGATCGAAACGCGTCAGTACATATACAGATGCATATCCATATGTCTAGCTGTATAGCACTGCTGTGTACCATTTGAGTTTAAACATTCTGTATGTGTAAACTCCATCAGAACTTTAAATTGTTTGTAACCTTGTTTACATATGCAATAAATATGTTTTATCATACTTTTGTATAGTTTCGCTGCCTAGAAAACCCCACTGAGGGGCATTCCCATTTCCTCATTTACCGGGGTGCGCAGCACCATTCGCTCTCCCTATATATGTCTCATCCCCTTTTTACTACCATGGAAAAAAAGATCAAAAATATATATGTATCCGTAAAAAGGATTATAGATGGAAAAAACACCCTTGTCTAAGGAATACTCACAAATACCATGTGACAGTGCAGCATTTAAGAGCTGGAGACTCCCCTAAGTGCAATCTTATCCGGGAGTTGTGGCGGCATAGGGCTTGGAGAGGGTCCCACATGGCCGCACCAGGGGAGAACACAGAGGTGTGGTCTCTCAAGTATAGTAGGAAATAATAAGTAGGGACATCATAAAGGATTTCTGTAAAAAATGCAAATATGTATATAATTCGCATTTGAGCCAAGTGATCTGTGCTTGAATGAGAGCAGAAAACTAGGACTGGGGTAACATAACCCATTGTCTTCACATTCCGTGATGACAGTGCAAATTGACCTGGATTCACGGGCTCCGGCCCGCGTCATGTCCGGGAGTTGCGACGCACACTGCGGGGTCTCCTCCTCTCTTTCTTCCTGGGAGTGGGTGAATGGTTCCGCACTGTGCGTCGACATCACGTCACACGTAGCGTGCGTGCGGCGCCTCTCTGAGCACCATCACGCCGTTAGTGCACAACCATTAGCGACTCGTGGGGGCTCTTTTTTGGCGCCAAATGCCGGGTGGTTTCCTGCCCTGGTGTTTGCGCCTCCCCCTCACTATGCACGTCAATGTGACGTTTGGAGGCATTGGCGTGTGGGCCCTCATAGGCCGCATCTCGGGCAGTTCATCCATCGCTTTGGTCCCTCTCTACATCATGGCCAAACATTCCACACTCCACAGCATGGCTCAATACGGCAAAGCTACAGGTACTATAGTTAGTTATGTGACCCCAGTCCTAGTTTTCTGCTCTCATTCAAGCACAGATCACTTGGCTCAAATGCGAATTATATACACATTTGCATTTTTTACAGAAATCCTTTATGATGTCCCTACTTATTATTTCCTACTATACTTGAGAGACCACCACCTCTGTGTTCTCCCCTGGTGCGGCCATGTGGGACCCTCTCCATGCCCTATGCCACCACAACTCCCAGATAAGATTGCCCTTAGGGGAGTCTCCAGCTCTTAAATGCTGCACTGTCACATGGTATTTGTGAGTATTCCTTAGACAAGGGTGTTTTTTCCATCTATAATCCTTTTTATGGATACATATTTATTTTTGATCTTTTTTCCATGGTAGTGACCTAGAAACTTATATGTTTTATTTCAGACAATGACATTGCTGCTCCTGACGAGTGAATATAAACACTTCATGAAACGCGTAGAGCCTTTGTACACGCAATGTTTACATCGACTGTGTCATCAACATGATTCATATGTACAGTTTAATATGATCACGATTTTTAATTTGTTTTTGCAATAGGAAGTTCTCAGGTTGTGTAGGCTTGATCCCTTTCCACTGTCATGTATTATCATGTTCAATTTTGTATATAGATGAATTATACCGTGACATTATTTACTGAATTGTATGAACTTGTATGGTATGTAATAAATGTACCTTGTCTCGACCCTTCACTGATGACTGCTTGCTTCATCTAAAGTCTTGCTCCCTCCCCTTATTGTCCACAAGATTTAGGAGTGTGTCTATGGGAATGTTTGACCATTCTTCCAGAGGAGCATTTGTGAGGTCAGGCAGATGTTGGGCGAGAAGGTCTGGCTCACAGACTCCACTCTAAGGCCCCTTTCACACTGACACGTTTTTCAGGCGGTTTAGCGCTAATAATAGCGCTGCTATACTGCCTGAAAAAATCGTGCCCTGCAGTCTTCAGTGTGAAAGCCCAAAGGCTTTCACACTGAAGCGATGCGCTAGCAGGACCGCTCCAAAAGTCCTGCTAGCTGCATCTTTACAGCGGTGAAGGAGCGGTGTTTTCACCGCTCCTTTACCGCTGCTGCCCATTGAAAGCAATGGGAAACCGCGGTATTAACCCTTTTTCGGCCGCTAGCGGGGGTTAAATCCACCCCGCTAGCGGCCGAATACCGCAGTAAAAACTAGGGTATAGCGCCGCTATACCCACAGCGCACCTTCCCGCCCCAGTGTGAAAGGGGCCTAATTCATCCCAAAGGTGTTCTATCTGGGTGAGGTCAGGACAGGCCAGTCAAGTTCCTCCACCCCAAACTCACTCATCCATGTCTTTATGGACCTGTTATAGCTGCAAAGGATGGGCCAACTCAATATTAAACCCTACGGACTAATGCCTTGTACACACGACCATTTTTCCCGGCAGGAAAAAAACTGAATTTTTTTCTGCCGGGATTCCGGTCAAGCCTGTCTTGCATACACACGTTCAGGCCAAATACCGCTGAATGTTTGAATTTCAAGAACGCAGTGACGTCAAAGACTACAACAAGCCGACAAAATGACGTTCTATGCTTCTGCGCATGCGTCGAATTGTTTACGAGCATGTGCGGTATTTTTCCCCTCAGGAAACCATACAGACGACCGTTTTTCGCGGCCGGTATTTTTCCTGACAGGAAAATACAGAACAAGTTCACATTATTTTTCCCGCAGTCTTCCTGCCAGGAAAACTGCCATGGAGCATACACACGGCCGTTTTTCCTGCCAAAAAGCTGTCATGGCAGTTTTCCTGCCAGGAAAACTGGTTGTGTGTACGAGCCATAAGACTGGGATGCCATTAAAATTCATGTGCATGTAAAGGCAGGCGTCACAATACTTTTGGTAATATAGTGTGCATACAGCCGGTGGGAACAGGTTACAGATTGAAAGGACAGTACAACAGCTTCATTGCACTTCTAACAATGCTTTGTCATTTTGAAAACAAAGTAATTCAAAATTGTTGCTTAAATGCCTTTATTTTAATGCTTTATGTACAGTCTTGTAACCTCAGTTTCGTGTCTCTTTCTTTGTGAGCAGGGACTTTCAGATGGCAGGTTGTACAAGCAGGGAAGATGAGTCCTTTGTGATGTGTCCAAAAAACTGCAATGACTAAGAAGGGGAACTGCTAACAATGCTGAGGCTTTCTCAATGTAAATGACAGGTAGACAGCATTATCGGTCTGACACCAGAATTGGCTACTGGCAACATCACCAGGTTTGCTCAAATCAATAGCAAAGGGCTTGAAACCTCAGCATAATATGTTTATGATTTATTCTGGACCATGCAGGGAGATTTTCATGTCTGGCTGTAGCTCCGCTTTAATTGTCCTTGGTTTAGATATCCTGTAAAGTGAACTTGTGCCCAGGATTATGCACATTAGATTATTTACATATATGGAACAAGTAGTAAGAGTATACAGGCTAGGCTCACACTTAAGCTTCTTCAAGCATTTTTTTAATGCACACTTGTGTAGCGGCCTCCTCTCTCTCACTCCACTGTTGGCTGGTTTCTGCTTGTCTAGGGGTACCTTGGAGGAGAAAGTGCGGGGTCACCACGCCAAGCCTTCACCGCAGATGTTTGTGTGGTGTAAGCAAAGTTCCTTTACCTTCGGGTCGGTGTTCGGAGTTGGGAGCCTCCACCTCTTCTGTGGAACAGTGTCTGCCAGTAATTGAGCCCCACACCAATAAAAGTCCAACACTCCTTTATTCTTCAATGTCAGGATAAAACACAATCAGTTGGACTCCCTCAACGAACAGACAGGGGGTGTGGATACGAGTAGGCCCAGGCACAATGAACTCTCCTATTCCTCTACCAGCGAATAGGTTTGGCACATGATCTATGCCACCTGTTGAGAATCTTGGTCGCTGCCACCGACCGGATGAACGGTGAACCTTCCTGCTGACTGCACTCGGCCCCTGTTTGGGAAGATACCCCTCCGGGCGGTCTCCTGAGGCTCACCCGGCACCGGCAATCTGCTGCACCAGGTCTTCGGGTGAGTAGCTCCTCCGGTCGCTTACGCCTCTGGATTCGGGTACCCCACTCCCGGGTCCCCTCTAGGAAATCCTTCCCAGCGGAGGACACTGGAACTATATATATATGGGGGGATTGTATATAAGGATGGTGTATGGAGGGGATGATAAATGTGTGTATGAGATGGAGAGGGAAAACTGGATGGATGGATGGATGGTGTATGGGAGGGGGGGTGGCAGAACTGTATGGTAGTGTATGGGGTGGGGGGGGGGCAAAAACGTACCTTACAAGCTGAACTCCAATCCCAGCGCGATCTCTGCACACTTTCCAACAGAGCAGCAGGGAATGGGGAGGCTGCACCTTCAACCCCACCTCCTTGTCCCTTCTGCACTGCTGCAGCCAACCAGAGGAGAGTCTCCGGCAACATGGAGGCTCAGTCTCTGTGTCCCGTCTGCAGCACACAGAGCGGACGGAGGTGAACCGACAGTGTGTGGGGGGGGGGGGTAGATAGGAAGACAGCAGTTGCAGAATAAAGCAGACCAAACGCGGTGGCGGCACAGCTTCGGCACAGGCACAGGGAGCCACTGGCGGGTCTGAATAATTTGGCCGGGTCACAGGCGGGCAGAGACCCGGGCACATGTTTCAAAACCCGTACTGTCCGGGTGAATCCCGGACAGGTGGCAACCCTAGATGGGATCAGTGAAGTGCTGGTGTTGAGGGGGGGTTGTACTTAAGGGGGGGGGGTGGCTGCGGTGGCGCCATCCTCTCCCACCACCACCTGTGCCTCTTACTGATCCCATCCCTATCCCCCCCATCGCCCCTGTTGTAGAAGTAATGGGGGGGGATAGGGATGAGATCAGTGGTGGGGGGGGTGGGATCAGTAAGGAGGCACAGGTGGTGGTGGTGGTGGTGGTGGTGGTGGGAGAGGATGGCACCACCACTGCCACCTCCCTCAAGTACCACCGCAGCCACCCCCCCAAGTACCAGCAGTGGTACTTGAGGGGTGTGGCAGCGGTGGTACTTGAGGGGGGGCGGACTGTGGTGGTACTTGAGGGGGGTGGCTGCGGTGGTACTTGAGGGGGGTGGCTGCGGTGGTACTTGAGGGGGGTGGCTGCGGTGGTACTTGAGGGGGGTGGCTGCGGTGGTACTTGAGGGGGGGTGGCTGCGGTGGTACTTGAGGGGGGGGTGGTGCGGTGGTGCCATTCTCTCCCACCACCACCTGTGCCTCTTACTGATCCCATCCCCCCACCACTGATCTCATCTCTATCCCCCCCATCACCTCTGTTGTAGAAGTAATGGGGGGGGGATAGGGATGATGAGATCAGTAAGACGAGGCACAGGTGGTGGAGGTTGGCATCGATTGCTGAGCTGAGCTCTCACTTGATTGACTTACCTGAACTTAATCAATCGATTCCCCGGGAATTCCGTTCTTTGGGTCACTGTGTGTGCCTTCTCCCGCCAGGATGAAAATTCTACCACTCTGTCTTGCCTCATGCCTGGGTAGACGCCGGGAAGGTACTCCACGCTGCCATAGAGGGGAAAGTTTCTCCCCCCACCTTCTCTAATTTTTCAGAGTCCGCGGACCACAATCTCAGTCAGTGAGAGTGAGTGCTGCCCTGCTCTCTGCATTGTCTGTCTTCAGTCAGCGGTGGAAGCACATTCCTCGGCCGAACGAACAGCACGCAGTGCGCACCACACACATTGTCAGTGAGTGACAGTCAGGTGGGTGGGCCATTCACACGGGCGGCGGAGTACACGGATGGGTTGAGGGGGCCCCCCAGACTTGGTGGAATTACAGGGCCCAGTCGCAACTGCGACTGTTGACTGTTGCGACCCTGAAAATTCCGCCACTGCTACCAGCATATGATTTTACTAAAAAGAACTATATGATAAACCCCTATCAAATGTATTAGAGAAGAGACGTGGATATTGGGCTTGAATGTGAATCTCTTATGCCTCGTACACACGACCGGTTTTCCTGTTTTCCTTCAGGAAAAAAACTGTTTGGAATTTCCGATTGTGTGTACAAATCCCGACACGCTAAATTTCGACGCATGCTCGAAAGCATAGAACTTAATTTTGACGGCTCGTCGTAGTGTTTTACGTCACCGCGTTCTTGGCAGTCAAAAGTTCACCGACTTGTGTGACCGTGTGTATGCAAGGCAGCCTTGAAGAATTCCGTCGGTAAAAACCATCCAACTGTTTTCCGACGGGAAAACCGGTCGTGTGTACGGGGCATAACAGTAAGTTGACTTCCTATGGTGTATGCTTGCTCTGGCTTAGTTAGTACTGATGCCAGAGTAAGCCATGCAACTAGAAGTTTGAGGTCAGTCCTCATATTCACACACGATTTAACAAACCTGTTGAGGACATATTTTTTTTTTTCAAAGTATAGAGAGCATGTGATATATCCTGCTTTCCCTTTCCCCTTAATTCTCAGCTCCTAAAATAAAAAGCTGGTAACTGCTGTGTAGCTCCTACAGTGAGCAAGAGGCCAAACACGGTGCAGGCAAAAAGAGAGATGAAAGGTACTTTTGTATCTACTGTTTATTCCATCTAGCGATCTAAGGGTTGAACTTCAATCTACATATGTCAGTTAACCACTTCAGCCCCGGAAGAATTGGCTGCTGAATGACCAGGCCATTTTTTTGCGATTTGGCACTGCGTCGCTTTAACTGACAATTGCGCAGTCGTGCGACGTGGCTCCCGAACAAAATTGATGTCCTTTTTTTCCCACAAATAGTTTTCTTTTGGTGGTATTTGATCACCTCTGCGGTTTGAATTTTTTGCGCTATAAACAAAAAAAATGAGCGACAATTTTGAAAAAAAAAAAAAGCAATATTTTTTTACTTTTTGCTATAATAAAAATATATATAATAATTAATAAAATAAAAAATTCCTCAGTTTAGGCCGATATGTATTCTTCTACATATTTTTGGTAAAAAAAAAGAAAAAAAATCGCAATAAGCTTATATTGATTGGTTTGCGCAAAAGTTACAGCGTCTACAAAATAGGGGGTAGTTTTATGGCATTTTTATTAATATTTTTATTTTTTATTTTTACTAGTAATGGCGGCGAGCTGTGATTTTTATCGTGACTGACATTATGGCGGACACATCGGACACTTTTGACGCTATTTTGCATCCATTGTCATTTAAACAGCGATCAGTGCTATAAAAATGCACCGATTACTGTGAAAATGACTAAGGCAGGGAAGGGGTTAACCACTAGGGGGGGCAAGGAAGGGGTTAAGTGTTTCCTAGGGAGTGATTCTAACTGTGTGGGGTCTGTGACACGACATTGATCACTGCTCCCGATCACAGGGAGCAGTAGATCATGCAAATGCTTTGTTTACACAGGCATCCCCCTGTTCTACAGCTCCATGACATAATCGCGGAACACCGACGGACATTGAGTCTGCGGGCACAGTCCAGGAGCGCGCGCGCGCTGTCGGCGCGAAATTCAAATATATATATACATACACACACGTTGCTTTCCGCAGCCGTGCCATTCTGCTGACGTAAATGTTCGTGAGCTGGTCGGAAGGCGGTTAAAGCATTAAATTGAGTTGTTGTTTTTTGTTAACCACTTCAGGTCTGCCCTATAGCAGTTTTACCATTACAGGGCAGTAACCTGTGCACCAGATCACGTACATATGTATGATCTGACACTTCCAGGTGAAGAAGCTGATCAGAGGGTGCACGGTAGCCAATGTCCTCCAGCACCTGCCGATCGTTAGGCCGAGGCACAGAACTGACAGGGGGGAAAGGATGGAATAAATTCTTCTCCTAGTAAAAGCACCTAAGGTGCCTTTCACACGGAGGGTCCGTTCAGGTCCGCCTTTCAGGCGGACCTGAACGGATCCTCCATGTAGCCCTATGGAGCCACGGATGTCAGCGGTGACATATCCGCTGACATCCGACCCGCTCCGCTCTGCCAAAGTGTGACGGAGGAAAACCCTATTTTCGTCATCCGATCCCCCATAGGGGAGAGCGGCGCTCTGACAGGGCGGTCCCTGCACAGTGTGCGGGGACCGCCCAGTCATCCGCCGGCTCAGCGGAGCGATCCCCGCTGAGCTTCACGGGGCGGATCTTCACGGATCCGCCCCGTGTGAAAGAGCCCTAACAGTATGGTAAAACACTGGTTAGGTGCAGGTAACCCTTTTAGTCGCCCCTGATGTTAACTCCTTCCCAGACTTCCCCAAGAAGTCTGCAACAATTTCGCAGTCCTGCTAGATGTTGCTGATCGCCGCCATTACTAGTAAACAAATAAAAATATCCCATAGTTTGTAGACGCTATAACTTTTGCGCAAACCAATCAATATATGCTTATTAGGATTTTCCCCCCAAAAAATGTAGCAGAATACATATAGGCCTAAATATATAAAAAAAAAAAAAAAAAAAAAAAAGATTTTTTTTTTTTTCAATTCTTTCTTTTATTGAAAGGGTTTTATAGCAGAAAGTAAAAAATATTGTTGTTTTTCCAAATTTTTTTTTTTTTGCACTATAAAAAAAATACCAACAAACACAGGTGATCAAATACCACCAAAAGAAATCTCTATTAGTGGGGAAAAAAAAGGACATACATTTTAGGTGGGTAAAGCGTTGCATGGTGGTCACCAGACAACTCCGCGACCATCTAAGGAAGCATGTATAAAACATAGAAAGAGGCTTCAAAAAGTATAATTTAACAGCACATTTCAGAAAATTCCAAAGGGATGCCAGTTTACAGGGATGGACGTAGTCAACCCAAACAGGAGAAAAAGTAATAGGTAAAGGGAGGTTTCTAAAATGGAAACCAATTGGGTCTATGAAATTGATACTCTTGTCCCCAGAGGAATAAAATGTAGATTTGGAGATCAATTGCTTTCTGGATAATCCTTAGCTTGGCCCCTTGAAGGGAATTTTTTTATTTTTCTTGTTCTTTTGTTACCTTGTTAACAATATGTTGTGAAATTTTATGTAAGATTCTATATAGAATTTATATATTTTAACCATGCAATTTTTTAGATGGGTGATGGTTATTAACTATGTACCAATAGCCCTCCCTTAACAACTTAAATGTATTTATTTTTTATTTAGGCTACTTTCACAATGGGGCGACGGGGCGTTGGCCGTAAAGCTCTGCTAACTTTAGCAATGCTTTACCGCTGTTAACCCCCGCCAGCAGCCGAATAAAAGGGTTAAGAGCACCCGCAAAGCGACATTGCTGAAGCGCTATGCAGGCGCTTGAGCAACGGGCAGGGGCGGCCTACGTAGACCAGAGGAGCTCCCCCCCCCCCTTGTTACACTTAGATACATATATAAATGTATATAATTAGAGATATATTATACACATAAACACGGGGGATTTGGCACTGGCATGGAGGAGCCCCCCACAAATTTTTTTTTTTTGCTTCCACTAAACATGGATAAACACATACATATAAAAGAAGGGAGGGGGAAAGGAAAGGCAAAGGATAAATATATCACATTCATAATAAACACGGTAGACGATGTATTAGACACATGATAGCACGTAACATAGGAAGGGAATGTAGATCCTTTATCTGGAATAAAAGACCCTTCCCGTATGTTCACTTCGCCTTTTTTTTCCCACCTCCCCCTTGCCCTCCCTACAGCTTTTTGGGCCTCGTTGATTGGGGATTTGTTCATATCTTCCGCCCTGCTGTCCCATCCAGCCCCCCCACCCCTTTTTTTTTTTTTTGTGGGTGTGGTTTGGTTGTTTTTATAGATTATGGAACATTACCTATATAGCAATATATGGGAGATGCGATTTAAGGTAGAAGTAAGAATAGAAGTACATATATAATGGTTCACTTACTCATCTATTTTTTTTGTATAGAAATGTGTTTGTTTATGGGAAAATTTTTATAAATTGTAATTGTATAAAAAAAAAAAGTGGGCAGGGTCGGTGGAGGAGCGGTGTATACAGCACTCCCGCACTGCCCAAAAGATGCTGCTTGCAGGACTTTTTTTTTTAAATCCTGCAAGCGCACCACCCCAGTGGGAAAGCACTCGGTCTCTCACATTGGGGCTGCAGGGGAGGCGTTTTTCAGGCGCTAATTTTAGCCCAAAAGCACCTGAAAATCGCCCCCGTGTGAAAGGGGTCTTAAAGTGAGACTGCGGACTAAATCACGGATCTTTAGCTAATGACTATATGATAAATGTTTATATATTTTTTTCCTGAATATAGGTTTATACACAGTAAAATTATATTTTTGGACTATATTTAATTGCATATAACAGAACTTGTTTACCAAGCACAGTGAAGTGCTACACACTGTTTAATGTACACTCTCCCTTCTATTTGTGTATGTGGATAATAGCACTGCAATTATGTCAATTAAAAAAATAAAAAATAAATTTAAAACACAGATGTGACTTTTTTCTATCGATATACAGCTGTCACATGACCCAGCTCTTTTCCAACCTGTTTGCGCAGAAACGTAAGCAGGGGAGCTTCTAGTCATCTGCTGCTGGTCACGCCTTCAAAATAATAAAAAAGAAAGAACAGCCTTTGGAATAAGTAAAAATAAATATCAATAAACTGTTTTAAATTGGAATACAAATATACAGTATCACACAAAAGTGAGTACACCCCTCAAATTTTTGTAAATATTTTATCTTTTCATGTGACAACACTGAAGAAATGACACTTTGCTACAATGTAAAGTAGTGTGTGTACAGCTTGTATAACTGAGTTATTTTGAGGGGACAGCAAATTTACACTCACAGCTATTAACCACTTGTCCCCCGCCCACTGTCAATTGACGGCGGGCGGAGGATACTCTCGTTCTGGGAGGACGTCATATGATGTCCTCCCTTTAAAACGAGCTAGGAGGCGCGCGCTCGCCGCCAGCGGCACGCGCCCGCCGCGTTCACAAGGCCCCGGCGGCCGCGATTGCCGCCGGGCACCCGCGATTGCCCGGGAAACGAGCAGGAAAGTGGATCTCTGTGTGTAAACACAGAGATCCACGTCCTGTGAGGGAGAGGGGACCGATGGTGTGTCCCTTGTACATAGGGACAACCATCGGTCACCTCCCCCAGTCAGTCCCCTCCCCCCACAGTAAGAACACATTGAGGGAACATATTTAACCCCTTCCCGCCCCCTAGTGGTTAACCCCTTCCCTGCCAATCACATTTATACAGTAATCAATGCATTTTTATAGCAGGGATCGCTGTATAAACGTGAATGGTCCCAAAAATGTGTCAAAAGTGTCCGATGTGTCCGCCGCAATATCGCAGTCACAATAAAAAAATCGCAGATCGCCGCCATTACTAATAAAAAAATAAAAATGCTATAAATCTATCCCCTATTTTGTACACGCTATAACTTTTGCGCAAACCAATCAATACGCGCTTATTGCGATTTTTTTTTTTTACCAAAAATATGTAGAAGAATACGTATCGGCCTAAACTGAGGAAAATTTTATTTAAAAAAAAAAAATGGGTATTTATTATAGCAAAAAGTAAAAAAATAGTGTTTTTTTTCCCAAACTGGACGCTCTTCTTTTGTTTATAGCGCAAAAAATAAAAACCGCAGAGGTGATCAAATACCACCAAAAGAAAGCTCTATTTGTGGGAAAAAAAGGACACAAATTTTGTTTGGGAGCCACGTCGCACGACCGCGCAATTGTCATTCAAAGTGTGACAGCGCTGAAAGCTGAAAAATGGCTTGGGCAGGAAGGGGGTTTAAGTGCACAGTAGAGAAGTGGTTAATGTCTAAATTGCTGGCAGCAAAAGTGAGTACACCCCTAAGTAAAAATGTCCAAATTGGGCCCAAAGTGTCAATATTTTGTGTGGCCACTTTTATTTTCCAGCACTGCCTTAACCATCTTGGGCATGGAGTTCACCAGAGCTTCTCAGGTTGCCACTGGAGTCCTCTTCCACGACGACATCACAGAGCTGGTGGATGTTAGAGACCTTGCGCTCCTCCACCACTTTCCGTTTGAGGTTCCCTCACAGATGCTCAATAGGGTTTAGGTCTGGAGACATGCTTGGCCAGTCCATCACCTTGACCCTCAGCTTCTTTAGCAAGGCAGTGGTCATCTTGGAGGTGTGTTTGGGGTTGTTATGTTGGCATACCGCCCTGCGTCCCAGTCTCTGAAGGGAGGGGATCATGCTCTGCTTCAGTATGTCATAGTACATGTTGGCATTCATGGTTCCCTCAATGAACTGTAGCTCCACAGTACCAGCAGCAATCATGCAGCCCCAGACCATGACACTCCCACCACCATACTTGATTGTAGGCAAGACACACTCGACTTTGTACTCCTCACCTGGTTGCCGCCACACACGCTTGACACCATCTGTACCAAATAAGTTTATCTTGGTCTCATCAGACCACAGTTCAAGTAATCCATGTCCTTAGTCTGCTTGTCTTCAGCAAACGGTTTGCGGGCTTTCTTGTGCATCATCTTTAGAAGAGGCTTACTTCTGGGACGACAGCCATGCAGACCAATTTGATGCCGTGTGTGGCATATGGTCTGAGCACTGACAGGCTGACGACCCCCCCCCCCCCCCCCCCACCTCTGCAGCAATGCTGGCAGCACTCAGCATGTCTATTTCCCAAAGACAACCTCTGGATATGACACTGAGCACGTGCGCTCAACTTCTTTGGTCGACCATGGCAAGACTTGTTCTGAGTGGAACATGTCCTGTTAAACCGCAGTATGGTCTTGGCCACCATGCTGCAGCTCAGTTTCAGGGTCTTGGCAATCTTCTTTATAGCCTAGGTCATCTTTATGTGGAGCAACAATTCTTTTTTTTTTTTTTAGATCCTCAGAAAAAGTACCAGTTACTTACCGGTAATGGTCTTTCTGGTAAGTCTTCCAGGACGGCACAATGAGAGATGACTAGTCCACCTGACAGGAAACACAATCAAAGAGGTTAAAAACCCCACCCCTCCCTGTGCTCCTCAGTTTGTGAAAAAGTACTCCACACTAGTGCACGAGAGTGAAAACAACATACCACAACAACTCTATCTATCTATTAATATACTTAACCAGAGCGGTGGGAAGTAGGCCTGCCGTCCTGGAAGACTTACCAGAAAGACCATTACCGGTAAGTAACTGGTACTTTTCTCAAGACGTCTTCCAGGACGGCACAATGAGAGAGAAGCAAGTAATTTGCAGGCCTACCTTAGGGTGGGACGACCGCTTGCAGGACCTTCCTATCAAATGAGAGGTCCTGAGGCGACAGCAACTCCACTCTGTAATGCTTCAAAAAAGTGTTCTGGCTTGACCATGTCGCAGCTTGGCAGATTTGTTCGACCGAAGCTCTGGCCCTTTCTGCCCAGGAGGTCGCCAGAGACCGAGTGGAATGTGCTTTAACCTTCGGGGCTGTCTTAGCAGCCTGGTCATAAGCTAGGGAGATTGCTTGTTTTATCCACCTAGCTATGGTTACTCTAGAAGCCTGTGGGCCCTTTTTCTGACCAGAAAAATTAATAAATAAGTGGCTGGATTTTCTGAAAATGCTAACTCTATCCAAATAAGAAAGCAGACATCGTCTGACATCCAAACAATGAAAGGAAGCCTCCCTTTCATTCTGGGGATTGGAACAAAAAGAAGGGAGTATTATTTCCTGCGTTCTATGAAATTTTGATACTACCTTGGGAAGGTACAGGGGGTCCTGCCTGAGAACAACCCTGTCCTCAAATAAACGAAAAAACGTCTCTTTAATTGACAGAGCCTGCATATCACCTACTCTTTTGGCAGTCGTTATCGCCAGCAGAAAGGTAAACTTAACTGTGTGAAGTTTAATAGAAATACTGTCTAAAGGCTCGAACGGAGCCTTAGTTAACTGTTCTAGAACCAAGGAGAGATCCCAGGGTGGAACCCTAGAGATCTGTACTGGAGACATTCTGTCCCTAGCTGACAAGAATCTTTTAATCAACGGGTCCTGGGACAATCTTCTGTCCAGGAAGTAAGATAAGGCTGTTACCTGAACTCTTAGGCCTCGTACACACGGCCGAGATTCTCGTTGAAAAAAACATGTCGTTTTTTTTCTATGAGATTCTTGGACAAGAAACTTGTCCCGGCCGAGTGTACACACGCTCGTTTCAAAGAACCCGCGGTTCTTTGAAAGGAGCGTACGCGGTGACGTCATCGACTACGTCGAGCATGCGCTCGTCACATTCGATGCCGTCCCCGCCATCTTGGTATACCCTACGTATGCCTAGGAAGCTACCGCGCATGCGTCAAATTCATTTCGAACATGCGCGGGCTTCGGGGAGGACAGGTAAGTGTACACACACACTCACTTTTCTCGTCGAGAAACATGCCGAGGAGAATCTCGACGAGAAAATAGAGAGCAGGTTCTCTATTTTCTCGTCGAGGTTTCTTGTCGGTTTTCTCGACGAGAAACCCGATAGCAGCGTACACACGACCGATTTACTCGGCAAGACCTCTCTGCCAGCAAGTTTCTTGCTGGTTCTTGCCGAGAAAATCGGTCGTGTGTACGAGGCCTTAGTGTCTTGGTAGCCAGCCCCAGATCAACTCCATCCTGGAGAAATTCCAGAATGACCGAAGTTTCCTGTTGGGAAACCTCTCTCTCTGAACACCAGCGAGAGAAGACCCCCCACACCTTAGCATAAATCCGCCTGGTGACCTCCTTTCTACTAGAGAGGAGAGTGGTAATCACTCTCTCTGAACAGCCCTTCTCCCGCAGGTTCTGCCTTTCAAGCACCAGGCCGTCAGTTTGAAGAAGCTGGGCTCTGGGTGGCAGACCGGACCCTGAAAAAGGTCTGACCGAACTGGTAGATGGAGAGGGGGAGCTACCGACCAGTTCTCCAGAGTGGGAAACCAGGCTCTCTTGGGCCACCAGGGGGTGACCAAAATGAGACAGCATTCTGAGAGGTCCAGCTTCTGCAGGATCCTCGGAATCAGACTCAGAGGAGGAAAGGCATAGGCCAGATGAAAACTCCACACCTGGGCCAGCGCATCCACTCCCTCTGAGCCCCATTCCCGGGTCAGGGAAAAGAACCTCTTTAGCTTTTTGTTTTCCCTGCGGGCGAAGAGGTCTATCTCCGGATTGACGAACCGTTGGCACACCAGATCGAACACCTCTGTGTTCAACTCCCATTCTCCCTGGAGAATCGGGTGGCGACTTAAAAAGTCCGCCTCTACGTTGTGAACCCCTTTTATGTGAACCGCTGTGATAGAGGGAATCCGGAGCTCTGCCCAGCTCAGGATCTCCAGAGACAAAGCCAGAAGGGTACGCGACCTGGTGCCTCCCTGATGGTTCAGGAATGCCACTGTGGTGGCATTGTCGGATAGAATCTGGACCTCTCGGCCCCTGACTCTCTCCTCGAAGGCCTTTAGAGCCTCCCGGACCGCCAACAATTCCCGGAGGTTTGAGGAGGCGCCCCTCTGACCTCGGTTCCAGGAACCCTGAGCTCTGAGCTCATCTAAGTGAGCCCCCCAACCCCAGGCGCTTGCGTCTGTGGTTATCCTGAGAGGGTTGGACTGACTCCACAGACGACCCACCAGTAAATTCTGAGGAAGGAGCCACCACCTCAGAGATTCCTTTGCCACAACTTGGATGGGGACCCTGTAGTCTAGAGATTCCCTTGATCCGTCCCAAGAGGATAGAAGGAATTCTTGGAGAGGTCTGGAGTGGAGCTGAGCCCACGGCACCGCTGGGATGCAAGAGGTCATTAGACCCAGCACCTGCATGATGCTTCTGAAGGAGGATTCCTCTGCCTCCAACATAGACCTGACCGTTGTCATAAGACCTTGGACCTTGTCCTGGGGTAAAACAAGTTTTCTAAGGAATCCACTAGGAATCCCAAGTAAACTTTCTTCTGTTCTGGGACCATCGAGGATTTTTCTTTGTTGATGATCCACCCCAGGCTTTCCAAGGTGCTCACGACCCTGGCCAGGTCTGCAAGAAGGAGATCTCGACTCTGATTGTAGAGAAGCAGATCGTCGAGGTAGGGGACTACTGCTATACCCTGCAGGTGCAGGTAAGCAATCACCTCCGCCATGATCTTTGTAAAGACTCTTGGACTGGATGACAGTCCGAAGGGAAGCGCAGCAAACTGCCAATGCTGCACTCCCTGGGCGGAAGTGATTGCAAACCTGAGGAAGGCCTGATGTGCTGGGAATATCGGGACGTGTAGATAGGCGTCCTTTAGGTCTATGGTCACCATGAACACCCCCTTCAGAAGAAGCTTCCTGAGAGTGTACACGCTCTCCATCCGAAACCTCTTGCGACGCAGATAAGCGTTCAAGGGTCTCAAGTTTATTATAAGTCGATGCTTCCCTGACGGCTTTGGAACAACGAAAACGTGGGAATAGACGCCCAAACCTTATTGTTCCGTAGGTACCGGGATAACTACTCCCTGCCTTTCCAGATCTGAGACATTCTGTACCAGACCTGCAGCTTTTAAGGGGTCCCTGGGTAGATGCGTTACCAGAAACTTCGGGGGAGGGGAGTGAAGAAACTCTAGCTTGTAGCCCGCTTTTAAAATTTGGAGGACATGGGGGCTCTGAGATATGCTTTCCCATCTGGGGAGAAACTGGGAAAGCCTTCCCCCTACCCTTACGTCACTTAGAGTTCTTGTCATTAGGCTTTTGGCTGGAGAAAAGGATACCTCCCTTCTGTTTGTCCTTGCCAGCACTCCACCTCCTAGTATTGATAGGTCTTTTGTCTGAAGACCGGTTCTTACCCTGGGGGCCTCGAAAAAATCTCCTTTTTAGGTTTGGTAGGAAATTTCTTTCTTAAGAAGGGAGCCCTCAAATGGGAGACCACATAAAAACGGGTCTTGGATGCACTATCACCATCCCAGGTTTTAACCCATACAGCTCTTCTAGCAGAGTTTAAGAGGGCTCCAGTCTTTGCGGTGGTTCTTACGGTTTCTACCGCTGCGTCCGCTAGGTACGCCACCGCGTTACCTATTAGCTGCAACGACTCCAAGACTTCCTTGGATTTGGAAGTGCCTGAAACATGGTCCGTTAATTTTGAGATCCATGCATCTGCATTCCTGGCTACGCATGCTGAAGCCAGCGCCGGGCTCATGGCTGCCGCATTGGCTTCCCAGGCCCTCCGCAAGGTGGTTTCAGCACGCCGATCCATCTGATCTTTGAGGTTACCAGTATCCTCAAAGGAGAGGTCAGACTGTTTGGATACCTGGGCTAAGGAAGAATCCAATCTGGGTGTTTTGAAGAACCTATCTTCATCTTCCTCCTTGAAAGGGCACCTACGTTTCCACGTTTTTGGTCTTAAAAGCTTCCTTTCAGGATCCTTCCATTTTTGAAGTATAATGTCCTTCAGTGCCTGGTGGACGGGGAAGGTTCTGGGTTGAGACTTGAACAAACCCTGATACATTCTATCCTGTGCGGAAACCTGTTCCGCAGGCTCCTGGATCTCCTCAGAAGCATAAATTGCCCCAAGGAGGCCCTCCATATCATCGGCCGAGAAGATGTGCCTTCCTGGCCTGGAGCCCTCTTCCTCGTCCTCTGCCTGACTATCCACCAGACCCTCATCAGATACTTCTCGATCGGAGATATCTGAATCCTCCTCCGGCTCCGAACCCTGTGAAGGTAGGGATTTTAGAGGCTGCGGGCGTCTTTTAACTACCCTGGGAGTCAAAGAACTTTCCTGAGAGGAAGAGCCCCCCCCCCCCACTTGTCTGAGGTTCTGGTTCCCTAGACCTGAGTGAGGATTGAAATTCCTTAAGCGTAGTCAGCATCTGGGTCTGGACAGACAAGAAGTCTTTCATGACCTGAGATGTTTCTTTTCCAGCCAATTTCTGAATGCATTTAAAACAGAAAGGTCTGGAATAGTCTGGAGGCAACCTATCGTTGCAGTAGCCACATCTTTTGATGCGAGCAGGGGCTTTAGAGGGACGGCTGGTAGACCCCTGGGCAGTGACGTCCCCTCCTGCAGAAAAAACAAAATATACACAGGGAATTTTTTAGTACCAAACACCCCTGTGCAGAGCAAAAGGGGGAAGAGTCGGGGTACCTCCCCCATCATAACCCCTGCTGGCTGGGTAGGACTCACCTCCTGTGGCCTCCTCTGTAGCCTTGGCCGTACCGGGCCTTTCCTCATGCTCCATGCGCCGTCCGGGCTCGAACCGTGTCGCTAAGAGCAAACAGGAGGAATGGGCGCCTCTTTTCCTGGCATCTTTATAGAGGAAGCTGGCTGAAAAGACGCCGGCCGTCGCCATCTTGCCGTAGACCGGAAACCGGAAGTGGCGCGGCGCACGGTGACGTCATTCCGGGCGCTAGAGGAGGAAATCAATGAGTCCTCCAGGCCATGGGAAAATGGCGCCGCACATGCCTGAGCGGCGCCAATAGCCAGAACAGCGCTTCACCACCGCATCTGCGGGAGACCTGCCAGCCCCCCCTCCGAAGTGGACACCCACCAGGTAGGGAGAAAAAAAGAGGAAACATTTGGCCCCTGAAGCTTCCAGGTACCCTGTACCTTAGGGCTTCAGAAAACTCAGGGGGGTTCTTCAAGGCTATTCCTTCCCCCCTGAGTATGTTACAACAAAGGAAGGATGAGCCCGTCCTGCTAGGTCCAGAGGCTTCCTAAGCGTTCGACCTAGGTCCCAGGGGGAGACCTCCAGCACCAGGCTTTTAGGTCTTTAGAAAATAACAAACGGTTTCGCTGTGGGGAAACACAATCAAAAAACTGAGCACCACAGGGAGGGGTGGGGTTTTTAACCTCTTTGATTGATTGTATTTCCTGTCAGGTGGACTAGTCATCTCTCATTGTGCCGTCCTGGAAGACGTCTTGAGAAAGTTCTTTGCCATGTTGAACTTCCAGTGACCAGTATGGGAGAGAGCGATAACACCAAATTTAACACACCTGAGACCTTGTAACACTAATGAGTCACGTGGGAGGGAAAATGGCTAATTGGGCCCAATTTGGACATTTCCTCTTAGGGGTGTACTCACTTTTGTTGCCGGCGGTTTAGACATTAATGGCTGCGAGGACAGCAAAGTTACAGTTATACAAGCTGTACCCTCACTACTTTACATTGTAGCCAAGTGTTATTTCCTCAGTGTTGTCACATGAAAATATATAATAAAATATTTACAAAAATGTGAGGGGTGTACTCAGTTTTGTGAGACACTGTATATTTGAAATCAACTCTCAAATAACATGGTGTGGGTGGATTTCTGCCCGTCACAGACTGTGTCGCACCCCTCCTGCCTGTGTCTTAGAATAAAAAAGGGAAGTGAAGCCTCCATTAATCTACATGTAATATCACACCCCTGTTGTGTATAGCTAGTAATTGGCATTGAGGAGGGGAGGTAGAGGACTGTCATTTACCACTTAGTCACACATGTAGGTGTATACACTGTAGTCACATGGGCTGCTGATAGGGAGGAAGCACTCAGCATAGAAGCTTACTGAAAACTGAGCATGTGCAGAGTTGCCACTACAGCTGCAACATCCCAAGCTGAATTGGGGACATGAACAGAAGGTGGAGATATAGAGTAGAAGGATCAACCAGTTTTTTGCAGACTACAGAAAAACAAATCCCATAGTGACTGAGTATGAACAGCTTGTATTGATAGTTTTTTGTGATGTGGGTTTAGTGACACTTTAAAAGTGGTTATAAAGTCAAAATACTGTTTTAATCTGAATGCATTCTCTGCATGAAGGTTAACAAAAAATAAATAAAAATAATATAAAAATGTTGTATGACCGTGCAATGGTCATTCAAAGTGGGACAGCACTGAAAGTTGGCCTGGTCAGGATGGGGGTACAAGTGCCCAGTAGGCAAGTGGTTAAAGAGGAAGTAAATCCTCTGACACTTTTTCTGAAAAAAAAAAAAAAAAAGGCATAATGAGCTAGTATGCTATGCATACTAGCTAATTATGTGGCACTTACCTGAAATCGAAGCCCCCAGCTTCTTCCTGGTATCGCCTCTCCAGTGCTGTGATTGGCCGGAGTGGCGACGACGTCACACGCATGCACGTGGGGCAGGCGTTCGCCCATTCAGAAAACCGGCATGTCCCATTCATTATGCAGGGACGCTCAGTACACCTGCGCCGTTGTCTACGGCACACATGCGCCGTAGACATCGGTGCAGTGTTATCTGCAAATATCTCCTTTATCGTGTAGGTTAAGGAGATATATTTCTTGCACCTACAGGTAAGCCTTAATCTAGGTCTACCTGCAGGTGCAAGTTGTCAAAGTGGGTTTACAACCACTTTAATACACTTGTGTGTTTAGCAGGATTCAAATGCTCCAGCATGAATGAGAAACCACTTCACACCCAGAAAGTGCACACCCCACTTACCAGCTGATTTGACTCTTAGGCCTCATGCCCACGGACGTTTTTACAGCTTAAAACCGCCTGTCCATGTTAGTCTATAGCTTCATGCCCACCTAGGCGTTTTTGAGCTGCAAATAGCATAGGCGTTTTTAAGCTGTAAAAAAAAAAAAAACAACAGGACCAGAGCATTCCGTGGCATCGGCATAAAAAAAACGTGCAAAAACGCCGCAATTGCGTTTGAGCTCCGGGATTTTGTTTTTTTTTTCCCCCGAAAAAAATACAGTCGAAAAATTTATACAATAACATGGACAGGCGTTTTTAAGCTGTAAAAACGTCCGTGGGCATGAGGCCTAAAATGGGAGTCTGGCTGCACCTTATCCCATAAGCTTATGGGATTGATGGATAACATGAGCTGGGATGTCACATACCAAGAGGATCATCAGCGGGCTAAAAAGGGAAAGACAAGGAACTCCCAGTGTAGTAATTCAAAGTTCAAAGCTTTTTAATGAAGAAGATTAAAACTACTTACAAACAGGTAGGATTAAACTCATATTGCAATCACCCAGATTGGTGCAGTAAGGTCACCGCTGTAGTGCTCTATGTGCGTTTTATTCAAACAAATATCATCAAGGAATGCAGGACCTCACTGCTTGCCTTAACTCCTAACGAGAGTTAGGGTCCTTTCACACGGGGCGGATCCGTGCAGATCCGCCCCGTGAAGCTCCGCTTGCTCAGCGGGGATCGCTCCGTTGATCCCCGCTGAGCCGACGGATGACTGGGCGGTCCCCGCACACTGTGCAGGGACCGCCCTGTCAGAGCGCCGCTCTCCCCTATGGGGAATCGGATGACGACGGACCGTAGAGTCCGTTGTCATCCGATCCGCTCCGCCGACGGAAGGAAAAATAGGGTTTTCCTCCGTCACACTTTGGCGGAGCGGATGTCAGCGGACATGTAACCGCTGACATCCGTGCCTCCATAGGGGTGCATGGAGGATCCGTTTCAGGTCCGCCTAAAAAACTGACAGGCGGATCTGAACGGACCTCCGTGTGAAAGAGCCCTTAGGTGAATATACAGAACTCACTTTCCAGCCTCGGTTCCAGTCGTAGGTTTAGGCCTCATGTACACCGCTTCTGGTAAACGGACGGACGTTTAGGAGCAGTTGGGAGTTCCCCCCCCAACTGCACCTGAACTCTCCTCTATGTTATCTTATCTGTCAATGCACACAGGGTCATTTACAGTCATTTCTAGGCAGTTGAGTTTAGAGGCATTTTTTT
Source organism: Rana muscosa (assembly GCA_029206835.1). Classification (NCBI taxonomy): domain Eukaryota; kingdom Metazoa; phylum Chordata; class Amphibia; order Anura; family Ranidae; genus Rana; species Rana muscosa. The sequence goes on along the minus strand of CM055119.1, from coordinate 81,015,516 downwards.
GGAATGCAAAAAAATGGGTTCAGAAGCCGAGTTTAAAGGCATTTCAAGTGCCAAAACGGACGTTTTTAAATGTCGGTTACCATCGGTCAAGTTAAATCGTTCAGGAGAGGTTATAAAAGCATCCTGTGTACATGATGTATTAAAGTCATGTGAGTGCAGCTATCTAGGAACAGTGTTCAGGCTTCTGATTTTTTTTTTTTAAGATGTGAATCCACACCTTCAATAGCTCCTATGCAAACAAGGCTTGAACCAATTTAACTACCAAGCATTTTACATTGTATCCATCTAGAGTTAATGAAGTGTTATCTGAACATGTTAATTTTTGAAGGAATTCTTGATGAAGGTTTGATCCAGGCTTCTCCATGCACTCGATGGAATCACTTGAGCAGAAGACGATGTCATTCCAAGAAGCTGGTTAGCCGCTGTCACACGCACAGTGGCATTTACAAAACAGCGCAATGTGCGTTAGTCAGTGGCTCACCTGCATCTGGAGGATCTTCTCAGGACTGTAGACGAGAAATACTCTTGGGTCTTCATAGCAAACGTCAGCTTCATTGGTTGCCACATTCTTCTGCAATAGAAGCAGACATATAAATAAAATATTGCACATCCTGTGAAGTAACCATTACACAATTTGTGTTTCTATACAGAAAACCACTCTAGAATGTAAAATCTATGCATCCGAAAGAGTTTAGATGTTTCCCCCCTTCCTGTGTAAAGTACATCACTGCAAAAGAAAGGAACTGCTACTGTATAGATGGGACTAAGCCATTTACAAAATGCCTACCAGGCATATACAGACAACTGTTTATAAAACCATTTAATAGGCTATGGAGATAAAAAAGCATTACCATTTAATAACTATGCAGACCTGGATCAACCAGGCATCTTTAGGACTATGAAGGAAAGAGTGGGGTTAGCAGATAGGATATCTAAACCCAAGAAGACTTTTTTTTTATATTTTACCAGACCATAGTTGCGTTTCCTGTATTACTGTTCTTTGATACTTGTTCAAAATATTTAGATACTTTAGTGTGCAAAGGCGTTTTAAAACAAATCCTTATTCACCTCTGTAGCCATAGACATTGTGGAGCAATTCATCTTCAACTGAAGCAGAAACAGGACATTTTGCTAGTCCTTTAATAGGACACTGTCCTGGAGTCCAGCAATGTCGGCACCGCAGCTGATGTTTCCATCAGCTGCCGGGTGCTGCCGCCATTGCAGGCCAGGGTACCCAGGCAGTGTAGCCTTTCTGCTACACGCCGGGAACCCCTAGTGCACATGCGCAAGGCTCGCTCCCCTCTCCTACTGGCCCGGCGACAGGGGGAGGAGGGAGCCCCAGCTGTGATGTCAAAACCCGTGGCTGAGGTTTGCGGAAGTGGGAAAAGGATACCTGTCAAAGACAGGTATCCTTTCCCCCCCTCCGAAAAGATACCAATTGTGGGGAGGAATCAGATTCCGCTTTTGGGTGGAACTCCGCTTTAATGTAAAAAACAAAAGATGTGGTTTCTAAGCCCTTATTATTTGCTTGGCTTGTTTGGAGGGCCATTAACAATGAAAAGAACAGCAAGAGCAACATGCATTTTTCATGCATTTGAAGGTGCACAAACTTGCGCAATTTTGCAAACACGCCAAGCTGTTGGAAATGGACAAAAAAAAAACTCAAACTGTATACAGGTCCTTCTCAAAAAATTAGCATATTGTGATAAAGTTCATTATTTTCTGTAATGTACTGATAAACATTAGACTTTCATATATTTTAGATTCATTACACACAACTGAAGTAGTTCAAGCCTTTTCTTGTTTTAATATTGATGATTTTGGCATACAGCTCATGAAAACCCCAAAATCCTATCTCAAAAATTAGCATATTTCATCCGACCAATAAAAGTAAAGTGTTTTTAATACAAAAAAGTCAACCTTCAAATAATTATGTTCAGTTATGCACTCAATACTTGGTCGGGAATCCTTTTGCAGAAATGACTGCTTCAATGCGGCGTGGCATGGAAGCAACCAGCCTGTGGCACTGCTGAGGTGTTATGGAAGCCCAGGATGCTTCGATAGCGGCCTTAAGCTCATCCAGAGTGTTGGGTCTTGCGTCTCTCAACTTTCTCTTCCCAATATCCCACAGATTCTCTATGGGGTTCAGGTCAGGAGAGTTGGCAGGCCAATTGAGCACAGTAATACCATGGTCAGTAAACCATTTACCAGTGGTTTTGGCACTGAGCAGGTGCCAGGTCGTGCTGAAAAATGAAATCTTCATCTCCATAAAGCTTTTCAGCAGATGGAAGCATGAAGTGCTCCAAAATCTCCTGATAGCTAGCTGCATTGACCCTGCCCTTGATAAAACACAGTGGACCAACACCAGCAGCTGACATGGCACCCCAGACCATCACTGACTGTGGGTACTTGACACTGGACTTCAGGCATTTTGGCATTTCCCTCTCCCCAGTCTTCCTCCAGACTCTGGCACCTTGATTTCCGAATGACATGCAAAATTTGCTTTCATCCGAAAAAAGTACTTTGGACCACTGAGCAACAGTCCAGTGCTGCTTCTCTGTAGCCCAGGTCAGGCGCTTCTGCCGCTGTTTCTGGTTCAAAAGTGGCTTGACCTGGGGAATGCGGCACCTGTAGCCCATTTCCTGCACACGCCTGTTCACGGTGGCTCTGGATGTTTCTACTCCAGACTCAGTCCACTGCTTCCGCAGGTCCTCCAAGGTCTGGAATCGGTCCTTCTCCACAATCTTCTTCAGGGTCCGGTCACCTCTTCTCGTTGTGCAGCGTTTTCTGCCACACTTTTTCCTTCCCACAGACTTCCCACTGAGGTGCCTTGATACAGCACTCTGGGAACAGCCTATTCGTTCAGAAATTTATTTCTGTGTCTTACCCTCTTGCTTGAGGGTGTCAATGATGGCCTTCTGGACAGCAGTCAGGTCGGCAGTCTTACCCATGATTGCGGTTTTGAGTAATGAACCAGGCTGGGAGTTTTTAAAAGCCTCAGGAATCTTTTGCAGGTGTTTAGAGTTAATTAGTTGATTCAGATGATTAGGTTAATAGCTCGTTTAGAGAACCTTTTCATGATATGCTAATTTTTTGAGATAGGAATTTTGGGTTGTCATGAGCTGTATGCCAAAATCATCAATATTAAAACAAGAAAAGGCTTGAACTACTTCAGTTGTGTGTAATGAATCTAAAATATATGAAAGTCTAATGTTTATCAGTACATTACAGAAAATAATGAACTTTATCACAATATGCTAATTTTTGGAGAAGGACCTGTATATATATAGATTTTAATAATATATATATTTTAATAATAAATACTATAAAGTGCACTTGAAGGCAAAAGTGAATTTTCTGCAATTATAGGTTGATCTTACCAAAACACATGTTCTGAATTTTTTAGCTCGTCTGAGAGTTCAGAAAAAGAGGGCTGAAGTTACTCTGCAGAGCTCAGTGAGGAGAGCTCTGAGGGCTGATTGGAGGGAAGGGACACATCCCCCCCACCCCCTTTTACAACAGCAGGCAGGAACAGCGCAGAGCTACAGCTGTCACCTAGCTGGAGGTCCCTCCCGTTTCACAATTTTTCTCTTAGTGTCAGAAAAAAAAAAAAAAAAAAAAAAAAACTTTTCAGATGTGACTCATGCCGATAGGAGGAACAAAGTAGTAGACAGAAATGACACTTCGGCCTGGTTCACACCTGTACATTTTTAGTTTTGCAGAAACACACTACAGTCCATTTAACATGGTTTCCTATGGATGTAGTTCACATCTGTGCATTTTATTGAAAGGGCCAGGGCAGGGACTTTTCTGTTTTTTTGGCTCCATAGACTTCAATGGATCAAAAGTGTAAAAACACACACACACACACACACACACACACACACACACACACACACACACACACACACACACACCTGCAATATGCAAACTGCATCCTGCATAGGTGTGAATCAGGCCTTAAAGTGGTTGTACATCCTGTACAACCACTTTTACCTACAAGTAAGCCTTAATCTAGGCTTCCCTGTAGGTGCTGGAAATCTCTCCTAAACCTCCACGGTTTAGGAGATATTTACAATAGAGACAAGCGTCGATGTCTACGGTCATGGTCATGCTTTGACTGGCGGCTCCCCTGCGCGGAAGTGACGTCACGCGACTCCGGCCAGTCACAGAGCCATAGTTTGCGGCCCCCGGAAGGAAGAGGGGTGAAGAATGGACGCTTCCAGCAACACGGGACAGCGGTGACATCGCAGGCTTCGGTTTCAGGTAAGTGACACATAATGGCCTGCTATGCGATGCATAATAGCCCATTATACTTTACCTTTGCAGGGAAATAAAGAGGAAGTAAAACCCATCTGCCAGATTACTTTGTTGTGTGCTTGGGAAATTTTCCTTCACTCCTTGCCCCAGAGATACAACAGGCAGTTAAATGGGAACTCCTTTCTTAGAACGTTGTTCCTGAAACAGATTTCCCTACTGGAAAGTTCCCCTGGCCTCTTGTTCTGAGCAGAAATGTTTGACTTTCCTCTTTCAGTGACAGTGTTTACAAAGTACACAAAGTGGTAAAATGCCCTAAACGTAGACACAGGCGGAAAAAAATAACCCTTCCCCACCCTATCCGAACTAAAAGTTTTTGCCTAGAGATGCACATTTAGGCTGGGTTCCCACTTGTGCGGTGCGAATTCCAGCTCTCTTATCTCTGCAAAGAGATAGGGATGTTCATCATCTCCGTTTTAGCTGAGAATTTGTAGACCTGGGAGAAGGGAGGGGAGGGGGAAAGGAGATAAATCCTGATGAGAACTAAACACATCTGCGAATCAGATGCGTGCCCATAGAAGATCATGGCCCCGAGTTTGCACCTGAGTCGCACCGCAATGCCTAGAAAACGCACACGTTTTTTGGGCAATGCGCAGTGCAAATGCATTGCACATATGTGAACCAGCCTCATTAAAATCAATGTATTTTATAATGTTATGCGAATTGGATGCGGTTTAAGCCGCAACCAATTCGCATAGGTGTGAACGGGGCCTAAAGTATAGCCAGGTCTATAATCACAATCGCCCTTCATTCCTATGGAAAAGCCATCTTTAAGACAGCTTTCACTCTGGGGAGGCGGGTCCATTAGCGGTAAAGCGCCGCTAGTTTTAGTGGCGCTTTTCGGCCGCTAGCGAGGTGCTTTTAACCCCCGCTAGCAGCCAAAGGGGTTAAAAGCGCCCCCCGTTGTGGCACTTTCGGAAGCGCTGCCCATTCATTCCAATGGGCAGGGGCAGTGTAGGAGCGCTGTATACAGCACTCTTACACCGCCCCAAAGATGCTGCTTGCAGGACTTTTCCCGTCCTGCAAGCGCACTGCCCGGGTGTAAAAGCACTCAGGCTTTCAGACTGGGGAGGCATGAGAGGCAGTTTTCAGGCACCATTTTTAGTGCTAAAAACGCCTTAAAACTGCCTCATTATAAAAAGGGTCCAAGTCCTCATGATGGGCAGCTTTCCCGCAGGAATGAATGGGGATTACAGTGTGCATGCGCAGAAGCAGAACTTGGCCAGGAGACTTGTGAAAAAGGCCACCAAATGAAGGCCATGGAGGAGTCGGGACAGCAAGACTGACCCTTTACCACTTGCCCTCTGGAAGGTTTACTCCCTTCATGACCAGGCCATTTTTTGTGATACGGTACTGCTTTACTTTAGCAGATGACTGCACAGTCGTGCAACCCTGTACCAAAATAAAATGCATGTCCTTCCCCCCCCCCCCCCCCCCCCCTCACAAATAGAGCTCTTTTGGTGGTATAAGTTATGGCGTCCACAAACTATGGTACAGATTTATGGATTTTTTTTTTTTTTTTTACTAGTAATGGTAGCGATCAGTGACTTATAGCAGGACTGCGACATTACAAAAAGGACAAAAATCAGACAGTAAAGCCTCGTACGCACGATCCAATTGTTGGCAGGGGATTGTCTGATGACAGAATGTTGGCCTAAAATCCGACCGTTAGTACGTACGCTCCTTCAGGCAATTGTCCAAATTTTGGCCGACAAATGTTGGATGGCAGGCTAGTAAATTTTTGGGACAATGCTCTGTTGGCAGATTTTCGCATTGTCTGTACAAAAGTCCGTCACACAAAAGTCCAAAGTACAAACACGCATGCTCGGAATCAATGCTCAAACACAACATTAGCAGAGGGTGCCGCTCAAGAGCTGGAATTCCACGTAGTACGTCACTACGTTCGTGTTTGTTGGCCGACAATTGTGTGCCGTTAGTACACAAGACAAAATCCAGGCACATGCCCTTTTGACAAAAGTCTGATGCTCGGTTGGCCAAAAATTGTGTGTACGAGGCTTAAGTGACACCAATATAATGATCAGCGGCGGTCCACAACTGGGTGTACTCAGGGCACAGTGCTCTGCACCCTGAGTCCATCCTTTTTTTAAGCCGATTAGAGACTCTGGCTCCAATCACGTACAACACACACACACACACACACACACACACACACACTTGGAATCCATGCGTCTGGCGCCCTGCATGTAGATTAGGGGCCAGATGCATGGATAGGGGGATGGCACCCCATATGGATGGGCCGCCACTGGAAGGGATTAACATCAGGGGCGATCAAAGGGTTAAATGTGCTCCAAGGGAGTGCTTGCCAACTGTGTGGTGAGCGTTTGTACTGTGGGAAGGCAGGAGATCCGTGTTCCTGCTTATCAGAAACACAGGCTCACTTCCTGCCATTCTCACAGAATGGCAATCTGCCTTGTTTACATAGACAGCGGTGGGCACTTAATGGCTTGTAACTCTGCATTAATTACAACAGTTATTTTTACAGCCACGCTCGGAGCGCTCTCCCAGGAGGGGCAAGTCGGGATGACGTCACCCGAGATCAATTTTTCCGGTCGCATGCATCGGAGACACCCGAATCGCGATGCATCGATTCAATTCTGCACCCCTAGTCACCATATTTAATAGAGCTTGGAAAAGGGTTGATTTAATTATGCATCATAATTATATGTTACCCAAAATGATCTATACATTTACCAAATTAAAGAACATTGCAGCACTCCTGGCACCAATAAAAGAACAAGGACCCATCTAAACTGGGTCACTGAATCTATTTGAGCTGAATGCACTTTAAGATGCCCATTTATCATCCGACACGGAAATATATGACCACATTCCGATATTCAGTGACTAGATACCCTGACAGCCAACTATACAAACACACACACACACTTGTTTGTTCGAATCGATCTTTGCTCCCTAACCTCTGGCCATCTGACACTTATGTGATACCTGCTCTCCTCGGCATGCAGTAGGCGAAGTGTTGGATGTTGGTCAGGAGGATGGGAAAGTGGGACAGGTGAACATAAAAGGTGTTTTTTTTTGTTTTGTTTTTTTACTTGACAACAAGTTTAATATAAAAGATACAAAAAATATCTATGCCATAAATCATAGTCCGCAGCAGCATTACAGGGGGTGCCCCCGCTGCATAACCATTAAGGAGTCCCCACCTCTCTACTCTCCTTCCCAAAGGCAATCCCGCTAATGATTCAGAATCTTATTTGCTGCATTATAGGGGTTCCCAAATATACTGACTGTAAACAAAACTTCTAGCCAATTTATCCAAGTATATTTGCCAAATACAAGCTCTTCTTCCATAAACTACTATAATTGGAGAATGGTACAGTAGCCAAAAAAAGGCCACACACACGCAATTTCCTTCAACGTCTATATTCCGAGACCACCACTTGTCCCAACTTTACAAGTAGTCCCTCTGCATTGCACTCTGATGTTCTGGAATGGCGGGTCAGCAAGCACAGACCGCAATCTACCAGGCACCTGTCCGCGATCTACTGGTTGCTGACACCGGTGCTAAAGCAATTCGTAGAACAGGGAAAAGAGTTCTGGAGCTTGGAAGCAGGGAGAGTTGAGGACTTCTGACAGTGGTCAGAGCTTTACCCCAGTCTCAAAGCTAAAAAAAAAAAAAAAAAAATATATATATTTGCAAAAACATTTTGGCCACATGCCCACGGACGTTTTTACAGCCGCATTTGAGCGTTTTTTTACAGCTTAAAAACGCCTGTCCATGTTAGTCTATAGCTTCATGGCCACCTAGGCGTTTTTGAGCTGCAAATAGCATAGACATTTTTAAGCTGTAAAAAAAAAAAACCAGGACCAGTGCGTTCCTCAGCGTCGGAATTAGGCAGAAAAAAAACGCGAGCGTCAAAAAACGCGTGGTCGCGCTTTTTAGCTCAGACGTTTTTTTTTTTTGTTTTTTTTTTACAAAAAAAAAATAAAATAAATAATAATTTACAACAAGGACAGGCGTTTTTAAGCTGTAAAAAACGCAGCTGTTAAAAACGTCTGTGGGCAGGAGGCCTTTTTCTGACCCCTCGACTCTTGGAAGAGTCGCAGCCCATTCAACATGCTGCAGGGTGGAAGTCGGCTGTAAAGCCGCAGGGAGTTACAGCCAGCTGCCCACAGTTAACATGCCGGCACAGGGGACCCGAAGACCGGTGAATAACTGGCTCAAGTGAGGATGGCGCTGAATCCTTGCACAGGCGAGGGTCGGTTTTAATAGCAGCTACATTTCTGTAGCTGCTGACTTAAATTTCCAGAAAGGACTGAAGCTTCTTTTTAACGTACAATGTGTTGTCTTATATGCTTGTCCCCATACAACACTAGCTTATGCTCTCCCCAATTTACAAGTCCACTCAAAAGTCATATTCTGGTTATAGGCGGCTGAGTCAGTCCTGGTCTTCTTTTATGTTTCTCTTTAACACCGAGACCTCCCCAGTCATAATTGCCGACACGGTTCCCGTCTGCTTGGGAGTGTTGGGTGTTCCTGACCACACCTTTATGCGTTTCAGTTCCTCCTTAAAAAACCCAATACATACAATAGGAACCCCTATAATGTCCACAGAAGGTATGCAAACACCTCAGGAATATAAGAAATTGTCAGGGGGCATCTACTGCTTTGGCATCGACCAAATACTGAAATCGGGCACAGAGACGATATTGTCATTTCAACATTTGATTTATCAGCAATCACTTTAATATGTCCTGTTTTAGAGGTGACTTATAAATACACCTACGTTACAATAAGGCCTCATGCCCACGGACGTTTTTACAGCCGCGTTTGAGCATTTTTTTACAGCTTAAAAACGCCTGTCCATGTTAGTCTATAGCTTCATGCCCACCTAGACGTTTTTGAGCTGCAAACAGCATAGACGTTTTTAAGCTGTAAAAAAAACCCAGGACCAGTGCGTTCCTCAGCGTCGGAGTTAGGCAGAAAAAAACGTGAGCGTCAAAAAACGCTCAAAAACGCGCACTAACGCGCGGTCGCGTTTAGCTCCGACGTTTTTTTTTCCAAAAAAAAAAATAAAAAAATTTACAACAACAAGGACAGGCGTTTTTAAGCTGTAAAAAACGCAGCTGTTAAAAACGTCTGTGGGCATGAAGCCTAAAATATAACACTTTATATAATTTCTTGATCCGTTCCATGTGTTGCCGTTAAAGTCCCATTTGACCAATTTCCAATACTGAAATAGGTGCCAATTCTGTAGGCTTTCCAAAACTGCCAATTAAAATCCATATTGGTTTGGAAATCATCCTGTCTACTGAAAATGTAGTCTTAAATATGTGCCATAAATAATAAAAATTGTACACAGAGGTTTGCACTGGGTGTATGCAACCTGTATATCTTCAGAGAAGAACTCAAAGAGTGAAGGATTGCGTGTCTAGTGCAGAATCCCACGTGAAGTTGTAGGCGATCTTCTATGAACCGCAGACAATGGACAGTGCTGTATAGGCAACAACTGTGTGCAAAATGAGAAGAAGAAGCTCCTATGGATGGGACATCTGGACAGACAACATAAGCAATACACAATAAATCTCAGTGATTTAAACCATGCTGTCAGTTAATCCGTTTTCTACTAACTGTATGTAGAGTGCTAAAAGGAATGTGCTTTTGAAGGAAATCCACAGACAGTAAATCTGCACTCTAGGAAGCATCTGACTATCCTAGACCAGTGCACCAGAAAAACTCCATTAACAGGAAGTCTGTATAGAAAAAGTTTTAGCTTGGATCCAAACCTGAACATTTAGTCTTCTAAAGCATGTGTATCAAACAATTGCTGTTTTCCCCTGAAGTAGAAGGCCTTCACCTATTTTAGTATCTCAGTCACTCCTGGTCTATATGCACTCACTCCAGTGTAGGTGCAGATCATTGCTCAGCATCGGCATCCTGAGTAGGCCAACAGTGGACCATGCCCACACAATGCGTGTTGGCACAGATCCTTGGAGTCTCAGCCAGGGGTGTGAGTGACAGACTGACAAAGCAGGAGCACAACTGGCTGGAGCTGCCGTTCTTGTCGCTGGAACAGCCAGGTTCAGGAAAAAAGAAAAAAAAAAAAAAAAAAAAAAAAAAAAAGGGGGGGGGGGGGGGTGCAGGGCTCTGGGGGGCAGCAGCACAGAAAGTTTTTCACCTCAATGCATGAAGGTGAAAGCATCACTAGTTATTTAACAAGGCACACGGGGGCTCTTTCCTCCCACTCCATTATCGTCTCCTTCACATTTGCCAGCAATTCCAACTGTCAGAGCCACTTTCAAAATTGGACCTTCTGACACAGTGTTTATAAACACCATTCAGATTCTGGATTGAGAAATAAAAAGCTAAAAACACTGTTACTATTGTATTCTGCTTAAGGGACGACTTCGGTTTTGCATATGGAGGTCGAATAAAAAGTTATTTTATTTTATTTTTTTTATTGTAAAACAGGAGGTCCACCCGAAATTATTATTTTTTTTTTTAAAAGCCAGCAGCTACAAACACTGCAGCTGCTGACTTTCAATAAATGGACACTTACCTGCCCAGGGTGCCCGCGATGTTGGCAGCCGAGTCCGAGCAATCGCTCGTCTTTCGGCTGCCCCCGCCGCCATCCTCAGTGAGGGAATCAGAAAATGAAGCGTTGAGGCTTCACTGCCCGGTTCCCTACTGCGCATGCGCGAGCCGCTCCCTCACTGGCCCCCGCTGTCTCCTGGGACCAGTGTGTTTCCCAGAAGACAGCGGGGGGACGGGAAGTGGAGTGACTCCCGTGGGAGTCTATTCCTGGAAGTGGGTGCAAATACCTGTATTATACAGGCATCTGCACCCCCCTCCCTTCTGAAAGGTGCCAAATGTGACACCGGAGGGAGGGTTCTGAAAAGTGGAGGTTCACTTTGTGATACTAAAGTCTTGTTTTTTGTTAAACAAACATGTTATAATTTACCTGCTCTGTGCAGTGGTTTTGCACAAAGCAGCCCAGATCCTCCTTTTCACGAGTCCCCCACTGGCTCGCCTGGCCCCTCCCTCCTGTTGAGTGCCCCCACAGCAAGCTATAGGGGGCACCCGAGCCAAGGCTCCGTGTCCATTCAGACAGGGAGCCGGCCCCCTTTCTCTCATTGGCTCACTGACTTTGACAGAGCAGGAGCCAATGGCACAGTGCTGCCGTCTCAGCCAATCAGGAGGCAGAGTCCTGGACAGCCGAGTCGCTGGATCGAGATGGGGCTCCAGTAAGTATTAGAGGGGGGGCTGCTGCACACAGAAGGCTTTTTATCTTAATGCATCAAGATAAAAAAAACTTTTGCCTTTACAACCACTTTAACCCTTTATTAACACTAATAAGCTTTAATTAACATCTTCCTTCCCCTTTCCCCCTAAACTATAATATCCCAGCAGATTGATTTTATTTTCCTCTAACCATTTTTAAACATGTTCTGGTTTTATTCACATCGTCGCATACAAAAATTAAAAACAAAGCAACGTACAAACTGTCTTTTTTTTTTTATCTACAGTAACACTTCCAGGCCTGGTCTGACAACCTACCATTAAAAATGGAAGGAGCCGGGCAAAAAAAACGGTCGTTCTAACAGTGACCACATCCAATCAGATGTTGTTTGGGTATTCTGACAGCTGCCAGTCTGAATACATTCGTCCATTCAGCACTATATAGCAGGAGTGGAAAAAGACACACAACCTGTGTAAAGCCAGCTAAAGTTATTGCTGAATAAACAGGCCCACAGCAGAAATTGCTCTGACCCACGGGCAATGTACAGGTGTGAGAGCCGAAGACAAATAATGAAAGCTGAAAATGTAAAACTTTTGGGATGACATTCATATATTTAAAGCTTAAATGGCATTTGAGTGTCATTTGGATTCACACACTGACACTAAATCTTTTCTGCCCGGGCTTTATTTTCCAGAGCTGATGTCGCAGAATGGACTCCTGCATTCCTCTGCTGGGGGGGGGGGAGGGGCATCATATGGATTCATTATAGACATGTCAGCCCTGACTATGTATAGCTCTCCGCACTCACCCACTAAACTTCCTCTACAAGTTTAACCCAATAGACAGCGAGTGCAATGAAGTTTCTAAGAATTCCTACAAGACAAGATGGAAGCTTGACAATCAAGACACAGAGAAATATATATATATATATATATATATATATATATATTCTCCATCTCTATTTATTTGATTTTTATACACTATTTTTTATTTGACATGCCTAATTCCTGAACTTCCTTGACCTCCAATATAGGGATTTCTTTTTTTTTTTTTAGGGAAAATAAGCCCCCCCCCCCCCCAAAAAAAAAAATCCTACAAAATCTAAAATGCTATGTGTCTTCTATAGGACGACAACGTTCATCATCATATATAATCTGGATGGCGTGTATGTGCAATATATATATATATATATATATATATATATATATATATACACACACACACACATACACTTGCCACTTTTCAACATATAAATAATGTTGATCTATATTCCAGAATTTATTTAACAAAACATTCTAGATACAGCCATTCTAGGAGATCTGGAGTTTCCATGGGCAGATTATACATAGATTTCCACATACAGACTGTCTATGTGCATCTAACAAAATCTCAGCAGTATTACCACCATGATAAAACTGATCAATGTGAAATCAATGTAGAATATTGCTATCATCACTTACCCACCTTTCCCATAACATGGTCCTGTAATCTTATCCCAATGATCCAGATAGATCAGAGGAGAGGCGAATTAAAGCTGAAAGTTTCCTTGGCTTGAGATACATCAATAAGCCTGTAACTTGCAGCTGGATCAGCCCTGCCCACAACACCTGCCACCCGCAACAGCTTCATCCGCCCTTCAAGGGTCTCGGGCGGTTCAGCCAATAAGCTTTTAGCCTTCCACCTTGTTAGCCCACCTTCTTTCGATAAGTAGCCAATCGATCTAACGATGGGCGTATCACACCTCTTGAAGCCACGCCCAGCCCATTGGTTGGGGAGCGGCGCGTTCATTTCTGCACGTCTTACTTTGAGGAGTGTACCACTCATCACCCCACCCAGAGGTGGAACCTGATTAATCTCGATCTGAGCCAATTAAAGAATCCTCGCTCCCGGATGGAGGAGCGCTCGGCAGCGGTACATTTAGAGTTCTAGTAATAATTCTAGGCATTCATATTCGTTTTGGGAGCTTTCTATATGGCATGTCAGAGATATTGTTTTTAGACCCCTCCATCGCTTCAGTGGGAGTTTCCAGGCCAGTGGTAAGGAATGTTTTGCCATGAGTACTGTGTCGGTGTGCACGTACCCCAGGAGCTCCCTGACGTGTGTGGGCGTGGCTCTGTCAGGAGGGGTGTGGCGTGTGATCGCGGGAAAATGGAAAGGGAAGGATGGGATGACAGCGGGGAGGTGTGTGCACACAGGAATCCGGAGCATGCACGCCGCACGTCATTCTAGTCACACGTCTGTCTCTAAACTGTGTACGAGTATGTCCGGGCGGAGGCCATTGTTGGTCCTGACGTCCGAGACTGCAAGGAAGGATTTGTTCGGTCTCTGGAGTCACGTGATGACTACCACTGGAAGCTCTATGGTCAATAAAGATATGAATTATTGAATAAATGCATTAGGCTCGTGTTCTCTCTCTTGTATTACATTTCTATCTCCCTGATGTGCTTACATGCTGTGGAAGGTCAGACCCCAGCTGTCTGACAATACATGTTGTTTTCCCTGGGATTGCTCTGAAGGCTCAGCCTCCCATCCTTTGTAATTCCTCTCACCAGTGCTTGTTCTACAAAGTGCTTGGAGCTTTTACCGTGTGCGTGAGAAATAAGGAAAAAAAATTCTAGATGGGAACTGGTGAAAGCAGTAGTAAGCCGCACTTTTTTTTTTTTTTTTTAAACCCTGCAAGACAATGGCATAATGTGCTAGTATACATTGCATACTAGCACATTATGAAATACTTACCTTAGAGCGAAGCCTTCCAATGGTGCTCCGTCATCGCTGACAGGGCTTACATACATAGTAGGCAAGGTTGAAAAAAGACACAAGTCCATCAAGTCCAACCTATGTGTGATTATATATCAGTATTACATTGTATATCCCTGTATGTTGTGGTCATTCAGGTGCTTATCTAATCGTTTCTTGAAACCATCAATGCTCCTCACTGAGACCACCGCCTGTGGAAGGGAATTCCACATCCTTGCCGCTCTTACAGTAAAGAACCCTCTGCGTAGTTTAAGGTTAAACCTCTTTTCTTCTTATTTTAATAAGTGATCACGTGTCTTGTTAAACTCCCTTCCGCAAAAAAGTTTTATCCCTATTGTGGGGTCACCAGTATGGTATTTGTAAATTGAAATTATAACCCCTCTCAAGCGTCTCTTCTCCAGAGAGAATAAGTTCAGTGCTCGCAACCTTTCCTCATAACTAATATCTTCCAGACCCTTTATTAGCTTTGTTGCCCTTCTCTGTACATTTCCAGTACATCCTTCCTGAGGACTGGTGCCCAGAACTGGACAGCATACTCCAGGTGCGGCCGGACCAGAGTCTTGTAGAGCAGGAGAATTATTGTTTTATCTCTGGAGTTAATCCCATTTTTAGCAGCAGCTTGCCAATGCTGAGCCTATCATCTACTAGGACCCCCAGGTCCTTTTCCATCCTAGATTCCCCCAGAGGTTCTCCCCCCAGTGTATAGATTGCATTCATATTTTTGCCACCCAAATGCATTATTTTACATTTTTCTACATTGAACCATTTGCCATGTAGTTGCCCACCCCATTCATTTGTTCAGATCTTTTTGCAAGGTTTCCACATTCTGCGGAGAAGTTATTGCCCTGCTTAGCTTTGTATCATCCGCAGATACAGAGATTGAGCGGTTTACCCCATCCTCCAGGTCGGTTATGAATAAATGAAATAGGATTGGTCCCAGCACAGAACCCTGGAAGACCCCACTACCCACCCCTGACCATTCCGAATAGTTACTCCCCGTTTATCACCACCCTCTGAACTCGCCCTTGTAGCCAGTTTTCAATCCATGTACTCACCCAATGGTCCATGCCAACGGAACTTATTTTGTACAGTAAACGTTTATGGGGAACTGTGTCAAATGCTTTTGCAAAATCCAGATACACCACATCTATGGGCCTTCCTTTATTTAGATGGCAGCTCACCTCCTCATAGAAGGTTAATAGATTGGTTTGGCAAGAACGATTCTTCATGAATCCATGCTGATTACTGCTAATGATACAGTTCTCATTACTAAAATCTTGTATATAGTCCCTTATCTTCACCCAGTCTTCCTTCCGGGTTCCTGTCCTATGGCCATCTGGCTGCGTCGCGACAACTTCACTCCTGCTCATTCACTCAGAAGTCACCATTATGTCGTCCCTGCAGAGCACATGCGCTGGTGACATCATCGACTGCATGCAGTCTGAATATCTCCTAAACAGTGCAAGTTTAGAAGACATTTACTTTACCTACAGGCAGTGGTGGCTGGTGCTCAATTTTTTTTTTTGGGGGGGGGGGGGGGCAAACAAACTGAAAAAAAGAAAACAAACATCAATTGCCGCCACTGTGCCCATCAATTGCCGCCAGTTTGCCCCCTCAAATGCAGCCAGTTTGCCCCCCCCCACCCGGCACCTTTCTCGGGTCAGCGCCGTCCTCCTCCACGCTCCCTCCGAGTCCTCAATGTCTTCTTCCGTCCTCGATGGGTGCACCTGATTGGCTGAGAGGCGGGTCAGTGTTAGGGAAGCGATTCCCTAACACAGCATTGTTTAAACAGGGAGCGCACAGCAGTGCGCCCACTGTTTAAAGCGGTTGTATACCGCAAAACTTTTTTTTTTTTTTTCAACATGCAAGGCAAAGGCATAATGAGCTAGTATGACTAGCATACTAGCTCATAATCAATCACTTACCTTAGATCGAAGCCCCCGCAGCGGTCCTCAGACACGTCCTTCCGTCGCCACCATAATACCCGGAGTGACTTCTGGGTATCGCCGCTCCGGCGCTGTGATTGGCCGGAGCGGCGATGACGTCACTCCCGCGCATGCGCGAGGAACGGCACGATCAGTGTCCGGCGGGCTCCCATTCAAGAGCCGCCGCGCTCAGTGCACCGGCGCCGTTATCTACGGTGCGCATGCGCCGTAGATATCGGTACAGACTTTTTTTCAAATATCTCTGAGACCGTGTAGGTCATTGTGCCGAAGAAGGATGGGGTTCGTCAAATCTTGGATCTCAGGGCCCTCAATTGCTTTGTGAAAGTACAAAGATTTCGGATGGAGTCGGTTCGATCTGTAGTCACGGCTCTCCATCCGGGGGAATTTCTGGCCTCCTTGGACATCACGGACGCATACCTGCATGTCCCCATATACTCCAGACACCAGAGGTTTCTGCGATTTGCTTTCGGGAAGAACCACTACCAGTTTGTGGCCCTCCCGTTTGGCCTTGCCTCAACACCCAGGACATTCACCAAGGTGCTCGCTCCGATTCTGGCACTTCTAAGACAGCGGGGTATCGCTATCATGGGCTACTTGGACGACCTTCTTCTGAAAGCCCCTTCAAGCTCAGAATTAGAGGTAAGCGTGTCCATTACCTGTCAGACTCTTCGAGACTGTGGTTGGATACTAAACACGCAAAGGTCAGTATTGGTGCCCACTCAACGCCTAGTGTACCTGGGGTTGATTCTGGATTCCTCAGAGGCAAAGGTATTCCTCCCTGTGGAGAAGTTGAAGACCCTCCGGGCTGCAGTACGGCAGCTGACTTCCAGGAATTGGTCGTCGTTTTTGCATGCAAGTGTTAGGCCTCATGGTAGCTTCCTTCGAGGCGGTCCCATATGCTCAATACCACACTCGAGTGTTACAGAAGTTCTGTCCAGATGGAATAGATGTCCATCATCTCTGGATTATCAAATCCGAGTGAGCCACCTAGTCAGGAGATCCCTGGTATGGTGGCTGACAGCACCGGCTCTAATGGCCGGGAAGTAATTTCTTCCGGTTTACTGGATAGTGATCACGACGGAAGCCAGCTTTACAGGTTGCAGGGGGAGTCTGGGGTGTTCAGTCGGCGCAAGGTCGCTGGACCCCAGAGGAAGCCCTCCTGCCGATCAATGTCCTGGAAATCCGGGCGATCAGTCTGTGCCTCTTCAAATGGTCTCAGAGGCTGCAAGGGCGTCCAGTCAGGATTCAGTCAGACAACGCCACAGCAGTGGCATATGTCAATCATCAAGGAGGAACAAGAAGCTCAGCTGCAGCATCGGAGGTCGCTCGCATCCTGAGGTGGGCAGAGAGGAGCGTACCGGCACTGTCGGCCATGTAAATTCCGGGTGTGGAAAACTGGCAGGCGGACTACCTGATCCGCCAGGTGCTGGACCAGGGAGAATGGTCCTTACACCCGGAGGTGTTCCAACTCCTCTGCCAAAGATGGGGCACACCAGACGTAGATCTTCTGGCTTCCCGACTCAATCAGAAGGTAATGAGGTTTGTGGCCCGGTCAAGAGACCCATGGGCAGACGCAATGGACGCGTTGGTGGCATCGTGGGGTCAGTATCGGCTAATCTATGCCTTCCCTCCCTTAAGGCTTCTTCCTCTTCTGCTCTGCAGAGGGAATTCCAATGATCCTAATCGCTCCAGATTGGCCTCAGCGTCCTTGGTATGCCGATCTAGTACGTCTGGTAGCAGACGTCCCCTGGCGCCTACCACTACGGAAGCACCTGCTATCGCAAGGTCCCATACTCCATCCTGCTTTTACGGTCACTGGCTTTAACGGCATGGCTGTTGAGAACCAGGTTCTGAGAGACCGGGGCCTGTCAGATTCAGTAATCTCTACTATGAGAAGTGCTCGGAAACCGTCCTCTAGGAAGGTTTATCACCGCACTTGGAAGGCCTACATCTCCATGTGTGAGGAAATGAAATGGCATCCGCGTACTTATTTGGTTTCCAGAATCCTGCTGTTTTTACAGCATGGTGTGGACCAAAGGCTTGCCCTAAGTACGATTAAGGGACAGATATCTGCCCTGGCTGTCTTTTTTTCAGCGACCCCTGGTGACTCACTCTCTCGTGAGTACATTTGTGCAGGGGGTTCGACATGTGGCCCCTCCGGTCCGTCCCCCCACTACCTCCGTGGGACTTGAACCTGGTCCTCTCGGTGCTTCAGAAGGCACCGTTTGAGAATATTAGAGATATTTCACTGTTGACACTTTCTCAGAAAGTGGTCTTTTTGGTGGCTGTTACGTCAGTTAGACGAGTCTCTGAGCTGGCAGCCTTGTCCTGCAAGGCTCCCTATTTGATTTTTCACAAGGATAAGGTGGTGCTGCGGCCGCAGCCTTCCTTTCTTCCGAAAGTCGTTTCGGCTTTTCATCTCAATGAAGACATTGTACTTCCATCCTTGTGTCCTCATCCGTCGAATCCTAAGGAGTCGGCGTTGCATTCCTTGGACATTGTCCGAGCTTTGAGAGTATACCTATCTGCTACTTCCCTGTTCCGGAAGTCAGACTCACTGTTTTTTTCGGTGGCTGGTCCCAAGAAGGGCCAAGCAGTCTCGTCGGCCACCATCTCTAGATGGATCCGACAGATAGTAATCCAGGCTTACGCCTTAAAGGGTCAAGCACCCCCCTTTCCAGTCACGGCGTATTTGACCAGGGCAATAGATGCCTCTTGGGCTTTCCGACATCAAGCGTCTGTTTCCCAATTATGTAAAGCAGCGACTTGGCCGCTCACACTTTCACAAGATTCTACAAAGTTGATGTAGGTGCATCTTCGGATGCCTCTTTCGGCCGCAAGGTTTTGCAAGCGGCTGTTTAGAGTTGCAGCTCCTCCGTTGGGGTGAAGTTTATTTTTATGCTGTTACCACCCCTCGTTTTTTCTCTGACACTGCTTTGGGACGTCCCACTTTGTCAATAGAGAAGCTGTGTCGGTCCATGGACGAAAGAGTAAATAGGATTTTTTACTCACCGTAAAATCCTTTTCTCTGAGTCCATGGACCGACACAGCACCCACCGCTCCTTTTAAGTTTGTACTGCTTTTTGATGAACTGATCTGCGAGATGCAGACTGAGGGGATATACCCAGAGGGTCCGCCCCCTGTGCGGTACTGTAGAAGGTGTGATGCAACACTTTTTACAAGTTTTCTGCCTAGTCACTCCTAATTAACGGATAATACCTACTTTGTCAATAGAGAAGCTGTGTCGGTCCATGGGCTCAAAGAAAAGGATTTTACGGTGAGCAAAAAATACTATTTTTTTGGAAAGGGTCAGGGACTTTTTTTTTTTCTAGCAGCACGTGTGCATTTTTGGTTTCATAGACTTCAATGGAAATAAATAAAAAATGCCTCAAAACACAGTGCTTGCAAGATCTCTTAAAAATACAACACATTTAAAACGCATCCAAAACGCAAATTGCGCCTGCGACAAGTGCCTGCCGCTTTGACACATTTGCGCACGCGCACCTCCAGGGATGCCCGGACCGGAAGTGATGTCAGGGTTCATATTTGACCCTTCACTTCCGGTGGGATTGCATAGATTTAAGATGGCGGTGCTGGCTATCTCGCTGACACACGCTTCCTATCTGTCATCAGCACAAGCGCAACACACCCTATTGCCGGAGGATCTTTATACCGGAGATTTGGTATACACAAATCACTTTATTGCAAGGTAAGGACTAGGAGCTTTAAAACTTTATTACTCTCGGTTATACTGGGCTGGTTTCATTGTGGGAAATAATAGTCGCCCCCAGTCCAAGCATTATATCAATCCAATGTTGTCATATACCGGATTTAACTCCTTCTGATTACACTGCATTCTGTTTGTGGCATAGATACAACGTCTTTACCGCATATTAGTTATTTCAATGGATGCTAACTGCTTCCCCACGTAGCAATGGTCCCATAATATATCCAGCAATTGGACCACCTATGTGTACTGCCTATGGGGGTCCCCCCCCCCATACACATTGCACATATTTTATATACTCGGTCCCACCCACTATGCAGTAACAAATTAACCCTGCTTTATTATTAGCCTGATTTTAGTATTTGTGACAGGAGTGACTTTGGGTCGGGGGTTTGTGCGGCTCAGCTTGTCCTGGAAACTTCTGAAAGCTCCTTGTCCAGCTTCCCCGATGCCTCTTATGTGTAAATAAACCTGTGTCTATAATAGGGTTACAGGGTGAATGAGAACCCCAGTCTGATCTGTGCTAGTCAGACTTAATGCTGTATACATTGTATATAAAGGGCTAGCAGCCTTCAGTCACCCTAGCGGAGATATGGATCTGGCATCAGAATTCCCGGGGCTGCTGCAGATTGTCCTTTCAGCATACACCAGGTCTGTGTCTGTGGATGAATACCTGGAGGTCAGGCAGCAGATTCAGGTAAGACACTGGATTAGATACCTCCAAGTTGCTGGTATGCAACAAGGCAAGTGCTTTCCAACCCCAGAGCAGCGGGCCAGTGAACAAAGGGAGTTACGGATGCAATTCCTGGGAGAGTGGCCCCAGGAGCAATGGCTGACTGAGTTGGACAGGCTGGTCCAGCAGGAGATAAAGCTGGACAATCGGTATCGGGCTCTGCAATGGCACGTGGAGGAGGAATATTTAGGAAAGACAACAGAATATTCTCCGGAGGGATATGACTTTGGTGGCCCTGGATTGCTGTAGAGCCTTACAGATTGTTTTGTGTTTGGCGATGAAGGGGAACCTTCCCTTGAGGACCTGCGACCTGCGAGAACACAGAGAGGTTATGCTCGGTTTTGCATGGGTCTCAGAGCTTAAACCTGATCTAGACTATTTGTTAAGGAAGGAACAGCATCTGGAAAGGGCATACAGGAAACTGCTAGAATGCGTTCAGCAACATGCCAGAGAATCGGCAGTGGAAACTCCGGAGATTACCGTCCCCAAACTTGAAGTGCGGACAACAGGGCAGAGCTTTGCTAACCTCTGCCCAGCACCAACAGTGGCTTCGGCCTTCTTGAGAGAAGAGGTAGTCAGCCTTTCTCCCACAACACTGACAGAGACATGGGATTTTCTGCCAGCAGCGTCTATGGAGTTACAACAAACTTCTCCAGCTAAAGCGCTGGCAACCGAACAAAGGGTCCAGGACCTCTGTCCCACACTTTTAGCAATTCCAGAGACTGGGGATTTAATAGACGTTTCTGTAGAGGAGGAACCACCTAGCAAACCCCCAGCAGAAGTGCTGGCAACAGGGCAGAGTTCTACCAACCTCTGCCCAGCAACGGCAACAACTACAGAGTTCCAGGGAGCGGGGGCAGTCGGCCTCCCTCCCCAACAGTTAGCCGGAGTGGATGATGTGGGGTCCTCAGCTGAAGTGCTAACAGGACAGAATGCTACTGGCCCCTACACACAACTGCAGCTTGAGCTGATATCAGGGGATGGGACTGCGGTCCCCACTCACAGCAACCCAGCAGAAGAGCTGGCAACAGAGCAGAGTGCTGCGGGCCTCTGCCCTAAACTAACAGAAGAGGGAGTTCCTGTGGTAGTGGATAGGACTTCGGTCTTCACTGACACCAACCCAGCTGAAGTGCTGGGAACCGGACAGAGGGTCCAAGACGTCTGCCCCACACCTGAAGAAATTCTGGAGGCCCAGGGTGCGGAGGTGGCAGTCTGTCCCGATCTGCAGATCAGGATCCAAGGAGAGAATGCAGTCGTTACTTCACGACTGCAGCTTGATCTGGTGTCGGTGGATGGGCCTGTGGTCTCCACTAACAGAAAACCAGCAGAAGTGCTGGCAACAGGGCAGAGTGCTACCAACCTCTGCCCAGCACTGGCAACTACAGAGTTCCAGGGAGCTGGGGCAGTTGGCCTCTCTCCCCAACAGTTAGCTGGAGCAGATGATGTAGGGAAGCTCCTACGCCCAGCTGAACTGCTGGCAATGGGACAGAGTGCTGCTGGCCTCTGCCCTCAACTAACAGAGGATGGAGTTTCTGTGAAAGTGGATGGGACTTCGGTCTCCACTGACACAACCCCAGAAAATGGTGAGACACTGAGACAGGAGGATGTCAGCCTTGCTTTCCAAGCACTGGGGGATTTTCACCTACCACAAGTGGATGGGACTTCAGTCCCCACTTGTATACCCCAGGGATGCCGGGCAGTCGGCCCAGATCCCCAACAGCATGACGGAGTAAGCCCAGTCACCCTGTCTTCTCTCCAGCCGCTGAAAGGACTCCAGGGAAAAGTGCCAGTCCAGGCCTCTCCCCAGCGGCGGGCATGTTCTCTGAGAGAGGCAGAGGTTGGCTGGGTAAGTAATGCTCTGTTTTGGGACAATTTATTTGGGGTACTGTGTGGGTACCGGCATTGGGGAACTGGAACTACTGACTAACTTCGGAGTCAACCCGTCTGGGGTCTCCTCCTGCGTTAGTCTCCTGCCGAAAGGGGAGATGTGTGACAGGAGTGACTTTGGGTCGGGGGTTTGTGTGGCTCAGCCTGCCCTTGAGAGTTCTGGAGGCATCTTGTCCAGCTTCCCTGACGCCTCTTATGTGTAAATCACCCTGTGTCTCTAATAGGGGCACAGGGTAAATGAGAACCCCAGTCTGATCTGTGCTAGTCAGACTCAATGCTGTATACATTGTATATATTGTGTGTATATTGTGTGTTGGCTGTTGTGTACTATTTGCTGTGATGGGCTGGGGTGTGACTGTTTTCCTTTTGTCTATTGTGGCTGCCTCAACTATTATGGGATGTGTAAGTGTCTTGCTGTGAGAAAAGAGGGGGGATTCCTCCAGTAGCCCCCCTGCTAAGACTGTTTACTGATGAGAAGGTTGAACACACCTGTCCTGTGTGTCCATTGTCATTGGACAGTTTAACCCGCCCTGTTTCCCAAGGGTGGGGGGAGTGTTTTGAAGTGAGATATCTGTTAACATGTGCTGGAATAAAGGGTCTGTGGGTTTTTACCCTACACTGAGGTGTTGTCTGTTGACTGGGGGGCTAAAGAATCTTGGAAGGTGTTGGATCTGGCCAGAGGAAGCATTGACGGCGGACCTAGATCTGTTTGAGGACAGAGGGTTCGTCACAGTATTCAATTTAAATACTAGATCCCCCTTAACAACCCTCCCTGGCCCAATTAGCACACCCCCTTACTAGTGGTGTGACTACGCTTAAATATGTTTGGTTAGAATTTAATCTACACAATTAATACCTATAGCAGTGGATAAGTAATATCTTGTTGATAATGTAATTTATAGAATATATACATATCTGGTTTCAACTAGGTATAGTATATTATACCAAACTGTAGTTACTCTAGTTTAATACAACCATTAAATTATTATCTACTCTTTTAAATTTATAGACCCCTGTGATGCGTCTTTTGACTTGCTGAAACGATCCAACACCCTCATTTACCTCCCTTGTGGATCTGGCCTCCACCGGGTTTATTTGCAGGTTGTGGTCTACCGGTGCTGGCACCTGTGCTAAGCTGTGTGTAGGTCATCCAACTTTTCAGACCAGGTGAGCACGGGGCAGTTTTCACTGCCAGTATATAGTAACTATTATGGAAAAAACGTTTGTGTACTTTGGTTATTGTTTATAATCATCTGTTTGATATTGTACTAATGACATATTTTTGTGTCCTGTATCAATTAGATGAAACTAAAGATGTGTGCAATGCCCTGACGAAGCACTTTTTGAAACATGTTGGCTGTCTGCACTATCAAGTATCTTGTTTCATACATCAAACATCAACCTATGGTCTATGTATTTTGACTGTGCTATTTTTAATGTTACCATTTAATACATTTATATTTTTCTAAAGAAATTTGTTCAGTGTTCTCACCTTAACAACAGACCTAGTATCACCTATTAAAGTCCCACGACCTCTGAGAGAGCTTCGTCTCTCTTTTCTCCTCTTTTATCACATATCAGGGATTGGGAGATTTTGTGTCTGTTTCTGGAAACAATCCAAATCCTTCCCATATATGCATCTAAAACGCATGAAAGAAATGCACCAGGAAATCGCATCAACCGCAACCTGCATAGGTGTGAACCAAGCCTTAGACCTGTTTCACATGGGCTTCAGCTTGTATAAGCACAGTGTGAACAGTAATCTTTGACAATGCTTTTTCAGAGCTTTCAGCAAGCTTTGTTGAAGCTTTTAAAGCACCATTCAGCTCCATTTTGTAAATGTTGAACATAGATTATAATGGGAGTGTTGATTGCCACTGTAAACAAGCTGCTAGCAGGCTTCAGCACTGTTGAAAGCCCACTGAAGCCTGCTGGCAGCTTGCCTAACCCCCTTCATGACCAGGGTATTTTTTTTCTAGTCAGCACTCTGCTACTTTCACTGGCCATGGCGCGGGGTCATGCAATACTGTACGCAAATGCATCTTTGTCTTTTTTTTTTTAAATAGAGCTTTCTTTTGGTGGTATTTGATCACCACTGGTTTTTATTTTATAAAAAAGACCTAGAAGTTTGAAAAAAAAATCCTCATATTTTCTACTTTCTGTCATAAAACACATCCAATAAAATGAAATTTCTTCATACATTTAGGCCAAAATGTATTCTGCTACATGTCTTAAATAAAAAAAGATCCCAATAAGTGTATATTAATTGGTTTGTGTGAAAGATATAGAGTCTACAAACTATGGTGCATACAGTATATTTGAAAATGGATAAATTCTGATGTACTGACGGGCGGCCTATCTAATTTATTGAGGCCCTAAAATGCTAGGATAGTACAAATTTCCCCAATCTAACCCCTTTTTGAAAAGTAGACGGTCTGAGGCATTTAGTAAGAGGCTTAGTGAGCTTTTTGAAGTTGTCTTTTTTTTTGTCACTTTTTAAAAAATGAAGAAATTAAATAAAATAATCAGGGTTTTTTTTTACATTTTGTTTGTTTTTACAATGAAGATCATTGTAACAGCAAAGTTTTTCAACTGTCATGAAAGGGTTAACCATTCATGAGAGCTGTAATCACTAGTTGGCTACAGGTAATCACATGGTACAGGGTGCTGTGGTTGGTCCAGGTATTATGTGATAGCTGTGGGCCAATCACAGCATAGGGAACACAGCAGTTATGAATTAATTCATGCTCCCAAACTCGTGCAGGTACACGAATGTGCTCACCTGCCGCAGTGTATGTACTGTGGCAGATCTACAAGTGGCAATCAACACTCCCGTAACACTCCATTCACACAGGGGCAACACGACTTCCAGCGTGACTTTGGGAGGCAACTTGGACACGACTTTAGTATGAATCACAGCGCGACATGAGGCAACTTAGAAGGCAACTTCAAGTTGCCTCCAGGACAGGAGGCTTTCCAGTGGCCAATCAAACAAGAATCGGCTCTGTGGGAGGGGTTTGCCTGAGAAATGTATGTTCTCTTCCTGTATTGTTGCTTCTGTTAAGACAGTGATCCGACTTCTGAGGCGACTGTTATTGAAATCAATGGGTACAAGTTGCCTACAAGTCATATTGAAGTAGTAGAGGAACCTTTTCTGAAGTCGGAGCGACTGCAGTAGTGTGCATTAAGACGGCTCCATTCACTTACATTGATTTCTTTCTCGTACATCACGGGACACAGAGTGGCATAGTCATTACTATGTGGGTTATATAGATACCTTCAGGTGCTGGCACTGGCAACTTCCAAAACCGGAAGTACCCTCCCCTATATAAGCCCCTCCCATCCGGGAGCACCCCAGTTTTTTGCCAGTGTCTAAGGTGTTGGCCAAGAAGAAACATGTGTTTTTCACTGAGCTTGCGTACAGGTTCTTTTGGGCCTCAGTAAGCTATTCCGGATCCGACCAAAAAAGCTTCATAGCTAAACGGTCGGTACCCGGGCCTTGCAGAGAAGAGCAAGGTTTTGCTTGTAATGCTTCTCTTAGGAGAGCTGGACCCTGGGATCCAGAGCTCTGGTCATACCCATGACCAAGATGTTTTCTGTGCAGGGTGCTATACAGGTCCAGGGGAGTGGAATCCTTGGGAACCCGGTCCCTGAAGGTTTAATTACAATGCCTGCCGTGATAGGTGAAGTTTGGGCTTCTGTGGACCAAACAAAGTCCTGCGGCGGGGAACAGGTAAGTGGGGGCCCCCAGGAACTTGGTTCTATTGGGGGACCCCCAAGCCTAATTTGTCTTTCTGTCTGTTACCTAACGGTATTCCCGCTAATATCTGTGCATGCCTGTAACTACTAAAAAATGTAATAATTTTAATAGTGGTCAAGAAAAAAAAAAATATATATATATTGTGACAGCAGGAAGGTAAAGTCACCTGGTTGCATCCAGGGGGGTAGATATATTTCGCCCAGATTCAGGCTTTACGCCGACTTATACAACTAGGTGGAGAGTTGTATAAGGCTAGTGGGCTCATGGATGACTCATACCTCTAGGGAGAGTGTGGGGCGTCGTGCAGACAGAGATGAGGAGACCAGCTGAAGCTTGTCAGCTCATTTAGGCCTCTATAAGAACTCCCAGCTTCATTAGATGTTAGCTCATGCCTGGAACCAGACCTGTGTGGAC
Organism: Rana muscosa; assembly: GCA_029206835.1. Taxonomy (NCBI): domain Eukaryota; kingdom Metazoa; phylum Chordata; class Amphibia; order Anura; family Ranidae; genus Rana; species Rana muscosa. The sequence continues at coordinate 80,988,752 of CM055119.1, read as the reverse complement.
TGTCTAGGGAGAGTGAACCCCTGTGCGGTGAGACAAAGCCTGTGTGGCTATTTGCTTGGACATTTAAAACCAGGGACTTAGGGACTAGGACAGCACTAGGCTGATCCCAGTTGTTAGTTAGGAAACCTGTATGTTTAGTCAGAGGTCAAGTTGACCAGGATTTATTTTGTTTATGTTTCTTTTGCTTTGCTGTGTTTTGTCACTGTAAATAGAAAATAAACCGCACCTTTTTGATTTTGAAAACCACAACCTCCGTTTGCTGGGCCTGTTTTTGTGTGGGGAGCCCATCTCGGGGGTCACACACACCCGCTGCCGAGCTAACCCCCTCACAGTTGGTGGAGAACCAGTGGCAGTTTTTTTTTTTTAAGCCAGCATGGAGGAGATACTGAAGCAGCTGGCTCTAGCAAATGCCAATCAACAGCAGACAAATGCAGGTTTGCAAAAGAACTTCGCAGCCCAGCAGCAAGCTCATCAACAGAGCCTTGCAGCCCAGCAGCAGACAAACGCAACTTTGCAACAGAGTCTGGAGGCTCAGCAACAAGCCCAGCAGCAATCTGAGGCCCGCTTCATAGACCTGTTGCAGAAGCAAGAGCAGAGACTACAACAACAGATGGAAGCAGTAATGCAGCAACGTCCGCAGACCAGTGAGGAAAGCCGTCCCACTAATACCGCGTCCTTTGGGGTGAGTCGTTTATTGACAAAAATGACTGGAGAGGATGATCCAGAGGTATTTTTGACCACATTTGAAAGGACCGCTGAAAGAGAAAAGTGGCCTGAGGAGCAGTGGGCTGGACTGGTGGCTCCTCTGTTAACTGGTGAATCGCAGAAAGCTTACTATGACCTAGAGCCTAACCAAGCAAAAGACTATGTGATGCTAAAAGCTGAAATATTGGCAAGGCTGGGTGTCACCCAGGCTGTCCGGGCTCAGCGTGTGCATAACTGGACTTTCCAGCTTGGAAAACCCCCCAGGTCTCAAATGTATGATCTCATTCACCTGAGCAGAAAGTGGCTACAGCCAGAGACTTTGTCCGCACCAAAGATTGTGGAACGTGTTGTAATGGATCGGTTTTTGAGAGCTCTTCCTACTGCCATCCAAAAGTGGGTAAGCCATGGAGACCCAGAGACGGCCGATGGTCTTGTGGATCGTGTGGAGAAATACTTGGCTACAGAGAACCTGACGGCCTCTTCCAGAGACACTCGGACTTTCCACCCTAAGACCAGACCATCCCCAGGGGCGGATAAGAGGATTCCAAGGGGTGAGGGTGGAGAGAGTGAGAGGGTGGGAGCTCTACCCCAAGTTTGGCGAGAACAGCCTGGGAAATCAGCGGCTCAAGAGGCCGCAAGAAGGATCGTTTGCTACCGCTGCCGGCAAGCGGGACATATTGCAGCCAATTGCCCGGTTGTGGAGGAACCCATGCAGTGTGACTTTCTGACGGGCAGACGTCAGTCGCTGTGTGCGACAGTCGCATGCACTGCCATTCGAGGAACTGAGAAACATTTATGCAAAATGTGTGTTAATGGTAGAAATGTTGTGGTATTGTTGGATTCAGGTAGCCTTGTGACCCTGATAAAGGCTGAGTTAGTTAAAACAGAGGTCTCTGGGAATAGCAAGGTAGCTGTTATTTGTGTGCATGGGGACACCCGAGAGTATCCAGTGACTACAGTGTGTTTCGAGACCCCCAAAGGTACCCTCTCTCATCCAGTGGGCTTAGTATCTCAGTTACCGCATGACGCCATTGTGGGAAGGGATTTTCCGAAGTTCTGGGAACTGTGGGATGATCCTGAGCCCCCCACTGGTGCCCCTATGTACCAGGAATGTGATAGCCAGAACTCCCCTGAGAGTGGTGAGGACTCTCCGGAATTTCCCTTATCAGTATTGGCAGGGGGGACTCAAGAAACTGGAGAGGAGCCCGCCTCCTCAGACGAAAACCTACCGTCTGTGGAGTTTTCTGATCTTGAGGTTCACAGGGAAAACTTTGCCACAGAACAGTTGAAAGACCCCGCCCTAATAAAGGCACGGGAAAACGTAGTGAAAATAGATGGCGAGTTAGTGAACCCAGATAATACCTGCACTTACCCATACTTCAGCGTAGAGAAGGACCTACTGTATCGGGTGGCAAAAAGGGCAGAAGAAACCGTTGAGCAGCTTGTGGTGCCCAAACCTTACAGGAAGTTGGTGTTGGAGTTGGCCCATGGGCACATTCTTGGAGGTCATCTGGGGACAGAGAAAACCCGAGAGAGGGTATTACAGAGATTCTATTGGCCGGGGGTGATGAAGGACATAGAAAATTATTGTTCCTCCTGCCCTGTGTGTCAGAGGTCGGCCCCGATGCCACATTTCCGTAGCCCGCTGGTCCCTCTACCCATCATTGAGGTCCCGTTTGAGAGGATCGCCATGGATTTGGTAGGTCCTATAATCAAGTCCGCTAGGGGGCACCAGTACATATTAGTTATAATGGACTATGCCACCCGTTATCCAGAAGCGATCCCTCTCCGAAATACCTCGGCCAAAACCATAGCCAAAGAGCTATCTCTTGTGTTTAGCCGGGTGGGTATTTGTAAAGAACTGCTTACGGACCAAGGTACACCCTTTATGTCCCGGGTTATGAAGGAGCTGTGTAAATTGTTCAAAGTGACGCAATTACGTACATCTGTGTATCACCCCCAAACCGATGGGCTGGTTGAAAGGTTCAACAAAACCCTAAAACAAATGTTGAAGAAAGTGGTGGATAGAGATGGAAAGGATTGGGACTGTCTACTTCCTTATCTGATGTTTGCTATTAGGGAGGTGCCCCAATCCTCTACGGGATTCTCCCCCTTTGAGTTACTGTATGGGAGACACCCAAGAGGGCTGTTGGATATTGCCAAGGAAACTTGGGAAAGTGAGAGTTCTCCCCACAGGAGTGTGATTGAGCATGTCGCCCTGATGCAAGACCGAATTGCACAGGTAATGCCCATCGTGAAGGAACATTTGGCCCAAGCGCAGTTAGCACAGCAGAGAGTGTACAACCGTGGAGCCAAGACCCGTACCTTTTCCCCGGGGGATAGGATACTGGTACTTGTCCCTACGGTTGAAAGTAAATTCCTTGCCAAATGGCAAGGCCCCTACGAGATAATGGAAAAAGTGAGCGAAGTGAATTACAAGGTCAGACAACCAGGAAGGCGAAAGCCCGAACAGATCTATCACGTTAATCTGTTGAAAGCCTGGAGGGATAGAGAGTCCCTAGTCGCAGACACTTGGTCACCAGCTCAAACTGGTTGCGTGATTCCTGAGGTTGGAATAGCAGCCACCTTGTCACAACCCCAACAACAGGAGGTTAAGGAGTTTGTGCTTCGCAACAAGGAGGTATTCTCTGAGCTGCCGGGACAAACATCTGGGGTAGAGCATGACATCATTACCCCGCCCGGTGAAAGGGTGAAGTTAAAACCCTATCGGATCCCAGAGGCCCGACGGGAGGCAATACGGGAGGAAGTACAGAAAATGCTGAACTTAGGGGTGATAGAGGAGTCCCAAAGTGATTGGTCTAGTCCCATTGTGTTGGTGCCTAAACCGGATGGGAGCTGGCGATTTTGTAACGATTTTCGTCAGTTGAACAAAGTTACAAAATTTGACACCTACCCCATGCCACGTATAGATGAGTTGATCGACCGGCTGGGAACAGCCCGATACATGACGACTCTTGACCTCACAAAAGGGTATTGGCAAATCCCCCTGGCCAAGTCGGCCAAAGAGAAAACCGCATTTGTAACCCCAGACGGGGCGTTCCAATATAAAAGAATGCCGTTCGGGTTACAGAATGCGCCGGCCACATTCCAGCGGAAAATGGACCAGATGCTGAGGCCCCATCGGAAGTATGCTGCGGCTTACCTGGATGACATAATTGTCCATAGCACAGATTGGGCCTCACATCTGCCAAAAGTGCAAGCAGTCCTGGACTCTGTTCGGGAAGCGGGGTTTACGGCTAACCCCAAGAAGTGTACCATTGGGCAGGAGGAGGCCAAATATCTTGGGTACACCATTGGGAGGGGAGTAATAAAACCCCAACTCAACAAAGTCGAGGCCATCCAGAGTTGGCCACGTCCCAACAGCAAGAAGCAGGTACAAGCCTTTCTGGGAATCGCTGGGTATTATCGGCGATTCATTCCCCACTTTGCTTCTAAGGCTGTGCCCCTAACCAACCTGACGAAGGGGAAAGGGTCGGTCATGATTAAATGGACCCCCGAGGCTGAGGCAGCATTCCAATTCTTGAAACAAGCCTTATGTAGCCAGCCAGTGTTGTACTCACCCGACTTCTCTAAAGACTTTGTCGTACAAAGTGATGCGTCAGATGTGGGGTTAGGAGCAGTATTGTCCCAGGTCTGGAACGGGGAAGAGCACCCAGTCATTTACCTCAGCAGGAAGTTGAAGTCCCATGAGGTAAATTACGCCACCGTTGAAAAGGAGTGTTTAGCGGTGAAGTGGGCTCTAGATTCCCTTCGGTACTACCTGCTAGGTAGGCACTTTGACATGGTTACGGATCACGCTCCGTTAAAGTGGATGGCTCAAAACAAGGAAACAAATAGAAGAGTGAATAGGTGGTTCCTGGCCCTCCAGGAATTCAACTTCACAGTAAAGCATCGCCCTGGCGTTCAAATGGGGAATGTGGATGCTTTGTCTCGAGTACATGAATGCCTGATTGCTGGTGTTCCAACCCCGAGGTTAAAACAAGAGGGGGGGTATGTGACAGCAGGAAGGTAAAGTCACCTGGTTGCATCCAGGGGGGTAGATATATTTCGCCCAGATTCAGGCTTTACGCCGACTTATACAACTAGGTGGAGAGTTGTATAAGGCTAGTGGGCTCATGGATGACTCATACCTCTAGGGAGAGTGTGGGGCGTCGTGCAGACAGAGATGAGGAGACCAGCTGAAGCTTGTCAGCTCATTTAGGCCTCTATAAGAACTCCCAGCTTCATTAGATGTTAGCTCATGCCTGGAACCAGACCTGTGTGGACTGTCTAGGGAGAGTGAACCCCTGTGCGGTGAGACAAAGCCTGTGTGGCTATTTGCTTGGACATTTAAAACCAGGGACTTAGGGACTAGGACAGCACTAGGCTGATCCCAGTTGTTAGTTAGGAAACCTGTATGTTTAGTCAGAGGTCAAGTTGACCAGGATTTATTTTGTTTATGTTTCTTTTGCTTTGCTGTGTTTTGTCACTGTAAATAGAAAATAAACCGCACCTTTTTGATTTTGAAAACCACAACCTCCGTTTGCTGGGCCTGTTTTTGTGTGGGGAGCCCATCTCGGGGGTCACACACACCCGCTGCCGAGCTAACCCCCTCACAATATATATATATATATATATATATATATTTAATATATTAGACTGCTGTACCTGTGTTAATCCACTAGAGGCCGCTGTGGAACGTTTCTTGTCATGTGGACTAGTTTCTTTTTATCAGAGCAAGTCCAGGCAGAGGGTGAGTTCTCTTGTGGGAAACTGCTTCCTCTGCCATGTTGCAATGCTCGTCCATCCCCCGGCCTGCGGCAAAAAGGGGCCCTGGCTCTTGTCCCTGGTTTCCTTTTCAAAATTAGCGCCGAAGGCGCACGTGGCCGCGCGCGTGCACGCGCCTCTATATATAGAGGTGAGCCGGGAAAGGGGGCGGAGCTTGGGGGATGACGCTCTGTGCGCGCCGCAGCGCTTCTGCGCATGTGCGGGCGTCCCAGCATGTTAAAAACCACAATTATGTGTTGTGAGCTGGCTATGGAGTGCAGAGACAGAGCTGGCAACATTTAAAAAAGGCATACAGCAAGCGGTTGATGCAGGCATCCCCATAGAAAGGCACATTAGTAGACACCAACTGGTTTTATAGCAGCATTTGTGCTAGACTATTGTCAGTAAGTGGTGTATTTCGGCTGGAATACCTCAGCTTTGGGCTTAGGAATAATGCCGTCAAAAAACTCCGGGACTAAAAATTCCAGGAAGCATAGGGGGTCTCCATTGGGCTCTGAGGATCTTGGGCATGCTTCGGCTGCACCAGTCTCCCCTGAAGAATCAGAGGTTAGTGACCGTAGAGCACCCTCAGGAGTACCCGGTACTGTGGCTGTCCTCAGTTCACCTGCTCCTGTGTATGTAACAGAGGAGGTTTTTTCCTCAGCTCTGGGAGGGCTGGAAGAGAGATTGTCAGCATTGATCGCTGCTTCCCTGTCACAGGAAAAAAGCGCTCGATCTCCGTCTCCTCCCTCAGAGTGCCTGTTAGCAGAGCAACAGTCCCATACAGGGATCGACCTGCCTGAAGGGGATCAGGATGAGGTTGATTCTGTTGTAGAGGAATCAACAGTGGAAGAGCCATTCTCAGCATCACATGCTGAAAGGTTATGGGTTCAGTCCCTGACTAATATGGTCCGATCAGCATTTAAAATGCCCCTTGCGGAGCCATCATCCACTTCTGTCTCCTCGTTGGGGTCGCTAAAAGCTCCCCAGACTGTTTGTTCCTTTCCGATCCATCCTTTACTGGAAGGGCTCATTTACCAGGATTGGGAGCATCCTGATAAAATATTTACTCCTACCAAGAGATTTCAAGTGGTCTATCCCATGGAGGATAAGTTCATCAAAAAATGGAGGGTCCCTACAGTGGACGCAGCCATCTCTTGTGTGAATAAATCACTGACATGTCCAGTGGATAATGTCCAAATGTTCAAGGACCCAATAGATAAAAAATTAGAGTCCTTATTAAAATCTGCTTTTTCTACAGCAGGATTGGTGACACAACCAGCAGTGGCAGCTATTGGGGTCTGCCAAGCAGTGAAGGATCAGTTGAAACAGGTCTTAAGGGACTTGCCAGATCAGCAGGCTCTTGCCCTAGCTGATCTACCTAGAGCCTTATGCTTTGCGGTGGACGCTATAAAGGATTCAATCCATCAGGCCTCCCGCCTTACGCTGTCTGTAGTACATATGCGCAGGCTTTTATGGCTCAAAAACTGGTCTGCTGAAGCTCCCTGTAAAAAATTGCTGGTCAGCTTCCCATTTCATGGTGAACGCTTATTCGGGGAAGACCTGGACAAATATATCCAGAGAATTTCCAGCGGTAAAAGTACACTTTTGCCGGTTAAAAACAGAGTTAGAGGTCCCTCTTTTAAGAGGCCTGCTTCTCCAGTCCCTAGGACATCGGCTGTGAAACAGTTCCGACGGCCTCCTCGGTCAAATCCCGGAGGTAAAAATCAGGGACAATTGCAGGGTAACAAGAAGCCCTGGAGCAGGAGAGGTACAAAACCTCCCCCAAAGTCAAATGCATGAAGGGTTGCCCCCACTCAATCGGGTGAGGGGAAGACTTCAGCTGTTCGCAGAGACCTGGCGGGACACGATCAGAGACAGATGGGTGCTCTCCGCAGTAAATCTGGGATACAAATTGGAGTTAAAAGACTCCCCTCCTTCCCACTTTATAAGGTCAAACGTGCCAAGGGATCCCCAGAAGAGAGGATCCCTCCTGTTGGCACTAGAACAATTATTGCTCCAAGCAGTAATTATAGAGGTTCCCCTGGAAGAATGGGGGTTCGGGTTTTACTCAAACCTCTTTACAGTCCCGAAGCCAAACGGGGACGTGAGGCCCATATTAAATCTAAAAGGGCTAAACAAATTCCTACATATCAGGACTTTCCGGATGGAGTCGATCCGGTCGGTGGCCACTGCCCTACAAGGGGAGGAATGGTTGGCCTCGATCGACATCAAAGATGCTTATTTGCACATTCCCATCTTTCCAGCCCACCAAAAATTTCTACGCTTTGCGGTAGAAGGGCGCCATTTTCAGTTCAGAGCCTTACCCTTCGGTCTGGCCACAGCACCACGAGTGTTCACAAAAATTCTGGCCCCATTATTGGCCAATCTAAGAACACGAGGTGTAACGATAATGGCATATCTAGACGACTTGTTGCTGATAGACCACTCAGTGGAAAAACTAGAAGTGGTTGTTCACGAGACAATCAAGTATCTGGACTATCACGGTTGGATTATCAACCGAGACAAGTCAGCCCTAAAACCAGTCAAAAGTCTGGAATACTTGGGGCTAAGGCTGGATTCAGACCAGAGAAAAATTTTCTTGCCTCAAGAAAAGGGGTCGTCTTTGAGAGATTTGATCCACTTAGTGGGTTCAAAAAGACAGCCATCCATACGCCTGTGCATGAGGCTGCTGGGAAAAATGGTGGCATCATTCGAAGCAGTACCCTACAGTCAATTCCATTCAAGGAATTTGCAAAGGGCCATACTGTCAGCCTGGAACAAAAAAGTTCAGGCTCTGGACTTACCAATGTCCTTGTCCCCTTCCGTTCGCAAGAGCCTCCGCTGGTGGTTGGTTCCCCAGAATCTGGAAAGAGGGAAATCCTTCAGTCCGATTTCTTGGAAGGTGGTCACTACAGATGCCAGCCTTATAGGCTGGGGAGCAGTACTGGAGCAATGGTCTCTCCAGGGCAGATGGTCGGATGCGGAAAAGGCCCTGCCCATCAATCTCTTAGAGATACGAGCAGCCCGGTATGCCCTAGTAGCATGGACATCCAAACTCCAAGGGTCCCCTGTCAGAATTCAATCAGACAATGCCACAGCAGTGGCATATATCAATCATCAGGGGGGCACCAGGAGTCGTGCAGCCCAGAGGGAAGTAAATTACATCCTGAGATGGGCAGAAAGATATGTCCCAGCCATATCTGCGGTATTCATTCCAGGAGTGGAGAATTGGAAGGCGGACTTTCTAAGTCGCCAACAATTATGCCCAGGGGAATGGTCCCTTCATCCCGAGGTTTTCCGGACAATATGTCAGCGGTGGGGAACACTGGATGTAGATCTGCTAGCATCCAGATTCAACGCAAAAGTGGACAGGTTTGTCTCTTGGACAAGGGATCCCCCTAGCTTGCGGCTCGGATGCCCTAGTGTTCCCTTGGGATCAGTTCAAGCTGATATATGCATTCCCACCGCCACAATTGTTACCTCGATTACTCCGCAGAATCAGGGTAGAAAAGAAACCAGTGATTCTGGTGGCTCCAGCGTGGCCCCGAAGAGCATGGTACGCGGAGATTGTAAAGATGTCTGTGGGGAGTCCTTGGACCCTCCCACATCGTCCGGACCTGCTTTCGCAAGGACCGATATACCACCCTTCCTTACCAGCCCTAGGTTTGACGGCCTGGCTATTGAAGCCCACATTCTAAAAAAGAGAGGGCTCTCTAATGCTGTGGTATCTACCATGATCAATGCCAGGAAGCCGGTTTCCAGGCAGATCTACTATAGAATCTGGAAGGCGTACATCGCCTGGTGTGAGGCCAAGAAATGGCATCCACGTAAATACGTAATAGGTAGGATTCTGGACTTCCTACAATGGGCTGTAGATAGGAAGCTTGCCTTGAGTACTATCAAGGGTCAGATTTCGGCCTTGTCAATATTTTTTCAAAGGCCCTTGGCTTCGCATTCACTAGTCAAAGCCTTTATACAAGGAGTGATGCGTATTAGTCCTCCGGTTAATATTCCCATATGTCCATGGGATCTAAACTTGGTTCTGTCGGTTCTACAGAAACAACCATTTGAACCATTACAGCATATTTCCCTGGTTCTTCTCACCAGGAAATTGATTTTTCTAGTAGCCATTTGTTCGGCTAAAAGAGTGTCGGAATTAGCTGCTATGTCCTGTAGGGAGCCATATCTGGTTATCCATAAGGACAGAGTAGTGTTACGCCCTCATCCAGCCTTTCTTCCTAGGGTGGTATCGAGGTTTCATTTGAACCAAGATGTGGTTCTTCCTTCTTTTTTCCCCAAACCTACTTCGGTAGAGGAAAAGTTATTGCATTCTTTGGATGTAGTAAGAGCAGTTAAAGCTTATCTAAAAGCCACTGCTCAGATTCGCAGAACGGATACTTTGTTTATTCTGCCGGAAGGCCCCAGAAAGGGTCAGGCAGCGTCAAAATCTACTTTAGCCAAGTGGATTCGACAGGTCATAATGCAAGCCTATGGCTTGAGAAGGAGACCGCCTCCGTTCAAAGTTAGGGCGCACTCCACGAGAGCAGTTGGAACTTCATGGGCAGTGCATCACCAGGCCTCCCTGGCTCAAATCTGTAAGGCCGCAACATGGTCTTCAGTACACACGTTTACTAGGTTCTACCAGGTGGACGTTAGAAGTCAGGAGGATGTCGCCTTTGGGCGCAGTGTGTTGCAGGCCGCAAAAGATCCTCATGTCTGATAGCGCTCAGCTTATATATGGTGTATCCCCCCCCTCGTTGGGCATTGCTTTAGGACATCCCACATAGTAATGACTATGCCGCTCTGTGTCCCGTGATGTACGAGAAAGAAAATAGGATTTTTATAACAGCTTACCTGTAAAATCCTTTTCTTGGAGTACATCACGGGACACAGAGCTCCCACCCCTCTTTGGGGACACTTATTGCTTTGCTACAAAACTGAGGTGCTCCCGGATGGGAGGGGCTTATATAGGGGAGGGTACTTCCGGTTTTGGAAGTTGCCAGTGCCAGCACCTGAAGGTATCTATATAACCCACATAGTAATGACTATGCCGCTCTGTGTCCCGTGATGTACTCCAAGAAAAGGATTTTACAGGTAAGCTGTTATAAAAATCCTATTTTTCTCATGCAGCGCGACTTGAGGCGACTAGGGGCAACTTGAAGTCGGATCCAAAGTCGTCCCTGTGTGAATGGGCTCTTAAGATTTGTATTTAACATTTACAAAATGTAGTTGAATGATACTTGAAAAGCTTCAATAAAGCTTGCTGAAAGCTCTGCAAATGTTTTTTTTCCAGCTTGCTGTTCACACTGCTCTTATACAAGCTGAAGCCCGTGTGAAACAGGCCTTAGAGGTCCTCTAGGTTCCTGAGTCTAGTGACACCTGTGCCTTCAACTTCTTCTGTAAGCCCAGCTAAGTACCCCCCTCCTGCCCAGACATCCCAAGCTTGATTTTTAGCTGGCAGCCCAGCATACAGATTTAGCCCAGGTTCACACTGGGCTGCGAGAGTGAAGCCGTGCGAGTTCAGCTGAACTCGCACGATTTCACTCCCGCTGGTCAGAGACATCTGTGCAGGTTTCTGCACAGATGTCAATGTAAATCGCGGGCCAAAATCGCAAAAAGTAGTACAGAAACGACTTTTTGAAATCGGTGCAGCGCCGCAGATGCGGCGTCGCACCGATTAGGATGGTGTCATTGCCGGCAATTTGCGGCAAATACCGCCGTTTTGAAATGCGATTTGACATGCCAAATCGCATGTCGAAACGCACCAGTGTGAACCAGGGCTAATACAGGTTTCAGGCAATTATACTAATTGAACTAAGAAGTGTTTTTTTTTCTGACCTTGGACTTCTTAAATAGGTAAATATACCTTTTTATATCCTTTCCAGGCATTGTTAATGTTTTGCTATTCAGACTGAACCTGTGTCTACAATTCTGAACATTTCCATAGCAGCCGAGCTGTGATAAATCTGTGGTTGCAGAATCAGTCAGTGGCTGATATACACACCCGGTTTATATACATAGTGGCAGGACTATCCCCATAGTAAAGCAACACACACCCAGTTCTGAAAGACATGCTATGTCACATGAACTGGAACAAACCTGAGTGCCCCGAGTTGATAAAAGGTTACAGAATGTTGTTGCTGTGCTTTCAGTAGAATAAAATACAAAGTAGCACAGTAATTCTCAACCTGTTTGGCTGAGTCTCTCTTTAGGGGTCTGCCAGAGGCTCATATACTGTAAGTATGGGTTAGTATGGGTTAGTTTACCTTTTACCAAAATACACGGTGCTGCTGTTAGAATGCAATGTCTCGGCAGGGGGATTCCTCCATACACCTCATTTGTGTAGATGGAGGAATCTGTTTTTGTTTAGCTGAGAAGAGAAGCAGATTGTCCAGGGAAGCACAATAACATCACAACAAGGTGGGAACACTTGGCGTTTTGAAATCGCCGGCGGAATTGCTGCGATTCTGCGAGCAAAGTCCTTTCTTGCATTAGCAAAATGGGGAATAGGTGCTGAGGACGGTCTGCAGAGTGAAGTTTCCCACATCCCATTGGCTAAATGTACGGAAAAAAGGGGTTCCTCTTAGGGGACTTTCTTGCATTAGGAGAGGTATGGACTCCAAAGAGAGAGAGATATCATTTTGCCCCTACAAATCATTAGTAAGACCTCATCTGGAATATGCAGTTCTGTTTTGGGCACCAGTTCTCAGAAAGGATATCGGGGAACTGGAGAAAGTGCAGAGAAGGGCAACCAACCTGATAAGAGGCATGGAGGAGCTCAGCTATGAGGTAAGATTAGAGGAACAGAATTTATTATTTCTTGAGAAGAGGAGATTAAGGGGGATATGATAAACAAGTACAAATATATAAGTGGTCCATATAGTGACTTTTGAGTTATTCACCTTATGGTCATCACAAAAAAAGATTTCATCTCCAAATACGGAAAAGTTTCTTCACAGTAAAGGCCGTACACACGATTTGGATATTCTGACAACAATTGTGTGATGGACGTGTTTTGTCGGATAATCCGACCTTCTGTATGCTCCATCGGACAATTGTTGTCGGAACTTCCGACAACAAATGCTGGACGGTCATGCTCTTAAATTGTCCAACAACAAATGTGTTCCGTCGGATCATCTGATTGTGTGTACACAAGTCCGTCGGACTAAAATCCAAAGTACAAACACGCATGTTCCGAACCAATGCTAACCATAACACAACATTGGCAGAAATTGCCCAAAGGGTGGCGCTAAAAAGCAGAAAAAACACGTAGTTTTGTGAATGTTGGCTGAAAAATTCTGTCGTCTGTATGCAGAACAAGTTCACGACCAACGCCCTTCGAACAAAAATCCACGTATTTGTCCGATGGAAGTCCGATCGTGTGTATGAGACTTTATGCCTCGTACACACGACCGGTTTTCCCGTCGGAAAAACTGCGATGAGAGCTTTTGGCTGGGAATCCTGGCCGTGTGTATGCTCCATCTGAGTTTTTCCAACGGGAAAACTGCCGGGGGAAAAAAAAAAGAGAGCAGGATCTCTTTTATCCTGTCAGGAAAAAATCCTAGCGGGAAAACCGTCTGTATGCTTTTCCAACAGGGAAAAAAAACGTGCATGCTCGGAAACAATTCGACGCATGCTCGGAAGCATAGAACTTTTACGTCACCGCGTTCTTAGCAGTCAAAAGTTCACCGGACTTTTGTGTGACCGTGTGTATGCAAGGCAGGCTTGAGAGGAATTCCGTTGGGAAAACCATCGTTTTTTTTTCCCCGTCGGGAAAACCGGTCGTGTGTACGAGGGATAAGAGCTGTGAAAATGTGGAATAGACTCCCTCCAGAGGTGGTTCTGGCCAGCTCAGTAGATTGCTTTAAAAAAGACCTGGATTCTTTCCTAATGGTACATAATATAACTGGGTACTAACATCTATAGGTAGAGTTGATCCGGGGAACATCTGATTGCCTCTCGGGGGGATCAGGAAGGATTTTTTTTCCCCTGCTGTAGAAAATCGGAGCATGCCTTGCTGGGGTCTTTCGCCTTCTTCTAGATCAACTGTGGTTAAAGGATTGTGTATATGGGATTGTGTGATTTATTTTTATTTTTGTGGTTGAACTGGATGGACTTGTGCCTTATTTTTAACCTGGCTAACGATGTAACTATTCTGCCTGCGATTCCAAATCCGGTGTCAATTGGTGCAAATTGTGCAACAAGCATTTGGGTGCCATTTATTCTAAATGGCACCCCAAACGCTGTCCAATATGGCTGCGATTGTCGCACAACAGAATCAAACTGAAATTGCAGCAAAACACAACTTTGACAATTGCATGAAGCTTGTTGATCAAAAAGAAGCAGGGGCTTCTTCTGGGCGACAAACGCGCATAAGGCAAACCATTGAAGTGAATAGGCTGACCTATACGTCACATGTGGAATCTCGTGAAAATCAGCCACACAGAATTGTGAATGGGAACGCAAGTTCCTGTTATGCAAAGTGTGAATGGAGCCCTAAGGACTAAGGAAGATTCAATCAACAATTGAGCTTCGATGCAACCCCTAACTACAGGTTTTGCCTAAGCTTGCATAAGAGTAACCGCAGTAAGGAATACTGTATCACAACCCATGAAGATAACTAAGCCCTGTGTTTAGCAGCAGTGACTGAGAGCACGTACAAAGCTTATGTTTTGACCTGTCACACATATCAGCAATTTTAGTAGGTCACATTTCTAGCATTCTTATGTACAATTAAATGCCTATAAACTGTCAAGGTACACAGAGTTTTTATTTTACACATGCATTTACAAAATATAGTATGAAATTTTTATAAACTAGAAGTCCTTTCACCTTCATCTAGGATGTAGACAGTGGGGGTCTCATGTACAGGGGCCTAGTCATACAATCTCAGTCTGCTCTGATATGTTTGAATGGGTTACCTAACACACCACAATGGACTTATAAATGATGATGCATTTCTGACAGCACAGCATGCATGCTGGTTAGGTGTGTTGGGGTGTCATTCAGAATTAGAATGGCTCCGAATCACATTAATGCACATAGCATGTGTTACCCCAGGGCACCATTACAAACAGGCCCTAAGGCTGCATTCACACCTGAGGGTAGTGTCTTTAAGCGTTTTTTTGCACAGTTTTGGCGTGTTTTTGCAGGACTTGCGTGTTTGCATGCAGCATTTTTGGGGTTTGGCATTTTTTTTATTAGCCAATAGAGAAAACTATTATCTGTTGCATCATTTGTTGCTAGTTATTTCAGCTTTTTTTTTTTTTAGCTTTTCTATTATCTTTTTTTTCTTCTTTTATTACCGTATTTATCGGTGTATAACACGCACCCCAAGTTTAGGAGGGAATTTTAAGGAAAAAAACTTTTAGGAGGGAAGTTCAAGGAAAAAAAACTTACATTTAAATGCAGCCTTGTCCATCATTGCAGCCTTGCCCAGTGTCCATCATTGCAGTCTTGCCCAGTGTCCATCATTGCAGTCTTGCCCAGTGTCCATCATTGCAGTCTTGCCCAGTGTCCATCATTGCAGTCTTGCCCAGTGTCCATCATTGCAGTCTTGCCCAGTGCCTTTGCAGCCATGCCTTGCCCAGTGCCTTTGCAGCCATGCCTTGCCCAGTGCCTTTGCAGCCATGCCTTGCCCAGTGCCTTTGCAGCCATGCCTTGCCCAGTGCCTTTTGGAGCCTTGCCTTGCCCAGTGCCAGTCTCTGCAATGTTTGAATTTGGCGCCGATTTCCGCTGTGGAGAGGTGCGAGCGGAGCCAAGTGTACTTCGGCTAGACTCAGCTCCTCTCGCAGTCCCGCCCATCTCCACTGATTGCGCCGCTGTAATACAGAAAGCCGAGTGTACTTCGGCTAGACTCGGCTCTGCTCACAGTCAGAGGTGGGACTGCGAGAGGAGCCGAGACTAGCCGAAGTACACTCGGCTTTCTGTATGTCAGTGGAGGTGGGCGGGACTGCGAGAGGAGCTGAGTAAAGCCGAGTGTACTTCGGCTTTGTGTATCTCAGCTCCTCTCGCTCGTTTCAGCGGGGGATCGGCGTATAACACGCACCCACGATTTTCCCCTGATTTTAAGGGGAAAAAAGTGTGTGTTATACGCCGATAAATATGGTATTATTAATTTATTATAATGTTTTTTCATTAGGGTAAAGGGTTTGAGTTTAGGTTAGGGTTAGGCAGTGTTAATTTTGTTGACTAAATCCGCCTAAAACATTTTAGTCGACTAACTTAATACCATTATAGTCGACTAAAATACGACTAAAACAATTTGAGATGACTAAAATACGACTTAAAGAAAACTGGCATTTTAGTCAAAAGACTAAAATGGGACTAAAATTAAAATGCCCTTTAAGTCAATGACTAAAAGACTAATGCCGCGTACACACACTCTGAATTTCCGACAACAATTGTTCGATGGGAGCTTTTGGTCGGAAATTCCGTCCGTATGTAGGCCCCATCGGACATTTGCTGTCGGAATTCCCAACAACAAAAATTTGAGAGCTGGTTCTCAAATTTTCCGACAACAAAACCCGTTCTCCTAAATTGCGAGCGTGTAGACAATTCCGACGCACAAAATTCCACGCATGCTCTGAATCAAGTACAAGATGGAAGTGCTTGGTCTGGTAAAACTAGCGTTCGTAATGGAGATAGCACATTCATCACACTGTAACGGACTGCAAAGCACGAAGCTGAAAAACGCAAATCATCTCTCACCAAACTTCTACTAACACAAGATTAGCAGAAGGAGCCCAAAGGGTGGTGCACTTGGTATGGAACTTCCATTTTATTGTGCCGTCGTACGTGCTGTATGTGACCGCGTTCTTGACGTTCCCAATTTCCGACAACATTTGTGCGACCGTGTGTATGCAGGACAGGTTTGAGCCAACATCCGTCTGAAATTTATGCATGGTTTTGTTGTCGGAATGTCCGATCGTGTGTACGCGATGTTAGACTAAAACTAAATTTAAAAATTCTACGTCAAAATTAACACTGGTCTGTAGTGCATGTTCATACCTCAATACCATAAATAACATATTCGATTTTTCACTCCAGCAGTATATAATGAGTTTGGAAATTTGTAGAGAAATGCTTAAATATATTACAAATTACCTACATCCATTAGATTTAGATGACTAAAATGAGTTTTAGTCGTCTTAATACAAATAAAACTAAAACAGTTGCAGAGGACTAAAATGGGACTAAAACTAAAATGCCATTTTAGTCCTAAAACTGATGCCTTGTACACACGACCGGTTTTCCTGTCGGAATAAACTCGGATGGTTTTTCCGACGGAATTCCGCTCAAGCTGTCTTGCATACACACGGTCACACCAAATACCGACTGTTAAGAACGCGGTGCTCCAATTTGCAACAGCAGGGGAAAAAATGTCTTCCTGATCAGCCGAGAGGCAATCAGATTTTCCCATGATCAACTTTACCTATAAATGTTATATTCTGTACATTTGGGAAAGTATCCAGGCCTTTCTTAAAGTAATCTACTGAGCTGGCCAGAACCACCTCTGGAGGGAATCTATTCCACATTTTCACAGCTCTTACTGTGAAGAAACCTTTCCATATTTGGAAATTAAATCTTTTTTCTTCTAGACATAAAGAGTGCCCCCTTGTCCTCTGTGATGACCTTAAAGTGAATAACTCAACACCAAGTTCACGATATGGACCACTTATGTATTTGTACATGTTGATCATATCCCCCCTAATCTCCTCTTGTCAAGAGGGAATAGATTCAGTTCCTCTAATCTTTCCTCATAGCTGAGCTCCTCCATGCCTCTTATCAGTTTGGTTGCCATTTCCTTGCAATTTCTCCAGTTCCCCGATATCCTTTTTTTGAGAACTGGTGCCCAAAACTGAACTGCATATTCCAGATGAGGTCTTACTAATGATTTGTACAGGGGCAAAATGATATCGCAATCTCTGGAGTCCATACCTCTCTTAACCACTTCAGCCCCGGAAGAATTTACCCCCTTCCTGACCAGAGCACTTTTTGCGATACGGCACTGCGTCGCTTTAACTGACAATTGTACACGGTCGTGCGATGTTGTACTCAAACAAAATTGACGTCCTTTTTTTCCCACAAATGGAGCTTTTGTTTGGTGGTATTTGATCACCTCTGCAGTTTTTATTTTTTGTGCTATAAACAAAAAAAGAGCGATAATTTTGAAAAAAAAGCAATATTTTTTACTTTTTGCTATAATAAATATCCCCCAAAAATGTATAAAAAACCAATTCTTTCTCAGTTTAGGCCGATATGTATTCTTCTACATATTTTTGGTAAAAAAAATCTCAATAAGCGTATATTGATTGGTTTGCACAAAAGTTATAGCGTCTACAAAATAGGGGATAGATTTATGGCATTATTATTATTATTATTATTATTATTTTTTATTAGTAATGGCGGCGATCTGCGATTTTTATCGTGACTGCGACATTATGGCGGTCACACCGGACACTTTTGACACTATTTTGGGACCTTTGTCATTTGTACAGCGATCAGTGCTATAAAAATGCACTGATTACTGTGTAAATGACAATGGCAGGGAAGGGGTTAAATACTAGGGGGCGATCAAGGGGTTAAGTGTGTCCTAGGGAGTGATTCTAACTGTAGGGGGGGTGGGCTCACCACAACATGACCGAGATCACTGCTCCCGATGACAGGGAGCAGTAGATCCCTGTCCTGTCACTAGGCAGAATAGGGAAATGCCTTGTTTACATAGGCATCTCCCCATTCTGCCGATCCGTGACATGATCGCGGAAATCAAGTCCACGGGACCCGCCGTCACGCTTATGGAGAACGAGGCAGGGGCACGTGCGCCCACAATGCTGCAATTTAAAGGGGACTTGCAGGTATGCCCAATTGCTCACGCTGCTATTGTGCCAACGTATATGTGCGTGCAGCGGTCGGCAACTGTTTAATACAAGAAAGGACTTTGCTCGCTTTGGAAACCGCAGCTTGCCATTGCATGCCATTATTGAGCTTATGATCTACCAAAACTCCCAGATCCTTCTCCACTACGGATCTCCCCAGTTGTACTCCCCCTAGTATGTATGATGCATTCATATTCTTAGCTCCCAAGTGCAAAACTTTACATTTATCAACATTAAACCTCATTTGCCACTTTGTTGCCCAATTAGACAGTGCATTGAGGTCGGCTTATAAATTGAAGACATCCTGTAAGCTTGGTGTCATCTGCAAAGACATAAATTTTACTTTTGATCCCAGACCCAATATCATTTATAAAGATATTAAAAAGTAAGGGTCCCAACACTGAACCTTGGGGTACACCACTGATAACCTTAGACCATTCAGAGTAAGAATCATTAACCACTACTCTCTGAATTCTGTCTTTTAGCCAGTTTTCTATCCATTTACAAACTGATATTTCCAATCCTGTAGACTTTACCTTACACATTAGCCGTGTGTGGGGAACTGTATCGAACGCTTTTGCAAAATCCAAGTGTAGCGGGGGTCTAAATTTAGGGGGATAAACCTGGGTGGTAGTATGACCCAGGTGTGTGTAAATCCTAGAGGATTTGGACCACTTTCAGTCGTGGAGGACTTTGGTGGTGTACTATTCTCCTTGACTTGGGGTGGCGGTGTTTCCACAGGTCGAGGTAGAATCACTGCCGCAGTGCTGTCCTTTTTGTCCCGTTCCGGCGGTGGTACAGCGGGGGCGGAGAACCTGCTGTGGCGTCACGGGAGGAGATAAAGGGGAGAGACGCCCTCGCCACGAGGTCTTCTACATCCGGCGCCCAGGCACCTTAGGCCTGGGTGCGGTCGGTCCGGAGTTCTGGCCCAGGCGCCCATGGCCTGGTCGGAGCAGTGTTGGCGTCCATCTCAGGCACCTTAAGCCTGGGGTGAGGTACTACACCGGAGGCCTGGGGCCCAGTAACTTCGACTGGGCTCCGCAAGTATGGATGAGTCCGAGGGACCCTGAGGTGGATGGGGCCCATGTCTGAGGTGAGGAGGCCGGAGAGGTTACCCGTCTGAAGAGTCCGGAGCAGCATCAACCCGGTGACGGAGGGGCCTCTGGTAACTCCCTTGGAGGGACATCTTCCCCTTGACAGGGGCCGCAACGCAGCGAAGGTACTCCATTCATGTTCTTCAGAGTCGCTGGTAGAGACTCATGCATTTCAAGTTCCTCTCTCTAGCCAATGGCTATAGCAACCGCTGGTGAGACCACAGTGGTTTAGTTTATCATTAGGACAGTGCCTCGACCTGCTCACCCCCCACCGTATTGAACTGTTTATGGAGCTCAACTAATTGGCTAACAGAGAACTGTTTATTGTGTTCTACAATAAAAGAAGTGTTGGATCCTTATCGGTGTGTGGAACTCTGGTTGATGGGAGTAAAGGGGAGTGTCAGCACAGCAGGATTTGGTTGCGAATAGAAACACACAGGCCCGAGAAGAATACTTGGTACTGGCCTTCACCTCTCCTGCTGCAATGGGGAGGACATGGGCCGTAGCGCATCTCACCCTCACGTACAACATACCCCTAGACAGAGAAGAGGGGGTGAGGCCGTTACACGTGGGGGCTCGTCCGGGATGATGTGTGTTTTAACCACTTCCCGCCCAGTCAATAGCATATTGACGTCTGGGAAGTGGTTCTGTTATCCACACTGGATGTCATATGACGTCCTGCAGGATAACAGCTGCCGCCGCGCGCCCGGGGGCTTTTTACCACGTGATCAGCCATGTCGAATCACGGCTGATCAGGATGTAAACAGGAAGAGCCGTTGATCGGCTCTTCCTCACTCGCGTCTGACAGACGCGAGTAGAGGAGAGCCGATCGGCGGCTCTCCTGACAGGGGGGGTTCACGCTGATTGTTTATCAGCGCAGCCCCCCCTCGGATACCCACACTGGACCACCAGGGAAGCCCCCCAGGACCACCAGGGAAGCCACAAGCATGTGGATGGCCCCCATGGCCATCCACATGTAGTAAAACACCAAAAAAATAAAAAATACATAAAAAAATATGCCAATCAGTGCCCACAAATGGGCACTGACTGTGGTCGTGCCATGATAGTGTCAATGTGTGGTGGCTGGCATTGCTGGGCATCAGTGTCACCAGTGCCACCTACTAGTGTCCATCAGTGCCACCTATCAGTGCCCGTCCGTGCCACCTATCAGTGCCACCCATAAGTGCCCATCAGTGCCACCCATAAGTGCCCATCAGTGCCGCCTATGAGTGCCAATCAGTGCCGCCTATGAGTGCCAATCAGTGCCACCTATGAGTGCCCATCAGTGCCGCATACCAGTGCCACATATCAGTGCCCATCAGTGCCGCCTATCAGTGCCCATCATCAGTGCCACCTCATTGGTGCCACCTCATTGGTGCCCATTAGTGTCGCCTTATCAGTGCCCTTCAGTGCCGTCTTATCAGTGCCCTTCATTGAAGTAGAAAAGGTACTTATTTACAAAAAAAATTAACAGAAACAAAGAAAAACATAGTTTTTTTCAAAATTTTCGCTCTTTTTTGTGGTTAACCATGGAACTGAGAACGGCTGTGTTTGAACTTTGCTGCCCGGAGGAGTTCCGAGTGGGTCGGCCATGTGATCGGCCAAAGTACATCCCTGCTCAAAGTCGTGGACATGACCCTAAGCCGGGAAAGGCCCATGCAGAAGAGCGAGAAGAGGGAGAAATCCAGCCGTGTGACGTACTACATGTGGGGGCTTTTACTGCACTGCGCCATGAGGCACCCCATGACTGCGCAGTTCGTGGGCGGAGACTGATGGAAGCCCGCAAAAAAGTGCAAGTTGTGGGAGGAGTCTGGCCATGTGAGGAGATCCACGTGGAGACTTTGGCGCGTGGTCAGTGCGTGATGGAGCAGCAGATAGTCGGGATGGCCTCAAGCTCCCTGTGGATTCCGGTTCCCTACCCCACGAAGATGACTGCTTTTTCTGCTCCCCTTACAGACACGGGGATAAGACTTAGACCCCGAGGGCAGTTGGCTCTGTACACTTGCAGAGACACGGAGGCCCTCAGCGTGATCTGTCCCGGGTGCTCGGGACTGGTGGTCAACCTGAAGCCATTCGGGCGTTGCGAGGCATGCAAGCAGTTCCTATTCGAGGTGGAGACATCCACAGTAAGGCCCCGGGCCCTTCGCCTCAACTGCCTCACAGGTACCGCTACTCCGGAAGGGGAGATCCAGGCCTTTGCTGAGGTCCCCGTATGCACTAACCAGGGCGATGTGACTGCCCAACCAGAGACTGAGAAAGAAAAATCAGAGGATGCTGCTTCGGTCACCACAGATTCCCTGCTCCCACCCCCGAAGAGGAAAGTTGGCCTGGTACAGGCATCCTGTGGTCGTGGTCGAGCTTCACCCCGTCGCTTGCCGGGCCTGGATGGATTCGGTTGGAAGAGTCCTGGACATCCCAGTTCTACGAAAGGTCAAGGTGAGCCAGGGGCTGGGACTGTGGTGGTGGTTGGAGGTGTCGGGGGTCCACAGCCGGTGGAGCCCGCTAGGGAGGGTAGTTCCACGTCTACTAGGGACTACCTCCCCGCAGAGATGTATGACACCTCCGACCTAGAATCGCTGTCGGACTGTGGAGATGACGGTGAAATAGACAAACTTTTTCACCGCAAAGGCTGGGACAAAATGCCATTGCCTCTGTTACGTACACCACGGGATTCGCCCATGTCCACGGGAGACAGCACGCCCCGGGCGGAAGTCCCGGAGCTCACAATAAAGCATAGTCCTTCACTTGTCATTCCACCACCTGCAGCATCATCCGTTCTGGTGGCGGGGACACAGCGCGCATCACTACGGGCACCAAGATTCAAACCGACGGAGGTAGTGAAAGTACCTCGGCATCCAGAGGCCCTTGTTCCGCCAGGAGAAGGTGAGCGGGCCACAATGCCTCCTTTGGCCCGACTGCAGCGGCTCTTCTGCCAGAGGGTCGCCCGTGAGTACGGATGGAAATATCCTTACTTGCCTCTGGACTTACTTTTTGAGGTCGAAGTCCTGAGACAGAGATGGTACGATGAGTTTGTTTGGGAGAAGCTTAAAGTGCCGCATGCCCGTCGGTATTTGTCCTGTTCACCATCAGTGTCCAAACAATTCAAAGACTGTAGAGCAGAATGGATGTGGGGCCGCCATATCCACGCAGACAAGGTGCTTATCTGCCGGAAGGATGGAGGGGACATTGATTATTCAGTGGAAGTCTTTGATAAGCACCTGAAGCCCCTGTTCTTGCCGCACTCGAAATTCTATTTGTGAGGAAAAAAAAACTCTCCTGTATGTTCTTCTGCTGCTGAACTTTCTCGAAGTGTTTTACCAGAATATCAGAACTGGGCCCTAGTTTTTATTTGGGTTTTTCTACTCTTTGGAGGAATGAGAGCTGTTTTGTTTTGTTCTCTCTTTCTTCATACATCAGAGACACAGACTTTGGGGTAGAATCAGATTAGGGACGCAGGAAGAGGGAAGGTTGCTTGGAGGATTTCACCAAGTGTAATTACCGCGGCACTGTCACCAGGTGGCAGTGTTGCGCAACGGCTGTTTTTTTTTTTTTTTTACATTTGCATCACCTTACTTATTGGAGCGAGTGGGTTCCTCGGCTGATGGACCCATTCATTCCAAATTAACACAAATGTGTTAGGATGTTGTGTTTTTGTTTCCCTTCTGCAGGAGATTCATCTGTCAAGACTGCTGAGTATGGGGTGGTTCTTAGACAGTAATGGGAGGGATTGTGTATGTGTATATGTTCAGATGGTTTTATTGAAAAGTTTTATTATTTCATGTTCCCTTTCCCTTGGGCAGGTCTTGGCACAATTAGGATCTAAATTTTGAGGGATGGCCTCTGGGGTCAGGCTTATGTTACCGCTTTTTGGAAGACATGGGTCTGCACCAGATGCTGGGGACCAGAGTCAAATCACTAGGGGGAGAGTGTAGCGGGGGTCTAAATTTAGAGGGATACACCTGGGTGGTAGTATGACCCAGGTGTGTGTAAATCCTAGAGGATTTGGACCACTTTCAGTCCTGGAGGACTTTGGTGGTGTACTATTCTCCTTGACCTGGGGTGGCGGTGTTCCCACAGGTCGAGGTAGAATCACTGCCGCAGTGCTGTCCTTTTTGTCCCGTTCCGGCGGTGGTACAGCGGGGCGGAGAACCTGCTGTGGTGTCACGGGAGGAGATAAAGGGGAGAGACGCCCTCGCCATGAGGTCTTCTACATCCGGCGCCCAGGCACCTTAGGCCTGGGTGCGGTCGGTCCGGAGTTCTGGCCCAGGCGCCCATCGCCTGGTCGGAGCAGTGTTGGCGTCCATCTCAGGCACCTTAAGCCTGGGGTGAGGTACTACACCGGAGGCCTGGGGCCCAATAACTTCGACTGGGCTCCGCAAGGGTGGATGAGTCCGAGGGACCCTGAGGTGGATGGGGCCCATGTCTGAGGTGAGGAGGGCGGAGAGGTTACCCGTCTGAAGAGTCCGGAGCAGCATCAACCCGGTGACGGAAGGGCCTCTGGTAACTCCCTTGGAGGGACATCTTCCCCCTGACAGGGGCCGCAACGCAGCGAAGGTACTCCATTCATGTTCTTCAGAGTCGCTGGTAGAGACTCATGCATTTCAAGTTCCTCTCTCTAGCCAATGGCTATAGCAACCGCTGGTGAGACCACAGTGGTTTAGTTTATCATTAGGACAGTGCCTCGACCTGCTCACCCCCCACCGTATTGAACTGTTTATGGATCTCAACTAATTGGCTAACAGAGAACTGTTTATTGTGTTCTACAATAAAAGAAGTGTTGGATCCTTATCGGTGTGTGGAACTCTGATTGATGGGAGTAAAGGGGAGTGTCAGCACAGCAGGACTTGGTTGCGAATAGAAACACACAGGCCCGAGAAGAATACTTGGTACTGGCCTTCACTTCTCCTGCTGCAATGGGAAGGACATGGGCCGTAGCGCATCTCACCCTCACGTACAACATACCCCTAGACAGAGAAGAGGGGGTGAGGCCGTTACACAAGTATACCACGTCCACCGCCACTCCTCTGTCCAAAGTTTTACTTCCCTCTTCATAAAAATAAATCAGGTTTTTTTTTTTTTTTACAACTTCTGTCTTTCATGAATCCATGCTGTCTGTTACTTAAAATGTTATTTTCCAGCAAGAACTCATCTATGTGGTCTTTTATTAATCTCTCCAGTATCTTCCCAACTATAGAAGTTAAACTAACAGGTCTATAGTTGACTTTGATTACTTTTTAAATATGGGCACCGCATTGACCTTACACCAATCCAGAGTTACCATTCCAGTCATTAACGAGTCCCTAAAAACAGGCCCAGATTTACTCCCTATGCCGCCCCAAGGGCCGGGTCCTTCAACGCCGCCCCCCCCCCACACACACACACACACCATCACATAGGGGGACTCCCCCAGAGAGCCTCCCCTTACATCAGGGTCCCCAGAGAGCCTCCCCTTACATCAGGGTCCCCAGAGAGCCTTCCCTTACATCAGGGTCCCCAGAGAGCCTTCCCTTACATCAGGGTCCCCAGAGAGCCTCCCCTTACATCAGGGTCCCCAGAGAGCCTCCCCTTACATCAGGGTCCTCAGAGAGCCTCCCCTTACATCGGGGTCCCCAGAGAGCCTCCCTACTTACATCAGGGTCCCTAGAGAGACTCCCCCTACATTATGGCCCCAAGAGAGCCTCCCTACTTATGTTAGGGTCCTCAGAGCCCCCTTCCTTACATCAGGGTCCCCAGAGAGCCCCCCCCTACATCAGGGTCCCCAGAGAGCCCCCCATTACATCAGGGTCCCCAGAGAGCCCCTCCTTACATCAGGGTCCACAGAGAGTCTCCCCTTACATCAGGGTCCCTAGAGAGCCTCCCCCTGCATTAGGGTCCCCAGAGAGCCTCTCTACTTATTTTAGGGTCCTCAGAGCCTCCCTCCTTACATCAGGGTCCCCAGAGAGCCCCTCCTTACATTAGGGTCCCCAGAGAGCTCCACCTTACATCAGGGTCCCCAGAGAGCCCCCCTTACATCAGGGTCCCCAGAGAGCCTCCCCTTACATCAGGGTCCCCAGAGAGCCTCCCCTTACATCAGGGTCCCCAGAGAGCCTCCCCTTACATCAGGGTCCCCAGAGAGCCTCCCCTTACATCAGGGTCCACAGAGAGCCTCCCCTTACATCAGGGTCCACAGAGAGCCTCCCCTTACATCAGGGTCCCCAGAGAGCCTCCCCTTACATCAGGGTCCCCAGAGAGCCTCCCCTTACATCAGGGTACACAGAGAGCCTCCTCTTACATCAGGGTCCCTAGAGAGCCTCCCCCTACATTAGGATCCCCAGAGAGCGTCCCCTTACCTCAGGGTCCCCAGAGAGCCTCCCCTTACATCAGGGTCCCCAGAGAGCCTCCCCTTACACCAGGGTCCCCAGAGAGCCCCTCCTTACCGCAGGGTCCCCAGAGAGCCCCTCCTTACACCAGGGTCCCCAGAGAGCCCCCCCCTTACACCAGGATCCCCAGAGAGACCCTCCTTACATCAGGGTCCCCAGAGAGCCCCCCCTCTTACATTAGTGTCCCCAGAGAGACCCTCTTTACATCAGGGTCCCCAGAGAGCCCCCCCTCTTACATTAGTGTCCCCAGAGCCCCCCTCTTACATTAGTGTCCCCAGAGGCCCCCCTCTTACATTAGTGTCCCCAGAAAGCCTCCCCACTTACATCAGGGTCCCCAAACAGCTGACCCCCTCCCTTGCAGAGGTTCCCCTGTACCTGGCTGGTGAAGGTGGGAGGCGATCGGCAGGTCTCTGGTGTCCACAGGCAGGGAGGATCTCGCTGGGGCTAGTAGTTCTATCTCTGAATGTATACAGCAGAGGGGGGAGGGGCCTCTGACCCGGGCATCAGCAACAGTGTACAAGCAGAGTGAAAGTGAAACTGATACCTGCCCAGGTCAAAGGCCCCTCCCCTCTTCTCTCCACTGTATACACTGACACTAGAGAGTACTACAAGCCCCAGGGAGATTTCGCCGCCCACACAGGCACCATAGAGCTGCCGATCGCCGCTTTCCACCTCCTCCCACATCTCCCCACCGCACTCTAAACGGCCAGCCAGAGGTGCAGGGGCAGATGTCGGGTCTTGTGGGGGGGAGAGGATTTTTTCACCCCCCTGTTGCCGCAGAGCCGCCACTGCCGCCCCGAGACCTGGCCTCGGTGGCCTTGTCAGGAATCCGGCCCTGCCTAAAAATTAGAAACATTGGCTTTGAAATGACAGCTCAATTCTTTAAGGCCCCTTTCACACTGGGGCAGGCAGGTGCGGTGGCGGTATAGCAGCGCGATATTCAGCGCTGCTATACCGTCGTTCTTACCGCGGTATGCGGCCGCTAGGGGGTGAATTTAACCCCCGCTAGCGGCCGAAAAAGGGTTAATACCGCCCGCAAACCGCGACTATTGCCGCGGTTTGCGGGCGGTATTACCGCGGTGTCCCATTAATTTCAATGGGCAGCCGCGGTAAAGGAGCGGTGAACACACCGCTCCTTCACCGCTGTAAAGAAGCGGCTAGCAGGACTTTTGGAGCGGTCCTGCTAGCGCACCGCTTCAGTGTGAAAGCCTTCGGGCTTTCACATTGAAGGCTACAGGCACTAATTTTTCATGCGGTATAATAGCGCTAATATTAGCGCTAAACCGCATGAAAAACGCCCCAGTGTGAAAGGGGCCTTAGGATCTGTGGGTGGATGATATCTGGTACAGGTGCTTTATCCACCTTTATTCTGTCTAAATATTTCACGAACATATCACTTTTGAGCCATTGTGGATCATTTGGGGCCTTGTCACTACCACCCCACATTATGGACATACACTCCCCCATGCTTCTTTGTATACACAGAGCTGAAGAAAGTATTTAATAAATGTGCCTTCTTTGCCCTCAGTCACCCACTCTAGATTATTTTGTAAAGGGCCTACATGCTCAGTCCTGACCTTTTAATACTAAGTGACAATAAGTAAATAAATAATTAACCCCTTAGACCCCTTTCTCACTAAGTCGCTTTGCAGGTGCTATAACACTAAAAATAGCGCCTGCAAAGCGACCGTCTCTCCAGTGTGAAAGCCCAGAGGCTTTCACACTGGAGCGGTGCGCTAGCAGGACAGTAAAAAAAAAGTCCTGCCAGCAGCATCTTTGGCGCGGTGAAGGAGCGGTGTGTTTACAGCTCCTGCCCATTGAAATCAATGGGGCACTGCGGCTATACTGCCGGCAAAGCGCCTCTGCAGCGGCGCTTTGCGGGCGATTTTATCCCTTTTTTGGCAGCTAGCCGGTGTTAAAGGCGCCCCGCTAGCGGTGTGATAGCGGAGTGAATACGATGGTAAAACGCCGCTAAAAATAGCGGCGCTTTACCGCCGACGCACCCACTGCCCAAGTGTGAAAGGGGCCTTACCCCTTAAAAAATAAATAAATAAATAACTAAACACCCTAAGGCCCCTTTCACACTGAGGTGCTTCTAAACTGTCAGTAAAACACTGAGTGTTTTTGAAGAGCTTTTCAGGAACTTTTGAAGAGCTTTCCATTAATTTCAATGGAGAGGGGAGTTCTTTCACCGCCCTGCCAGTGCACTGCCCCAGTGTGAAAGCATTCATTGATTTTAATGGAAATAGGTTTTCGTGAGCTTTTCAGGTGCTTTTTTTAGCGTAAAAGTGCCTCAGTGTGAAAGGGGCTTAACACAAAATATAGTATTATTATTATTATTATTAATAATCTATTTTTTGTTTTAGTTTGGGTGTTTATTGTTATTTTACTATAAGTATTATTATTTTTAATAATAATAATGTATTTAATATTCTTTTTAAGGTTAATTATTATTTAAAGTATTATTACATATTAATTAAATTTTACTTATTTATGATGATTTTTAGTTATTTGTATATTTATTTTACATTTTCTTATTCATATATTATTACTATTTTAAAATGTAATTTGAGCAGAGAATCGTGCAAAAACGCGCATTAAAACGCGCTAATACGCACAAAAACATGTGAAATCTGCCCGATTTGAGCGGCAAAAAAAGCTCCAGAACTTGTTTGATCTTCAGGCGTTTGGCTTCAGGCGATTTGGAGTGGAGATGTGAACCATCTCCATAGAGAATCATTGATATTTCCACCTCCAGCGTTTTGAAGCTTCAAGCTACAAAGCGGTCAGGTGTGAATGCAGCCTAATGCCTCGTACACACGATCATTTTTCTCGTCGGGAAAAATTAATTATTTTTTTTTAACAAGAAAAACAACCGTGTGTGGGCTTTCTGTCATTTTTCCCGATGGGAAAAACGGCATTAATCACGACGAGAAAAATTAGAACATGCTCTAATTTTTCTCGTCGTGATTCCCGTCGTTTTTTTCCGCGGCAGTTTTCCCATAGGGAAACACTGCCACGGAGCCCACACACGGTCAATTTTCTCGACCAAAAAAAAAAATGTCGGGAAAAACGGACGTGTGTAGGGAACCAAGCCGTTCCCTCGTTTTTTCCGTCGATTTTCTCGACAGTGTTTTCACCGTCGAGAAAATCGATCGTGTGTACGCGGCATTATAGTAAGTGGCTCCATGTCAATATCATCCATTGATATCCAATTTCCAATCATCTTCCTTTTCTGCTCCCCATATTATTGTGTATCCATAGTAGTGTTATCAAAGATTTTGGATACAGTGTTTTCTAGGATATTGCATTGTGCCCCATACACCATTTGTCCTCACAAAGAATACAGAAGTTGTTACAATGTAACTTGATTTTGTGTGCTGGTTTGGTTGAAGGCAGGTGTGGATGGTTACTTTAGATTTTATCTGAGCCCCACCTGCATCAGGTAATCGCCAGCTTTTCTCATGTCCCCAAACATGTGTATAGGGATCTGCTGCCCTCTACTGTCTGATTTTGTAAATGCCTGTACACATATTATGTATGCACTTCCACATAGCATTTTCATTTCTAATTTATTTTAATTTTACTTGAATTCCATTATCATTTTTATTTTATTATTATTTTCATTATCTATATTCATATTTACTATTTAAAATTTTATTTTCAATCTTTATTATTACTTTTATTTTTGCCTTTATTCTATTTTTAGTTTTTATTTTATTTTATTAGTATTTATTATTTTATTTTTCTTTCTCTCTCTTTCTTTATTTTTCTTTTTCTTATTTTTCTTTCTATTTCATTGTTTCCCCCATCTATTTCATTCTTTCAATTCATCACAACATATTGATTTCAAGTTAATTATCAGTTACATTTTTGACCATAAACACACACTTGCACATATCAACAGTTAAATTCAAAGTTCAGATTAAAACTGCAGCAGCGCTACGGACAAATGTTCATATGTGTATCTTCTATATATTTGACCATATAGGTGGTATGGATAGTGAGCAGTGAGTCTGGTTATAATTGACTCCAATTCTAGTTCCCGTGCTTCTTTCACCAAAGTGTAATTCACCACGTGGGGGGTAAGAAAGCCCCTTCAGGGGATGCACTCACCAGATGTTTAATCAATATGGGCAAAATTAAACAATCCTCCTTCAGTCTGACTCTCTTCTTTGCCACACTCCTTATGTGTATGGTGATGCTAGCATATGTGGGGGAAAAAACAACACCACATAGGGTAGTACTGTTTGGAAAATGTATTTATTGTGAAAAAATCCCCCTTGTGTCCCCTTTACAATTATGCGTACCATAAACATAGAAATAACAGGCGTTAAATAGTGAGCGCAATAGCGCTGTGACTTGCCCCTTAAGAGCGCCAATGTAAGGTTCCTTTTTGGCTTTCTCTCTAGGTTTTAGGCAGATCCTCCAGCGCCTGCAGCGTCACTTCCTGGTGTGCTTAGTATGCTGGTCTCGTCCTGACTCCTGACGTTTCGTCAATAGCTGACTTCTTCTGAGGGCGTGACCAGCTACCACAGCCCCAGGACTAAATAGCACAGAGGTACCTGGGGCTGTGGTAGGACGAGACCAGCATACTAAGCACACCAGGAAGTGACGCTGCAGGCGCTGGAGGATCTGCCTAAAACCAGGAGAGAAAGCCAAAAAGGAACCTTACATTGGCGCTCATCAGGGTCAAGTCACAGCGCTATTGCGCTCACTATTTAACGCCTGTTATTTTTATGTTTATGGTACGCATAATTGTAAAGGGGACACAAGGGGGATTTTTTCACAATAAATACATTTTCCAAACAGTACTACCCTATGTGGTGTTGTTTTTTCCCCCGCATATGCTAGCATCACCATACACATAAGGAGTGTGGCAAAGAAGAGATTCAGACTGAAGGAGGATTGTTTAATTTTGCCCATATTGATTAAACATCTGGTGAGTGCATCCCCTGAAGGGGCTTTCTTACCCCCCACGTGGTGAATTACACTTTGGTGAAAGAAGCACGGGAACTAGAATTGGAATCAATTATAACCAGACTCACTGCTCACTATCCATACCACCTATATGGTCAAATATATAGAAGACGCACATATGAACATTTGTCCGTAGCGCTGCTGCAGTTTTAATCTGAACTTTGAATTTAAGTTTTATAAGACTGTGTTTATATTATTGTTTTACGTGTTTTTTAGTGGCTGCTTTTATCATAAACATCTTATTCCATTACTCATTTCTCTAGAGTTTTTTTCACACGCGCAGAGTGATACTAAGAAGGAGGGCCAGGTCATTTTAGTATCTTTTATTGACATATCAACAGTTGTTTAGGGAAATAATCAACACCAAGCAATACCACAATCTAACATAAGATGTCCCTGGTGGACGTGCCACCATGTAATTAGGGGGATAATAAGACACACTGCCATTCATCCTGGTGATGTATTCTAAGTAGACACAGAGGGAGGGGTTTAGTCTATTATGACCACCTATATAATGGACTGGAACGCAAAGGGACTTCCTGCTTTTGATAATGTCGCCCTTTGATGACGAAACGCGTCAAGCCTGAAGTCCCGATACGTCATATCTGGCACGGACGTTGGAAACGCACGCTGGTCTGCAGACAGCGCCATTCCACAGTTACCGACAGCTGCACTGGGAAGTTTTTTTCATTTTTATAAAGCTTATCACAATGTTAAAAGGAGTTTTACATTAAGATGCATAAGCTGAATAAAGGTTTGTGAATAATGCTTCTTCAGAAGCAGATGCCTGCTTAGTAGAAACATCCTCCCCACTCCCCCTTCTGACCTAATGGAGAGGAGAAAGTACTGCAAGCCTGTATCAATAGACTGTGAGGCTGAGTGGCTGTGTGCTCGGCTGGGATCAGTTCACACTTAAAACAGTTAGCCTGTATTTCCGGGACAGCGGCTGGGACAAAGATGAGGCGGGACATTGAGTTCATTTTCGGAACTGTCCTGGCAAATTCATGAGTGTTGGCTAGTATGGACTTCCTGCCCCTAAGTTGCTGGCTTTGAAACCCTGGAAGGAGGAAGTGGGAGAGCAAAAATGTTTCAGCCACATGTCCTGTCCATGCTCCAAGCCAAAATCATTTTGGAGAAGCTGCGTTGGGGGGTTTTTCACTTTCAGGGCGATAAGGATGTGGAACTCTCTTCCACAATTGGTTGTGTTTTGGTTCGATTATTTCCTATAGGTTTGTCACAATATCCTGTTTGGGGAGGACCATTTCTCATACACCCCCCCTCCCCCCCGAAAGAGGGCTACACATGGAATATGAATTGTTATTTCTCATTTATTAATTTAGTATTTAGTTTCATGTGAAGTGTAAAAATTTCTATTTGGACTAAAGGCATTGAGATAGACAGTTAAGTACAACAGCAGAATCACTTAGGAGACACCACACACTAACAAGCAGAAGACATTTGGGGGCAATGACTAAAGGGAGAAGAAAGCCGCTGAAAAAAAAACTTGCCTGCCTGTTTGCAGTCTTCTACTGAATATACAGTACCTAGAGCTGCATATGCACCGTTCAGCATACATTCCTGGCATGGTGTTGAGAAGTGAGACACCTGTGTGCATGTGCAGTAATCATTTTATCCCCGCCGGCCAATCAGGAGGCCAAAATCTTGGCCTCCTGATAAAGCACGGTGAGAAGCCACCATGGAGTCTAATGATCTCATCACTATAAAGCTGGATACACACTATAAAATTTTCTTTTAGATTATTTCCTTTATTTCACACTGAGGAGTTGCAAAACCGCGCCAAATACAATGAGCGATATAATTGCATTTTTGCCGCGTTAGCGTTAAAAATAGCGCCAACGCCAATGCGTTATAATTGCATTTTTAAAGCGTTTTTGAAGCTTTGGCGTCAGCAAACAACCCCACCCCCTGACATCACATCCTGTGCACTTCCATTTTTTTTGTCTGAAACAAAATAGAACAGGGAGAAGATGGAGTATTATGAGCAGCTGCTGTTTGTGCTACATGTTTGGGAACATATTCACCAACAACAGAGAACGCAACGTCGCTTTTGGGTTCATCCCATCCAACAAATGCACTCAGAGAGAGGACAATTTCTGCTGCTCTATCATGAGAGTGCACCCTGATAAATTCACAAATTACACTTGGATGAGCATCGCAACATAAGTAACAATATCCTACTTCTCTAACCCAGTCCCGGTAGTGCCAAACCCCTAATCCCAGTCCCGGCAGTCCCTAACCCTAATTCCACTCCTCCTAGTCCCAAACTCCTAACCCTAATTCCACCCCTACTAGTCCCAAACCCCTAACCTTAGTCCCAAACTCCCAACCCTAATCCCACCCCTCCTAGTCCCAAACCCCTAACCCTAATCCCACTCCTAGTCCCAAACTCCTAACCCTAATTCCACCCCTCTTAGTCCCAATTTCCTAACCCTAATCCTACTCCTCCTAGTCCCGAAACTCCTAACCCTAATCCCACCCCTCCTAATCCCAAACACCTAACCCTAATCCCACTCCTAACCCTAATTCCACCCCTCTTAGTCCCAATTTCCTAACCCTAATCCCACTCCTCCTAGTCCCAAAACTCCTAACTCTACTCCCACCCCTCCTAGTCCCTAACCCTAATCCCACTCCTAGTCCCAAACTCCTAACCCTAATCCCACCCCTCCTAGTCCCAAACTCCTAACCCTAATCTCAGTCCCTAATACCCATTTTAACAACAAACCTTTTTTTTAAATAGATTTGACTTTCTTCTTGATCTTCTGACACCTGTCGAGATAGGATACTAATTGCAGGGATGCAATATCACCATGCAAACGCTTAGTTATAATGCTCTGGTAATCTATATTTTTTTATATTACAATACTCAAATTTATTTTTAAAAAATAAGAACATTTATTTTATCTGATTGCACAACATTTGCATAAACATTTATTACACAAAATTTTAACTTGTAAACATTGAAAATACATAAATCTTTAAAAAAAACTGCTAAACCATGCAGTTTTTTATTAATCTGAAATGCCTTGTTGTCTATGGCATACAGCTGATTTAACATAAAAATGTACCATAACTTCGAACAATATATTATATAAAAAATGTATTTCTAATAATAATGAAATATAAACACACTATAACATTAATTGAAAATATATTAGATCGGAAATATATTTAAACTATGGATAAAAACGTTATCAATGTAAACTTGGCACTTAAATAATCAACATTTACAAAAACAATAAACACAATGGAACGGTTAATTACAAATAAATCAATTAACTTTTATGAAAAGGTTTTTACCAATTATATGTCCTGGTAAAAAGGTTGGAGAGGGTGTGATTCCTCTCGAAGGGCTAGAAGAAGGAAGAGGAGGAGGTTGAATGGGAGGATAATTGGGGGGCAAGTCGTATTGACCGCCTTGTGATCTGTAATTAAATTGGGGGTTCATCTGCATCATATTTGGTCGAAATGCAGGCTGATATGACATGGGACGACTATATGACATTTCAGTGATTGGATTACCATATCTTCCATGGTATTGTTGGTTAGGCTTGTGCAATTCGTTTCGTAACGAATCGAAATTCGTCCGAATTTAGCAACTTTCGGACATTCGGAAGCATTCGAATTTCCGAACAAAGCATATACGAATAAAACCGAATCCGAAATAAATTATACCGCAAAATAGCGAATGCCCGAATGTCTTCGGCATAATTCGTTATGAAAAAAGTTACGAATGTACGAATCCATTCGAAGCACAATAACACTCACTCTGCTCTCTGCTTCTCCCTCACCATGCTGAACTCCCTCTCAAAATGGTGTACAGGGGCGGAGGCTATAGCCGCATGAAAAAACGAAAGTAAAATACGAGATTTCGAATCCATTCGAAGCACAATAACACTCTGCTCTGCTCTCTGCTTCTCCCTCACCGTGCTGAACCCTCTCAAAATGGTGTACAGGGGCGGAGGCTATAGCCGCATGTAAAAAACGAAAGTAAAATACAAGATTTCGAATCGTTACAAATAACCGCTATGTATTTAGAAAAGTACAAATCCATTCGAAGCACATTAGGCATAATAGGCAGCGTCGTTGTGAGAGAGACACGGAAAATTCCGAATCAACGAACCCAAAAAAAGTTACGAAAGTAGGAGTTGTGTCCAGAATCAACGAAAAACAATGTACCCTACCGAAAGTACGAATTATAAATCAACTAAAAATTCAACGAAAAATGACGCTTGCGAAAATACGAATTAGTCCGAACACGAAAAATCCCGTCTAGCAAAATTACGAATGATTACGAATCAACAGGACCGAAAAGAAACGAACCGAAACTAAACAAATTTTTCCGTTGTGCACAAAAAACGAACCGAAACTAAACAAATTTTTCCGTTGTGCACAAGTCTATTGTTGGTTATTTTCAAATGACTGCGAGCATACACCTGTGGACATGTTGGCGGTTTTTCGCTGATATGTTTGTATTAGTCTTATCATGTCCACACGAAGGTCGCATTGCAAGGCCGGATCCACCTTATCAACTTGTGGTATCAAACTTTTGAATAAAGTTAACATTTCACTGCTTTCATTTTTTTGGGCGCTAATTCGATTTTTAACAACATCGATGAATTGTAGATTTTGTTATTTGTCTTGGCTTTGGCTCTGTAGTTTCCCCTTTTTCTTGGAGGCTCTGGTATATTGTCGGTAGTATCTTCTCCATCTTCATTTTCAAATTCTTGTGTTTCGTTACTTCCACTTTGTTGTTGGTGGTTCTGCTCCTCTTCTTCACTATACGAACTCAAATTGCTTTCAGTTCTAATGAAAAAAAATGGTTAGACTATGCTACATGATTATTTCTATAAAAACAAATTTAAACAAACATTTTTAAAAATTGTATAAAGTATACTTACTGTCTCTGCTGCATCACCGGCTTCAAAAATTGCAGCTCTGCATAGTGACAGTATGTTCTGGATAAATTTGCGCCGGATCCACTTCGAACATTTTGTTGTCGTAGATATTCTCGTCTGTAATTATCTCTTAGCGTTTTCCAGCGCATCTTTATAATTTTTACTGAAAAAAAAATATTTGTTTTATTTTTACAGATATCTTGCCACAGGAAATAGTTACTCATCACTGCAGTATGAATTTCAAATTTCAACCATTAGTGAAATTGTAAAGCAAACATGATGCAATCTGGAATCTGAAAAGTACATTCATGCCAATTCCAAATAAAGAAAAATGGGAAGATGTTGCCCAGCAGTTCTTGAGCAAGGCTAACTTTCCGAACTGTTTAGGAGCAATTGATGGAAAACATATTAGGCTAATAAAACCATGCCATAGTGGAAGTCAATACTTTAATTATAAGAAGTATTTTTCTGTTGTTTTAATGGCTGTGGTCGATGCAGACTATAAATTAATTTATGTTGATATTGGATCGTTTGGTAGCAGTGCAGACTCTGTAAATTTGGAAAACGTCTTCCTTCTAATGAACTAGATTTGCCTGACAGCCGACCACTGTCCAGAACAGGGGGACCCGATATGCTATTTGTTTTTGTAGTCGATGATGCGTTTGCTATCCGTGAACATCTCATGAAGCCCTTCTCACTGCGAAATCTTGATACACGGAAGAGGATCTTCAATTACAGGCTGTGTCAGGCACATAGACTAGTAGAATGTGCTTTCGATATATTAGTGAACAAATGGCAAATTTTCCTTAAACCAATAAACCTTAAAATTGAAAATGCATGTAAGGTAATAAAGGCTGCGTGTGTGTTACATAATTTAGTACGAGAGAGAGATGGTGTAAATTTTGCGGACACATTGGCACACAATATGGAACCTGCAGATTTTCTTCATGTTCGTGGTCCAAGAGTGGGTTTCACAATTAGGGATGCATTTGCGGACTATTTTTTGAGTCCTGCTGGTGCACTAAGTTGGCAAGAAGATATGATTTATACTTTCCATTTACAGGCTATATTTTATTTCAGACTACATATTTCATTTAAATCTTTTGATGTATGTACCTTCCACTATAATATTAGATGTATCAATTCACTACTAGCGTGTTATAATAAATTCACTTGTCAATATTTTTTGTAAGTCATTTATATTTAATTAGTACATTACATTATATATTTAGGAACATAGTTTCATAAATAGATTAAAGTCACATTTATAATTAAGGGATTAAATAGGGTTGGGGGTTTGGGACTAGTAGGAGTGGGATTAGGGTTAGGAGTTTGGGACTAGGAGGAGTGGGATTAGGGTTAGGAGTTTGGGACTAGGAGGAGTGGGATTAGGGTTAGGAGTTTGGGACTATGAGTGGGATTAGGGTTGGGGGTTTGGAACTAGGGGAGTGGGATTAGGGTTAGGAGTTTGAGACTAGGAGGAGTGGGATTAGGGTTAGGAGTTTGGAACTAGGAGGGGTGGAATTAGGGTTTGGAGTTTGGGACTAGGAGGAGTGGGATTAGGGTTAGGAGTTTGGGACTAGGAGGAATGGGATTAGGGCTATGAGTTTGGGACTAGGAGTGGGATTAGGGTTAGGGTTTGGGACTAGGAGGAGTGGGATTAGGGTTAGGAGTTTGGGACTAGGAGGAGTGGGATTAGGGTTAGGAGTTTGGGACTAAGGAGGAGTGGGATTAGGGTTAGGAGTTTGGGATTGGAGGAGTGGGATTAGGGCTATGAGTTTGGGACTAGGAGGAGTGGGATTAGGGTTAGGGTTGGGAGTTTGGAACTAGGAGGGGTGGAATTAGGGTTTGGAGTTTGGGACTAGGAGGAGTGGGATTAGGGTTAGGAGTTTAGGACTAGGAGGAGTGGGATTAGGGCTATGAGTTTGGGACTAGGAGTGGGAGTAGGGTTGGGTGTTTGGGAGTGGGATTAGGGTTAGGAGTTTGGGACTAAGGAGGAGTGGGATTAGGGTTAGGAGTTTGGGACTAAGGAGGAGTGGGATTAGGGTTAGGAGTTTGGGATTGGAGGAGTGGGATTAGGGCTATGAGTTTGGGACTAGGAGGAGTTGGATTAGGGTTAGGGTTGGGAGTTTGGAACTAGGAGGGGTGGAATTAGGGTTTGGAGTTTGGGACTAGGAGGGGTGGGATTAGGGTTAGGAGTTTAGGACTAGGAGGAGTGGGATTAGGGCTATGAGTTTGGGACTAAGGAGGAGTGGGATTAGGGCTAGGAGTTTGGGACTAGGAGTGGGATTAGGGTTGGGTGTTTGGGAGTGGGATTAGGGTTAGGAGTTTGGGACTAAGGAGGAGTGGGATTAGGGTTAAGAGTTTGGGACTAAGGAGGAGTGGGATTAGGGTTAGGGTTGGGAGTTTGGGACTAGGAGTGTGATTAGGGTTAGGAGTTTGGGACTAGGAGTGGGGTTGGGGGTTTGGGACTGAGGAGTGGGATTAGGGTTAGGAGTTTGGGACTAGGAGCAGTGGGATTAAGGATAGGGTTAGGAGTTTGGGACTAGGAGGAGTGGGATTAGGGTTAGGGTTGGAAGTTTGAGACTGAGGAGTGGGATTAGGGTTAGGAGTTTGGGACTAGGAGGAGTGGGATTAGGGTTAGGAGTTTGTGACTAGGAGGGGTGGAATTAAGGTTAGGAGTTTGGGACTAGGAGGAGTGGGATTAGGGATAGGAGTTTTGGACTAGGAGTGGGATTAGGGTTAGGGTTGGGGGTTTGGGACTAAAAGTAGGGTTAGGAGTTTGGGACTAGGAGGGGTGGAATTAGGGTTAGGAGTTTGGGACTAAGGAGGAGTGGGATTAGGGTTAGGAGTTTTGGACTAGGAGTGGGATTAGGGTTGGGGTTTGGGACTGAGTGGGATTAGAGTTAGGAGTTTGGGACTAGGAGGAGTGGGATTAGGGTTAGGAGTTTTGGACTAGGAGTGGGATTAGGGTTAGGGTTGGGGGTTTGGGACTAGGAATAGGGTTAGGAGTTTGGGACTAGGAGGAGTGGGATTAGGGTTAGGGTTGGAAGTTTGAGACTGAGGAGTGTGATTAGGGTTAGGAGTTTGGGACTAGGAGGAGTGGGATTAGGGTTAGGAGTTTGGGACTAGGAGGGGTGGAATTAGGGTTAGGGTTAGGAGTTTGGGACTAAGGAGTAGTGGGATTAGGGTTAGGAGTTTTGGACTAGGAGTGGAATTAGGGTTAGTGTTTGGGGTTTGGGTCTAGGAGGAGTGGGATTAGGGTTAGGGGTTTGGGACTAGGATGAGTGGGATTAGGGTTAGGAGTTTGGGACTAGGAGGGGTGGAATTAGGGTTAGGAGTTTGGGACTAGGAGTGGGGTTAGGGTTAGGGGTTTGGGACTGAGGAGTGGGATTAGGGTTAGGAGTTTGGGACTAGAAGGAGTGGGGTTAGGGTTGGGGGTTTGGGACTAGGATGAGTGGGATTAGGGTTAGGTAACATCGAGAAAAGACCGTCATGGGCGGACGACGTGTGTCACGCATGCGTAGCGTATATAAAGCTAACACACACATGTGACGTACCTACGTTCTGTGTGTGGCAGAAGGAGTTTAGAGCGCCGAACGTTAGACCGAAGGTATCATTTCCTAATTGGTACATCAGTGGCCTATACTGCTTAGAGATTGGAGAGGCATATATGGGCATAAAGATTTCACGAGTTTAGAGTGTGATTGACATTTTTAATTATGTCTGGTGTTTTGTCTTGCAGAAACAATGAATGTGTTTGGGGAAAAATAATTTCTATCGGAATTCATTGACAGATGTCAGGAAGGGCACACCAGAAATGTCAATGGCGATATCGGCGCATCTTCGCGCATGCGCGGTAGCGGCGCATCAGCGCATGCTGATGTGCGCATGCGCGATAGCGGTGCGCGCGCGGGCACGCGCGGGAGCGCGCAGCGGCGGCTCATGGCGCCAGATGGGGCTATTTAAAGGGGCTGATGGCTGGGCTCTGTGCTGTTCGGTCTACAGCGTTACCTGAGACCTCTGACCCCTGCTTGTGTTGACTACGTTCCTGCCTGCTCCTTCTGCTACCTTGTTGCCAGCCCGTTGCCGAACCTGCCTGTACCTGAGACCTGTCAGCTGCCTAACCTGCTCATACCTGATCCCGCTCCAGTACTTACCTGTACCTGAGACCTGCCAGCTGCCTAATCTGCTCATACCTGATCCTGCTCCAGTACTTACCTGTACCTGAGACCTGCCAGCTGCCTAACCTGCTCATACCTGATCCCGCTCCAGTACTTACCTGTACCTGAGACCTGCCAGCTGCCTAACCTGCTCATACCTGATCCCGCTCCAGTACTTACCTGCTTGGGACTGGTGTACCCACGCTTCCAGCCCATCTGACCGCACCTGCCTGAGCTCCAGTTGTCAGTCTGTCAGCTGTTTCCGGATCCATTCCAGTCTCCGTCCCAGCTCCGGTCCAGCGCACCACCAGCGACTTTACCAGGCTCTCGTGCGACTCTGCACTCCTGCGCCTCCTGTCTTCACTACCAGGGGCCTCGAGTGAGAGGTGTAAGGGAGGCCTCCCTCTGCATAATCAGACTCTTCCACCAGGTACGTGACAGTACCGAACAGCCACGTCAGAGTCTGTGCAGGGAGCCTTTTCCATGGAGGGTTTCCGCTTACACCTCAAAGACCTCACCCAGACTGTCGAAATCGCACAAGATGCATATATCCAACTGGAAGAAAGCATCCAAGCTCTTTCATCACCTATCACGGCCCCGCAAAGAGCTACTTCAGCAATAGCAACGTTACCTCCAGAAACCGGGGTTCCTGCGCCTGAAAGATTCACCGGTGATCACCGACTACGAGGGCAGAAGTCAGAGAGACCTATGAGGTCGTCCTGTCCAGCCTGGAAATTTGCCCGAGCCTCTAACATCAGCAGCCTGACATCTTCTACCACTGCTGCACCCACATCTGATGTCCCTGAACCCAGGCAACTCGGAGTGCCCCGTCCCTCACTTTCCCCTGAGGAACGTCAACACCGACAACACGAAAACCTCTGCCTGTATTGTGGAAAACCAGGGCATTACGTGAGGTCATGTCCAGCCAAGATCCGCAAGGGTCCAATTATCTTCTCTGCCAGCACGACCATCCTGCCAACCCACCTGGCTCTCCCCATTGTATTACAGCTTCCGGGAAGAAGTATTCCTGTCTCCGCTATAATAGACTCTGGTGCCTGTAGCTGCTTTATGGACTTGTCTTTTATCACAAAACATCAAATCCCTTTGCAACCTAGGGCCCAGGGACTTTCAGTACATCTGGCCGACGGGTCTGCTATCAAATCCGGACTAGTGACTCAGCAGACTATACCCTTGCCTGTCATTATTGCCGATAGTCACAAGGAATTGTTACGCCTGGATGCCATCGCATCCCCGCTGTTCCCCGTAATCCTTGGCATGCCATGGCTCCAAGCACATAACCCTTTTATCAACTGGGTCGGAGGGGAGGTTAAGTTTCACTCTTCCTACTGCCTCCAACACTGCTTGCCGAAACTCTCTTCTGATCCGCCATCCTTGTTATGCTTGGACTCTGATGTTGAAACACGCTTATCTGTACCAGTTGTATACCATGACTTTTTAGATGTCTTTAGCAAGAAAGGGGCTGAAACTCTCCCTCCACATCGGCCATATGACTGCCCGATTGATCTCATCCCGGGTGTTGAGGTCCCTTTTGGAAGGATTTTTCCTCTGTCAGAATTGGAGCTTGTCGCCCTAAAAGATTATATAGACGATAATCTAAAGAAGGGCTTCATCCGCCCCTCCACTTCTCCAGCAGGAGCGGGTATCTTCTTTGTGGAGAAGAAGGATCGTTCCCTTCGCCCATGTATAGATTATCGTGAACTCAACAAGGTTACGGTCAAGAACCGTTATCCCCTGCCCTTGGTACCCGAATTGTTCCAGAGGTTGGGAGCAGCAACCATATTTACAAAACTGGATCTCCGAGGGGCATATAATCTGGTACGGATACGGGAGGGAGACGAGTGGAAGACAGCTTTTCGCTCCCGATTCGGACATTTTGAATATCTGGTGATGCCGTTCGGCCTATGCAATGCCCCAGCAACATGCCAGCACTT
Organism: Rana muscosa; assembly: GCA_029206835.1. Taxonomy (NCBI): domain Eukaryota; kingdom Metazoa; phylum Chordata; class Amphibia; order Anura; family Ranidae; genus Rana; species Rana muscosa. The sequence continues at coordinate 80,946,935 of CM055119.1, read as the reverse complement.
TATCAACGATATCTTCCGCGATTACCTAGACCTGTTCGTTGTAGCATATCTGGACGACATCTTAATTTTCTCTGCTTCCCTTGATGACCACCGCAGACATGTTAAAAATGTATTGAGCAGACTACGACAGCACGGGCTATACGCCAAGCCAGAGAAGTGCGAGTTCGAGCGACAAAGCATTACTTTTTTGGGACTAATCCTCTCCACCGAAGGTTTCAAGATGGACCCACAAAAGGTCACTGCCATCTTTGACTGGCCAGCCCCAGTGGACAAAAAGGGCATCCAACGCTTTGTCGGGATCTCGAACTTCTACCGGAAATTCATCAGGGGATTTTCAGCCATCATATCACCAATCACACAACTGACCAAACAAGGCATCCGTTTCCAGTGGTCTCCTGAAGCTCAAAATGCTTTCGAGTCTCTTAAGAAACTATTTATGTCCGCACCGGTCCTGAAGCACCCTGACCCAACATTGCCCTATGTATTGGAAGTAGACGCGTCAGAAACGGCAGTCGGAGCAGTACTATCCCAAAGGTGGGGACCCAAGGCTTTGTTACACCCAGTCGCCTTTTTCTCCCGCAAACTGTCTAACTCTGAAAGGAATTATGATGTCGGAGACAGAGAACTTCTGGCCATTAAAAATGCATTGGAAGAGTGGAGGTACCTTTTAGAAGGAGCAGCGCACCCGATCCTAATCTATACGGATCATAAGAACCTGGAGTATCTGAGGACTGCCAAGAGACTCAAACCACGCCAGGCTAGATGGGCACTCTTCTTTTCCAGGTTCTCTTTTCATCTCACGTACAGGCCAGGATCTAAAAACACCAAACCTGATGCACTCTCTCGGATGTTCTGTGTTACCAGGGAATCCACACCGCCCGACACTATCCTGTCCTCTGAGAACTTCCTGCTACTTCAGGGAGACCTGCTCTCTCAAATTAAACAGGCTTCGGTAAATGCCCCTTCATCTCTGGGAATAACGTTGCAGGCCAGAGATGATCTACTTTGGCACAAGGACAAAATATTCATACCAGAAAACCTACGTGTCTCTGTTTTGGGATTATGTCATGACCACAAATTAGCCGGACACTTCGGTATCCGTAAAACTGCTGAACTTGTGCAACGCACATTCTGGTGGCCTCAAGTGGAAAAAGACTGCAAGGGCTATGTAGAGTCCTGTACCACTTGCACACGAAACAAGAACAGCAAAACCAAAGCATGGGGCTTGTTGAAGCCGCTATCAGTCCCGAAGAGAAAAAGAGGGCGCACCGACCTAGTGCATAACCAGTGGCTAGGTTTATTAAAAATATATAAAAAGATTACAAATACTCACAAAGCAAGTATGAAAATAGGCACGTATAACATTCCATCAATGGGAATTGCCTCCTGCTGGAACCAGACACCAGAGAGTCCAGATGACAGGTGTAACAGCTACGGCTACACCTGTCATCTGGACTCTCTGGTGTCTGGTTCCAGCAGGAGGCAATTCCCATTGATGGAATGTTATACGTGCCTATTTTCATACTTGCTTTGTGAGTATTTGTAATCTTTTTATATATTTTTAATAAACCTAGCCACTGGTTATGCACTAGGTCGGTGCGCCCTCTTTTTTTCCTTTTACTTTTTAGTCTTAAAGAATACCAATTATTCTGAAGAGGGCAGCAAGATCCCTGGTCATTTCCTTCCCTACGGAACACTCTGGTTGTGTCACTAAGAGACCAAACTTCCAAGCGCAGGAGATTGTTTGTGTATCAGTCCCGAAGAGACCCTGGAAGAATATCTCGATCGATTTTATCGTGGAACTTCCTCCATCTGACGGGTTCTCCACCATCTTTGTGGTGGTGGACCGATTGTCCAAAATGGCCCACTTCCTACCCATGAAAGGCACACCATCGGCCCCGGAAACAGCCCAAATTTTTGTGAAAGAAGTTGTTAGACTTCATGGAGTTCCAGCAAACATCGTGTCAGACCGGGGGGTACAATTCACCTCAAGGTTTTGGAGGTCTTTATGTGAAACCTTGGGAATCGAGTTGTCATTTTATTCCGCATACCACCCCCAAACGAATGGGCAAACGGAAAGAACCAATCAAACTCTGGAACAATATTTACGGTGCTTCTCCTCATACTCACAAGATGACTGGGCCGCACTACTTCCGTTAGCGGAATTCGCTTATAACAACTCCATCCACTCTGCCCCAAAATAGTCTCCATTCTTTGCCAATTACGGATTCAACCCATCATTTCTGACCAGTACCTTCCCGGAGAGTTCTGTACCTGCTGTTCTTGAAACCATAAATTTCTTTGATACCAACAACAAACTACTACAGACAACTATGACTAAAGCTCAAGAATATAACAAACAGGTCTTTGATAAGAAGAGGCGGGGAGAGTTAATACTGGAACCGGGTGATCGGGTTTGGCTATCCACTACAAATCTAAAACTAACGTGCCCCTCTAAGAAGTTGGGCCCTAAATTTATGGGACCCTTCCCGATAAGAAGAAGGATCAACGACGTGTCTTACGAGCTGGAACTGCCAGACTCCTTCAAAATACATCCTGTCTTTCACGTGGCTTTACTAAAATCTGTAACCCCTGATCCATTCCCTGACCGGGATACAGGCCCACCCGAACCAATATTAGTTAACGGGACAGAGGAATTCGAAGTCGAAGCAATCCTGGACTGTAGGAAAAAGAGAAATCAGACCCAGTATCTCGTCAAATGGAAAGGTTATGGCCCAGAGGAGAATTCGTGGGAACCCGAGGATGATGTCCATGCTGAAAGACTTATTCAGGCATTCAAGAGATCCCATCCTTTGAAGCTCGCCCGGTTGGGCATCCGGAGGCTGCCCATTGGGAGGGGGCAATGTCAGGAAGGGCACACCAGAAATGTCAATGGCGATATCGGCGCATCTTCGCGCATGCGCGGTAGCGGCGCATCAGCGCACGCTGATGTGCGCATGCGCGATAGCGGTGCGCGCGCGGGCACGCGCAGCGGCGGCTCATGGCGCCAGATGGGGCTATTTAAAGGGGCTGATGGCTGGGCTCTGTGCTGTTCGGTCTACAGCGTTACCTGAGACCTCTGACCCCTGCTTACCTGAATCCTGCTCCAGCTGACCCTTCCCGGCTTGTTTGACCATTCCTGCTGATCTGCCTGTACCTGACCCCCGGCCTGTGTTGACTACGTTCCTGCCTGCTCCTTCTGCTACCTTGTTGCCAGCCCGTTGCCGAACCTGCCTGTACCTGAGACCTGTCAGCTGCCTAACCTGCTCATACCTGATCCCGCTCCAGTACTTACCTGTACCTGAGACCTGCCAGCTGCCTAACCTGCTCATACCTGATCCCGCTCCAGTACTTACCTGTACCTGAGACCTGCCAGCTGCCTAACCTGCTCATACCTGATCCCGCTCCAGTACTTACCTGTACCTGAGACCTGCCAGCTGCCTAACCTGCTCATACCTGATCCCGCTCCAGTACTTACCTGCTTGGGACTGGTGTACCCACGCTTCCAGCCCATCTGACCGCACCTGCCTGAGCTCCAGTTGTCAGTCTGTCAGCTGTTTCCGGATCCATTCCAGTCTCCGTCCCAGCTCCGGTCCAGCGCACCACCAGAGACTTTACCAGGCTCTCGTGCGACTCTGCACTCCTGCGCCTCCTGTCTTCACTACCAGGGGCCTCGAGTGAGAGGTGTAAGGGAGGCCTCCCTCTGCATAATCAGACTCTTCCACCAGGTGCGTGACAACAGATTAAGGGAGCTGCCCGCTCTGTGGGAGACCAAAAATCCACAGCATAAAAAAAACGGGTTCGGAGAGCAGCGCTGGAGAGCCTGCTCCCATTTGTGCAGACCAGGGTGCCCCATGCAACCATTGAGCAGCTTGACACCAAAATTGGGACCTTGAGAGGCACATATAGGACTGCGCGCAATCGTGTCCTGGCATCTCAGAGGTCAGGAGCAGCAGCAGGGGAGGTATATGTCCCACATTTGTGGTACTACGACAGGTTGGCCTTTCTGAATGACCACATTACAGCAAGGGAATCACTGTCCAGCCTTCCCTCCAGCCAAGATGTTCCTTCCCAGGATCAGGAGGAGCCTTCCATCTTGGATGAGGACCCAGATCTGTCCGTCTGGAGCCAGGTATAGTATTTTTATCACATTTCTTTGTCAAAAGTGAATGATGTAAAATAGATGTTAAGATGGGTAAAAAGATAGGCAATCAAGAAAAAGGGATTGACATAGCAATAGACATTAGTGGGCAAAAAAGTGGGGGAGGAGATATGAAAATGATGGGGGCATAATGAGAGTATTATACACACACATTTTGAAGGATTTGCAACAGGCAATGATCTGAACATTGTGGGGCTGCTTTAAGAATAGCTAATCCACTTTGCACTACAAGTGCAAACTACAAGTTCCAAGTCCACTTTCCAAGCAATTACAAGTGCACTTGTAGTTTGCACTTGTATTGCAAAGTGGATTTGCCTTTACAAACTAATCCCCTGTGTGTGATTGATGAAAACAAAAGCTAAAATATGTCCCTTTTTTTTACACAGGAGGAGGTCAGCCAAGATGAGAGGGCGGAAAATGTCAGGCAGGAGGAGGCTGGGCTTAGTGGCAGAGAGGAGGTGCCTGGTCCAAGTGGCAGAGAGGAGGTGGCTGGTCCAAGTAGTAGGACAAGGTGTCAGGTGCCACCAATCCGCATGCCACCAAGAAGGGGCAGGAGGGATAGGGCTGTGAGTGTGGCAGCACTGGCCCTCATTAAAGAGGCCCATGCCACCCTCCAGCAGCCCCCAACACCTGATGAGGGCTATGCGGCATTGGTGGGCATGAAAATGGCCCAGATGCAAAATGAACAGAGGCTACTTTGTGAGTCCCTGCTCATGACCCTTTTAAATAAGGGGTTGAGGGGCAGACTCACAGAGAGCACTGTTATCTGTGACCACGGCCATCCTCCTGCACCTTCCTATTCTCCTCCACCTCCTTCTTCTCCACCTCCACCTCCAATTTCACAACCTCCTCCTTCCTCTTCTCCAACTCCACCTCCTTCTCCAGCTTCACCTCCAATTTCACAACCTCCTCCGTCCTCTTCTCCAGCTCCACCTCCTTCTTCTCCAGCTCCACCTCCTTCTTCTCCAGCTCCACCTCCTCCTCCTGACATGAGTACACCTCCTGAGGCACAGCCTCCAGCCAGGCGGACAAGGAAGGCTGCAGAGAAGGCTGCAGAGAAGGCTGCAGGCAAGCCTACCCAGAAGGCTGCAGGGAAGCAGAGCAAGAAGACCAGGAAGTGATTCCCTTGCTGCAATGTGGTCAGACAGAAGGCAGTCTGTTGTAGTTCCCCAGGCTTGGGACATGTATCTAACCTGCTGCTGTTCCTGACCTCTGGGAGTCCAAGACCAGATTGTGCTCAGTAATGTATATGTGCTTCTCAAGGTTCCAATTTTGGTGTCCACACAGTCGCACAAATTGCAGCAGGCTCTCCAGCGCTGCCTTCTAGTTTGGTTATTATTATTTTGTATACCAGAATAAATGTTTTTTTGTGTTCCAGTTAATACTTGCCTATGTGTTTTTGTTAAAGCTACATATTTAGCTGGTGAGTATGCAGGTAATTTTCTAAAACTCCAAAGCTAGAGTTTAAATGCCACAGATAACACCCAAAAAACGCCTTGCAGAACAAAAAAAAGAGGATAATTTAATACTATTTATGTCAAATTTACACCGGATAAAAAAAAGGAGAACACTAGAAATTAAAGAAGATTTTAAAATGCATATCTGAATAAAAACATACTAATTAATAAAAAAAATAAAAATCTCGCTCGATCAACTAAAATAACATATTCATGAGATCTGCATTCAGAAATGTTGGTAAAAATTAGTTCTAAATATGCGTGAATATCTGCAGCCAAAAAAGATCAAAATTGCACATCATCATTGTAGTATTCTAAAGAAGATTTAAATGTGCAGCAATTAAAGTTTGGGAAGAGACGATTCGCGCTTTTCAGACTTCGTGCTTTCAGTTCGTTTTCTGCGGTTCAGTTGGTGCTTGTGGGTTCGTATCTGGTCTTTCAGGGCGAGTAGTCAGGTCGTATCTGTTTTACAGTGCGTTCTTGTCCGCTCGTTTCTGATTTTCAGGTCGTTCTTCATAGGCCTTGCTGTTCTTCAGTGCGTTCTGTTTAGTTCGTTCTGTTCAGACGACCGTTTCTTAGCCATGTTGCGGATGCGTTCTCATCGTAGAGATCGTGTTGTGCACCGACTTTGTGTGTCTGTTGGTCTTCTTGTATTGGACCAAGACGAGTCTATGAACAGGGTGAGGAGGAGTTCATGGACCAAGAATTGGTTGCTCCAGCGCGACCAATTCTCTCACATGCCTCTGCAGTGGGAGATCGTCGAGAATAATCGTGAGGACTACAGGAATTTTCTGCGGATGTCTGACCCCGTATTTCAGCATCTGTTGGCTTTGGTGTCCCCCTATATTACCAGGCAGGACACCATTATGCGGGAAGCCATCAGTGCTGAGCAGAGGCTCATCACCATGTTGCGCTATCTGGCGACAGGGAGAAGTCTGCAGGACCTGAAGTTCACCTCAGGCATCTCCCCCCAGGCTCTGGGCGTCATAATCCCAGAGACCTGTTCTGCTATCATCCAAGTCCTGCAGGATGACTATATGAGGGTAAGTTTTCGTATATAATATCACATTCTCTGTATTTAATGCATGATGATGTATTATATTTCTTTAATCCTTCCCTAATTAGCATGATTGTAATATGCTGAGAATGTCCCCTTTGTCCCCATGCATGCTGTCCTTTTTTAAGTCATTTTTGGGCCTACATGCATTGTTACCTTTACTTACCTCTCCAGCATGCTGTCCTGGGCCCAAACACATATCTAGCCTAGTCTGTTAACAATGTATTTTTGCAGATACCTTGTAGCCCCCCCCCCCCTCCAATTCTTAATTAAATTTCCTGATTGTGAAATTTGTGGGGTCCCAAACACATCTAGCCTCCCCAAAGAAAATAAATGGGCCATCAGAGGGGGGTGAGCAATGTGCAAATTGTGAATTTGGTTCTCTTTTTTTACTAATCCTTAACCAAAATGTTATACTTATGTTGGCCACGAATGTTTTTGTCTAATCTGCTTGCAAAGTTATTAGCAAAAGTCATTAATTTTTTTCTTGTTTGATTCCCCAGCTTCCTTCCACGCCACAGGAATGGCATACTGTGGCATTGGAGTTTGCCAGGCGGTGGGACTTCCTCAACTGCGGAGGAGCCATTGACGGAAAGCACGTCCGCATCGTGCCACCACCCCGTTCTGGCTACTTTTTTACAACTACAAGGGGTTTCATAGTATTGTGCTGATGGTGGTGGTGTCAGCACAGTATGAATTCCTCTATGTGGATGTGGGGAAGAATGGCCGGATGTCGGATGGGGGAGCCTTCGTCCCAGACGGAGTTTGCCCTTCGTCTACAGAGTGATGACCTTGCATTGCCACCGGATGCAGGGAATGTGGAAGGACTCCCCTTTGTGTTTTTGGCTGATGAAGCCTTTGGCCTGGGTCGGCATCTCATGAGGCCTTTCCCCCAGAGGACCCTCACCCCGGAGAGGAGGGTCTTCAACTACCGGCTGGCCAGAGCCCGAAGAGTTGTGGAGAATGCCTTCGGGATAATGGCCAGCCGGTTCCGTCTTTTTCTGACTCCTATTAATCTTGCGGAGTACAAATTGAACTATATTGTGTTTTGTTGTTGTCTACTGCACAATTTTTTGAGGAAGAAATCTCCTACATATATGGCCACAGGTAGGCCCGAGCCAGGACTTGCTGCGGACAATGCCCTGCCGGGCCTGGAACCTGTCCGTGCTGGCTTGCCCCCCCAAAGTGCCCGTGCAATCAGGCAGAAATATGTTGATTATTTCATGGGTAGGGGGGCCATTCCAATGCCAGAGAATCTGTCCGAATTATAATTTTGCCGTAAAAAACTCTAAAATAAAAAATATCAACTTTCAATTATTAGTTTTGCTTTGTTTATATTTGAGGTGTGTGCTACTTTTTCTAAGTGTACTTGTAGTGCCAAGTGTATTTTCCTTAGTAAACAACAAACATTTCACTGCTAACAACAAAACTAAATCCCAAAAATGTGTGTTTAAAAAAAAAAAAAAACATTTTTTGTATTTTCTTGTATTTTACTCAATCACACATATGGTTAGGTATACATTTTTGGTGTCTGAACATTTTAGAAACCCATTTTCGCCTTTTCACCTAACATGGCAAGTTTTGCTGCTAATGAACTTAGAAAAAATCTCCTCAACATTCCTCCAAATACAACAATGTTAAACGTTTTGTCCCCAAAAATGTCTATCTGCCCTTCCTCAAAAATGGAGTGTTGTCACCCCTGAACCCGACAAATTTAGAAGATGCACACATATTTAGGGGGTGGAAACTAGGTTAGTTACTTCCTCATCCCTCTCGTCAACATGTGCTACCCGCCATCATGGGGGATCATTCAACATGTTTTGGGGGGGCAACCCCTTCTTCCTTTCTCCTACTTGAGTTGTGAGGAAGAGGTTACACCCCCAAAACACGTACATGGAGATCCCGTGATGGCAGATAGCACATGTTGACCCACTGTGTGCATCTTCTAAATTTGTTTGTGCAACAAAGTGCTACAAAAGTGAACACAAACTTGAGATTAAAAGGTTTTTTTAGTCTATTCTCCCCAACACATCTATGATGTCCTTAAATGTATTCTCCAGATCCTGAATCCTTTTTTTAATGAAGTCCAGTTGAGTACTACAATCCATTACTTGTTGTATGAGTCTTTGTGCACTATCCCTGGAGAATCGTGGACTTTCAGCAAAATCTTCATCCCCTAAAATAAAAATAAAAATATAACAATCTCCAGGCCTACATCTCGTAAACCTGAAGCTGGGGTGACAGATACTGACCTGTTGTAGTGACAAGTTCCACCACCTCCTCCACCTCTCCTTCCTCGACTTCTCCTTCCTCCACCTCTCCTTTATCTAATTCGACATCCTCCACATTCTCAGGTTGGGCTTGTTGGGGAGGTTGGGGTTCTTTAGAAGATGTGGGCTTCCTGGGCTCCGAGGAGTGGTGTCCTCCCAGTCTTCTCTCCCCTATGAGATTCAAACAAATGGAAAACTTAACACACACATATATGAAGTCGTAACTAGGAATATGAAACATTGTTTGCAGGTGGGTTACACTTGTCTGTTTTTAGGCCCAGTTCCAAGATGAAGACCAGATTCGAGAACTATACAAAGCTAAAAAACAGACCTTTTGGTGACAATTTTATCACATTGCCCCCCCCCCAGTACCCACTGTAGCACCTGTGGTGGACACCCTAAAAAGGTTCACACTATAGTGCTCCTGTGAGTGCAGATGTGTAAACAACTGTTGAGTGTCCTCTCCTTTATATTGATTCAAGTTTGCATTTCATTCTAGTTTCAAACACATCATCTAGACAACAATGTCATAACATTTAGTGATTTTAAACATACATTTATTTTTGGAAATAAAAAATAACGGATATTGCCAAATCATCGTATGTAGTGTGAAAACGATGTGTCTATATCGACCGATTACTGTGCCCACTAAAATGTAGAAGATGCCATTTAAGAATGTTAATTAAGAAAAAAACACAACAGGGAGCAACATGCAAGTTGTGAAATACAACAATAGGGACACAGGAGAAGTACTTACTTTTTTGAAGCATTCTGTTAATGCTCCTTAACTCCTCTGGCTCCCTCAGTTTGAGGTCAGACCACCTCTTTCTGAGCTGCTCCTTGGATCTTTTCACACCGAAATTCTTCTTTAGACTTTTCACTACTTTCTTCATAATTTTGTCCTTCCGAAGATTAGGGTAGGAATACGGCCCATGCTTTGCATCATAATCAGAATGGTTCAATATGGCCACCATTTCCGCCATCTCCTCAAAGGACATATTAGATGCCTTGTAGCGCCTCCTTGTTTGTGACGTTTCCCACTCTGGGCTTGTCTCCTCATTGGAATTCTCTGAATTCACAGACACCTGCTGTGACTCCGCCTTGTCGCCTGCGCGCCGAAAGAGAAGGGGCGGGGAAACATCGAGAAAAGACCGTCATGGGCGGCGACGTGTGTCACGAATTCGTAGCGTATATAAAGCTAACACACACATGTGACGTACCTATGTTCTGTGTGCGGCAGAAGGAGTTTAGAGCGCCGAACGTTAGACCGAAGGTATTAGGAGTTTGGGACTAGGAGTGGGAGTAGGGTTGGGTGTTTGGGAGTGGGATTAGGGTTAGGAGTTTGGGACTAAGGAGGAGTGGGATTAGGGTTAGGAGTTTGGGACTAAGGAGGAGTGGGATTAGGGTTAGGAGTTTGGGATTGGAGGAGTGGGATTAGGGCTATGAGTTAAGGACTAGGAGTGGGATTAGGGTTAGGGTTGGGAGTTTGGAACTAGGAGGGGTGAAATTAGGGTTTGGAGTTTGGGACTAGGAGGAGTCGGATTAGGGTTAGGAGTTTGGGACTAGGAGGAGTGGGATTAGGGATATGAGTTTGGGACTAAGGAGGAGTGGGATTAGGGCTAGGAGTTTGGGACTAGGAGTGGGATTAGGGTTGGGTGTTTGGGAGTGGGATTAGGGTTAGGAGTTTGGGACTAAGGAGGAGTGGGATTAGGGTTAGGAGTTTGGGACTAAGGAGGAGTGGGATTAGGGTTAGGAGTTTGGGACTAAGGAGGAGTGGGATTAGGGTTAGGAGTTTGGGACTAAGGAGGAGTGGGATTAGGGTTAGGAGTTTTGGACTAGGAGTGGGATTAGGGTTAGGATTGGGGGTTTCGGACTAGGAGTAGGGTTAGGAGTTTGGGACTAGGAGGAGTGGGATTAGGGTTAGGGTTGGGAGTTTGGGACTAGGAGTGGGATTAGGGTTAGGAGTTTGGGACTAGGTGTGGGGTTGGGGGTTTGGGACTGAGGAGTGGGATTAGGGTTAGGAGTTTGGGACTAGGAGGAGTGGGATTAAGGATAGGGTTAGGAGTTTGGGACTAGGAGGAGTGGGATTAGGGTCAGGGTTGGGGGTTTGGGACTGAGTGGGATTAGGGCTGGGAGTTTGGGACTAGGAGGAGTGGGATTAGGGTTAGGAGTTTGGGACTAGGAGGGGTGGAATTAAGGTTAGGAGTTTGGGACTAAGGAGGAGTGGGATTAGGGTTAGGAGTTTTGGACTAGGAGTGGGATTAGGGTTAGGGTTGGGGGTTTGGGACTAGGAGTAGGGTTAGGAGTTTGGGACTAGGAGGGGTGGAATTAGGGTTAGGAGTTTGGGACTAAGGAGGAGTGGGATTAGGGTTAGGAGTTTTGGACTAGGAGTGGGATTAGGGTTGGGGTTTGGGACTGAGTGGGATTAGGGTTAGGAGTTTGGGACTAGGAGGAGTGGGATTAGGGTTAGGAGTTTTGGACTAGGAGTGGGGTTAGGGTTGGGGGTTTGGGACTAGGAGTAGGGTTAGGAGTTTGGGACTAGGAGGAGTGGGATTAGGGTTAGGAGTTTGGGACTAGGAAGGGTGGAATTAAGGTTAGGAGTTTGGGACTAGGAGGAGTGGGATTAGGGATAGGAGTTTTGGACTAGGAGTGGGATTAGGGTTAGGGTTGGGGGTTTGGGACTAAGAGTAGGATTAGGAGTTTGGGACTAGGAGGGGTGGAATTAGGGTTAGGAGTTTGGGACTAAGGAGGAGTGGGATTAGGGTTAGGAGTTTTGGACTAGGAGTGGGATTAGGGTTGGGGTTTGGGACTGAGTGGGATTAGGGTTAGGAGTTTGGGACTAGGAGGAGTGGGATTAGGGTTAGGAGTTTTGGACTAGGAGTGGGATTAGGGTTAGGGTTGGGGGTTTGGGACTAGGAGTAGGGTTAGGAGTTTGGGACTAGGAGGAGTGGGATTAGGGTTAGGGTTGGAAGTTTGAGACTGAGGAGTGGGATTAGGGCTAGGAGTTTGGGACTAGGAGGAGTGGGATTAGGGTTAGGAGTTTGGGACTAGAAGGGGTGGAATTAGGGTTAGGAGTTTGGGAATAAGGAGTAGTGGGATTAGGGTTAGGAGTTTTGGACTAGGAGTGGAATTAGGGTTAGTGTTTGGGGTTTGGGTCTAGGAGGAGTGGGATTAGGGTTAGGAGTTTGGGACTAGGAGGGGTGGAATTAGGGTTAGGAGTTTGGCACTAGGAGTGGGGTTAGGGTTAGGGGTTTGGGACTGAGGAGTGGGATTAGGGTTAGGAGTTTGGGACTAGAAGGAGTGGGGTTAGGGTTGGGGGTTTGGGACTAGGATGAGTGGGATTAGGGTTAGGTAACATCGAGAAAAGACCGTCATGGGCGGGCGACGTGTGTCACGCATGCGTAGCGTATATAAAGCTAACACACACATGTGACGTACCTACGTTCTGTGTGCGGCAGAAGGAGTTTAGAGCGCCGAACGTTAGACCGAAGGTATCATTTCCTAATTGGTACATCAGTGGCCTATACTGCATAGAGATTGGAGAGGCATATATGGGCATAAAGATTTCACGAGTTTAGAGTGTGATTAACATTTGTCTGGTGTTTTGTCTTGCAGAAACAATGAATTTGTTTGGGGAAAAATAATTTCTATCGGAATTCATTGACAGATTAAGGGAGCTGCCCGCTCTGTGGGAGACCAAAAATCCACAGCATAAAAAAAGGGGTTCGGAGAGCAGCGCTGGAGAGCCTGCTCCCATTTGTGCAGACCAGGGTGCCCCATGCAACCATTGAGCAGCTTGACACCAAAATTGGGACCTTGAGAGGCACATATAGGACTGCGCGCAATCGTGTCCTGGCAGCTCTGAGGTCAGGAGCAGCAGCAGGGGAGGTATATGTCCCACATTTGTGGTACTACGACAGGTTGGCCTTTCTGAATGACCACATTACAGCAAGGGAATCACTGTCCAGCCTTCCCTCCAGCCTTCCCTCCAGCCTTCCCTCCAGCCAAGATGTTCCTTCCCAGGATCAGGAGGAGCCTTCCATCTTGGATGAGGACCCAGATCTGTCCGTCTGGAGCCAGGTATAGTATTTTTATCACATTTCTTTGTCAAAAGTAGTGATGAGCCGAACACCCCCGGGTTCGGTTCGCACCAGAACCCGCTGTGACAGCAGGAAGGTAAAGTCACCTGGTTGCATCCAGGGGGGTAGATATATTTCGCCCAGATTCAGGCTTTACGCCGACTTATACAACTAGGTGGAGAGTTGTATAAGGCTAGTGGGCTCATGGATGACTCATACCTCTAGGGAGAGGGCTGGGCGTCGTGCAGACAGGGAGTTGATGAGACCAGCTGAAGCTTGTCAGCTCATTTAGGCCTCTATAAGAACTCCCAGCTTCATTAGATGTTAGCTCATGCCTGGAACCAGACCTGTGTGGACTGTCTAGGGAGAGTGAACCCCTGTGCGGTGAGACAAAGCCTGTGTGGCTATTTGCTTGGACATTTAAAACCAGGGACTTAGGGACTAGGACAGCACTAGGCTGATCCCAGTTGTTAGTTAGGAAACCTGTATGTTTAGTCAGAGGTCAACTTGACCAGGATTTATTTTGGTTATGTTTCTTTTGCTTTGCTGTGTTTTGTCACTGTAAATAGAAAATAAACCGCACCTTTTTGATTTTGAAAACCACAACCTCCGTTTGCTGGGCCTGTTTTGTGTGGGGAGCCCATCCCGGGGGTCACACACACCCGCTGCCGAGCTAACCCCCTCACAGTTGGTGGAGAATGCGGGCAGTTTTTTTTAAGCCAGCATGGAGGAGATACTGAAACAGCTGGCTCTAGCAAATGCCAATCAACAGCAGACAAATGCAGGTTTGCAAAGGAGCCTTGCAGCCCAGCAGCAAGCTCATCAACAAGCCCAGCAGCAATCTGAGGCCCGCTTCATAGACCTGTTACAGAAGCAAGAGCAGAGACTACAACAAATGGAAGCAGTAATGCAGCAACGTCCGCAGACCAGTGAGGAAAGCCGTCCCACTAATACCGCGTCCTTTGGGGTGAGTCGCTTATTGACAAAAATGACTGGAGAGGATGATCCAGAGGTATTTTTGACCACATTTGAAAGGACTGCTGAAAGAGAAAAGTGGCCTGAGGAGCAGTGGGCTGGACTGGTGGCTCCTCTGTTAACTGGTGAATCGCAGAAGGCTTACTATGACCTAGAGCCTGACCAAGCAAAAGACTATGTGATGCTAAAAGCTGAAATATTGGCAAGGCTGGGTGTCACCCAGGCTGTCCGGGCTCAGCGTGTGCATAACTGGACTTTCCAGCTTGGAAAACCCCCCAGGTCTCAAATGTATGATCTCATTCACCTGAGCAGAAAGTGGCTACAGCCAGAGACTTTGTCCGCACCAAAGATTGTGGAACGTGTTGTAATGGATCGGTTTTTGAGAGCTCTTCCTACTGCCATCCAAAAGTGGGTAAGCCATGGAGACCCAGAGACGGCCGATGGTCTTGTGGATCGTGTGGAGAAATACTTGGCTACAGAGAACCTGACGGCCTCTTCCAGAGACACTCGGACTTTCCACCCTAAGACCAGACCATCCCCAGGGGCGGATAAGAGGATTCCAAGAGGTGAGGGTGGAGAGAGTGAGAGGGTGGGAGCTCTACCCCAAGTTTGGCGAGAACGGCCTGGGAAATCAGCGGCTCAAGAGGCGGCAAGAAAGATCATTTGCTACCGCTGCCGGCAAGCGGGACATATTGCAGCCAATTGCCCGGTTGTGGAGGAACCCATGCAGTGTGACTTTCTGACGGGCAGACGTCAGTCGCTGTGTGCGACAGTCGCATGCACTGCCATTCGAGGAACTGAGAAACATTTATGCAAAATGTGTGTTAATGGTAGAAATGTTGTGGTATTGCTGGATTCAGGTAGCCTTGTGACCCTGATAAAGGCTGAGTTAGTTAAAACAGAGGTCTCTGGGAATAGCAAGGTAGCTGTTATTTGTGTGCATGGGGAAACCCGAGAGTATCCAGTGACTACAGTGTGTTTCGAGACCCCCAAAGGTACCCTCTCTCATCCAGTGGGCTTAGTATCTCAGTTACCGCATGACGCCATTGTGGGAAGGGATTTTCCGAAGTTCTGGGAACTGTGGGATGATCCTGAGCCCCTCACTGGTGCCCCTATGTACCAGGAATGTGATAGCCAGAACTCCCCTGAGAGTGGTGAGGACTCTCCGGAATTTCCCTTATCAGTATTGGCAGGGGAGACTCAAGAAACTGGAGAGGAGCCCACCTCCTCAGACGAAAACCTACCGTCTGTGGAGTTTTCTGATCTTGAGGTTCACAGGGAAAACTTTGCCACAGAACAGTTGAAAGACCCCGCCCTAATAAAGGCACGGGAAAACGTAGTGAAAATAGATGGCGAGTTAGTGAACCCAGATAATACCTGCACTTACCCATACTTCAGCGTAGAGAAGGACCTACTGTATCGGGTGGCAAAAAGGGCAGAAGAAACCGTTGAGCAGCTTGTGGTGCCCAAACCTTACAGGAAGTTGGAGTTGGAGTTGGCCCATGGGCACATTCTTGGAGGTCATCTGGGGACAGAGAAAACCCGAGAGAGGGTATTACAGAGATTCTATTGGCCGGGGGTGATGAAGGACGTAGAAAATTATTGTTCCTCCTGCCCTGTGTGTCAGAGGTTGGCCCCGATGCCACATTTCCGTAGCCCGCTGGTCCCTCTACCCATCATTGAGGTCCCGTTTGAGAGGATCGCCATGGATTTGGTAGGTCCTATAATCAAGTCCGCTAGGGGGCACCAGTACATATTAGTTATAATGGACTATGCCACCCGTTATCCAGAAGCGATCCCTCTCCGAAATACCTCGGCCAAAACCATAGCCAAAGAGCTATCTCTTGTTTTTAGCCGGGTGGGTATTTGTAAAGAACTGCTTACGGACCAAGGTACACCCTTTATGTCCCGGGTTATGAAAGAGCTGTGTAAATTGTTCAAAGTGACGCAATTGCGTACGTCTGTGTATCACCCCCAAACCGATGGGCTGGTTGAAAGATTCAACAAAACCCTAAAACAAATGTTGAAGAAAGTGGTGGATAGAGATGGAAAGGATTGGGACTGTTTACTTGCTTATTTGATGTTTGCTATTAGGGAGGTGCCCCAATCCTCTACGGGATTCTCCCCCTTTGAGTTACTGTATGGGAGACACCCAAGAGGGCTGTTGGATATTGCCAAGGAAACTTGGGAAAGTGAGAGTTCTCCCCACAGGAGTGTGATTGAGCATGTCACCCTGATGCAAGATCGAATTGCACAGGTAATGCCCATCGTGAAGGAACATTTGGCCCAAGCGCAGTTGGCACAGCAAAGAGTGTACAACCGTGGAGCCAAGACCCGTACCTTTTCCCCGGGGGATAGGATATTGGTACTTGTCCCTACGGTTGAAAGTAAATTCCTTGCCAAATGGCAAGGCCCCTACGAGATAATGGAAAAAGTGAGCGAAGTGAATTACAAGGTCAGACAACCAGGAAGGCGAAAGCCCGAACAGATCTATCACGTTAATCTGTTGAAAGCCTGGAGGGATAGAGAGTCCCTAGTCGCAGACACTTGGTCACCAGCTCAAACTGGTTGCGTGATTCCTGAGGTTGGAATAGCAGCCACCTTGTCACAACCCCAACAACAGGAGGTTAAGGAGTTTGTGCTTCGCAACAAGGAGGTATTCTCTGAGCTGCCGGGACAAACATCTGGGGTAGAGCATGACATCATTACCCCGCCCGGTGAAAGGGTGAAGTTAAAACCCTATCGGATCCCAGAGGCTCGACGGGAGGCAATACGGGAGGAAGTACAGAAAATGCTGAACTTAGGGGTGATAGAGGAGTCCCAAAGTGATTGGTCTAGTCCCATCGTGTTGGTGCCTAAACCGGATGGGAGCTGGCGATTTTGTAACGATTTTCGTCAGTTGAACAAAGTTACAAAATTTGACACCTACCCCATGCCACGTATAGATGAGTTGATCGACCGGCTGGGAACAGCCCGATACATGACGACTCTTGACCTCACAAAAGGGTATTGGCAAATCCCCCTGGCCAAGTCGGCCAAAGAGAAAACCGCATTTGTAACCCCAGACGGGGCGTTCCAATATAAAAGAATGCCGTTCGGGTTACAGAATGCGCCGGCCACATTCCAGCGGAAAATGGACCAGATGCTGAGGCCCCATCGGAAGTATGCTGCGGCTTACCTGGATGACGTAATTGTCCATAGCACAGATTGGGCCTCACATCTGCCAAAAGTGCAAGCAGTCCTGGACTCTGTTCGGGAAGCGGGGTTTACGGCTAACCCCAAGAAGTGTACCATTGGGCAGGAGGAGGCCAAATATCTTGGGTACACCATTGGGAGGGGAGTAATAAAACCCCAACTCAACAAAGTCGAGGCCATCCAGAGTTGGCCACGTCCCAACAGCAAGAAGCAGGTACGAGCCTTTCTGGGAATCGCTGGGTATTATCGGCGATTCATTCCCCACTTTGCTTCTAAGGCTGTGCCCCTAACCAACCTGACGAAGGGGAAAGGGTCGGTCATGATTAAATGGACCCCCGAGGCTGAGGCAGCATTCCAATTCTTGAAACAAGCCTTATGTAGCCAGCCAGTATTGTACTCACCCGACTTCTTTAAAGACTTTGTCGTACAAAGTGATGCGTCAGATGTGGGGTTAGGAGCAGTATAGTCCCAGGTCTGGAACGGGGAAGAGCACCCAGTCATTTACCTCAGCAGGAAGTTGAAGTCCCATGAGGTAAATTACGCCACCATTGAAAAGGAGTGTTTAGCGGTGAAGTGGGCTCTAGATTCCCTTCGGTACTACCTGCTAGGTAGGCACTTTGACATGGTTACGGATCACGCTCCGTTAAAGTGGATGGCTCAAAACAAGGAAACAAATAGAAGAGTGAATAGGTGGTTCCTGGCCCTCCAGGAATTCAACTTCACAGTAAAGCATCGCCCTGGCGTTCAAATGGGGAATGTGGATGCTTTGTCTCGAGTACATGAATGCCTGATTGCTGGTGTTCCAACCCCGAGGTTAAAACAAGAGGGGGGGTATGTGACAGCAGGAAGGTAAAGTCACCTGGTTGCATCCAGGGGGGTAGATATATTTCGCCCAGATTCAGGCTTTACGCCGACTTATACAACTAGGTGGAGAGTTGTATAAGGCTAGTGGGCTCATGGATGACTCATACCTCTAGGGAGAGGGCTGGGCGTCGTGCAGACAGGGAGTTGATGAGACCAGCTGAAGCTTGTCAGCTCATTTAGGCCTCTATAAGAACTCCCAGCTTCATTAGATGTTAGCTCATGCCTGGAACCAGACCTGTGTGGACTGTCTAGGGAGAGTGAACCCCTGTGCGGTGAGACAAAGCCTGTGTGGCTATTTGCTTGGACATTTAAAACCAGGGACTTAGGGACTAGGACAGCACTAGGCTGATCCCAGTTGTTAGTTAGGAAACCTGTATGTTTAGTCAGAGGTCAACTTGACCAGGATTTATTTTGGTTATGTTTCTTTTGCTTTGCTGTGTTTTGTCACTGTAAATAGAAAATAAACCGCACCTTTTTGATTTTGAAAACCACAACCTCCGTTTGCTGGGCCTGTTTTGTGTGGGGAGCCCATCCCGGGGGTCACACACACCCGCTGCCGAGCTAACCCCCTCACACCGCGAACGGACCGAAAGTTCGTACGAACATTAGAACCCTATTAAATACAATGGATGCGAACGTTCGAATTCTAAAGTGCTAATTATAACGACTATTATGCATGTTATTGTCCTAAAAAGGGTTTGGGAACCCGGGTTCTGCACCAGGGGACATGTATCAATGCAAAAAGAAGTTTTAAAAACGGTCGTTTTTCGGCAGCAGTCATTTTAATGATGCATAAAGTGAAAAAAAAAAAGTCAAATATTTCTTTAAATATCGTACCTGGGGGGTGTCTAAAGTATGCCTGTGAAGTGCCACGTGTTTCCCGTGTTTAGAACTGTCCCTGCACAAAATGACACTTCTAAAGGAAAAAAAAGCCATTTAAAACTGCTTGCGGCTTTAATGTAATGTCTGGTCCCGGTAATATGGATGAAAATCTTTAAGAAAAATGGCATAGCTACCCCATGACCCCCCCCCCCTACCCCAGCCCATTACCAGCCCCTTTGGGTCTTGTATGGATATTAAGGGGAACACCGCACACAAAATAAAAAAGGCCCTATATACTCTGAACAGCCGTATACAGGCGGTGCATACAAGACAGGGACTGTAGGTTTGTTCTTATGTAGAATGTGTTTGTAATTTTGAACAGGTACATTGTTTAAGTGTAGCTCCAGCCCAAAAATCTATTTTTAAACTTTTTGGAAAACATAGGTAAGGGTTATCACCCCTGTAACATTTGTTTTGCTGTCTGTGCCCCTGTTCAGAACATTTCACCTCACTTTCCGTCCCAATGACAACTGTTTTTGAAATGTGGTGTTTTTCTTGAAACAAGGATTGGTGATAAAGCATCAGTACAGAGGAGACACCTTTCTCCCATATTAATTCTTACAGGAGAGAATTTTGCTTCCTAGGGGTAGATTTCCTCTCACTTCCTGTTGTCTTCTTGCGTTTGCAAGTAGGAGTCGTTTGTAAGTTGGATGTTTGAAAGTAGGGACCTGCCGTATATACTCTGCAGAAATAGGCCCCTTAGTTGTTGGTGTTGGCACAACACTGTAAGCACTCACAGTTACTCTTGGTTGGTGCTGGAACGCCCTGCTGTCAACTATTATATCAGGAATTGTAATTATATATAATTGTTGAACAGTGGTAGTAAAAATTGGGCCTTTGATGGTGGTGCTGGTGCCACAACACTGTAAGCCCTGACAGTTACTCTTGGTGGGTGCAGCAATGGGCCCTGCTGTGAATTATTAGATCAAGAATTGTAATTGCATGCCCCTGTTGAACAGGGGCTGAAAAATTGGGCCTTTCGTGGTGGTGGTGGTGGTGGTGGTGTTGCCACAACACTGTAAGCCCTCAGAGTTACTCTTGGTGGGTGCAGGAATGGGCCCTGCTGTGAATTATTAGATCAAGAATTGTAATTACATGCCCCTTTTGAACAGGGGCTGAAAAATTTGGCCTTTCGTGGTGGTGGTGGTGGTGGCGTTGCCACAACACTGTAAGCCCTCAGAGTTACTCTTGGTGGGTGCAGCAATGGGCCCTGCTGTGAATTATTAGATCAAGAATTGTAATTACATGCCCCTGTTGAACAGGGGCTGAAAAATTGGGCCTTAGGCACTGGTGGTACAACACTGCAACCCCTCACAGATACTGTACTTGGAGCACAGCAATGAGCCCTGTTGCAAAGTATTGCTTCAAAAATTGTAATGACACGCCCCTGTTAAACAGGGGCTGAAAAATTGGGCCTTAGCCACTGGTGGCGGCACCCATAAACAAAAATGATCTTCCAAGCTATCATCATCAATCGTATCATTGAGGACTCGGAGGAGGAGGATAGCCAGTCAACATAACAGCACAGGCACTCAGCATCAGCATCAGTCTTGAAGGGATGTGACATGTTAAAATCAATTAGTCTGTTATATCAGCATCAGGTGTGTGGTAGCTGGTGGTGATCCAAGACTGGTTCATCTTGATGAAAGTCAGTCGATCAACCGAGTCGGTGGACAGGCGCACCCTGTGATCTGTGACAAATCCTCCAGCAGCACTGAATGTGCGTTCCGAAAGAATGCTGGATGCAGGACAGGCCAGTAGCTCAATTGCATACTGTGCAAGCTCTGGCCAGTGATCCATCCTCAAGACCCAGTAAGCCAGAGGATTTTCGGTGGGGAAGATGTCCAAGTCTGACCTTGCCCCTAGATATTCCTGCACCATGTTTATCAGACGCTGGCGATGGTTGCTGGAACCGATCATACTTTGGGGCTGCGGACTAAAGAATTGTCTGAACGCATCGGTCAGACGGCCACCTTCCCCACCGCTCCTTCTTTGACTGGCCGAAGCCTCAGCAACTCGTTGTCCAGGACCAGGAGTTTGTAATCTCCCAGTCTCTGGGAACGCGTTGCACAGACCTTTCTGCAAGGCCTCCCTGAGTTGTCTCATCCTCTGCTCCCTCTGCGACGGTAACATAAGGTCCGCAACCTTACCCTTGTACCGTGGATCAAGGAGAGTGGCCAGCCAGTAATGGTCCCTCTCCTTGATCCGAAGAATACAAGGATCCTTCCGCAGACTTTGCAGGATCAGGGAGGCCATGCAGCGTAGGTTAGCTGAGGCATTCGGTCCGGAGTCCTCTGGGTCACTAAGGACGACATGATCCGCAGCCACCTCCTCCCAGCCACGTACAAGTCCACTGGTTTCTTGGGACTGTAAATCATCCCTAAAAGAATGCTGCTGATGATGCTGAGTGCCAGCCTCCACCTCCATGCTGACACAATCCTCCTCCTCCTCCTCCTCCTCCTCTTCCTGTGCGATGGGTGGGACAGAAGGAACACTGTCTGGGTAAAGGGGGCCTTGAGAGGCAAGGAAGTCCTCCTCTTCCTGCCTCTGTTCTGCCTCAAGTGCCCTGTCCATTATTCCACGCAGCGTGTGCTCCAACAGGTGGACAAGAGGTACAGTGTCACTGATGCATGCACTGTCACTGCTCACCATCCTCGTGGCCTCCTCAAATGGTGCCAGGACAGTGCATGCATCCCTGATCATGCCCCACTGGCGGGAAAAAAAAACCAAGCTCCCCTGACCCTGTCCTGGTGCCGTAGTCGCACAGGTACTCATTGATGGCCGTCTGCTGCGTGTGCAGCCGCTGCAGCATGGCCAACGTTGAGTTCCACCTGGTGGGCATGTCACATATAAGGCGGTTCTTGGGCAGGTTCAACTCCTTTTGCAGCTCAGCCAGGCGAGCACTGGCATTATAAGATCTGCGGAAATGCACACAGACTTTCCTGGCCTGCCTCAGGACATCCTGTAAGCCCGGGTACCTGCCCAAGAACCGCTGCACCACCAGGTTAAGGACGTGAGCCACACAGGGCACATGGGTCAGTTGTCCCTGTCGGAGGGCGGAGAGGAGGTTGGTGCCATTGTCGCAAACCACCATTCCTGGCTTAAGCTGGCGTGGCGTCAACCACCTCTCGGCCTGGCCCTGCAGAGCAGACAGGACCTCTGCCCCAGTGTGGCTTCTGTCCCCCAAACACACCAGCGCAAGCACGGCATGGCATCTTTTTGCCTGCGTACTTGCGTAGCCCCTTGAACGGCTACGGAGCACCGCTGGTTCAGAGGACAAAGCACAGGAAGAGGCCATGGAGGAAGAAGAAGAGGAGGGGGTGGAGGAGAGAGGTGTGTCACAACCAGTAGTAGCATTTTGGAGGCGTGGCGGTGGAACAACCTCCAACACTACTGCACCTTGTCCTGCATCCTTCCCAGCTGCCAAAAGAGTGACCCAATGGGCCGTGAAAGAAAGGTAACGTCCCTGTCCATGCCTGCTGGACCATGAGTCCGCGGTAATATGCACCTTACCGCTGACCGCCCTGTCCAGCGAGGCCAAGACATTGCCTTCCACATGCCGGTAGAGAGCCGGAATAGCCTTCCGTGAGAAAAAGTGGCGTTTGGGAACCTGCCACTGAGGAACCGCACATTGCACAAACTCACGGAAGGGGGCCGAGTCTACCAACTGAAAAGGCAGCAGTTGAAGCGCTAGCAATTTAGCCAAGCTAGCATTCAACCGCTGGGCATGTGGATGGCTGGGAGTGAACTTCTTTCGACGGTCCAGCAGCTGGGGCAGGGAAATTTGCCTGCTAGAATCGGACGTCGGTGTACTGCTAGCAGAGTGGCCGCAAGTACTTGGCTGTGACACACCTAATTCTACACCTTCATTCCTCTCAGTGCATGTTTCAGAGAGGACTGAAGTTATAGTGGGGTTGGAGATCCCAGCTGATGCGGTGCAAGGAGAGGTCCGCTTTGTTCTTTGGTGTGGGTCTTTGAGGTAGGCTTGCCAACGAGCTGCATGGCAGGTCAACATATGTCTGGTCAGGCATGTGGTACCCAAGCGGCTGATGTTTTGGCCACGCGATATACGCTTGAGACATATGTTGCAAACAGCAGCTGTGCGATCTGATGCACTAGCCTCAAAAAAGGCCCACACCAAAGAACTTTTTGAATGACGGGCAGAGGCAGCGCCCTGCACAGGCGGAGCTCTGCGGTGTGATTCCGTCGGTGTACTGCCCTTACGCTGGCCACCAAAGGGCATCCTGCCTCGTTGGAGATGTGCCTCCTCCTCATCCTCCTCCTCCTCCTCTCTCCTATTAGGCACCCACGTGGAGTCAGTGACCTCATCATCCCCTCCCTCCTCATCACTGGAGCCAATCTGGCAGTATGCTGCAGCTGCTGGAACATGACTGCCAGATTGGTGTCCTTCTTGAGCATCCCCTCTGTCTGCTCTCACGCTACTGCCTTCCTCTAGCTGGGTTTCATCATTAGACCCTTCGAAACGCTGGGCATCCTCCTGGAGCATGTACCCAACACTGTGCTCAAACAGTTCGGGGGACTCCTCAGGAGGAGGACATGGTGGGTCTAGGGAAGGAGTGACTGATGATGAGTCTGACATTGATACCAGGGAAGAGGACGCTTTGGCAGCTGCTTTGCCAGTACCCTGAGCCTGGGTGAGAGAGGATGAGGAGGAGGAGGAGGGCTTGGTCATCCACTCTACCAAGTCTTCGGCATGATGTGGCTCAACATGTCCAGCTGCCGAAAAGAAGGACAAGCGTGTCCCATGACCATGTGCTGATGACAATGCACCGCGTCCACGACCAGCACTGTTGCCCCCAGACACAGAGCCTGCTTGCCCTCTTTTATTGCCTCCTGACTGTCTGCCTCTCCTTGTTTGCCTTCCAGACATTCTAATGGATGGCCTGCAGGGAGATGGGAAAAAAGCAATAAGGGCTACCTTCAGGTGTCCTTCTCTGTCCCTTTACTTAAAGATTTCTAAATATGGTTGAGGATGATTGCTTTCGCACAGAATAGCACAATGACAATTTCCCTGACTGTCCAAAAAACAAGGATTTCAAAGATGGTTGATGAGGAATGCTTTAGCACAGTATAGCACAATGAGAATTTCCCTCACTGTCCTTCCCTGTCCCTACAAACAAGGATTAGCACAGTAAAACACACTGACACTCTCCCTACCTATAGTTTTCTGTCCCTATAAAAAATGTTTTTTTAAAGATGGTTGATGATGAATGCTTTAGCACAGTATAGCACAATGAGAATTTCCCTCACTGTCCTTCCCTGTCCCTACAAACAAGGATTAGCACAGTAAAACACACTGACACTCTCCCTACCTATAGTTTTCTGTCCCTATAAAAAATGTTTTTTTAAAGATGGTTGATGATGAATGCTTTAGCACAGTATAGCACAATGAGAATTTCCCTCACTGTCCTTCCCTGTCCCTACAAACAAGGATTAGCACAGTAAAACACACTGACACTCTCCCTACCTATAGTTTTCTGTCCCTATAAAAAATGTTTTTTTAAAGATGGTTGATGATGAATGCTTTAGCACAGTATAGCACAATGAGAATTTCCCTCACTGTCCTTCCCTGTCCCTACAAACAAGGATTAGCACAGTAAAACACACTGACACTCTCCCTACCTATAGTTTTCTGTCCCTATAAAAAATGTTTTTTTAAAGATGGTTGATGATGAATGCTTTAGCACAGTATAGCACAATGAGAATTTCCCTCACTGTCCTTCCCTGTCCCTACAAACAAGGATTAGCACAGTAAAACACACTGACACTCTCCCTACCTATAGTTTTCTGTCCCTATAAAAAATGTTTTTATAAAGATGGTTGATGATGAATGCTTTAGCACAGTATAGCACAATGAGATTTTCCCTCACTGTCCTTCCCTGTCCCTACAAACAAGGATTAGCACAGTAAAACACACTGACACTCTCCCTACCTATAGTTTTCTGTCCCTATAAAAAATGTTTTTTTAAAGATGGTTGATGATGAATGCTTTAGCACAGTATAGCACAATGAGAATTTCCCTCACTGTCCTTCCCTGTCCCTACAAACAAGGATTAGCACAGTAAAACACACTGACACTCTCCCTACCTATAGTTTTCTGTCCCTATAAAAAATGTTTTTTTAAAGATGGTTGATAATGAATGCTTTAGCACAGTATAGCACAATGAGAATTTCCCTCACTGTCCTTCCCTGTCCCTACAAACAAGGATTAGCACAGTAAAACACACTGACACTCTCCCTACCTATAGTTTTCTGTCCCTATAAAAAATGTTTTTTTTAAAGATGGTTGATGATGAATGCTTTAGCACAGTATAGCACAATGAGAATTTCCCTCACTGTCCTTCCCTGTCCCTACAAACAAGGATTAGCACAGTAAAACACACTGACACTCTCCCTACCTATAGTTTTCTGTCCCTATAAAAAATGTTTTTTTAAAGATGGTTGATGATGAATGCTTTAGCACAGTATAGCACAATGAGAATTTCCCTCACTGTCCTTCCCTGTCCCTACAAACAAGGATTAGCACAGTAAAAGGCACTGAAACTCTCCCTACCTATAGTTTTCTGTCCCTATAAAAAATGTTTTTTTAAAGATGGTTGATGATGAATGCTTTAGCACAGTATAGCACAATGAGAATTTCCCTCACTGTCCTTCCCTGTCCCTACAAACAAGGATTAGCACAGTAAAACACACTGACACTCTCCCTACCTATAGTTTTCTGTCCCTATAAAAAATGTTTTTTTAAAGATGGTTGATGATGAATGCTTTAGCACAGTATAGCACAATGAGAATTTCCCTCACTGTCCTTCCCTGTCCCTACAAACAAGGATTAGCACAGTAAAACACACTGACACTCTCCCTACCTATAGTTTTCTGTCCCTATAAAAAATGTTTTTTTAAAGATGGTTGATGATGAATGCTTTAGCACAGTATAGCACAATGAGAATTTCCCTCACTGTCCTTCCCTGTCCCTACAAACAAGGATTAGCACAGTAAAACACACTGACACTCTCCCTACCTATAGTTTTCTGTCCCTATAAAAAATGTTTTTTTAAAGATGGTTGATGATGAATGCTTTAGCACAGTATAGCACAATGAGAATTTCCCTCACTGTCCTTCCCTGTCCCTACAAACAAGGATTAGCACAGTAAAACACACTGACACTCTCCCTACCTATAGTTTTCTGTCCCTATAAAAAATGTTTTTTTAAAGATGGTTGATGATGAATGCTTTAGCACAGTATAGCACAATGAGAATTTCCCTCACTGTCCTTCCCTGTCCCTACAAACAAGGATTAGCACAGTAAAACACACTGACACTCTCCCTACCTATAGTTTTCTGTCCCTATAAAAAATGTTTTTTTAAAGATGGTTGATGATGAATGCTTTAGCACAGTATAGCACAATGAGAATTTCCCTCACTGTCCTTCCCTGTCCCTACAAACAAGGATTAGCACAGTAAAACACACTGACACTCTCCCTACCTATAGTTTTCTGTCCCTATAAAAAATGTTTTTTTTAAAGATGGTTGATGATGAATGCTTTAGCACAGTATAGCACAATGAGAATTTCCCTCACTGTCCTTCCCTGTCCCTACAAACAAGGATTAGCACAGTAAAACACACTGACACTCTCCCTACCTATAGTTTTCTGTCCCTATAAAAAATGTTTTTTTAAAGATGTTGATGATGAATGCTTTAGCACAGTATAGCACAATGAGAATTTCCCTCACTGTCCTTCCCTGTCCCTACAAACAAGGATTAGCACAGTAAAACACACTGACACTCTCCCTACCTATAGTTTTCTGTCCCTATAAAAAATGTTTTTTTAAAGATGGTTGATGATGAATGCTTTAGCACAGTATAGCACAATGAGAATTTCCCTCACTGTCCTTCCTGTCCCTACAAACAAGGATTAGCACAGTAAAACACACTGACACTCTCCCTACCTATAGTTTTCTGTCCCTATAAAAAATGTTTTTATAAAGATGGTTGATGATGAATGCTTAGCACAGTATAGCACAATGAGATTTTCCCTCACTGTCCTTCCCTGTCCCTACAAACAAGGATTAGCACAGTAAAACACACTGACACTCTCCCTACCTATAGTTTTCTGTCCCTATAAAAAATGTTTTTTTAAAGATGGTTGATGATGAATGCTTTAGCACAGTATAGCACAATGAGAATTTCCCTCACTGTCCTTCCCTGTCCCTACAAACAAGGATTAGCACAGTAAAACACACTGACACTCTCCCTACCTATAGTTTTCTGTCCCTATAAAAAATGTTTTTTTAAAGATGGTTGATAATGAATGCTTTAGCACAGTATAGCACAATGAGAATTTCCCTCACTGTCCTTCCCTGTCCCCTACAAACAAGGATTAGCACAGTAAAACACACTGACACTCTCCCTACCTATAGTTTTCTGTCCCTATAAAAAATGTTTTTTTTAAAGATGGTTGATGATGAATGCTTTAGCACAGTATAGCACAATGAGAATTTCCCTCACTGTCCTTCCCTGTCCCTACAAACAAGGGATTAGCACAGTAAAACACACTGACACTCTCCCTACCTATAGTTTTCTGTCCCTATAAAAAATGTTTTTTTAAAGATGGTTGATGATGAATGCTTTAGCACAGTATAGCACAATGAGAATTTCCCTCACTGTCCTTCCCTGTCCCTACAAACAAGGATTAGCACAGTAAAAGGCACTGAAACTCTCCCTACCTATAGTTTTCTGTCCCTATAAAAAATGTTTTTTTAAAGATGGTTGATGATGAATGCCTTTAGCACAGTATAGCACAATGAGAATTCCCTCACTGTCCTTCCCTGTCCCTACAAACAAGGATTAGCACAGTAAAACACACTGACACTCTCCCTACCTATAGTTTTCTGTCCCTATAAAAAATGTTTTTTTAAAGATGGTTGATGATGAATGCTTTAGCACAGTATAGCACAATGAGAATTTCCCTCACTGTCCTTCCCTGTCCCTACAAACAAGGATTAGCACAGTAAAACACACTGACACTCTCCCTACCTATAGTTTTCTGTCCCCTATAAAAAATGTTTTTTTAAAGATGGTTGATGATGAATGCTTTAGCACAGTATAGCACAATGAGAATTTCCCTCACTGTCCTTCCCTGTCCCTACAAACAAGGATTAGCACAGTAAACACACTGACACTCTCCCTACCTATAGTTTTCTTTCCCTAAACTAAAGGAATCCAGGTTAAGCAAGAAAAAAAAATGTCACTGTCCCTGCCTATGCTTCTCTTTCCCTGCTCCGGGAACACACTACACTAGGCCGCCGTGCTGGCGGCCTCTTTATAGTGTGGGGCGTGTACTAAACACCCTCAGCAATAATTGGCCACAGGCATCTGCCTGTGGCCAATCATTGCTCTCCTCGCTGCCGGCGCTGTGATTGGCCAAGCATGCGGGGTCACAGTGCATGCTTGGCCAATCACAGCGCCTGATGACACTGCGATGGCGTAGTGCATTGTGGGCCGCGAATTAGGCTGCGAACGGCCCAAATCGTTCGTTGTTCGTGCGAACGATTGAACAGCCGATGTTCGAGTCGAACGTATGTTCGACTCGAACACCGAGCTCATCCCTAGTCAAAAGTGAATGATGTAAAATAGATGTTAAGATGGGTAAAAAGGTAGGCAATCAAGAAAAATGGATTGACATAGCAATAGACATTAGTGGGCAAAAAAGTGGGGGAGGAGATATGAAAATGATGGGGGCATAATGAGGAGTATTATACACACACATTTTGAAGGATTTGCAACAGGCAATGATCTGAACATTGTGGGGGTGCTTTAAGAATAGCTAATCCACTCTGCACTACAAGTGCAAACTACAAGTGCAAAGAGCACTTAATATTTCACCAAAAAAGAACTTGGAAGTAAAGGCGCTGTAAATCAGAGGGGGAGAGCGGAAATGAGGGGAAGCTCTGTTGATTTTAATCTCCAATCATGTTTAAGCTAAATTTATGCTTTTGCTTTGCCTTGCATGTCCCCCTCAGATCTCCAGCGACTGCACTTCCAAGTCCACTTTCCAAGCAATTACAGGTGCACTTGTAGTTTGCACTTGTATTGCAAAGTGGATTTGCCTTTACAGACTAATCCCCTGTGTGTGATTGATGAAAACAAAAGCTAAAATATGTCCCTTTTTTTACACAGGAGGAGGTCAGCCAAGATGAGAGGGCGGAAAATGTCAGGCAGGAGGAGGCTGGGCTTAGTGGCAGAGAGGAGGTGCCTGGTCCAAGTGGTAGAGAGGAGGTGGCTGGTCCAAGTAGTAGGACAAGGTGTCAGGTGCCACCAATCCGCATGCCACCAAGAAGGGGCAGGAGGGATAGGGCTGTGAGTGTGGCAGCACTGGCCCTCATTAAAGAGGCCCATGCCACCCTCCAGCAGCCCCCAACCCCTGATGAGGGCTATGCGGCATTGGTGGGCATGAAAATGGCCCAGATGCAAAATGAACAGAGGCTACTTTGTGAGTCCCTGCTCATGACCTTTTTAAATAAGGGGTTGAGGGGCAGACTCACAGAGAGCACTGTTATCTGTGACCACGGCCATCCTCCTGCACCTTCCTATTCTCCTCCACCTCCTTCTTCTCCACCTCCACCTCCAATTTCACAACCTCCTCCTTCCTCTTCTCCAGCTCCACCTCCTTCTTCTCCAGCTCCACCTCCAATTTCACAACCTCCTCCTTCCTCTTCTCCAGCTCCACCTCCTTCTTCTCCAGCTCCACCTCCTCCTCCTGACATGAGTACACCTCCTGAGGCACAGCCTCCAGCCAGGCGGACAAGGAAGGCTGCAGAGAAGGCTGTAGGCAAGCCTACCCAGAAGGCTGCAGGGAAGCGGAGCAAGAAGACCAGGAAGTGATCCCCTTGCTGCAATGTGGTCAGACAGAAGGCAGTCTGTTGTAGTTCCCCAGGCTTGGGACATGTATCTAACCTGCTGCTGTTCCTGACCTCTGGGAGTCCAAGACCAGATTGTGCTCAGTAATGTATATGTGCTTCTCAAGGTTCCAATTTTGGTGTCCACACAGTCGCACAAATTGCAGCAGGCTCTCCAGCGCTGCCTTCTAGTTTGGTTATTATTATTTTGTATACCAGAATAAATGTTTTTTTGTGTTCCAGTTAATACTTGCCTATGTGTTTTTGTTAAAGCTACATATTTAGCTGGTGAGTATGCAGGTAATTTTCTAAAACTCCAAAGCTAGAGTTTAAATGCCACAGATAACACCCAAAAAACGCCTTGCAGAACAAAAAAAAGAGGATAATTTAATACTATTTATGTCAAATTTACACCGGATAAAAAAAAGGAGAACACTAGAAATTAAAGAAGATTTTAAAATGCATATCTGAATAAAAACATACTAATTAATAAAAAAAATAAAAATCTCGCTCGATCAACTAAAATAACATATTCATGAGATCTGCATTCAGAAATGTTGGTAAAAATTAGTTCTAAATATGCGTGAATATCTGCAGCCAAAAAAGATCAAAATTGCACATCATCATTGTAGTATTCTAAAGAAGATTTAAATGTGCAGCAATTAAAGTTTGGGAAGAGACGATTCGCGCTTTTCAGACTTCGTGCTTTCAGTTCGTTTTCTGCGGTTCAGTTGGTGCTTGTGGGTTCGTATCTTGTCTTTCAGGGCGAGTAGTCAGGTCGTATCTGTTTTACAGTGCGTTCTTGTCCGCTCGTTTCTGATTTTCAGGTCGTTCTTCATAGGCCTTGCTGTTCTTCAGTGCGTTCTGTTTAGTTCGTTCTGTTCAGACGACCGTTTCTTAGCCATGTTGCGGATGCGTTCTCATCGTAGAGATCGTGTTGTGCACCGACTTTGTGTGTCTGTTGGTCTTCTTGTATTGGACCAAGACGAGTCTATGAACAGGGTGAGGAGGAGTTCATGGACCAAGAATTGGTTGCTCCAGCGCGACCAATTCTCTCACATGCCTCTGCAGTGGGAGATCGTCGAGAATAATCGTGAGGACTACAGGAATTTTCTGCGGATGTCTGACCCCGTATTTCAGCATCTGTTGGCTTTGGTGTCCCCCTATATTACCAGGCAGGACACCATTATGCGGGAAGCCATCAGTGCTGAGCAGAGGCTCATCACCATGTTGCGCTATCTGGCGACAGGGAGAAGTCTGCAGGACCTGAAGTTCACCTCAGGCATCTCCCCCCAGGCTCTGGGCGTCATAATCCCAGAGACCTGTTCTGCTATCATCCAAGTCCTGCAGGATGACTATATGAGGGTAAGTTTTCGTATATAATATCACATTCTCTGTATTTAATGCATGATGATGTATTGTATTTCTTTAATCCTTCCCTAATTAGCATGATTGTAATATGCTGAGAATGTCCCCTTTGTCCCCATGCATGCTGTCCTTTTTTAAGTCATTTTTGGGCCTACATGCATTGTTACCTTTACTTACCTCTCCAGCATGCTGTCCTGGGCCCAAACACATATCTAGCCTAGTCTGTTAACAATGTATTTTTGCAGATACCTTGTAGCCCCCCCCCCCTCCAATTCTTAATTAAATTTCCTGATTGTGAAATTTGTGGGGTCCCAAACACATCTAGCCCCCCCAAAGAAAATAAATGGGCCATCAGAGGGGGGTGAGCAATGTGCAAATTGTGAATTTGGTTCTCTTTTTTTACTAATCCTTAACCAAAATGTTATACTTATGTTGGCCACGAATGTTTTTGTCTAATCTGCTTGCAAAGTTATTAGCAAAAGTCATTAATTTTTTTCTTGTTTGATTCCCCAGCTTCCTTCCACGCCACAGGAATGGCATACTGTGGCATTGGAGTTTGCCAGGCGGTGGGACTTCCTCAACTGCGGAGGAGCCATTGACGGAAAGCACGTCCGCATCGTGCCACCACCCCGTTCTGGCTACTTTTTTACAACTACAAGGGGTTTCATAGTATTGTGCTGATGGTTGTGGTGTCAGCACAGTATGAATTCCTCTATGTGGATGTGGGGAAGAATGGCCGGATGTCGGATGGGGGAGCCTTCGCCCAGACGGAGTTTGCCCTTCGTCTACAGAGTGATGACCTTGCATTGCCACCGGATGCAGGGAATGTGGAAGGACTCCCCTTTGTGTTTTTGGCTGATGAAGCCTTTGGCCTGGGTCGGCATCTCATGAGGCCTTTCCCCCAGAGGACCCTCACCGCGGAGAGGAGGGTCTTCAACTACCGGCTGGCCAGAGCCCGAAGAGTTGTGGAGAATGCCTTCGGGATAATGGCCAGCCGGTTCCGTCTTTTTCTGACTCCTATTAATCTTGCGGAGTACAAATTGAACTATATTGTGTTTTGTTGTTGTCTACTGCACAATTTTTTGAGGAAGAAATCTCCTACATATATGGCCACAGGTAGGCCCGAGCCAGGACTTGCTGCGGACAATGCCCTGCCGGGCCTGGAACCTGTCCGTGCTGGCTTGCCCCCCCAAAGTGTCCGTGCAATCAGGCAGAAATATGTTGATTATTTCATGGGTAGGGGGGCCATTCCAATGCCAGAGAATCTGTCCGAATTATAATTTTGCCGTAAAAAACGCTAAAATAAAAAATATCAACTTTCAATTATTAGTTTTGCTTTGTTTATATTTGAGGTGTGTGCTACTTTTTCTAAGTGTACTTGTAGTGCCAAGTGTATTTTCCTTAGTAAACAACAAACATTTCACTGCTAACAACAAAACTAAATCCCAAAAATGTGTGTTTAAAAAAAAAACAAAAACATTTTTTGTATTTTCTTGTATTTTACTCAATCACACATATGGTTAGGTATACATTTTTGGTGTCTGAACATTTTAGAAACCCATTTTCGCCTTTTCACCTAACATGGCAAGTTTTGCTGCTAATGAACTTAGAAAAAATCTCCTCAACATTCCTCCAAATACAACAATGTTAAACGTTTTGTCCCCAAAAATGTCTATCTGCCCTTCCTCAAAAATGGAGTGTTGTCACCCCTGAACCCGACAAATTTAGAAGATGCACACATATTTAGGGGGTGGAAACTAGGTTAGTTACTTCCTCATCCCTCTCGTCAACATGTGCTACCCGCCATCATGGGGGATCATTCAACATGTTTTGGGGGGGCAACCCCTTCTTCCTTTCTCCTACTTGAGTTGTGAGGAAGAGGTTACACCCCCAAAACACGTACATGGAGATCCCGTGATGGCAGATAGCACATGTTGACCCACTGTGTGCATCTTCTAAATTTGTTTGTGCAACAAAGTGCTACAAAAGTGAACACAAACTTGAGATTAAAAGGTTTTTTTAGTCTATTCTCCCCAACACATCTATGATGTCCTTAAATGTATTCTCCAGATCCTGAATCCTTTTTTTAATGAAGTCCAGTTGAGTACTACAATCCATTACTTGTTGTATGAGTCTTTGTGCACTATCCCTGGAGAATCGTGGACTTTCAGCAAAATCTTCATCCCCTAAAATAAAAATAAAAATATAACAATCTCCAGGCCTACATCTCGTAAACCTGAAGCTGGGGTGACAGATACTGACCTGTTGTAGTGACAAGTTCCACCACCTCCTCCACCTCTCCTTCCTCGACTTCTCCTTCCTCCACCTCTCCTTTATCTAATTCGACATCCTCCACATTCTCAGGTTGGGCTTGTTGGGGAGGTTGGGGTTCTTTAGAAGATGTGGGCTTCCTGGGCTCCGAGGAGTGGTGTCCTCCCAGTCTTCTCTCCCCTATGAGATTCAAACAAATGGAAAACTTAACACACACATATATGAAGTCATAACTAGGAATATGAAACATTGTTTGCAGGTGGGTTACACTTGTCTGTTTTTAGGCCCAGTTCCAAGATGAAGACCAGATTCGAGAACTATACAAAGCTAAAAAACAGACCTTTTGGTGACAATTTTATCACATTGCCCCCCCCCAGTACCCACTGTAGCACCTGTGGTGGACACCCTAAAAAGGTTCACACTATAGTGCTCCTGTGAGTGCAGATGTGTAAACAACTGTTGAGTGTCCTCTCCTTTATATTGATTCAAGTTTGCATTTCATTCTAGTTTCAAACACATCATCTAGACAACAATGTCATAACATTTAGTGATTTTAAACATACATTTATTTTTGGAAATAAAAAATAACGGATATTGCCAAATCATCGTATGTAGTGTGAAAACGATGTGTCTATATCGACCGATTACTGTGCCCACTAAATTGTAGAAGATGCCATTTAAGAATGTTAATTAAGAAAAAAACACAACAGGGAGCAACATGCAAGTTGTGAAATACAACAATAGGGACACAGGAGAAGTACTTACTTTTTTGAAGCATTCTGTTAATGCTCCTTAACTCCTCTGGCTCCCTCAGTTTGAGGTCAGACCACCTCTTTCTGAGCTGCTCCTTGGATCTTTTCACACCGAAATTCTTCTTTAGACTTTTCACTACTTTCTTCATAATTTTGTCCTTCCGAAGATTAGGGTAGGAATACGGCCCATGCTTTGCATCATAATCAGAATGGTTCAATATGGCCACCATTTCCGCCATCTCCTCAAAGGACATATTAGATGCCTTGTAGCGCCTCCTTGTTTGTGACGTTTCCCACTCTGGGCTTGTCTCCTCATTGGAATTCTCTGAATTCACAGACACCTGCTGTGACTCCGCCTTGTCGCCTGCGCGCCGAAAGAGAAGGGGCGGGGAAACATCGAGAAAAGACCGTCATGGGCGGCGACGTGTGTCACGAATTCGTAGCGTATATAAAGCTAACACACACATGTGACGTACCTATGTTCTGTGTGCGGCAGAAGGAGTTTAGAGCGCCGAACGTTAGACCGAAGGTATTAGGAGTTTGGGACTAGGAGTGGGAGTAGGGTTGGGTGTTTGGGAGTGGGATTAGGGTTAGGAGTTTGGGACTAAGGAGGAGTGGGATTAGGGTTAGGAGTTTGGGACTAAGGAGGAGTGGGATTAGGGTTAGGAGTTTGGGATTGGAGGAGTGGGATTAGGGCTATGAGTTTGGGACTAGGAGTGGGATTAGGGTTAGGGTTGGGAGTTTGGAACTAGGAGGGGTGAAATTAGGGTTTGGAGTTTGGGACTAGGAGGAGTGGGATTAGGGTTAGGAGTTTGGGACTAGGAGGAGTGGGATTAGGGATATGAGTTTGGGACTAAGGAGGAGTGGGATTAGGGCTAGGAGTTTGGGACTAGGAGTGGGATTAGGGTTGGGTGTTTGGGAGTGGGATTAGGGTTAGGAGTTTGGGACTAAGGAGGAGTGGGATTAGGGTTAGGAGTTTGGGACTAAGGAGGAGTGGGATTAGGGTTAGGAGTTTGGGACTAAGGAGGAGTGGGATTAGGGTTAGGAGTTTGGGACTAAGGAGGAGTGGGATTAGGGTTAGGAGTTTTGGACTAGGAGTGGGATTAGGGTTAGGATTGGGGGTTTCGGACTAGGAGTAGGGTTAGGAGTTTGGGACTAGGAGGAGTGGGATTAGGGTTAGGGTTGGGAGTTTGGGACTAGGAGTGGGATTAGGGTTAGGAGTTTGGGACTAGGTGTGGGGTTGGGGGTTTGGGACTGAGGAGTGGGATTAGGGTTAGGAGTTTGGGACTAGGAGGAGTGGGATTAAGGATAGGGTTAGGAGTTTGGGACTAGGAGGAGTGGGATTAGGGTCAGGGTTGGGGGTTTGGGACTGAGTGGGATTAGGGCTGGGAGTTTGGGACTAGGAGGAGTGGGATTAGGGTTAGGAGTTTGGGACTAGGAGGGGTGGAATTAAGGTTAGGAGTTTGGGACTAAGGAGGAGTGGGATTAGGGTTAGGAGTTTTGGACTAGGCGTGGGATTAGGGTTAGGGTTGGGGGTTTGGGACTAGGAGTAGGGTTAGGAGTTTGGGACTAGGAGGGGTGGAATTAGGGTTAGGAGTTTGGGACTAAGGAGGAGTGGGATTAGGGTTAGGAGTTTTGGACTAGGAGTGGGATTAGGGTTGGGGTTTGGGACTGAGTGGGATTAGGGTTAGGAGTTTGGGACTAGGAGGAGTGGGATTAGGGTTAGGAGTTTTGGACTAGGAGTGGGGTTAGGGTTGGGGGTTTGGGACTAGGAGTAGGGTTAGGAGTTTGGGACTAGGAGGAGTGGGATTAGGGTTAGGAGTTTGGGACTAGGAGGGGTGGAATTAAGGTTAGGAGTTTGGGACTAGGAGGAGTGGGATTAGGGATAGGAGTTTTGGACTAGGAGTGGGATTAGGGTTAGGGTTGGGGGTTTGGGACTAAGAGTAGGATTAGGAGTTTGGGACTAGGAGGGGTGGAATTAGGGTTAGGAGTTTGGGACTAAGGAGGAGTGGGATTAGGGTTAGGAGTTTTGGACTAGGAGTGGGATTAGGGTTGGGGTTTGGGACTGAGTGGGATTAGGGTTAGGAGTTTGGGACTAGGAGGAGTGGGATTAGGGTTAGGAGTTTTGGACTAGGAGTGGGATTAGGGTTAGGGTTGGGGGTTCGGGACTAGGAGTAGGGTTAGGAGTTTGGGACTAGGAGGAGTGGGATTAGGGTTAGGGTTGGAAGTTTGAGACTGAGGAGTGGGATTAGGGCTAGGAGTTTGGGACTAGGAGGAGTGGGATTAGGGTTAGGAGTTTGGGACTAGAAGGGGTGGAATTAGGGTTAGGAGTTTGGGAATAAGGAGTAGTGGGATTAGGGTTAGGAGTTTTGGACTAGGAGTGGAATTAGGGTTAGTGTTTGGGGTTTGGGTCTAGGAGGAGTGGGATTAGGGTTAGGAGTTTGGGACTAGGAGGGGTGGAATTAGGGTTAGGAGTTTGGCACTAGGAGTGGGGTTAGGGTTAGGGGTTTGGGACTGAGGAGTGGGATTAGGGTTAGGAGTTTGGGACTAGAAGGAGTGGGGTTAGGGTTGGGGGTTTGGGACTAGGATGAGTGGGATTAGGGTTAGGTAACATCGAGAAAAGACCGTCATGGGCGGGCGACGTGTGTCACGCATGCGTAGCGTATATAAAGCTAACACACACATGTGACGTACCTACGTTCTGTGTGCGGCAGAAGGAGTTTAGAGCGCCGAACGTTAGACCGAAGGTATCATTTCCTAATTGGTACATCAGTGGCCTATACTGCATAGAGATTGGAGAGGCATATATGGGCATAAAGATTTCACGAGTTTAGAGTGTGATTGACATTTGTCTGGTGTTTTGTCTTGCAGAAACAATGAATGTGTTTGGGGAAAAATAATTTCTATCGGAATTCATTGACAGATTAAGGGAGCTGCCCGCTCTGTGGGAGACCAAAAATCCACAGCATAAAAAAAGGGGTTCGGAGAGCAGCGCTGGAGAGCCTGCTCCCATTTGTGCAGACCAGGGTGCCCCATGCAACCATTGAGCAGCTTGACACCAAAATTGGGACCTTGAGAGACACATATAGGACTGCGCGCAATCGTGTCCTGGCAGCTCTGAGGTCAGGAGCAGCAGCAGGGGAGGTATATGTCCCACATTTGTGGTACTACGACAGGTTGGCCTTTCTGAATGACCACATTACAGCAAGGGAATCACTGTCCAGCCTTCCCTCCAGCCTTCCCTCCAGCCTTCCCTCCAGCCAAGATGTTCCTTCCCAGGATCAGGAGGAGCCTTCCATCTTGGATGAGGACCCAGATCTGTCCGTCTGGAGCCAGGTATAGTATTTTTATCACATTTCTTTGTCAAAAGTAGTGATGAGCCGAACACCCCCGGGTTCGGTTCGCACCAGAACCCGCGAACGGACCGAAAGTTCGTACGAACATTAGAACCCTATTAAATACAATGGATGCGAACGTTCGAATTCTAAAGTGCTAATTATAACGACTATTATGCATGTTATTGTCCTAAAAAGGGTTTGGGAACCCGGGTTCTGCACCAGGGGACATGTATCAATGCAAAAAGAAGTTTTAAAAACGGACGTTTTTCGGGAGCAGTCATTTTAATGATGCATAAAGTGAAAAAAAAAAAACAAATATTTCTTTAAATATCGTACCTGGGGGGTGTCTAAAGTATGCCTGTGAAGTGCCACGTGTTTCCCGTGTTTAGAACTGTCCCTGCACAAAATGACACTTCTAAAGGAAAAAAAAGCCATTTAAAACTGCTTGCGGCTTTAATGTAATGTCTGGTCCCGGTAATATGGATGAAAATCTTTAAGAAAAATGGCATAGCTACCCCATGACCCCCCCCCCCCCCCCCTACCCCAGCCCATTACCAGCCCCTTTGGGTCTTGTATGGATATTAAGGGGAACACCGCACACAAAATAAAAAAGGCCCTATATACTCTGAACAGCCGTATACAGGCGGTGCATACAAGACAGGGACTGTAGGTTTGTTCTTATGTAGAATGTGTTTGTAATTTTGAACAGGTACATTGTTTAAGTGTAGCTCCAGCCCAAAAATCTATTTTTAAACTTTTTGGAAAACATAGGTAAGGGTTATCACCCCTGTAACATTTGTTTTGCTGTCTGTGCCCCTGTTCAGAACATTTCACCTCACTTTCCGTCCCAATGACAACTGTTTTTGAAATGTGGTGTTTTTCTTGAAACAAGGATTGGTGATAAAGCATCAGTACAGAGGAGACACCTTTCTCCCATATTAATTCTTACAGGAGAGAATTTTCCTTCCTAGGGGTAGATTTCCTCTCACTTCCTGTTGTCTTCTTGCGTTTGCAATTAGGAGTCGTTTGTAAGTTGGATGTTTGAAAGTAGGGACCTGCCGTATATACTCTGCAGAAATAGGCCCCTTAGTTGTTGGTGTTGGCACAACACTGTAAGCACTCACAGTTACTCTTGGTTGGTGCTGGAACGCCCTGCTGTCAACTATTATATCAGGAATTGTAATTACATATAATTGTTGAACAGTGGTAGTAAAAATTGGGCCTTTGATGGTGGTGCTGGTGCCACAACACTGTAAGCCCTGACAGTTACTCTTGGTGGGTGCAGCAATGGGCCCTGCTGTGAATTATTAGATCAAGAATTGTAATTGCATGCCCCTGTTGAACAGGGGCTGAAAAATTGGGCCTTTCGTGGTGGTGGTGGTGGTGGTGGTGTTGCCACAACACTGTAAGCCCTCAGAGTTACTCTTGGTGGGTGCAGGAATGGGCCCTGCTGTGAATTATTAGATCAAGAATTGTAATTACATGCCCCTTTTGAACAGGGGCTGAAAAATTTGGCCTTTCGTGGTGGTGGTGGTGGTGGCGTTGCCACAACACTGTAAGCCCTCAGAGTTACTCTTGGTGGGTGCAGCAATGGGCCCTGCTGTGAATTATTAGATCAAGAATTGTAATTACATGCCCCTGTTGAACAGGGGCTGAAAAATTGGGCCTTAGGCACTGGTGGCACAACACTGCAACCCCTCACAGATACTGTACTTGGAGCACAGCAATGAGCCCTGTTGCAAAGTATTGCTTCAAAAATTGTAATGACACGCCCCTGTTAAACAGGGGCTGAAAAATTGGGCCTTAGGCACTGGTGGCACAACACTCCAACCCCTCACAGATACTGTACTTGGAGCACAGCAATGAGCCCTGTTGCAAAGTATTGCTTCAAAAATTGTAATTACACGCCCCTGTTAAACAGGGGCTGAAAAATTGGGCCTTAGCCACTGGTGGCGGCACCCATAAACAAAAATGATCTTCCAAGCTATCATCATCAATCGTATCATTGAGGACTCGGAGGAGGAGGATAGCCAGTCAACATAACAGCACAGGCACTCAGCATCAGCATCAGTCTTGAAGGGATGTGACATGTTAAAATCAATTAGTCTGTTATATCAGCATCAGGTGTGTGGTAGCTGGTGGTGATCCAAGACTGGTTCATCTTGATGAAAGTCAGTCGATCAACCGAGTCGGTGGACAGGCGCACCCTGTGATCCGTGACAAATCCTCCAGCAGCACTGAATGTGCGTTCCGAAAGAATGCTGGATGCAGGACAGGCCAGTAGCTCAATTGCATACTGTGCAAGCTCTGGCCAGTGATCCATCCTCAAGACCCAGTAAGCCAGAGGATTTTCGGTGGGGAAGGTGTCCAAGTCTGACCTTGCCCCTAGATATTCCTGCACCATGTTTATCAGACGCTGGCGATGGTTGCTGGAACCGATCATACTTTGGGGCTGCGGACTAAAGAATTGTCTGAACGCATTGGTCAGACGGCCACCTTCCCCACCGCTCCTTCTTTGACTGGTCGAAGCCTCAGCAACTCGTTGTCCAGGACCAGGAGTTTGTAACCTCCCAGTCTCTGGGAACGTGTTGCACAGACCTTTCTGCAAGGCCTCCCTGAGTTGTCTCATCCTCTGCTCCCTCTGCGACGGTAACATAAGGTCCGCAACCTTACCCTTGTACCGTGGATCAAGGAGAGTGGCCAGCCAGTAATGGTCCCTCTCCTTGATCCGAAGAATACAAGGATCCTTCCGCAGACTTTGCAGGATCAGGGAGGCCATGCAGCGTAGGTTAGCTGAGGCATTCGGTCCGGAGTCCTCTGGGTCACTAAGGACGACATGATCCGCAGCCACCTCCTCCCAGCCACGTACAAGTCCACTGGTTTCTTGGGACTGTAAATCATCCCTAAAAGACTGCTGCTGATGATGCTGAGTGCCAGCCTCCACCTCCATGCTGACACAATCCTCCTCCTCCTCCTCCTCCTCCTCTTCCTGTGCGATGGGTGGGACAGAAGGAACACTGTCTGGGTAAAGGGGGCCTTGAGAGGCAAGGAAGTCCTCCTCTTCCTGCCTCTGTTCTGCCTCAAGTGCCCTGTCCATTATTCCACGCAGCGTGTGCTCCAACAGGTGGACAAGAGGTACAGTGTCACTGATGCATGCACTGTCACTGCTCACCATCCTCGTGGCCTCCTCAAATGGTGCCAGGACAGTGCATGCATCCCTGATCATGCCCCACTGGCGGGAAAAAAAAACCAAGCTCCCCTGACCCTGTCCTGGTGCCGTAGTCGCACAGGTACTCATTGATGGCCCTCTGCTGCGTGTGCAGCCGCTGCAGCATGGCCAACGTTGAGTTCCACCTGGTGGGCATGTCACATATAAGGCGGTTCTTGGGCAGGTTCAACTCCTTTTGCAGCTCAGCCAGGCGAGCACTGGCATTATAAGATCTGCGGAAATGCACACAGACTTTCCTGGCCTGCCTCAGGACATCCTGTAAGCCCGGGTACCTGCCCAAGAACCGCTGCACCACCAGGTTAAGGACGTGAGCCACACAGGGCACATGGGTCAGTTGTCCCTGTCGGAGGGCGGAGAGGAGGTTGGTGCCATTGTCGCAAACCACCATTCCTGGCTTAAGCTGGCGTGGCGTCAACCACCTCTCGGCCTGGCCCTGCAGAGCAGACAGGACCTCTGCCCCAGTGTGGCTTCTGTCCCCCAAACACACCAGCGCAAGCACGGCATGGCATCTTTTTGCCTGCGTACTTGCGTAGCCCCTTGAACGGCTACGGAGCACCGCTGGTTCAGAGGACAAAGCACAGGAAGAGGCCATGGAGGAAGAAGAAGAGGAGGGGGTGGAGGAGAGAGGTGTGTCACAACCAGTAGTAGCATTTTGGAGGCGTGGCGGTGGAACAACCTCCAACACTACTGCACCTTGTCCTGCATCCTTCCCAGCTGCCAAAAGAGTGACCCAATGGGCCGTGAAAGAAAGGTAACGTCCCTGTCCATGCCTGCTGGACCATGAGTCCGCGGTAATATGCACCTTACCGCTGACCGCCCTGTCCAGCGAGGCCAAGACATTGCCTTCCACATGCCGGTAGAGAGCCGGAATAGCCTTCCGTGAGAAAAAGTGGCGTTTGGGAACCTGCCACTGAGGAACCGCACATTGCACAAACTCACGGAAGGGGGCCGAGTCTACCAACTGAAAAGGCAGCAATTGAAGCGCTAGCAATTTAGCCAAGCTAGCATTCAACCGCTGGGCATGTGGATGGCTGGGAGTGAACTTCTTTCGACGGTCCAGCAGCTGGGGCAGGGAAATTTGCCTGCTAGAATCGGACGTCGGTGTACTGCTAGCAGAGTGGCCGCAAGTACTTGGCTGTGACACACCTAATTCTACACCTTCATTCCTCTCAGTGCATGTTTCAGAGAGGACTGAAGTTATAGTGGGGTTGGAGATCCCAGCTGATGCGGTGCAAGGAGAGGTCCGCTTTGTTCTTTGGTGTGGGTCTTTGAGGTAGGCTTGCCAACGAGCTGCATGGCAGGTCAACATATGTCTGGTCAGGCATGTGGTACCCAAGCGGCTGATGTTTTGGCCACGCGATATACGCTTGAGACATATGTTGCAAACAGCAGCTGTGCGATCTGATGCACTAGCCTCAAAAAAGGCCCACACCAAAGAACTTTTTGAATGA
The DNA here is from genome assembly GCA_029206835.1 of Rana muscosa. Classification (NCBI taxonomy): domain Eukaryota; kingdom Metazoa; phylum Chordata; class Amphibia; order Anura; family Ranidae; genus Rana; species Rana muscosa. The sequence continues at coordinate 80,904,668 of CM055119.1, read as the reverse complement.
CGGGCAGAGGCAGCGCCCTGCACAGGCGGAGCTCTGCGGTGTGATTCCGTCGGTGTACTGCCCTTACGCTGGCCACCAAAGGGCATCCTGCCTCGTTGGAGATGTGCCTCCTCCTCATCCTCCTCCTCCTCCTCTCTCCTATTAGGCACCCACGTGGAGTCAGTGACCTCATCATCCCCTCCCTCCTCATCACTGGAGCCAATCTGGCAGTATGCTGCAGCTGCTGGAACATGACTGCCAGATTGGTGTCCTTCTTGAGCATCCCCTCTGTCTGCTCTCACGCTACTGCCTTCCTCTAGCTGGGTTTCATCATTAGACCCTTCGAAACGCTGGGCATCCTCCTGGAGCATGTACCCAACACTGTGCTCAAACAGTTCGGGGGACTCCTCAGGAGGAGGACATGGTGGGTCTAGGGAAGGAGTGACTGATGATGAGTCTGACATTGATACCAGGGAAGAGGATGCTTTGGCAGCTGCTTTGCCAGTACCCTGAGCCTGGGTGAGAGAGGATGAGGAGGAGGAGGGGGGCTTGGTCATCCACTCTACCAAGTCTTCGGCATGATGTGGCTCAACATGTCCAGCTGCCGAAAAGAAGGACAAGCGTGTCCCATGACCATGTGCTGATGACAATGCACCGCGTCCACGACCAGCACTGTTGCCCCCAGACACAGAGCCTGCTTGCCCTCTTTTATTGCCTCCTGACTGTCTGCCTCTCCTTGTTTGCCTTCCACACATTCTAATGGATGGCCTGCAGGGAGATGGGAAAAAAGCAATAAGGGCTACCTTCAGGTGTCCTTCTCTGTCCCTTTACTTAAAGATTTCTAAATATGGTTGAGGATGATTGCTTTCGCACAGAATAGCACAATGACAATTTCCCTGACTGTCCAAAAAACAAGGATTTCAAAGATGGTTGATGAGGAATGCTTTAGCACAGTATAGCACAATGAGAATTTCCCTCACTGTCCTTCCCTGTCCCTACAAACAAGGATTAGCACAGTAAAACACACTGACACTCTCCCTACCTATAGTTTTCTGTCCCTATAAAAAATGTTTTTTTTAAAGATGGTTGATGATGAATGCTTTAGCACAGTATAGCACAATGAGAATTTCCCTCACTGTCCTTCCCTGTCCCTACAAACAAGGATTAGCACAGTAAAACACACTGACACTCTCCCTACCTATAGTTTTCTGTCCCTATAAAAAATGTTTTTTTAAAGATGGTTGATGATGAATGCTTTAGCACAGTATAGCACAATGAGAATTTCCCTCACTGTCCTTCCCTGTCCCTACAAACAAGGATTAGCACAGTAAAACACACTGACACTCTCCCTACCTATAGTTTTCTGTTCCTATAAAAAATGTTTTTTTAAATATGGTTGATGATGAATGCTTTAGCACAGTATAGCACAATGAGAATTTCCCTCACTGTCCTTCCCTGTCCCTACAAACAAGGATTAGCACAGTAAAACACACTGACACTCTCCCTACCTATAGTTTTCTGTCCCTATAAAAAATGTTTTTTTAAAGATGGTTGATGATGAATGCTTTAGCACAGTATAGCACAATGAGAATTTCCCTCACTGTCCTTCCCTGTCCCTACAAACAAGGATTAGCACAGTAAAACACACTGACACTCTCCCTACCTATAGTTTTCTGTCCCTATAAAAAATGTTTTTTTAAAGATGGTTGATGATGAATGCTTTAGCACAGTATAGCACAATGAGAATTTCCCTCACTGTCCTTCCCTGTCCCTACAAACAAGGATTAGCACAGTAAAACACACTGACACTCTCCCTACCTATAGTTTTCTGTCCCTATAAAAAATGTTTTTTTAAAGATGGTTGATGATGAATGCTTTAGCACAGTATAGCACAATGAGAATTTCCCTCACTGTCCTTCCCTGTCCCTACAAACAAGGATTAGCACAGTAAAACACACTGACACTCTCCCTACCTATAGTTTTCTGTCCCTATAAAAAATGTTTTTTTAAAGATGGTTGATGATGAATGCTTTAGCACAGTATAGCACAATGAGATTTTCCCTCACTGTCCTTCCCTGTCCCTACAAACAAGGATTAGCACAGTAAAACACACTGACACTCTCCCTACCTATAGTTTTCTGTCCCTATAAAAAATGTTTTTTTAAAGATGGTTGATGATGAATGCTTTAGCACAGTATAGCACAATGAGAATTTCCCTCACTGTCCTTCCCTGTCCCTACAAACAAGGATTAGCACAGTAAAACACACTGACACTCTCCCTACCTATAGTTTTCTGTCCCTATAAAAAATGTTTTTTTAAAGATGGTTGATGATGAATGCTTTAGCACAGTATAGCACAATGAGAATTTCCCTCACTGTCCTTCCCTGTCCCTACAAACAAGGATTAGCACAGTAAAACACACTGACACTCTCCCTACCTATAGTTTTCTGTCCCTATAAAAAATGTTTTTTTAAAGATGGTTGATAATGAATGCTTTAGCACAGTATAGCACAATGAGAATTTCCCTCACTGTCCTTCCCTGTCCCTACAAACAAGGATTAGCACAGTAAAACACACTGACACTCTCCCTACCTATAGTTTTCTGTCCCTATAAAAAATGTTTTTTTTAAAGATGGTTGATGATGAATGCTTTAGCACAGTATAGCACAATGAGAATTTCCCTCACTGTCCTTCCCTGTCCCTACAAACAAGGATTAGCACAGTAAAACACACTGACACTCTCCCTACCTATAGTTTTCTGTCCCTATAAAAAATGTTTTTTTAAAGATGGTTGATGATAAATGCTTTAGCACAGTATAGCACAATGAGAATTTCCCTCACTGTCCTTCCCTGTCCCTACAAACAAGGATTAGCACAGTAAAAGGCACTGAAACTCTCCCTACCTATAGTTTTCTGTCCCTATAAAAAATGTTTTTTTAAAGATGGTTGATGATGAATGCTTTAGCACAGTATAGCACAATGAGAATTTCCCTCACTGTCCTTCCCTGTCCCTACAAACAAGGATTAGCACAGTAAAACACACTGACACTCTCCCTACCTATAGTTTTCTTTCCCTAAACTAAAGGAATCCAGGTTAAGCAAGAAAAAAAAATGTCACTGTCCCTGCCTATGCTTCTCTTTCCCTGCTCCGGAACACACTACACTAGGCCGCCGTGCTGGCGGCCTTTTATAGTGTGGGGCGTGTACTAAACACCCTCAGCAATAATTGGCCACAGGCATCCTGCCTGTGGCCAATCATTGCTCTCCTCGCTGCCGGCGCTGTGATTGGCCAAGCATGCGGGGTCACAGTGCATGCTTGGCCAATCACAGCGTCTGGATGACACTGCGATGGCGTAGTGCATTGTGGGCCGCGAATTAGGCGCGAACGGCCCAAATCGTTCGTTGTTCGGCGAACGATCGAACAGCCGATGTTCGAGTCGAACGTATGTTCGACTCGAACACCGAGCTCATCCCTAGTCAAAAGTGAATGATGTAAAATAGATGTTAAGATGGGTAAAAAGGTAGGCAATCAAGAAAAATGGATTGACATAGCAATAGACATTAGTGGGCAAAAAAGTGGGGGAGGAGATATGAAAATGATGGGGGCATAATGAGAGTATTATACACACACATTTTGAAGGATTTGCAACAGGCAATGATCTGAACATTGTGGGGGTGCTTTAAGAATAGCTAATCCACTCTGCACTACAAGTGCAAACTACAAGTGCAAAGAGCACTTAATATTTCACCAAAAAAGAACTTGGAAGTAAAGGCGCTGTAAATCAGAGGGGGAGAGCGGAAATGAGGGGAAGCTCTGTTGATTTTAATCTCCAATCATGTTTAAGCTAAATTTATGCTTTTGCTTTGCCTTTGCCTTGCATGTCCCCCTCAGATCTCCAGCGACTGCACTTCCAAGTCCACTTTCCAAGCAATTACAAGTGCACTTGTAGTTTTCACTTGTATTGCAAAGTGGATTTGCCTTTACAGACTAATCCCCTGTGTGTGATTGATGAAAACAAAAGCTAAAATATGTCCCTTTTTTTACACAGGAGGAGGTCAGCCAAGATGAGAGGGCGGAAAATGTCAGGCAGGAGGAGGCTGGGCTTAGTGGCAGAGAGGAGGTGCCTGGTCCAAGTGGTAGAGAGGAGGTGGCTGGTCCAAGTAGTAGGACAAGGTGTCAGGTGCCACCAATCCGCATGCCACCAAGAAGGGGCAGGAGGGATAGGGCTGTGAGTGTGGCAGCACTGGCCCTCATTAAAGAGGCCCATGCCACCCTCCAGCAGCCCCCAACCCCTGATGAGGGCTATGCGGCATTGGTGGGCATGAAAATGGCCCAGATGCAAAATGAACAGAGGCTACTTTGTGAGTCCCTGCTCATGACCTTTTTAAATAAGGGGTTGAGGGGCAGACTCACAGAGAGCACTGTTATCTGTGACCACGGCCATCCTCCTGCACCTTCCTATTCTCCTCCACCTCCTTCTTCTCCACCTCCACCTCCAATTTCACAACCTCCTCCTTCCTCTTCTCCAGCTCCACCTCCTTCTTCTCCAGCTCCACCTCCAATTTCACAACCTCCTCCTTCCTCTTCTCCAGCTCCACCTCCTTCTTCTCCAGCTCCACCTCCTCCTCCTGACATGAGTACACCTCCTGAGGCACAGCCTCCAGCCAGGCGGACAAGGAAGGCTGCAGAGAAGGCTGTAGGCAAGCCTACCCAGAAGGCTGCAGGGAAGCGGAGCAAGAAGACCAGGAAGTGATCCCCTTGCTGCAATGTGGTCAGACAGAAGGCAGTCTGTTGTAGTTCCCCAGGCTTGGGACATGTATCTAACCTGCTGCTGTTCCTGACCTCTGGGAGTCCAAGACCAGATTGTGCTCAGTAATGTATATGTGCTTCTCAAGGTTCCAATTTTGGTGTCCACACAGTTGCACAAATTGCAGCAGGCTCTCCAGCGCTGCCTTCTAGTTTGGTTATTATTATTTTGTATACCAGAATAAATGTTTTTTTGTGTTCCAGTTAATACTTGCCTATGTGTTTTTGTTAAAGCTACATATTTAGCTGGTGAGTAGGCAGGTAATTTTCTAAAACTCCAAAGCTAGAGTTTAAATGCCACAGATAACACCCAAAAAAACGCCTTGCAGAACAAAAAAAAGAGGATCATTTAATACTATTTATGTCAAATTTACACCGGATAAAAAAAAAAGGAGAACACTAGAAATTAAAGAAGATTTTAAAATGCATATCTGAATAAAAACATACTAATTAATAAAAAAAATAATCTTGCTCGATCAACTAAAATAACATATTCATGAGATCTGCATTCAGAAATGTTGGTAAAAATTAGTCCTAAATATGCGTGAATATCTGCAGCCAAAAAAGATCAAAATTGCACATAATCATTTTAGTATTCTAAAGAAGATTTAAATGTGCAGCATTTAAACGTGGCTAAAATTGGTAACGCATGACGAATGTGCTATCTCCATTCAAAACGCTCGTTTTACAAGAAGGTGCACTCCCGTCTCATATTGAGTCTGACCATGCGCGGTTTTTGAAGACTCGGAAAAGCATACACACGAACGGTTTTCTCGTCCAAACACAGTCTGACAAGAATCACGGCGAGAAAAAATGAGACTCCGACGAGAAAAAAGACAGCAGGTCCACTTCTCTTGTAGGTGACAGTATAACTCTGGGTTGCTTATTTCAGAATGTTTATACTGAAATAATAACATAGTATTGTATTTATGGAAATATGCAAATCTTTGATTTGGGAGATTTACAAATTTCTACCAATACCAAACAAGAAATTAAAGTTCTTTTATCCGTGCTATTTTGAAGACAAGTGACACAAATGATATGCTAAAAATATATATTTATTAACTAAAACACAGTGCAAATTAAAATCAGGTATAATTTGTGATAAAACAAATAAGTAGATATACTTCTACATATCAGAGATAAATGGTGATTATTCAGATAATATTATTTACAATTCTGTGCAAGTTCTATATTACAAGATACCACATTTCAATACTTAAACGATACTTGTATATATTAGACCTGGGTAGCTTGTGAATATCCTTCCGTGTTTTCACAGAAGGTGTAAACAAATTTTGTTTACCTTAACACTATGATGTGATCTCTTCTCAAAACAAACAGACCTTCTTCTTACACCCCTTTCCCACTGGGGCGGTTTGCAGGCGCTATTGCGCTAAAAATAGTGCCTGCAAACCGGCCTGAAACAGCGGCTGCTGTTTCTCCAGTGTGAAAGCCCGAGGGCTTTCACACTGGAGCGGTGCGCTAGCAGGGCCGCTCCAAAAGTCCTGCTAGCAGCATCTTTGGAGCGGTGAGAGGAGCGGTGTGTTTACCGCTCCTTCCCATTGAAAGCAATGGGAAACCGCGGCTATACCGCCGGCAATGCGCCTCTGCAGAGGCACATTGCTGGCGGTATTAACACTTTTTCGGCAGCTAGCGGGGGTTAAAACCGCACCGCTAGCAGCCAAATACCGCCGCAAATCCGCCCCAATTCCGACGGTATAGCACCGCTAAAAATAGCGGCGCTATACCGCCAGCGCACCTCCCGCCCCAATATGAAAGGGGCCTTAGGCCTCGTACACACAAACGAGTTTCTCTGCAAAAACCAGCAAGAAACTTGCTGGCAGAGATTTTTTGCCGAGAAACTCGTTCGTGTGTATGGTTTCTCGTCAAGAAATGCGACAAGTATCTCGACGAGAAAATAGAGAACCTGCTCTCTATTTTCTCGTCGAGATTCTCGTCGGCATGTTTCTCGACGAGAAAAGTGAGTGTGTGTACACTTACCTGTCCTCCCGGAAGCCCGCGCATGTTCAAAATGAATTCGACGCATGCGCGGTAGCTTCCTAGGCATACGTAGGGTATACCAAGATGGCGGCGACGGCATCGAATGTGACGAGCGCATGCTCGTCGTAGTCGATGACGTCACCGCGTACGCTCCATTCAAAGAACCGCGGGTTCTTTGAATCGAGCGTGTGTACACTCGGCCGGGACAATTTTCTTGTCCAAGAATCTCGTCGAAAAAAACGACATGTTTTTTTCGACGAGAATCTTGGCCGTGTGTACGAGGCCGTACACTCTTAAATGCATAAACAAAAATGTTATATTATGCACAGCTTGATAATTTGATCAAAGCTTATTCTAAATTTAGAGGGAATTTATTTTTACACATATCTTGATAAAACCATTGTATGGATTTTAGCTTAAGCTTTTTAAAGACAAACAAAAATGTTTATGTCTCTTAATATTTGGAATATAATTATTTCATACTGCAGTTAAAAATAATACAACTCCAATTTGCTTTGCTATATATTTAAATGGTTTTAGCAATGTGTATGCAAAACAATTCAATTACCAAAAAGGGAATAATAATCAAAATAATACTTTACCAGAATTTTGAGAGGTCTTGTCTGTTTGAGAAGCTTCCTGTGAGGTAATGATGAGTCCCTTAAAGGGACCTCTTCCAACATTCCTACATGTTTGCATTCAGGGTCCCCTTCTCAGACCTTAGAGCGAGAGACAGATCTTCTTCCTTCCTTCAGCTCGCATTCCCCCTCTGAGACAGATCTTAGAATGTAGAGCCCGTTTCCTCAAGCTATGTGTAACACCTTTTTTATCTCACCCAAAAAGTGGGTGTGTATGTCATTACTATGTAACTGATGATGTCAAATGACAATGTGTTTTGGTAGGTTGCCCTAGCAACCAAGTATGCGACATCTTGAATAATTAACTATTTTCACCACCGTAGGGCCGTCTTGTATAATAAATGATTTCTAAGGTGATTGACGTGACCTTTGCCCTCGGGATTAGTGAAACACAATTGTCAAAAACTGTCAAAGATGTGTCAATATCCTCCAGACATTGTGGCTACTTCTTAAATTTATAGTTGAGATAATTCTACCCACATCTTAGCTAATGGATTGTAACATTCCTCGAAACTGAAGTCATTAGAATATAACTCTTAACTAAGCAGTTTCTAATGCTTTCACACTTTTCATAGGATAATATACTTGCAACTTTCTCATAATAATATATGTATGTATTTAACAAGTTATTATGAATAACTAATACAGATATAATATAACCATATTGTGAAAGAAAAACATTATTACAATATATAATACTATAGGAATAAATCCTTTTGTTTCTGTAGCTTATTCTGAAATACGATTCTTTTAACGATACAGACTGTGGAATTTCCCCTTATCTATAAATGTCAAATACCAAAAGATATATAATCTGGGATACTGGTATAGACAGACTCCTTGTGTTCAGACCTTTGAATTTATGGACTGGGATAAAGATACAGAAAAACAATTCCTTGTAAGACTTCTAGTGAATACAGAAAATAACTCTTGTAGCATTATCCATTCATGAGCTATGAACTTGATTTAAACTTTAGAGACAAAATGGCTGTCCTATCGTTCATAATATGCATGAATAGGAAAAATATGAAAAATATACAATATGCGACTTTATATGTATATTCTTTTAACCCCAAATGTTCTGACACTTATTATCAAGGTGTGGGGTAGGCTTGTGCAATTCGTTTCGTAACTAATCGAAATTCGTCCGAATTTAGCAACTTTCGGACATTCAGAAGCATTTGAATTTCCGAACAAAGCAATTACGAATAAAACCGAATCCGAAATAAATTATACCGCAAAATAGCGAATGCCCGAATGTCTTCGGCATAATTCGTTATGAAAAAAGTTACGAATGTACGAATCCATACGAAGCACAATAACACTGTCATGAAGGGCAACCTTACCTACAAGTTGGCGACGCTTCGGCGCGTGCGCATGTGCGCAATAATGACACTTCGGCACGCGGGTGCAAGCCTGCGCAATAGCGGTGCATCGGAGTTCGCGTGTGCGCGTATGCACGGTAACGGCGCGCTGGCGTGCGCTGGTACGCGCGGGAGCACGTGATGACACTTCTTGGCGCCAATCTGGGGCTATTTGAAGGGGCTTAGGCCTGGGCATCTTGCTGTCTGGTCTACAGCATTCCCGAGACCCACCTGCTATCTGATAGTTCCCTACTGATCAGTTCCTGTAAACGGGCTTGTTCCTGACTCTTCCTGCCTTCTGCCTGCCCGCTGACCCCCGGCTTGTTGACCTTGCTTCCGCCTGCTCCTTCTGTCTCCTGCTGCCTGCCCTTAACCGACCCGGATTGAATAACGACTCTGCCTCTGCCTCTTGGACTGCACCTGATCTGCCAGCCAGTGGATGACCCGGCCTGCTTGGACCTGTCTGTGCTCGGAACTATAGGACACCTCCCCGCTGTCTGCTGCCTTCCTCCTCAGTTCCTGTGTGCCAAGCCTGCCTGCCTTTCCAGCGTCCCTACTGTCGCTGACGCCTGCACAGAACTTCCTGAAAGTCCAGCTCCATCTCCGCACCAGTGTTCCTGAAGGCACTTGTGCGACTCTGCACTCCCGAGCTCCCTGTTCCCACCTTCAGGGGTTCCAGAGTAAGAGGTGCAAAAGAGGCCGCTCCCTGCATCCCAGGCTCATCACCAGGTACGTGACAGTACCAGACAGCCATGTCCGAGCCTGCGCAGGGAGCGAACCCAATGGAGGAACTTTGCCGACACCTGGATGGGCTAACCCAGGCCGTCAGAAGTCTGCAAGAAGGTTACACCCGACTGGAGGGCCGAGTCCAGGCCCTATCCTCCTCAGCTTCCTCCGCTTCTGGGACTTCCGCTTCTCCTTCGGTGGTCATGTTGCCGCCTGAACCTAAGATACCCACGCCTGAGCGATTCTCAGGGGAGCGGAGCAGATACAGAGCTTTTCGGAACGCCTGCGAGCTCTTCTTTGCCTTGCAACCACGGACCTTTTCACTAGAGTCCACCAAAGTGGGGTTCGTGATTTCCCTCCTGTCTGGTGAGCCTCAAGCCTGGCTCACCGCCTCTTGGAGCATAAAGACGTTTCACTTATTACCCTGGACACCTTCTTCCAAGCCATGTCCAAACTTTATGAGGATCCGCACCAGGCCGCCACTGCCGAAGCAACCCTGCATGCCCTTCAGCAAGGCCACAGACCGGCCGAGGATTACGTTTCCGAATTCAGGAGATGGAGCTCAGACACTAATTGGAATGATGCTGCTCTTTGTTATCAATTCCGATTGGGACTCTCTGAACCACTCAAAGATGAACAGGCACGTGTAGGTGTGCCCGGAACTTTGGACGCTCTGATCAACCTGACCATCCAGATTGACCGACGCTTACGTGAATGTAGGACTGAACGAGCCACCGGGCCTTCTCGCCCGGTTTGGATGTTGCCCCGGGTACCCAGCTCTGCCAACCCAGCTCCTTCATTTCCAGTTACGGCCTCCTCTGACAGCCCAGAACCCATGCAGCTGGGACTCCTCCATCCCTCACTCACCCCTGAGGAACGTCAACGTAGGCGAACCCTTAACCTCTGTCTATACTGCGGAGAACCCGGACACTATGTACGGACCTGCCCTGTGAAAATCCGTAAGTGCCTCTGCATGTCGTCTGTGCATTTACCCCTTATACCCAGTAATTCAGCTCACCCGGCGATTCCCATTCTTTTGCAGCTCCCAGGAGGGAATATTCAAGTCAGCGCTATCATTGACTCCGGGGCCTGCAGTTGCTTCCTGGACTTAGCGTTTGCCACCACCCATCACATTCCTCTGCGCCCTCGAGTTAAAGGGCTTTCAGTATACCTCGCCGATGGATCTACCCTTAAATCCGGACCAGTCACACAGGAGACCCTACCGTTGGCCACAACCATTGCCAGTACCCATCAGGAGTTACTATGCCTAGACGTCATCAAGTCTCCGCTGTTCCCCATCATTCTGGGCATGCCCTGGTTACAGGCCCACAACCCGCAAATTAATTGGACATCAGGAGAAGTCAGTTTCGGTTCCCCCTACTGCCGTCAGCATTGTCTGCAGGAAGTTCCGAATACTCCTTCTTCTCTGCTTTGCATGGACTCTGATGCTGAGGTCCGCCAGTCAGTTCCTGAAGCATATCATAACTTCCTGGACGTTTTCAGCAAGAAAGGGGCTGAGACTCTTCCCCCACACATGCGTTACGACTGCCCGATTGAGCTTCTCCCCGGGGCTGAAATCCCCTTTGGCAGGATTTTTCCCCTCACAGAACTTGAACTCGAGACCCTCAAGGTTTATGTTGATGATAACCTTAAGAAAGGGTTCATCCATCCTTCTACGTCACCGGCAAGGGCAGGGATTTTCTTCTTTGAGAAAAAGGACCATTCCCTTCGCCCTTGTGTGGATTACAGAGAGCTCAACAAAGTGACTATAAAGAATCGGTACCCCCTTCCTTTAGTACCGGAATTGTTTCAAAGACTAGGATCCGCAGTCATTTTCACAAAACTGGACCTCCGTGGGGCCTATAACCTGGTGTGGATCCAAAGCGGCGATGAGTGGAAAACTGCCTTTCGGACTCGCTTCGGGCACTTCGAATACTTAGTCATGCCCTTCGGACTTTGCAATGCCCCGGCTACGTTCCAACATTTTGTAAACAACATTTTTAGAGACTACCTTGATCTTTTTGTTATTTACCTGGACGACATCCTCATCTATTCCCCCTCTTTGGAGAAACACCAGGAACACGTTCTGAATGTGCTCGCACGGCTTCGAATGCACGGGTTATACGCAAAACCCGAAAAATGCGAGTTCGAACGCCAAAGCATTCAATTCCTTGGACTGGTCATCTCGGTGGAAGGTATCACGATGGACTCCCAGAAAGTGGCTGCAATTCTTGACTGGCTGGTACCTGTAGATAGGAAAGGCATACAGCGCTTCATTGGATTCGCAAACTTTTATAGGAAGTTCGTCAGGGGGTTCTCTTCCATCATCACCCCATTAACCAACCTAACCAAACAGACTGTCCGGTTCCAGTGGTCTTCAGAAGCCCAAACAGCCTTCGAGACCCTTAAGAGATTATTTACCTCTGCATCTGTTCTGAGGCACCCTGATGCGGCTCTACCTTACATACTGGAGGTGGACGCCTCGGAAACGGCAGTTGGGGCGGTTCTCTCCCAAAGACAGGGGCCCAAGGCTCTCTTACATCCGGTCGCCTTTTTCTCCCGTAAGCTGTCAGATTCGGAGAAGAACTATGATGTGGGAGACCGGAAGCTACTGGCAATCAAAGCCACCCTGGAGGAATGGCGGTACCTCCTGGAAGGAGCAGCGCATCCGATCCTAGTCTATACAGATCACAAGAATCTGGAGTATCTAAGAGTGGCAAAAAGACTGAAACCCCAGCAGGCCAGGTGGGCACTTTTTTTCACACGTTTCTCTTTCCATATAACGTATAGACCAGGATCGAAGATTACCAAACCCGATGCTCTCTCACGAATGTTCTGTGACCCTGAAACACCTGCCCTTCCGGATACCATCTTGTCACCAGGAAATTTTCTCTTGCTTCAAGAGGACCTGCTATCTCGGATCAAGCAAGCATCCAAGATCTCTCCCTCACCTGGGACAGAGTTACGGCTCAAGGATGGACTTTTATGGTACAAAGACAAAATCTTTGTACCAGAGGACTTGCGAGTCGCGGTCCTTAGTTCCTGCCACGATAACAAACTGGCTGGGCACTTCGGGGTACTCAAGACCTCTGAACTCCTACAAACGCATGTTCTGGTGGCCGCAACTGTCAAAGGACTGTAGGAGCTATGTGGAGTTGTGCACCACATGTATCAGAAACAAGGGAAGTAAGTCCAGAGCCTGGGGTCTGTTGAAACCATTGCCCGTACCCGAGAGGCCATGGAGGATGATTTCCATGGACTTCATCGTAGAGCTTCCCCCCTCAGGACTTTTCACCCCTATCTTTGTGGTTGTGGATAGACTGTCAAAAATGGCACACTTCTTGCCCATGAGGGGTACGCCTTCCGCTCCTGAGACAGCTAAAATTTTTGTCAAAGAAATCGTAAGGCTCCATGGCATCCCTGCGAACATCGTGTCGGATCGAGGGGTGCAATTCACTTCCAGGTTCTGGAAGGCCCTGTGTGAAGCCCTTGGGATTAAATTGTCCTTCTCGTCTGCCTACCATCCACAATCAAATGGCCAGAAGGAACGGACGAATCAAACACTTAAGCAATACCTACGCTGCTTTTCCTCATTCTCGCAGGAAGATTGGGTACCTCTGCTGCCGCTGGCCGAGTTCGCATACAATAATTCGGTCCACTCTGCCACGAAGCAATCCCCGTTCTATGCAAACTACGGCTTTCACCCCTCATTCTTGTCCAACTGTATCCCGGAGTCTGCCGTACCTGCTGTCCAGGAGACATTGGATTTTTTCAGAACAAACAATGAATTATTACGAGACACAATGACTAAGACACAGGAATATAATAAAGAAGTGTTCGACAAAAAAAAAAAAAAAGGGGGAACTCAATCTGGAACCCGGAGATCAGGTGTGGTTATCTACAATGAACCTTAAACTTGCCTGTCCCTCAAAGAAATTGGGCCCCAAGTTCGTGGGTCCTTTCCCCGTCAGGAGACGGATTAACAGTGTGGCCTATGAATTGGAGCTGCCAGAGTCGTTCCGGATCCATCCGGTTTTTCATGTTGCCCTACTTAAACCTACTGTTCCTGACCCCTTCTCGGGACGTGACACCGGCCCTCCCGAACCAATCTTGGTCGACGGTGAAGAGGAGTTTGAGGTGGAATCCATTGTAGATTGTAGGAAGAGGCGCAACCAAGTCCAATTTCTTGTAAAATGGAAGGGATATGGCCCTGAGGAGAACTCATGGGAACCCGAGTGCAACATCCATGCCAAAAGATTGGTTCAGTCCTTTAAAGACTCTCATCCAGTTAAGGTGGCCCAGTTGGGCATCCGGAGGCTGCCCATTGGAGGGGGGCAATGTCATGAAGGGCAACCTTACCTACAAGTTGGCGACGCTTCGGCGCACGCGCGTGCGGTGTGCGCAATAATGACACTTCGGCGCTCGCGGGTGCAAGCCTGCGCAATAGTGGTGCATCGGCTTTCGCGCGTGTGCGCATATGCATTGTAACGGCGCTTGCGGGCGTACGCGGGTGCGCGCGGGAGCGCGCGATGACACTTTTTGGCGCCAATCTGGGGCTATTTGAAGGGGCTTAGGCCTGGGCTCCTTGCTGTCTGGTCTACAGCGTTCCGGAGACCCACCTGCTATCTGATAGTTCCCTACTGATCAGTTCCTGTGACCCGGCTTGTTCCTGACTCTTCCTGCCTTCTGCCTGCCCGCTGACCCCCGGCTTGTTGACCTTGCTTCCGCCTGCTCCTTCTGTCTCCTGCTGCCTGCCCATTACCGACCCGGATTGAATAACGACTCTGCCTCTGCCTCTTGAAATGCATCTGATCTGCCAGCCAGTGGATGACCCGGCCTGCTTGGACCTGTCTGTGCTCGGAACTATAGGACACCTCCCCGCTGTCTGCTGCCTTCCTCCTCAGTTCCTGTGTGCCAAGCCTGCCTGCCTTTCCAGCGTCCCTACTGTCGCTGACGCCTGCACAGAGCTTCCTGAAAGTCCAGCTCCATCTCCGCACCAGTGTTCCTGACAGGCACTTGTGCGACTCTGCACTCCCGAGCTCCCTGTTCCTACCTTCAGGGGTTCCGGAGTAAGAGGTGCAAAAGAGGCCGCTCCCTGCATCCCAGGCTCATCACCAGGTACGTGACAAACACTCACTCTGCTCTGCTCTCTGCTTCTCCCTCACCGTGCTGAACTCCCTCTCAAAATGGTGTACAGGGGCGGAGGCTATAGCCGCATGTAAAAAACGAAAGTAAAATACGAGATTTCTAATCCATTTGAAGCACAATAACACTCTGCTCTGCTCTCTGCTTCTCCCTCACCATGCTGAACCCTCTCAAAATGGTGTACAGGGGCGGAGGCTATAGCCGCATATAAAAAACGAAAGTAAAATACGAGATTTTGAATCGTTACAAATAACCGCTATGTATTTAGAAAAGTACAAATCCATTCGAAGCACATTAGGCATAATAGGCAGCGTCGTTGTGAGAGAGACACGGAAAATTACAAATCAACTAGCCCAAAAAAAGTTACGAAAGTAGGAGTTGTGTCCAGAATCAACGAAAAACAATGTACCCTACCGAAAGTACGAATTGTAAATCAACTAAAAATTCTACGAAAAATGACGCTTGCAAAAATACGAATTAGTCCGAACACAAAAAATCCCGTCTAGCAAAATTACGAATGATTACGAATCAACAGGACCGAAAAGAGACGAACCGAAACTAAACAAATTTTTCCGTTGTGCACAAGAAACAAAC
Organism: Rana muscosa; assembly: GCA_029206835.1. Taxonomy (NCBI): domain Eukaryota; kingdom Metazoa; phylum Chordata; class Amphibia; order Anura; family Ranidae; genus Rana; species Rana muscosa. Next base: position 80,889,410 of record CM055119.1, on the reverse strand, counting down.
CGAAACTAAACAAATTTTTCCGTTGTCCACAAGTCTAGTGTGGGGCTCCCTCAATACATGAAAGAGAAGCAAAATATTCTCTAGTCAGTCTTTGCTCCTATGTGATGTAAGTGCAGCTTGAAGCCTGACATGTTTGGAGTGCAAGTCCAGGCCTGTCAAGCATACATGTCTGAAAGTTATAGATTGTGGGACGGAACTAGTCCCCGTCTGGTGTGTCTGAGCTGAGCAAGTAATGGACTATTTAGGAGTTAACAACAGGTCCAGCTGAGTAACTGATAGAACCATTTAGGCAGAGAGACTTAGGCAGCTCTGTCCTAATATCTAACTCCATCTTTCTGACCATGTTTAAAGCGGAGCTCCAGTCTCTTTAGTAAAATTTGAAAGTCAACAGCTACAAAAACTGTAGCTGCTGACTTTTATTAAACAGCCACTCACCTGTCTCATGGTCCAGCGGTGTACTCACCCCAGCTGTTGTTTTGTTTTTTGGAGGGGCTTGCTAAAACCCCTGTTAGCTTTTTTTTGTCTATTTCCCTGTTGCAGATTTCCCCTTATTTCCTGCCTGGTAAAACATAACAGAAAGTGATGAAAAATCTCCCTGAATAGCAGTAAAACCTGCCAGGGGTCCTAACTAGGGGTCGACCGATTATCGGTGTGGCCGATATTCACTTTTTTTGAAGCATCGGTATCGGTCACAAGCAGCGGGAGGGGACATCCCCCCCTTCCGCCTGGAGACCCGAGCGACCAGCCGGCACGTCCGCCGGCTGACCGAAGACCCGAACAAAGCAGATCGGCTTTGTTCGGGTCTCGAATCTAGTAACCCAGAAGCAATGTTATGACATCAGTTCCGGATTACTGGCATCCTAAATGCGCCAGTTTTAAAAAATAAAAAGTATTCAAAAACGCAGATCTTGACGTTTTGAATACTTTTAAGTGCAGAGGAGGGGTTTGGGATCATATAGACCCCATATCCCTCCATAAAGAGTACCTGTCCTGCATATTACTGTCACAAGGGCTGTTTACATTCCTTGTGACAGCAATAACAGTGATAAAAATATTTTTTTGAGATTTTAAATCTACAGAATATCAGCACCTGATATTGGCTATCGGCCTGAAAGGCAGCCGAAAAAGCCGTATCGTATCGGCCCTAAAAAAAACTATATCAGTCGACCCTTAGTCCTAACTATTTATCCATCTATAACTAAAAAAATGTTTTGTCTACAAAATGTTAAGCTCCAAAGACTCCAAAGCAAGCAGAGAGACATACTGTATATTACAATGAATGAAGCAAAAAAAGCAACAAAAATAAGCAGCGTTATGCAGAAAGAACATCTTGGGACACTGCACCCTCCACACTATGGCCTGCATTTTGTGAATGAGAAGTAAGGCCCCATGCACGTTGAGTGTCCCTCCCAGCATTTTAGTTTACAGGTACTAGAGAAAGATATGGGAGGTAGGGGCTCGTTCACACGTGCGTTGCCACATTTAAGCAGTGTTTTTAAAGCTTTTTACCAGCCCTTTAATGCCTGCCATGAATATTACAATGTGAAAAATTAAGTAGCATGTTTCTTTCATGAGGCATTGACACTTGTCAGCCACCTCCATTAATTGCAATGGTATCGTGCCGTAACTAGGGATGAGCTTCGTGTTCGAGTCGAACATACGTTCGACTCGAACATCGGCTGTTCGATCGTTCGACGAAGATCGAACGATTTGGGCCGTTCGCGCCAAATTCGAGTGACGCGAACGGCCCACAATGCACTACGCCATCGCAGTGTCATCCAGGCACTGTGATTGGCCAAGCATGCACTGTGACCCCGCATGCTTGGCCAATCACAGCGCCGGCAGCGAGGAGAGCAATGATTGCCCACAGGCAGGATGCCTGTGGCCAATTATTGCTGATGGGGTTTAGTACACGCCCCACACTATAAAAGGCCGCCAGCGCGGCGGCCTTGTGTAGTGTGTTCCGGAGCAGGGAAAGAGAAGCATAGGCAGGGACAGTGTCATTTTTTTTCCTTTACTAATCCTGGATTCCTTGTGTTTAGGGACAAATAAGGATAGGTAGGGAGAGTGTCAGTGACAGTGTGCTATTCTGTGCTAATCCTTGTTTGTAGGGACAGAGAGGTACAGTGAGGGAAACTGACAGTGTGCTATTGTGTTCTAAAACTATTTTGCTGAACCATATTTTCAATCCTTGAGTTGAGGGACAGAGAGCTACAGTGAGGGAAAGTGTCAGTGTGCTATTGTGTTCTAAAACTATTTTGCTGAACCATATTTTCAATCCTTGAGTTGAGGGACAGAGAGCTATAGTGAGGGAAAGTGTCAGTGTGCTATTGTGTTCTAAAACTATTTTGCTGAACCATATTTTCAATCCTTGAGTTGAGGGACAGAGAGCTACAGTGAGTGAAACTGACAGTGTGCTATTCTGTTCTAAATCAATTTTGCTGTTCCATATTTTCAATCCTTGAGTTGAGGGACAGAGAGCTACAGTGAGGGAAAGTGTCAGTGTGCTATTGTGTTCTAAATCAATTTTGCTGTTCCATATTTTCAATCCTTGAGTTGAGGGACAGAGAGGTACAGTGAGGGAAAGTGTCAGTGTGCTATTCTGTTCTAAAACTATTTTGCTGAACCATATTTTCAATCCTTGAGTTGAGGGACAGAGAGCTACAGTGAGGGAAAGTGTCAGTGTGCTATTGTGTTCTAAAACTATTTTGCTGAACCATATTTTCAATCCTTGAGTTGAGGGACAGAGAGCTACAGTGAGGGAAAGTGTCAGTGTGCTATTGTGTTCTAAAACTATTTTGCTGAACCATATTTTCAATCCTTGAGTTGAGGGACAGAGAGCTACAGTGAGGGAAAGTGTCAGTGTGCTATTGTGTTCTAAAACTATTTTGCTGAACCATATTTTCAATCCTTGAGTTGAGGGACAGAGAGCTACAGTGAGTGAAACTGACAGTGTGCTATTCTGTTCTAAATCAATTTTGCTGTTCCATATTTTCAATCCTTGAGTTGAGGGACAGAGAGGTACAGTGAGGGAAACTGACAGTGTGCTATTCTGTTCTAAAACTATTTTGCTGAACCATATTTTCAATCCTTGAGTTGAGGGACAGAGAGCTACAGTGAGGGAAAGTGTCAGTGTGCTATTGTGTTCTAAAACTATTTTGCTGAACCATATTTTCAATCCTTGAGTTGAGGGACAGAGAGCTACAGTGAGTGAAACTGACAGTGTGCTATTCTGTTCTAAATCAATTTTGCTGTTCCATATTTTCAATCCTTGAGTTGAGGGACAGAGAGCTACAGTGAGGGAAAGTGTCAGTGTGCTATTGTGTTCTAAATCAATTTTGCTGTTCCATATTTTCAATCCTTGAGTTGAGGGACAGAGAGGTACAGTGAGGGAAACTGACAGTGTGCTATTGTGTTCTAAAACTATTTTGCTGAACCATATTTTCAATCCTTGAGTTGAGGGACAGAGAGCTACAGTGAGTGAAACTGACAGTGTGCTATTCTGTTCTAAATCAATTTTGCTGTTCCATATTTTCAATCCTTGAGTTGAGGGACAGAGAGCTACAGTGAGGGAAAGTGTCAGTGTGCTATTGTGTTCTAAAACTATTTTGCTGAACCATATTTTCAATCCTTGAGTTGAGGGACAGAGAGCTACAGTGAGGGAAAGTGTCAGTGTGCTATTGTGTTCTAAAACTATTTTGCTGAACCATATTTTCAATCCTTGAGTTGAGGGACAGAGAGCTACAGTGAGTGAAACTGACAGTGTGCTATTCTGTTCTAAATCAATTTTGCTGTTCCATATTTTCAATCCTTGAGTTGAGGGACAGAGAGGTACAGTGAGGGAAACTGACAGTGTGCTATTCTGTTCTAAAACTATTTTGCTGAACCATATTTTCAATCCTTGAGTTGAGGGACAGAGAGCTACAGTGAGGGAAAGTGTCAGTGTGCTATTGTGTTCTAAAACTATTTTGCTGAACCATATTTTCAATCCTTGAGTTGAGGGACAGAGAGCTACAGTGAGTGAAACTGACAGTGTGCTATTCTGTTCTAAATCAATTTTGCTGTTCCATATTGTGAGGGGGTTGGCTCGGCAGCGGGTGTGTGTGACCCCCGAGATGGGCTCCCCACACAAAAACAGGCCCAGCAAACGGAGGTTGTGGTTTTCAAAATCAAAAAGGTGCGGTTTATTTTCTATTTACAGTGACAAAACACAGCAAAGAAAAAGAAACATAAACAAAATAAATCCTGGTCAACTTGACCTCTGACTAAACATACAGGTTTCCTAACTAACAACTGGGATCAGCCTAGTGCTGTCCTAGTCCCTAAGTCCCTGGTTTTAAATGTCCAAGCAAATAGCCACACAGGCTTTGTCTCACCGCACAGGGGTTCACTCTCCCTAGACAGTCCACACAGGTCTGGGTCCAGGCATGAGATAACATCTAATGAAGCTGGGAGTTTTTATAGAGGCCTTAAACGAACTGACAGGCTTCAGCTGGTCTCATCAACTCCCTGCCTGCACGACGCCCAGCCCTCTCCCTAGAGGTATGAGTCATCCATGAGCCCACTAGCCTTATACAACTCTCCACCTAGTTGTATAAGTCGGCGTAAAGCCTGAATCTGGGCGAAATATATCTAACCCCCTGGATGCAACCAGGTGACTTTACCTTCCTGCTGTCACAATATTTTCAATCCTTGAGTTGAGGGACAGAGAGCTACAGTGAGGGAAAGTGTCAGTGTGCTATTGTGTTGTAAAACTATTTTGCTGAACCATATTTTCAATCCTTGAGTTGAGGGACAGAGAGGTACAGTGAGTGAAACTGACAGTGTGCTATTCTGTTCTAAATCAATTTTGCTGAACCATATTTTCAATCCTTGAGTTGAGGGACAGAGAGGTACAGTGAGGGAAACTGACAGTGTGCTATTCTGTTCTAAAACTATTTTGCTGAACCATATTTTCAATCCTTGAGTTGAGGGACAGAGAGCTACAGTGAGGGAAAGTGTCAGTGTGCTATTGTGTTCTAAAACTATTTTGCTGAACCATATTTTCAATCCTTGAGTTGAGGGACAGAGAGCTACAGTGAGGGAAAGTGTCAGTGTGCTATTGTGTTCTAAAACTATTTTGCTGAACCATATTTTCAATCCTTGAGTTGTGGGACAGAGAGCTACAGTGAGGGAAAGTGTCAGTGTGCTATTGTGTTCTAAAACTATTTTGCTGAACCATATTTTCAATCCTTGAGTTGAGGGACAGAGAGCTACAGTTAGTGAAACTGACAGTGTGCTATTCTGTTCTAAATCAATTTTGCTGTTCCATATTTTCAATCCTTGAGTTGAGGGACAGAGAGGTACAGTGAGGGAAACTGACAGTGTGCTATTCTGTTCTAAAACTATTTTGCTGAACCATATTTTCAATCCTTGAGTTGAGGGACAGAGAGCTACAGTGAGGGAAAGTGTCAGTGTGCTATTGTGTTCTAAAACTATTTTGCTGAACCATATTTTCAATCCTTGAGTTGAGGGACAGAGAGCTACAGTGAGGGAAAGTGTCAGTGTGCTATTGTGTTCTAAAACTATTTTGCTGAACCATATTTTCAATCCTTGAGTTGAGGGACAGAGAGCTACAGTGAGGGAAAGTGTCAGTGTGCTATTGTGTTCTAAAACTATTTTGCTGAACCATATTTTCAATCCTTGAGTTGAGGGACAGAGAGCTACAGTGAGGGAAAGTGTCAGTGTGCTATTCTGTTCTAAAACTATTTTGCTGAACCATATTTTCAATCCTTGAGTTGAGGGACAGAGAGCTACAGTGAGGGAAAGTGTCAGTGTGCTATTGTGTTCTAAAACTATTTTGCTGAACCATATTTTCAATCCTTGAGTTGAGGGACAGAGAGCTACAGTGAGTGAAACTGACAGTGTGCTATTCTGTTCTAAATCAATTTTGCTGTTCCATATTTTCAATCCTTGAGTTGAGGGACAGAGAGGTACAGTGAGGGAAACTGACAGTGTGCTATTCTGTTCTAAAACTATTTTGCTGAACCATATTTTCAATCCTTGAGTTGAGGGACAGAGAGCTACAGTGAGGGAAAGTGTCAGTGTGCTATTGTGTTCTAAAACTATTTTGCTGAACCATATTTTCAATCCTTGAGTTGAGGGACAGAGAGCTACAGTGAGGGAAAGTGTCAGTGTGCTATTGTGTTCTAAAACTATTTTGCTGAACCATATTTTCAATCCTTGAGTTGAGGGACAGAGAGCTACAGTGAGGGAAAGTGTCAGTGTGCTATTGTGTTCTAAAACTATTTTGCTGAACCATATTTTCAATCCTTGAGTTGAGGGACAGAGAGCTACAGTGAGTGAAACTGACAGTGTGCTATTCTGTTCTAAATCAATTTTGCTGTTCCATATTGTGAGGGGGTTGGCTCGGCAGCGGGTGTGTGTGACCCCCGAGATGGGCTCCCCACACAAAAACAGGCCCAGCAAACGGAGGTTGTGGTTTTCAAAATCAAAAAGGTGCGGTTTATTTTCTATTTACAGTGACAAAACACAGCAAAGAAAAAGAAACATAAACAAAATAAATCCTGGTCAACTTGACCTCTGACTAAACATACAGGTTTCCTAACTAACAACTGGGATCAGCCTAGTGCTGTCCTAGTCCCTAAGTCCCTGGTTTTAAATGTCCAAGCAAATAGCCACACAGGCTTTGTCTCACCGCACAGGGGTTCACTCTCCCTAGACAGTCCACACAGGTCTGGGTCCAGGCATGAGATAACATCTAATGAAGCTGGGAGTTTTTATAGAGGCCTTAAACGAACTGACAGGCTTCAGCTGGTCTCATCAACTCCCTGCCTGCACGACGCCCAGCCCTCTCCCTAGAGGTATGAGTCATCCATGAGCCCACTAGCCTTATACAACTCTCCACCTAGTTGTATAAGTCGGCGTAAAGCCTGAATCTGGGCGAAATATATCTAACCCCCTGGATGCAACCAGGTGACTTTACCTTCCTGCTGTCACAATATTTTCAATCCTTGAGTTGAGGGACAGAGAGCTACAGTGAGGGAAAGTGTCAGTGTGCTATTGTGTTGTAAAACTATTTTGCTGAACCATATTTTCAATCCTTGAGTTGAGGGACAGAGAGGTACAGTGAGTGAAACTGACAGTGTGCTATTCTGTTCTAAATCAATTTTGCTGAACCATATTTTCAATCCTTGAGTTGAGGGACAGAGAGGTACAGTGAGGGAAACTGACAGTGTGCTATTCTGTTCTAAAACTATTTTGCTGAACCATATTTTCAATCCTTGAGTTGAGGGACAGAGAGCTACAGTGAGGGAAAGTGTCAGTGTGCTATTGTGTTCTAAAACTATTTTGCTGAACCATATTTTCAATCCTTGAGTTGAGGGACAGAGAGCTACAGTGAGGGAAAGTGTCAGTGTGCTATTGTGTTCTAAAACTATTTTGCTGAACCATATTTTCAATCCTTGAGTTGTGGGACAGAGAGCTACAGTGAGGGAAAGTGTCAGTGTGCTATTGTGTTCTAAAACTATTTTGCTGAACCATATTTTCAATCCTTGAGTTGAGGGACAGAGAGCTACAGTTAGTGAAACTGACAGTGTGCTATTCTGTTCTAAATCAATTTTGCTGTTCCATATTTTCAATCCTTGAGTTGAGGGACAGAGAGGTACAGTGAGGGAAACTGACAGTGTGCTATTCTGTTCTAAAACTATTTTGCTGAACCATATTTTCAATCCTTGAGTTGAGGGACAGAGAGCTACAGTGAGGGAAAGTGTCAGTGTGCTATTGTGTTCTAAAACTATTTTGCTGAACCATATTTTCAATCCTTGAGTTGAGGGACAGAGAGCTACAGTGAGGGAAAGTGTCAGTGTGCTATTGTGTTCTAAAACTATTTTGCTCAACCATATTTTCAATCCTTGAGTTGAGGGACAGAGAGCTACAGTGAGGGAAAGTGTCAGTGTGCTATTGTGTTCTAAAACTATTTTGCTGAACCATATTTTCAATCCTTGAGTTGAGGGACAGAGAGCTACAGTGAGTGAAACTGACAGTGTGCTATTCTGTTCTAAATCAATTTTGCTGTTCCATATTTTCAATCCTTGAGTTGAGGGACAGAGAGCTACAGTGAGGGAAAGTGTCAGTGTGCTATTGTGTTCTAAAACTATTTTGCTGAACCATATTTTCAATCCTTGAGTTGAGGGACAGAGAGCTACAGTGAGGGAAAGTGTCAGTGTGCTATTCTGTTCTAAAACTATTTTGCTGAACCATATTTTCAATCCTTGAGTTGAGGGACAGAGAGCTACAGTGAGGGAAAGTGTCAGTGTGCTATTGTGTTCTAAAACTATTTTGCTGAACCATATTTTCAATCCTTGAGTTGAGGGACAGAGAGCTACAGTGAGTGAAACTGACAGTGTGCTATTCTGTTCTAAATCAATTTTGCTGTTCCATATTTTCAATCCTTGAGTTGAGGGACAGAGAGGTACAGTGAGGGAAACTGACAGTGTGCTATTCTGTTCTAAAACTATTTTGCTGAACCATATTTTCAATCCTTGAGTTGAGGGACAGAGAGCTACAGTGAGGGAAAGTGTCAGTGTGCTATTGTGTTCTAAAACTATTTTGCTGAACCATATTTTCAATCCTTGAGTTGAGGGACAGAGAGCTACAGTGAGTGAAACTGACAGTGTGCTATTCTGTTCTAAATCAATTTTGCTGTTCCATATTTTCAATCCTTGAGTTGAGGGACAGAGAGCTACAGTGAGGGAAAGTGTCAGTGTGCTATTGTGTTGTAAAACTATTTTGCTGAACCATATTTTCAATCCTTGAGTTGAGGGACAGAGAGGTACAGTGAGTGAAACTGACAGTGTGCTATTCTGTTCTAAATCAATTTTGCTGAACCATATTTTCAATCCTTGAGTTGAGGGACAGAGAGGTACAGTGAGGGAAACTGACAGTGTGCTATTCTGTTCTAAAACTATTTTGCTGAACCATATTTTCAATCCTTGAGTTGAGGGACAGAGAGCTACAGTGAGGGAAAGTGTCAGTGTGCTATTGTGTTCTAAAACTATTTTGCTGAACCATATTTTCAATCCTTGAGTTGAGGGACAGAGAGCTACAGTGAGGGAAAGTGTCAGTGTGCTATTGTGTTCTAAAACTATTTTGCTGAACCATATTTTCAATCCTTGAGTTGAGGGACAGAGAGCTACAGTGAGGGAAAGTGTCAGTGTGCTATTGTGTTCTAAAACTATTTTGCTGAACCATATTTTCAATCCTTGAGTTGAGGGACAGAGAGCTACAGTTAGTGAAACTGACAGTGTGCTATTCTGTTCTAAATCAATTTTGCTGTTCCATATTTTCAATCCTTGAGTTGAGGGACAGAGAGGTACAGTGAGGGAAACTGACAGTGTGCTATTCTGTTCTAAAACTATTTTGCTGAACCATATTTTCAATCCTTGAGTTGAGGGACAGAGAGCTACAGTGAGGGAAAGTGTCAGTGTGCTATTGTGTTCTAAAACTATTTTGCTGAACCATATTTTCAATCCTTGAGTTGAGGGACAGAGAGCTACAGTGAGGGAAAGTGTCAGTGTGCTATTGTGTTCTAAAACTATTTTGCTGAACCATATTTTCAATCCTTGAGTTGAGGGACAGAGAGCTACAGTGAGGGAAAGTGTCAGTGTGCTATTGTGTTCTAAAACTATTTTGCTGAACCATATTTTCAATCCTTGAGTTGAGGGACAGAGAGGTACAGTGAGTGAAACTGACAGTGTGCTATTCTGTTCTAAATCAATTTTGCTGTTCCATATTTTCAATCCTTGAGTTGAGGGACAGAGAGGTACAGTGAGGGAAACTGACAGTGTGCTATTCTGTTCTAAAACTATTTTGCTGTTCCATATTTTCAATCCCTGAGTTGAGGGACAGAGAAGGACACTCGTAGAAATTATCAGTGTGCTATTCTGTGCTAAATCTTGTTTGTAGGGAGGGACAGAGTAGGACAGTGAGGGAAAGTGTCAGTGTGCTATTCTGTTCTAAAACTTTTTTGCTGAACCATATTTTCAATCCTTGTGTTTAGGGACAGAGAAGGATAGGCAGGGGACAGTGTCAGTGTCATTGTTGCTAAGCCTCCTGCACAATATACACCTGAAGGTAGCCCTTATTGCTGTTTTTCCCATCTCCCTGCAGGCCATCCATTAAAATGTCTGGAAGGCAACCAAGGAGAGGCAGACAGTCAGGAGGCAAAAAAAGAGGGCAAGCAGGCTCTGTGTCTGGGGGCAACAGTGCTGGTCGTGTATGCGGTGCATTGTCATCAGCACATGGCCATGGGACACGCTTGTCCTTGTTTTCGGCAGCTGGACATGTTGAGCCACATCATGCCGAAGACTTGGTAGAGTGGATGACCAAGCCCACCTCATCCTCCTCATCCTCTCTCACCCAGGCTCAGGGTAGTGGCAAAGCAGCTGCCAAAGCGTCCTCTTCTCTGGTATCATTATCTTCATTAGTCAATCCTTCCCTAGACCCACCATGCCCTCCTCCTGAGGAGTCCCCCGAACTGTTTAAACTAGGGTTGTCCCGATACCGATACTAGTATCGGTATCGGGACCGATACCAAGCATTTGCGCGAATACTTGTACTCGCGCAAATGCTCCCGATGCTTCACCCGATACTTTTTTTTTTTTTTTGTGGCCGGAGAGGGCGGGAGGAGTCAGTGGCTAGGGAGGGCAGGAGGGAGTGCGGGCGGAGTCTGGCCGGAGAGGGCGGGAGGAGTCAGTGGCTGGGGAGGGCGGGGAGAGGAAAGTGCGGGCGGAGTCTGGCTGAAGAGGGCGGGCACAGTCGGTGGACAGAGTCCGCGGGCGGAGAGCGAGTCCCTCACCTGCAGTTGAACCTGGTAAGCTGGCAGGGGTTCAGGGCGCAGCCGCATCAGGATCGGTGACCGGTGCTGTCACATTCGGTCGCCGTCAGCGGCTGAACGTCCCCACGCCCATCTTGGTACACTCTGCACTCGGCTGCAGTAAGCAGCAGCAGACATCTTGTTACACCCAGCCCGAGCTATATGGGCTGGGTGTAACAAGATGTCTGCTGTTGCTTACTGCAGCCGAGTGCAGGGTGTACCAAGATGGGCGTTGCAGCAGTTTTTTTTTTTCTTAAATCCTGTGTCATTTCCCCTCACCCCCCGCAGCATTTCAGTGCCAGCCACCTATCAGTACCCACAAGTGCTACCTATCAGTGGAATCAGTGCCATCTACCAGTGCCACCTATCAGGTGGCACTGGTAGATGCCACTGATTGCACTGATAGGTGGCACTTATGGGCACTGATAGGTGGCACTTGTGGGCACTGATAGGTGGTACTTGTGGGCACTGATAGGTGGCACTGATTGCACTGATAGTGCAATCAGTGCCACCTATCAGTGCCCACAAGTGCCACCTATCAGTGCCCACAAGTGCCACCTATCTGTGCAATCAGTGCCACCTTTCTGTGCAATCAGTGCCACCTTTCTGTGCAATCAGTGCCACCTTTCTGTGCAATCAGTACCACCTATCAGTGCCCACAAGTGCCACCTATCTGTGCAATCAGTGCCACCTTTCTGTGCAATCAGTGCCACCTTTCTGTGCAATCAGTACCACCTATCAGTGCCCACAAGTGCCACCTATCAGTGCCCACAAGTGCCACCTATCAGTGCCCACAAGTGCCACCTTTCTGTGCAATCAGTGCCACCTTTCTGTGCAATCAGTGCCACCTTTCTGTGCAATCAGTGCCACCTATCACTGCCCACAAGTGCCACCTATCACTGCCCACAAGTGCCACCTATCAGTGCCCATAAATGCCACCTATCACTGCCCACAAGTGCCACCTATCACTGCCCACAAGTGCCACCTATCACTGCCCATAAATGCCACCTATCAGTGCCCCCAAGTGCCACCTATCAGTGCCACCTATCACTGCCCACAAGTGCCACCTATCACTGCCCACAAGTGCCACCTATCACTGCCCATAAGTGCCACCTATCAGTGCCCATAAGTGCCACCTATCAGTGCCCATAAGTGCCATCGATCCGTGCCCATAAGTGCCACCTATCAGTCCCCATCTTTCAAACTGTCACATGACATTGAAAAAAAGTATCGGTAATCGGTATCGGCGAGTACTTGAAAAAAAGTATCAGTACTTGTACTCGGTCTTAAAAAAGTGGTATCGGGACAACCCTAGTTTAAACACAGTGTTGGGTACATGCGTCAGGAGGATGCCCAGCGTTTGGAAGGATCTGATGATGATACCCAGCTAGAGGAAGGCAGCAGCGTGAGAGCAGAGAGAGGGGATGCTCAAGAAGGACACCAATCTGGCAGTCATGTTCCAGCAGCTGCAGCATACTGCCAGATTGGCTCCAGTGATGAGGAGGGAGGGGATGATGAGGTCACTGACTCCACGTGGGTGCCTAATAGGAGAGAGGAGGAGGAGGAGGATGAGGAGGAGGCACATCTCCAACGAGGCAGGATGCCCTTGAGTGGCCAGCGTATGGGCAGCACACCGACGGAATCACACCGCAGAGCTCCGCCTGTGCAGGGCGCTGCCTCTCATTCAAAAAGTTCTTTGGTGTGGGCCTTTTTTGAGGCGAGTGCATCAGATCGCACAGCTGCTGTTTGCAACATATGTCTCAAGCGTATATCGCGTGGCCAAAACATCAGCCGCTTGGGCACCACATGCTTGATCAGACATATGTTGACCTGCCATGCAGCTCGTTGGCAAGCCTACCTTAAAGACCCACACCAAAGAACAAAGCTGACCTCTTCTTGCACCGCATCAGCTGGGATCTCCAACCCCACTATACCTTCACTCCTCTCTGAAACCTGCTCTGAGAGGAATGAAGGTGTAGAATTAGGTGTGTCACAGGCAAGTACTTGCGGGCACTCTGCTAGCAGTACACCAACGTCCGATTATAGCAGGCAAATTTCCCTGTCCCAGCTGCTGGACTGTCGAAAGAAGTTCACTCCCTGCCATCCACATGCCCAGCGGTTGAATGCTAGCTTGGAAAAAATGCTAGCGCTTCAACTGCTGCCTTTTCAGTTGGTAGACTCGGCCCCCTTCCGTGAGTTTGTGCAATGTGCGGTTCCTCAGTGGCAGGTTCCCAAACGACACTTTTTCGCACGGAAGGCTATTCCGGCTCTCTCCAGGCATGTGGAAGGCAATGTCTTGGCCTCGCTGGACAGGGCGGTCAGCGGTAAGGTGCATATTACCGCTGACTCATGGTCCAGCAGGCATGGACAGGGACGTTACCTTTCTTTCACGGCCCATTGGGTCACTCTTTTGGCAGCTGGGAAGGATGCAGGACAAGGTGCAGTAGTGTTGGAGGTTGTTCCACCCCCACGCCTCCAAAATGCTACTACTGGTTGTGACACACCTCTCTCCTCCACCCCCTCCTCTTCTTCTTCCTCCATGGCCTCTTCCTGTGGTTTGTCCTCGGAACCAGCGGTGCTCCGTAGGCGTTCAAGGGGCTACGCAAGTACGCAGGCAAAAAGATGCCATGCCGTGCTTGCGCTGGTGTGTTTGGGGGACAGGAGCCACACTGGGGCAGAGGTCCTGTCTGCTCTGCAGGGGCAGGCCGAGAGGTGGTTGACGCCACGCCAGCTTAAGCCAGGAATGGTGGTTTGCGACAATGGCACCAACATCCTCTCCGCCCTCCGACAGGGACAACTGACCCATGTGCCCTGTATGGCTCACGTCCTTAACCTGGTGGTGCAGCGGTTCTTGGGCAGGTACCCGGGCTTACAGGATGTCCTGAGGCAGGCCAGGAAAGTCTGTGTGCATTTCCGCAGATCTTATAATGCCAGTGCTCGCCTGGCTGAGCTTCAAAAGGAGTTGAACCTGCCCAAGAACCGCCTTATATGTGACATGCCCACCAGGTGGAACTCAACGTTGGCCATGCTGCAGCGGCTGCACACGCAGCAGAGGGCCATCAATGAGTACCTGTGCGACTATGGCACCAGGACAGGGTCAGGGGAGCTCGGGTTTTTTTCACCACGCCAGTGGGGCATGATCAGGGATGCATGCACTGTCCTGGCACCATTTGAGGAGGCCACGAGGATGGTGAGCAGTGACAGTGCATGCATCAGTGACACTGTACCTCTTGTCCACCTGTTGGAGCACACGCTGCGTGGAATAATGGACAGGGCACTTGAGGCAGAACAGAGGCAGGAAGAGGAGGACTTCCTTGCCTCTCAAGGCCCCCTTTACCCAGACAGTGTTCCTTCTGTCCCACCCATCGCACAGGAAGAGGAGGAGGAGGAGGAGGAGGAGGAGGAGGAGGATTGTGTCAGCATGGAGGTGGAGGCTGGCACTCAGCATCATCAGCAGCAGTCTTTTAGGGATGATTTACAGTCCCAAGAAACCAGTGGACTTGTACGTGGCTGGGAGGAGGTGGCTGCGGATCATGTCGTCCTTAGTGACCCAGAGGACTCCGGACTGAATGCCTCAGCTAACCTACGCTGCATGGCCTCCCTGATCCTGCAAAGTCTGCGGAAGGATCCTCGTATTCTTCGGATCAAGGAGAGGGACCATTACTGGCTGGCCACTCTCCTTGATCCACGGTACAAGGGTAAGGTTGCGGACCTTATCGTACCGTCGCAGAGGGAGCAGAGGATGAGACAACTCCGGGAGGCCTTGCAGAAAGGTCTGTGCAATGCGTTCCCAGAGACTGGGAGGTTACAAACTCCTGGTCCTGGACAACGAGTTGCTGAGGCTTCGGGCAGTCAAAGAAGGAGCGGTGGGGAAGGTGGCCGTCTGACCGATGCGTTCAGACAATTCTTTAGTCCGCAGCCCCAAAGTATGATCGGTTCCAGCAACCATCGCCAGCGTCTGATATACATGGTGCAGGAATACCTAGGGGCAAGGTCAGACTTGGACACCTTCCCCACCGAAAATCCTCTGGCTTACTGGGTCTTGAGGATGGATCACTGGCCAGAGCTTGCACAGTATGCAATTGAGCTACTGGCCTGTCCTGCATCCAGCGTTCTTTCAGAACGCACATTCAGTGCTGCTGGAGGATTTGTCACGGATCACAGGGTGCGCCTGTCCACCGACTCGGTTGATCGACTGACTTTCATCAAGATGAACCAGTCTTGGATCACCACCAGCTACCACACACCAGATGCTGATATAACAGACTAATTGATTTTAAAATGTCACATCCCTTCAAGACTGATGCTGATGCTGAGTGCCTGTGCTGTTATGTTGTCTGGCTATCCTCCTCCTCCTCCTCAATGATACGATTAACGATGATAGCTTGGAAGATCATTTTGGTTTATGGGTGACGCCACCAGTGGCTAAGGCCCAATTTTTCAGCCCCTGTTTAACAGGGGCGTGTAATTAAAATTTTTGATGCAATACTTTGCAACAGGCCTCATTGCTGTGCTCCAAGTACAGTATCTGTGAGGGGTTGCAGTGTTGTGCCACCAGTGCCGAAGGCCCAATTTTTCAGCCCCTGTTCAACAGGGGCATGCAATTATAATTATTGATCTAATAATTCACAGCAGGGCCCATTGCTGCGCCCACCAAGAGTAACTGTCAGGCCTTACAGTGTTGTGCCACCAGCAACACCATCACCACCACCACCACCACCAAAGGCCCAGTTTTTCAGCCCCTGTTCAACAGGGGCATGCAATTATAATTATTGATCTAATAATTCACAGCAGGGACCATTGCTGTGCCCACCAAGAGTAACTGTCAGGCCTTACAGTGTTGTGGCACCAGCAACACCATCACCACCACCACCACCACCAAAGGCCCAGTTTTTCAGCCCCTGTTCAACAGGGGCATGCAATTATAATTATTGATCTAATAATTCACAGCAGGGACCATTGCTGCGCCCACCAAGAGTAACTGTCAGGCCTTACAGTGTTGTGGCACCAGCACCACCATCAAAGGCCCAATTTTTACTACCACTGATCAACAATTATATGTTATTACAATTCCTGATATTATACTTGACAGCAGGGCGTTCCAGCACCCACCAAGAATAACTGTGAGTGCTTTCAGTGTTGTGCCAACACCAACACCTAAGGGGCCAATTTCTGCAGAGTATATACGGAAGGTCCCTACTTTCAAACATCCAACTTACAAACTACTACTACTTGCAAACGGAAGAAGACAACAGGAAGTGAGAGGAAATCTACCCCTTGGAAGGAAAATTCTCTCCTGTAAGAATTAATATGGGAGAAAGGTGTCTCCTCTCTACTGATGCTTTATCACCAATCCTTGTTTCAATACAAACACCACATTTCAAAAACAGTTGTCATTGGGACGCAAAGTGAGGTGAAATGTTCTGAACAGGGGCACAGACAGCAAAAAAAATGTGACAGGGGTGATAACCGTTCCCTATGTTTTCCAAAAAGCTAAAAAAAAGGAATTTGGCATGGAGCTACACTTAAACAATGCAGCTGTTCAAAATTACAAACAGATTCTACATAAGAACAAACCTACAGTCCCTGTCTTGTATGCACTGCCTGTATACGGCTGTTCAGAGTATATAGGGGCTTTTTTATTTTGTGTGCGGGGTTCCCCTTAATATCCATACAAGACCCAAAGGGGCTGGTAATAGGCTGGGGTAGGGGGGGGGGGGGTTGATGGGGTAGCTATGCCATTTTTCCTAAAGATTTTCATCCATATTACCGGGACCAGACATTGCATTAAAGCCGCAAGCAGTTTTAAATGGCTTTTTTTCCTTTAGAAATGTTATTTTGTGCAGGGACAGTTCTAAACACGGGAAACACGTGGCACTTCACAGGCATACTTTAGACACCCCCCAGGTACAATATTTAAAGGAATATTTGACTTTTTTTTTTTCACTTTATGCATCATTAAAATGACTGCTCCCGGAAAACGTCCGTTTTTAAAACTTATTTTTGCATTGATACATGTCCCCTGGTGCAGAACCCGGGTTCCCAAACTCTGTTTCGGACAATAACATGGATAATAGTCGTTATAATTAGCACTTTAGAATCCGAACGTTCGCATCCATTGTATTTAATAGGGTTCTAATGTTCGCGCGAACTTTCGGTCCGTTCGCGGGTTCTGGTGCGAACCGAACCCGGGGGTGTTCGGCTCATCACTAGCCGTAACCACCCTTTAACAGTGCCTATAGCATTTACAGTGCATTAGTGAAGCATTTATCAAGTATCGGCTAGGCAATGGGGGAGAGGCAGTGTATTGAGGTTCTTCTATCCCAGAATGCACTGGTAAATAATAGAGAACTGGGACAGAGTCCCTCCAGCCTCTTCCTAGTTGTACAGAGCAGCCATGTGGTAACACCACTTGCTTCTGTGTGTGGGCAAAAGCATCAAGCCAGCCAACAATAATGAGAGTGCAAGCCAGGAGTAGAGGCATTGAGTGTTATTGCCAGCAGCAAAGCTTTTTTTGTCAGCAAAGTGTCAGTACCAACGAAAGTCAGTGCCAGAAAGCTACCAAGCCATCAAGTAACAGTGCCAGCATATGTCAGTGCAAGCAAGCAACCACGAGAATCTTTCCATGATCATCTTGACCTAGACCAAGCCAAGTGTCAATGAGATCGAAGTATATGAATCCATCTTGCAGAGAATTCACAACTAAATCACACCACAACCTAAGTGGGGACACTAGTTCTGGTGACATGGGGTCCCCAAGGAATTCCCTTAATTTGCAGGGATTTCCTCTTACTTCCTTTTTGGCTATGGGACAGGAAGTGAAGGGAAATGTCTGCAAATGGGACACCCCTTGCTCTATCCAAAAAAAAAAAAGGTTTTGCCTATAGTTCTACTTTAACAAGTGCATGCATGATGTCCGTGATACAGGTATGTGCTTGACGGGAGCCCATTCTGTTACTGCATACCTCCCAACTTTTAAACTTGAGAATGAGGGACATTTCAGGGAGATAGTGATCTGCGGCGAGCATAAGTGGGTGTGACCAAACATGATTGTGGGATGGGCTTAAGGGCCATGGTTAATGTGTTACTAACCCTACAACAGTAAAATCAGTCTGTGTATGCAGTAAAGCATGCTTGTTATACTCACTGTGGAACCTAAAGGGACTAATCCCCTGCATTGTGTAAAAAGGCTGTTTGATCCTGTCTCCTCTGATCCTTTCCTCCTTCCACTGTCCCCAATATAAATCCTGATAATACAGAGCCAGGGGACAGGCTGCACATGCTCAGTTTGGTGTGTATTGCTAGAGAGTTTTGTTTTCTTGGGAGGGTGCATGTGATCCACACAGGGCCAATCAGCACTGTCCAGATAGAGGGTCAGGGGTTAGGGTTGCCACCTGTACGGGATTAACCCAGACAGTCCGGGTTCTGAATCATCTGCCCAGTTTTCAGACTTTCTGAAACCCGGACAGACCATCAGGCAGGGGGAGCTCCATTAGCATACGTGTCACTGTGTGGAGACAGCAGCAGTGTCACTGCTTCTCCATAAAAACAATGTGCTGGGGTAATTGTTAGAATCTAAAGCTCATTCCATCCTGTCTCCCCCCCCTCCAGGGTCTCTCTTATCAGTGACTAACCCCCCCCCTCCGAACACTAGTGCGGTGTGCTTACAGAACCCGGGAGGCAGAGCTGAGGAGGAGATCATGTCGGGAGGAGTAAATACTGTCGGGCTGGCACTGCTCACACTACATGCAAGGAAGAGGTGAGCTGAGAGTTTGTCTGAGGAGTCTCCTAGGGTTGAAATCTGACAAGATTTGTTTTGCAGGAGTTGCTGTGAAGGGTTAAGGTGACAGGAGGATCGGGAGTGTGTCTGAAGATATCTTCCTCCAAGCCTCACACCTCTGTCTATACAAACATCCCCGATCCTCAGCCCAGATAATGTGCAGTAATTTATGACCATTCATTAACCCTGTGTGTATATGGAGAGTGTAAACTTCTGATTGTTCAAAGCCTGGATAACACAGGGATAAATGAATGGTCATCCATTACCTTCACATCATCTGTACATACAGAGTGCTGGGAGCTGGGAGTTTTCATTGTTGTACTGTTGTAAATATTAGTGGATGAGTACAATAGCTTTTGTTTTTATATACATCACTATTTCTCAGCCCCCAACTCCCCCCAGGTGCATCACCCCCCCCAGACCACTTCATACATCCAGCTGGCATCATCCCCTCCACACTCCTCTCCTACACATACTACCCCCACCATCCTCTCCACACTCCTCTCCTACACATACTACCCCCACCATCCCCTCCGCACTCCTCTCCTACACATACTACCCCCACCATCCCCTCCGCACTCCTCTCCTACACATACTACCCCCACCATCCTCTCCGCACTCCTCTCCTACACATACTACCCCCACCATCCCCTCCGCACTCCTCTCCTACACATACTACCCACACCATCCCCTCCGCACTCCTCTCCTACACATACTACCCCCACCATCCCCTCCGCACTCCTCTCCTACACATACTAAATGGAAAAAACAAGTGCGCTATAATGTGAATAATAACTAAATTAAATTAGTAACAAAGGTTCACAGATAAACTGAAAAAAAAGTCAAATTTTGAAGGCTGTGGATAAAGTGAATGAAACATGTGTCAGTCCCATCAAAAACCAGAAAATTAAAAGGATGCCATGAAGAGGTGAACTGGAATACACTGAAGAGTTGATGCATGCAACACCCGTGTCCACCACCACCAGTACAAACTGCTTACCAAAGGTAAGAGACAATAGAGCCCATCCGGAATCCCAGGAATTGATCCAAAGAAATCCAATCGCCGGTTCAACCGCAGTGGATATGACAGAGGTTACCCAAAAAGACAGAGGAGGCTCAATAGTGCATTACCCAATAACATATTTATTTTAAAAAACACAGGGTATAAAAACACTTACAGAAAATCAAATGTTTAAGACAAAACAACCGGCCGGTCCGCCGTACCTGTCCCGTGATGATGTCGTCAGCACGCACACCTACCCGACGTACGTTTCGTGTTCATACTCGTCGCCATGACGAGGCAGGAAGGATCACTATGGTATATGGAAGAAAGGAAGGAGGGATCACTATGGCACATGGAAGGAAGGATCACTATAGCACATAGAAGGCAGGAAGGATCACAATGCCATATGAAAGACAGGAAGGATCACTATGGTACATGGAAGGCAGAAAGGATCGCTATGGCACATGGAAGGCAGGAAGGATCACTATGGCACATGGAAGGCAGGAAGGATCACTATGGTACATGGAAGGCAGGAAGGATCACTATAACACATGGAAGGCAGGAAGGATCACTATGGCACATAGAAGGCAGGAAGGATTACTATGATACATGGAAGGCAGGAAGGATCACTTTAGTACATGAAAGGCAGTAAGGATCACTATGGCACATGGAAGGCAGGAAGGATCACTTTGGTACATGGAAGGCAGGAAGGAAAACTTTAGTACATGGAAGCCAGGAAGGATCACTATGGTACATGGAAGGCAGAAGGTATCACTATGTTATATGGAAGGCAACAAGGAAGAATCACTATAGCACATGGAAGGCAGGAAGGATAATTTTGGTACATGGAAGGCAGGAAGGATCACAATGACACATGGAAGGCAGGAAGGATCACTATGTCATATGAAAGGCAGGAAGGATCACTATGGCACATAGAAGGCAGGAAGGATCACTATGGCACATAGAAGGCAGGAAGGATCACTATGGCACATGGAAGGCAGGAAGGATCACTATGGCACATGAAACGCAGAAAGGGTCACTATGATGCATGGAAGGCAGGAAGGATCACTATGGTACATGGAAGGCAGGAAGGATCACTATGGCACATGGAAGGCAGGAAGGATCACTATGGCACATGGAAAGCAGCAAGGATCACTATGGCACATAGATGGCAGAAAGGATCGCTATGGTACATGGAAGGCAGGAAGGATCACTATGGTACATGGAAAGCAGGAACGATCACTATGGCACATGGAAGGCAGGAAGGATCACTACGGCACATGGAAGGTGGGAATTATCACTACGGTACATGGATGGCAGGAAGGATCACTATGGCACATGGAAGGAAGGAAGAATCAATTTGGCACATGAAAGGCAGGAATGATCACTATGGCACATGGAAGGCAGGAAGGATCAATTTGGTATATGGAAGGCAGAAAGGGTTATTATGGTACATTGAAGGCAGGAAGGATCACTATGGTATATGGAAAGCAGCAAGGATCACTATGATACATGGAAGGCAGGAAGGATCACTATGGTATATGGAAGGCAGCAAGGATCACTATGATACATGGAAGGCAGGAAGGATCACTATGGTATATGAAAGGCAGCAGAGATTACTATGGCATATGGATGTCAGGAAGGATCACCATGGCACATGGATGGCAGGAAGGATCACTATGACACATAGAAGGCAGGAAGAATCACTATCATATATGGAAGGCATCAAGGATCACTATGGCACGTGGGTGGCTGCAAGGATTACTATGGCACATGGACGGCACAGAGGATCACTATCTCACATGGAAGGTAGAAAGGATCACTTTGGCACATGGAAGGCAGGAAGGATCACTATGACACATAGATGGCAGGAAGGATCACTATGGTACATGAAAGGCAGGAAGAATCACTATGGCACATGGAAGAAAGGAAACATTACTATGGTACATGGAAGGCAGGAAGGATCACTAACACACATAGAGGGTAGGAAAGAAGGATCACTAAGGTACATGGAAGACAGGAAGGATCACTTTGGAACATGTGTAGCGCTACCCTTAGAGCAGCCGCTTGAGTAAATTTGGTTCTGTGCTCTGCCTCTCAACCCCAAGAACAGTCTCAGCTCCTCTGGCACACTTGGCAATAATATTAGTTTGAAAACCACCAATGAAAGACACACACTATAGTAAAACACAGAAATAGTCTTTACTGTGAAATTTCTTAGGCATGGTAACAAACAATAGCAATATAGCTGAACAGTAGACACATATATCTCCATTGAGTCAACTGATGTGCAATGACTGAGAATCAAGAGCAACAGAAATCAATGGTACTGTCTGGCTACTTTCAGGGGAATTCTCAAGGCGAATAATCCCCCAAAGCAGAGAGATGCATTAACAAATGACAGAACACAAAATGGCAAACGCTTTAACAGATCTTTCACCAACTTTACTTAAATTGGGTTGAGGCAGGAGGAGGGTAGAGGAATGACCCTTTCTTATGTCAGACCTCTCCCTACTGTTCCTTGACACCACAGAGAACTGCAAACACTGTATCTAGTGCAGTGTTCAATCGTGTAACTCCCAAGTTCAGATTACTCTACTCATATACTGAGCCCTGGGTATGTGTGTGTGCCCATATGGCACCAGTAACTTCAGTCCCTTGGAAGAAGAAGGCCTTGAATCTTCTGCTAGTCTCTGTAGTTGGTGCATATAGATGTGCTGTTTGGTAGAGTGAAAATGCAGTATGCTGGCAGTATCCAGGTAGCAAGGTGGACACTGTGACTGCTTAACTGGGTGTAAGCCTATAGGTGTAGACAAATAGGCAATGTTGTCTGCATGCACTGTCCCTGTATCTCTGTAAAATGGGCAAGTGCCCGCTCACCAATCCAGCGACCAAGGCCCAATCGAAGTGTCCTGGAACAGGCAGGCTCTTTAGGTTGCCCGACTGGCTACCTCACAACTGGAATGCTTCATGCCGTTTGTACAGGTGCGCCTGGAGAATACACCTGGAATCCCCCTCTCAGGCAGGCTGTCCCCCACCAACTGTGGATCTGTGTGAGGAGTGGCATGCCGACCCAGGAAGGCAGAACCTCTCCCCTGGGCCTGGTCTTTTCCCTTGCCTCGTGGTGTCTGCCTAGCTTCCAGGCAGCCTCTTGGTCTCTTTTTCTTTTTTTTCCCCACTGCATGCTGGGCTGTGTGGTTTTCTCTCAGGGAGTTTACATTGGGACCCTCTGTGTTGGGGACTACATGTCCCATGATCCCCTGCTGCTGCCATGCTGGCTGATGATTGGCTCCTTCCCCCTGCCAATAAAGAAGCAAGGGGGGGAGAAGAACGAGCAGCTGTAGCTCTGCCAGCGCTGCTCGCACACTACAGAGAAGAGGAGGGGAGGAAGGGGGAGAATTCCCCCCGCAGGCGCTGACAGGCTGTGTCTCCTTGCCTGTCTGTGTGGGAGTTTCGGCACAGCCGACGGAAGATGCGAGGCCACGGGTAGGTGGAGCAGCACCCGCTACACATGGAAGGCAGGAAGGATCACTAAAGCACATGGAAGGCAGGAAGGACCACTAAGGCACATGGAAGGCAGGAAGGATCACTAAGGCACATGGAAGGCAGGAAAGATCACTAAGGCAATACCCAAAAAGTGTGGCGTGCATTTGTATTCAGCCCCCTTTACTCTGATACCCCTAACTAAAATCTAGGGGAACCAATTGCCTTCAGAAGTCACCTAATTAGTAAATAGAGTCTACCTGTGTGTAATTTAATCTCAGTATAAATACAGCTGTTCTGTGAAGCCCTCATAGGTTTGTTACAGAACCTTAGTGAACAGACAGCATCATGAAGGCCAAGGAGCACACCAGACGGGCCAGGGATAAAGTTGTGGAGAAGTTTAAAGCAGGATTAGGTTTTAAAAAAACAAAACAAGCTTTGAACATCTAATGGAGCACTGTTCAATCCATTATCCGAAAATGGAAAGAGTATGGCACAACTGCAAACCTACCAAGACATGGCCGTCCACCTAAACTGACAGGCCAGGCAAGGAGAGCATTAATCAGAAAAGCAGAAAAGAGGCCCATGGTAACTCTGGAGGAGCTGCAGAGATCCACAGCTCAGGTGGGAGAATCTGTCCACTGGACAATTATTAGTCATGCACTCCACAAATCTGGCGTTTATGGAAGAGTGGCCAGAAGAAAGCCATTGTTGAAAGAAAACCATGAGAAGTCCCGTTTGCAGTTTGCGAGAAGCCTTGTAAGGGACACAGCAAACATGTGGAATAAGGTGCTCTGGTCAGATGAGATTTTTTTTTAACTTTTTGGCCTAAAAGCAAACCGCTATGTGTGGCGGAAAACTAACACTGTACATCACCCTGAACACGCTATCCCCACCGTGAAACATGGTGGTGGCAGCATCATGTTGTGGGGATGCTTTTCTTCATCAGGGTCAGGGAAGCTGATCAGAGTTGATGGGAAGATGGATGGGGCCAAATACAGGGCAATCTTAGTAGAAAACCTGTTATGCCGCGTACACACGACCGTTTTTCATGACGAGAAAACTGGTCGTGAAACACGGTCGTATGTATGCTCCATAGCAGTTTTCGCGACGAGAAAACTGCCCGCAAAAAAATTAGAACCTGCTCTATTTTTTCTCGTTGTTTTTCCCGTCGTTCTTTTTCTCGTAGCGAACACCGCTTGTGTGTATGCTTTTCCGAGGGGAAAAAAAACGCGCATGCTCAGAATCAAGTGTAGCGGCCTCACCTCTCTCCCTTGCTTTATCGGTTATATGGCTGTTGTCTAGAGGTACCTGGGGGAGAGAGATGATACACACCACGGCCCGTGTCCTCCCGTAGCTAGGAGGTGAAAGCCAGAGATTGGGCTTTTGTGTAGGTGTCCTAGGCCAAGTCCAGTCCTTCGTCCCTGACTCCTTTGCTTAGTAACCCAAGTTCCACACAGTGAATAGGTACAACTCTGTTTTATTCTTCTTGCCAAGCAATAAAACAGTCTTTCTCCTTTTGAATAATGGGGAAACAGATCGAGGCACAATCCTTTCCCTTCTTGCTGCCGCACACTGTGCTGTCACCAGTGGTGGATAGTCACTGCCACTGACTAGGTAATTTAGAACGTGAATTTACCTTCGCTCACTTTGCCCCTGTCAGGGGAAGAAATCTGTCCAAGGGAGAAATGGAGGCCTCTCCGTCACCAGCGATGCTGCGCCGGACTCTTCGGAGAAGTTATTGCGCACCAGTCCTCACAAACTCAGACACGGGCACCCAAGGCGTTAGGGCCCCCCTCGGATTCCTCACCCTCGCGGAACTCAGTCGAAGGTACTGAGCCCCAGGCATCCGCCATAGTACCTCACCCCAGGCTAAAGGTGCCTGGAATGGACTCCATCTCTGTTCCAGCTAGGCCAAGGGCGCCTAGGCCTGGAACACCGGAACGCCAGCACCCAAGCTGAAGGTGCCTGGGTGCGGCCACGTCCTCCGACTCTCTTCCTAAAATCAGGGCCTCCGCCCCTTTTATGACCTCTCCCTTTGCATCACAGCGGGTTCCCCGCCCCGCTGTACCAGCTCCAGGGGAGGACAAAAAAGGAAGGTTCAAGGTGTATGTTCAGCTCGGGCCCAAGGCAACAGCGCCACCCAGAGACCCCACGGAACTTCACACCACCAGAGTCCTTACAATTTCAAATCCCCGCTACACTCTCCCCCTGGTGATTTGACACTGGTCCCCAGTGTCTGGTACAAACTCGCACCCCACGAAAGGTGGTGTCATAAGTTCAGCCCAGAAACCAAACTACACAATTTAACCCTGGACTGTGCCACGACCTGAATGGGAAAGGAATACAACTATAAAACTTTTCAATAAAACACTTTAAATATCTCACACATTTACATTCCTCCCACTGACTATCTGAAGACCACCCACTCTCAGTAGTCTTGACAGACGAATCTCCTGCAGAGGGAAAGAAAAGAACATACATCCTACCAACATGTGTGTTTGCTTGAAATGAATGAGTCTATCCTAGGAGAAACCCATTCACTCCAATAAGTGCTGCATAATGTAAAAAAAAAAAACAACCGTTGCGCAACACTGCCACCTGGTGACAGTACCACGGTCAAGACACTCATTACTTCCAGATGAACTTTCCGCTTGAACATTTTCTCTGTGACCCTACACTATCTAAAACCCAAAGTCACTGATTCTTGTGAGTGTCAGAAGAAGAAAAGGGAGAACAAACAAAGACAGCTCCCATATCTCCAAAGAGTAGGATTGCCCAAATACCAAAAAAAACTAGGGCACAGTCTCTGTGTTCTGGAAAAGGCACTCTGGAAAGTTCAGCCAGGAATGAAAAGAAACAAACGAGAGTCTTTTTCTCTCTTCTTCTCTTACAGGTAAAACCTTGGATGAGGCAATGATATAGGCTTCAAACGATCATCAAAAGCCTCCACATGGTACTCAACACTCTTTCCTTCTTTGCGACAGATCACCACTTTGTCCGCATGAATGTGTCTTCCCAGCATCCACTTAGCTTTACAGTCCTGAAACTTCTTGGTGACCGTTGGTGAACAGGAAAGGTACCGCCGTGCTTGCTGTACCTTCAGTTTGTCCCACACAAAGGCATCTTACCATCTTTTCCGGAAGACCTCCACCTCATAGAGCAGTTCCCGAGGCAGATACGGGTATTCCCACCCATATTCCTGAGCAACCTTCTGGCCAAAGAGACGTTGCAGCCTTGACAAAGGTGGCATAGTAGCTCGGTCTCCTTCTCCGGGTGGAACAATCGCTTCTGGATGGCGAGGTGCGTTCACCACCTCGGTAGACCTGGGCCTAGGAGCCCGCAGTGATTGACGTTGCACTCCCGCAACAGGAGCAGGTGAAATGGATGTTGAATCCAGAAGGGGAACTCCAGACAGAGGACTAGCTTCCTCCCTCAGCGCCGGGGCCTCCACCCAAGGTGTACTATCTCCAGTAGACATAGGCAGGTCCCTCGTAACACGGGCCAAGGGTAGCTTCATCCTGTCCCATCCCTTCTGTTGGAAGATCTCGTCTATCTCCCCATCATCGCCATTGTCAGACAATGAATCCAGGTCAGAGGTGTCATAGCACTCTGCGGGCAGATAATTCCCAGTCACGGAACTATCCCCCTTGACAGCCTCTACCGACTGTGGACTACCGCCACTTTCTACCACACAGACAGTCCCAACCCCTGGCTCACCTGGGCCTTTTGAAGAATAGGGATGTCCAGGACTTTTCATACCGGAGCCATCCAGGCCAGGCAAGCAGTGGGGCGAAGCTCTTCCACGACCACACGAGGCCATCACTAGGCCGACTTTCCTCTTCGGTGGCCGGAGCAGGGAGCTGCTGGTGACCGAGGCAGCATCCTCGGATTTTTCTCTTTTCACCTCTGTTTGGGCAGTCACTTCGCCCGGATCAGTGCGCACGGGGAACGCACCAGCATCGATCTCTCCCTCCGGAGTGGCAGTCCCTGTGAGGTAGTTGAGGTGGAAAGCCTGAGGCTTTTCTTTGAATGGTTCCACCTCCAAGAGGAATTTTTTGCAGACCTCACAGCGCCCAAACGGCTTCAGCTGGACCACCAGTCCCGAACAGCCGGGACAGATCACACCGAGGGCTTCCATGTCTCTACAGGTAAAGAGAGCAAATCGCCCCCGGGGCCTTAGTCTTATCCCCGTATCCATGATCGGAGCAGCCAGAGAAGACATATCCACGAAGGAAGGAACAGAAATCCACGGAGCACTTGAAGCCATCCTCTCTCTTTGCTGCTCCATTGCGCACTGACCCACCCGCGCCGGAATCTCCACGTGCGTACCTCCACGTGGCCAGACTCCTCCCACATTCTGCACTTGTTCACGGGCTTTTCCCTTGCCCCGCCCACGAACTCCGCAGTTGTGAGTTGCCTCGTGGCGCGTTGGCCAATATGGCCGACCTACTCGGAACTCCTCTGGGCAGCAAAGTTCACATATCCCGGATACGATGCCCCCACGTGTAGCGGCCTCACCTCTCTCCCTTGCTTCATCGGTTATATGGCTGTTGTCTAGGGGTACTTGGGAGAGAGAGATGATACACAACACGGCCCGTGTCCTCCCGTAGCTAGGAGGTGAAGGCCAGAGATTGGGCTTTTGTGTAGGTGTCCTAGGCCAAGTCCAGTCCTTCGTCCCTGGCTCCTTTGCTTAGTAACCCAAGTTCCACACAGTGAATAGGTACAACTCAGTTTAATTCTTCTTGCCAAGCAATAAAACAGTCTTTCTCCTTTTGAATAATGGGGAAACAGATCGAGGCACAATCCTTTCCCTTCTTGCTGCCGCCCACTGTGCTGTCACCAGTGGTGGATAGTCACTGACTAGGTAATTTAGAACGTGAATTTACCTTCGCTCACTTTGCCCCTGTCAGGGGAAGAAATCCGTCCAAGGGAGAAATGGAGGCCTCTCCGTCACCAGCGATGCTGCGCCGGACTCTTCGGAGAAGTTACTGCGCACCAGTCCTCACGAACTCAGACACGGGCACCCAAGGCGTTAGGGCCCCCCTCGGATTCCTCACCCTCACGGAACTCAGTCGAAGGTACTGAGCCCCAGGCATCCGCCATAGTACCTCACTCCAGGCTAAAGGTGCCTGGAATGGACTCCATCTCTGTTCCAGCTAGGCCAAGGGCGCCTAGGCCTGGAACACCGGAACGCCAGCACCCAAGCTGAAGGTGCCTGGGTGCGGCCACGTCCTCCAACTCTCTCCCTAAAATCAGGGCCTCCGCCCCTTTTATGACCTCTCCCTTTGCATCACAGCGGGTTCCCCGCCCCGCTGTACCAGCTCCAGGGGAGGACAAAAAGGCACGGTTCGCGGTGTATGTTCAGCTCGGGCCCAAGGCAACAGCGCCACCCAGAGACCCCACGGAACTTCACACCACCAGAGTCCTTACAAATTCAAATACCCGCTACACAAGTATGAGACGGGAGAGCTTGTTCTGGTAAAACTAGCGTTTGTAATGGAGATTGCACATTCGTCACACTGTAATGGACTGAAAAGCACAAGGCTGAAAAGTGCAAATCGGCTCTCACCAAACTTTACTAACACGAGATCAGCAAAAGCAGCCCAAAGGCGCCATTCGAATGGAACTTCCCCTTTATAGTGCCTTCATACGTGTTGTACGTCACTGCGCTTTGCTCGAGCGTTTTTTTTCCTGAACGTGTGTATGCAAGGCAGGCTTGAGAGGAATCACGACGAATCAAGTCGAGAAAAACGTCTTTTTTTTGCATGACAGGAAAAACGGTCATGTGTACGCGGCATTAGAGTCTGCAAAAGACTTGAGACTGAGGTTCACCTTCAGCAGGACAACGACCCTAAACATACAGCCAGCGCTTAAATGGAATGGTTTAGATCAAAGCATATTCATGTGTTAGAATGGCCCAGTCAAAGTCCAGACCTAAATCCAATTGAGAATCTGTGGCAAGACTTAAAAAAATTGCTGTTCACAGACGCTCTCCATCCAATCTGACAGAGCTTCAGCTATTTTCCAACGAAGAATGGGCAAAAATGTCACTCTCTAGATGTGTGGTTCTACAAAGTATTGACTCGGGGGGGGCTGAATACAAATGCAAATATTTGTAAAAAAATAATTAAAAACATTTATCATTTTCCTTCCACTTCACAATTATGTGCCACTTTGTGTTGGTCTATCACATAAAATCCCAATAAAATACATTTACATTTTTGGTTGTAACATGACAAAATGTGGAAAATTTCAAGGGTTATGAATACTTTTTAAAGGCACTGTAAGTCGGGGAACTGTCTTAATGTTAAACTTTTCACATGACCGCAGTCTCCACCTGGTCCTGGGCATTGATGAGCGCGCTCCATGCAAAAGGTACCCCCGCATACAGGGTGAAGTAGGCCCTGCCCATAAATGACACCACAATTACATGGATGCTGTGTGGTGTAATTCTTACGGAATACCACGACAACACACCATGATGGTGGATTGCTGCAGGATGTGCTGCACTCCATTGCAGGTCCTCCATATGAACCTGGAGAAAGAGTCTGCAAGAGACTGAGCGAGTGGTAGCCGCTCATAAGGGGCGCCGCCCCCCTAAATCCATGCGCCCGGCCCTTAATCTACATGCGGGGCACCGGATGCATGGATTTTAATGTTTTTTTGTTTTTTTTTAAGCACGTGATTAAAGCCCGAGGCTCTAATTGACTTCAAACAGGGGTGGGCTTGGGGCGCAGTGCACTGCGCCCGGAGCCCACGCAGTTGTGTGACATTAGTGAATTAATATTCGCTAATGTCTTCCTACTTCTCCTCCCACCCAATCAGGAAGCAGGTCCTGAGACCCGATTGGCCGGGAGTCCTCAGACCCGATGGGCTGGGAGGAAAATCGAAGGCCGGGACTCAGGAGGAGATGCGGGGGCAAGGCCGGATTAACATAGGGGCTATTGGAGCTGCAGCTCCAGGCCCCTTCCTCAAGATAGGCCCATTTGCCCAAAAAAAAAAGAAAGCCTGTCAGAAGCTACATACAGAGCGGCCAGTTTAAATACAAGCTGACACATTCTGCAGCAGACTGAGAGGATGAGCTCACAGTGCTTATAATAATAATTTGTATATTACGTATGGTAATTAACCCCTTGCCACCCAGGCCAATTTTGACACTTCTCTCCTACATGTAAAAATTATCTTTTTTTTTTTTGCTAGAAAATTACTCAGAACACTCAAACATTATGTATATTGTTTTAGCAGACACCCCATGGAATAAAATGGTTGTTATGTTACACGGTATTTGCGCAGCAATTTTTCAAACGTGTTTTTTTTATTAAAAAATAAAAAACACTAAAGTTGGCACGATTTTTTTTGTATACTAAGCAATGATTTCAATTTTTTTACAGGTTACATGTTTAGAGTTACAGAGGAGGTCTAATGCTATAATTATTTCTCTTGCTCTAACGATCGTGGCTTATGTAACCTGTGTGTATCTGGCTCTGATACTAGCCAGTGCCTACCCAGCCTCTGACTAGTATCTCTCCCCAGCCTGTCCCCACACACCCTCTCACCTGCTGACCTGTGGATGGGGAAATAACTCCTGCAGTGTTATTGTGTTCTGCCAGTAAATACAATGATCAGTGTTGCTAACTATAGCTGGCAGCACTGATTTTTTGGGAAAAACCTGACAGGCTGGTTGTACTCAAATCGATTAATAGATTGACTTGTGTAAAACCAGATAGCCCATACATCGATCGACTATGGCTGGTCTCTGCTTAATTGGCTTAATTTCAATCCATGTATGGCCTGCTTAACCACTATGCCCGGGACCACATCCTTCCACAAACCTTTACATTTTTCCTTCATCCTCCTCACCTGTACATAGTGCCCACTGTCATACTCTCCACACTTCTCTCCTGTACATACTGCCCACTGTCATACCCTCCACACTTCTCTCCTACACATAGTGCCCGCTGTCATACCCTACACACTCCTCTCCTGTACATAGTGCTCACTGTGGTACCCTCCACACTTCTCTCCTATACACACTGCTCACTGTCATACCCTCCACACTCCTCTCCTATACATAGTGCCCACTGTCATACCCTCTACACTTCTCTCCTATACATAGTGCCCACCGTCATACCCTCCACACTCCTCTCCTGTACATACTGCTCACTGTCATACCCTCCACACTCCTCTTCTATACATATTGCCCACTGTCATACCCTCCACACTCCTCTCCTGTACAATGTGCCCACTGTCATACCCTCTACACTTATCTCCTATACATAGTGCCCACTGTCATACCCTCCACACTCCTCTCCTGTACATACTGCTCACTGTCATATCCTCCCCATTCTTCTTCTGTACATACTGCTCACTGTCTTACCCTCCACACTCATATTATGTAGATATTGCTCAGTATCATACCATCCACACTCCTCTCCTGTACATACTGCCCAATTTCACAAACTCCTCTATTGTACATAGGCTGTCATACCCGCCACACTCCTCTCCTGTACATACTGCTCGCTGCCATACCCTCCACATTCCTCTCCTGTACATACTGCCCATTGTCATACCCTCCACACTCTTCTCCTTTACTGACTGCTCACTGTCTTACCCACCACACTCCTCTCCTGTACATACTGCCCACTGTCATACCCTCCACACTCCACTCCTGTACATACTGCCCACATTCATAAACTCCTCTATTGTACATAGTGCCAGCTGTCATACCCTCCACACTCCTCTCCTGTGCATACTGCCCACTATCATACCGTCCACACTCCTCTCCTGTGCATACTTCCCACTATCATGCCATCCACACTCCTCTCCTGTACATACTGCCCACTGTCATACCCTCCATACTCCTCTCCTGTACATACTGTAGCCCAACCTTACCCTCCACACTCCTCTCCTGTACATACTGCCAACTATCTTTTTCTCCATTTTCCTCTCCTGTACATACTGCCCCCATCATACCCTCCACACTCCTCTCCTGTACATACTGCCCACTGTCATACCCTCCACACTCCTCTCTGGTACATACTACCCTCTATCATACCCCCCCCCCACACTCTTCTCCTGTACATACTGCCCACTGGCATACCCTCTACACTTCTATGCTGTGCATACTGCCCACTGTCATACCCTTCACACTCCTCTCCTGTGCATAGTGCCTTCTGCCATACCCTCCACACTCCTCTCCTATACATAGTGCCCACTGTTAGACCCTCCACATTCCTCTCCCTCGCCTGCACATACTTCCCACCTTTATACCATCCATACTCCTCCCCTATGCCTCTTACCCACAAAAACAGTTCTTTAAAATTATACTGAATATCCTCAATGTTACCAGCTCTAGAATGGGCACACTTTTGTTAGTTCAACCAAAGGAAATCTTCTCAGTCCTCATATTTGTTCTGCCCCATTATTAGTACTCATTTAATTTTGTGATTACTACTGTGATGTATAGAGGAACATAGGGTATCTCAGCTACTCTAAATATAGCACTTGTAAAAAAAAAAGTGTCCCTGAAAATATTTTTGAAATGTTGGCAACTATGCAGTTAGGCACTGACCAAGGGCCACCGGGTCAGTAGGGGGCCCCAAGAGAGGCTCTTGGGCTGTGTTGATGTCATTCCCACGCATGCTCATCCTCTCTTTCTCTCATCCCCCCTTTCTCTCTCATCCTCCCTCCCCTACCCCTCCCCCCTCTCTCGTCCCCTTTTCTCTCTCTCTCTCTCTCTCTTTAATTATATTTGTTATAAATTGTTTGCATTTTTATTTATTTATTATTTCTAAAAGGCCCCACCAAAATCCTCAGCACCAGGCCAATGATGTTCTTAATCTGGCCCTGTGCGTGGGGGGGGGATCCACTGCCTGGATGGGGTAAGTGTGGGACTGGCGGGCAACAGGTGAGCGAATCGGCGATCAATTAAGTGAGTGACGGGGCAAGGTTTGTTTGCCGCCCCCCAATAATTGATCACCAGCCGCCACTGCATCGAGGATTCCACCCGTCCGTCATCCACTGATCGCAGTTCAATGCTTCAAAGCAAATATTTAATAAATGCACCTTTTTATTGTCAGTGTGGGTGTATTTTTTACATTTCTGTAAGAGGTGGACTATAATTTTAACTCCTCGGCGACCCCTTCGGGCCCGCACATGGTACAACTCTATGCTGAGCCTCAGAAATCCGGGGATTCTCACCGAGCAAAATCATGTCAACCCGGGGCGGGGCTTTCTGCTCAGGTGACGTCAGTTTTACAGCCGTGACCCGGAAGGAGAACCCTCGTGTTGTTGGCTTCCGGACGCCGATTGGCAGTGTGAGGCCGAGGCCACGAATTATGCGGTGAGGAGACCCCCAGCGGGTGAGTGACAGAGCTGTGTGCACACACACCGAACGCCTACCCTCTGACGTCACTGCGGATCGCCGTCGTCTGTACTGAGCCCCTCACCCCGGGGTACTGAGGTGCGGGCACTTATCATGTGTGTGAGGGGGAAGGGACGCACACTTCACATTGGCCTCTGTGGTGCTGATCTGATGTGGGCTCACCGACTGTGTGTGAGTGCAAATACATTCCCCTCCCAGATTATAGAGAGAGCTGGGGGGCTGTGTGACTGCATGACACTCGCATTGATGGGACACCACACTGAACTCACTATGACTGGGGTGAGTCTAGGCTGACCATCACTGCTGAGGGCATTACCAGTACCAACAATGGTGGAGAGTGGAGGGGTCTTCCATAAGAACAATGGTGGGGTGTGATTACCAATACAAAGGATGGCATGGAGCCAAGGCATCATCAATAGGAACAATGACAAGGAGAGGTTATCCATACAAGGGATGGAAGGGGAAGAGGGGTTATCAACACGAGCAATGGAGCCGAGGGGTTATCAACACGAGCAATGGAGCCGAGGGGTTATGGATTGGAGTGGGGGGGGTTATGGATACGTGGGATGGAGTGGGGGGGTTATGGATACGTGGGATGGAGTGGGGGGGGTTATGGATACGAGGGACGGAGTGGGGGGGGGGTTATGGATACGAGGGACGGAGTGGGGGGGGGTTATGGATACGAGGGACGGAGTGGGGGGGGGGTTATGGATACGAGGGACGGAGTGGGGGGGGGTTATGGATACGAGGGACGGAGTGGGGGGGGGTTATGGATACGAGGGACGGAGTGGGGGGGGTTATGGATACGAGGGACGGAGTGGGGGGGGTTATGGATACGAGGGATGGAGTGGGGGGGGTTATGGATACGAGGGACGGAGTGGGGGGGGTTATGGATACGAGGGACGGAGTGGGGGGGGTTATGGATACGAGGGACGGAGTGGGGGGGTTATGGATACGAGGGACGGAGTGGGGGGGTTATGGATACGAGGGACGGAGTGGGGGGGTTATGGATACGAGGGACGGAGTGGGGGGGTTATGGATACGAGGGACGGAGTGGGGGGGTTATGGATACGAGGGACGGAGTGGGGGGGGTTATGGATACGAGGGACGGAGTGGGGGGGTTATGGATACGAGGGACGGAGTGGGGGGGGTTATGGATACGAGGGATGGAAGGGAAGGGGGGGTTATGGATAGGAGGGATGGAAGGGGAGGGGGGGTTATGGATAGGAGGGATGGAAGGGGAGGGGGGTTATGGATAGGAGGGATGGAAGGGGAGGGGGGGTTATGGATAGGAGGGATGGAAGGGGAGGGGGGGTTATGGATAGGAGGGATGGAAGGGGAGGGGGGGTTATGGATAGGAGGGATGGAAGGGGAGGGGGGGTTATGGATAGGAGGGATGGAAGGGGAGGGGGGGTTATGGATAGGAGGGATGGAAGGGGAGGGGGGGTTATGGATAGGAGGGATGGAAGGGGAGGGGGGGTTATGGATAGGAGGGATGGAAGGGGAGGGGGGGTTATGGATAGGAGGGATGGAAGGGGAGGGGGGGTTATGGATAGGAGGGATGGAAGGGGAGGGGGGGGTTATGGATAGGAGGGATGGAAGGGGAGGGGGGGTTATGGATAGGAGGGATGGAAGGGGAGGGGGGGGTTATGGATAGGAGGGATGGAAGGGGAGGGGGGGGTTATGGATAGGAGGGATGGAAGGGGAGGGGGGGGTTATGGATAGGAGGGATGGAAGGGGAGGGGGGGTTATGGATAGGAGGGATGGAAGGGGAGGGGGGGGTTATGGATAGGAGGGATGGAAGGGGAGGGGGGGGTTATGGATAGGAGGGATGGAAGGGGAGGGGGGGGGTTATGGATAGGAGGGATGGAAGGGGAGGGGGGGGTTATGGATAGGAGGGATGGAAGGGGAGGGGGGGTATGGATAGGAGGGATGGAAGGGGAGGGGGGGTTATGGATAGAAGGGATGGAAGGGGAACAGGGGTTATCCATACGAGGGATGGAGTGAAGTGGTTATCCATACGAGGGATGGTAGAGATCGGGGCCTACAAACCTTCTAAACCTAGAGCCAGCTTAAGCCTAGTACACACGGGCCAAATGTCGGGCGACATCGGCTGGTTCAATAGAAACCGGCTGACATTTGGCCCGTGTGTGCTGTAGCCAGCGTGGCAGAAGCCGGCCATTCGGCTGACTTCTTTCGAAGGGACATGACCAAAAAAGGTCTGCTGACTGGCTCCCAATCAACACTCTCAGCCAATGCCTGAGAGCACTGACTGGTGTGTTCTGGCTGGGGGAGGGGCATCATCCCCTTGTCAGAACACAATAGCACAGCAAGGGAGATCGCTGTACTAACGTCGGATAGTTAGTACAGCTCTGCTGGGTTGAATGGGGAAAAAAAACTAGTAGTGTTTACGAGGCTTTACTGCCCTTTAAACATTAAGATGGCCCGTCTGTGTCCAGTGGGAGTAGAAAATGCCCCGGCACCGTAGGGAGTAAATAATGCCATAGGCTTGGTGATCAGTGGGAGTAAAATCAATTACATCATTGGTGCAAGCTGGAGGAATAGTGCCCCGTCGTTGGTGTCGGTGGAAAGGGATAGCGCCCCGTCGGTGGAAAGGGATGGCGCCCCGTCGGTGTCGGTGGAAAGGGATAGCGCCCCGTCGTTGGTGTCGGTGGAAAGGGATAGCGCCGTGTCGGTGGAAAGGGATAGCGCCCCGTCGTTGGTGTCGGTGGAAAGGGATAGCGCCCCGTCGGTGGAAAGGGATAGCGCCCCATCGCTGGTGTCGGTGGAAGGGATTTCCCCCGGGGGCGTGGCCTGGAGAGCAATGGTATAGGTCGCATGTTGTGTGAGCTCCGCTGACTAAAATCCTTCAACATCCTGCTCATTTGCTGCCATCCTCTATACCCAGGGCCCATAGTCAGTAGGCAAGAGGCTACCCTGCACTCCGCTCCAAAAGCCCCTATCCCAGTTGGGTCTGTCACATTTCTCCCCCCTCAAAATTAAACTAACTAGGTCCCAGACCTCCACCTGATCTGGGCATGCGTTGGTCAGGCAGAGTGAATTCACGTAGTTGGGCCACATAATTTCTATTATTGGCGGCAGGGAATAGTTGTCATCGGTAGGCGTGGGGCAGAAGTTGTGGACCCTCTGTCTGGCTGCCAGTGCTTCAGCTGGGAGGTCTTTACCATCCCGAGGCTTGGTCTGCTGTTGGGGAGAGGGCCAGACTGCCCCCACTCTTTGGAGCCGCGAGAATGTGGTAGGTGCTTCACTACATCAGCCTGTCACTAGGGGGAGAGGGGGCACCGGCTCCCTGGAGCTTCTGAGTTGGTGCTGGGCAGAGGTTGGTAGCACTCGGCCCTGATGCAAGCGCTTCTGCTGGGGACCCCACATCATCCGCTCCAGCTAACTGTTAGAGAGGGAGGCTGGCTTCCTCTACTCCCAGGCTGTGGATCTGCTTCTGAGAAGGGAGGATGACCACCTTCCCTCCTGGACTGTGGATCTGCTACTGGGGAGTGAGGGTGGCTTCCTCCTCTTCCGAGTCCTTGAACTGCTACTCCATCTCCCGTACTCTCATCCAGCAGCTGGGAAGACATTTCCCTGTTACTGTCTCCCAGGTGCACGGATCCTTGCTGAGTAGGGACGACTGTTTCCTCCACTCTGGCTGACTGTTGGAGAGGGAGGCTTCCTCTGCTCCCAGACTGGATCTGCTGTTAGGGAGGGAGGATGACCACCTCCTCTTCCAGACTGTGACTCTGCCATTAGGGAGAGAGTGCGATCACCTCTCCCTGACTGGATCTGCTGCTGGGGTAGAAGGATTACCACTTTCATTCCCTGGTCCTTGGCCTGCCGCTGAGGAGGAGGAATGGCTTCCCCCCCTTAATCTCGGACTGCTGCTGCTGAGTGAGGACGGCTTTCTCCCCTCCCTGCATATCTGACTGCCGCTGGGGAGGAAGAACCGCCACATTCTCACCCTGGGCCTCCAGAACTGCTGTGGGTGTGGGGCAGAGGTCTTGGACCCTCTGTCCGGTTGCCAGCGCTTCAGCTATGAGTTCCGTTCTTCTCTGCATCGGCCTGTTGCTGGGGAGAAGGGCTGCCCGCCTTGGCTCCCTGGAGCTATGGAAGTGCTGTGGGTGCTGAACAGAGGTTAGTGGTGCTCTGCCCTGATGCCAGCTTTTCTGCTTGAGGTTCACTGGGTTCTTCCTCCTCAGCAGAAAAGTATCAAATCCCCAGTTTCCGGAATTGCTGAAAATCCAGGGCACAGGCTGGCAGCACTTGGGCCCAGTCCCGGCACTTCGGGTGACTCCTAATCCATAACATCCATGGGTGTTGGGGCATACTGTTGAGCGTCACCGAACAGTCTGTTATATGCTTGTTCAAGCTCCCACTCTTGTAGTATTAAAAAAAAAAACAATCTACTTGCAATCTGAGATTGTTTTGAATATCCATTTCAATGAAATCCTGGATATCATATCTCCGTCACTCGGCTTGTACTTCCAAAATCCGTATCGTCCTGGATTCTCTCAAATAATAGTTCCGGACCATCAAAATCATAGCCCTCCGTGGGCGAATCATCCTCCAGCCACAAACAAACTTGGCTAATGTACCAATGAAGTACTCGGTATCCTTCATCCAACATCATCTCGATGCAGACCAGACGGGTCAACCATTCCTGCTGGGGCTGCTCACTGAAGAAAGGCATCCATAAGTCCCCCTGGAGCCAGTATTGCTCCTCTGGGGTAACAAAATATTTTCCGCAATGCTCTTGCTCCAACTGTAGGGCTTCTCTCCATAACCCCCGGTGCATGACATCCCTCCACACCAATAAGTCCTGTACAGAACCAGGCCCACCAAACTGGGTAAGCTCTCGCTGCATCCACCGATATAACTCCGCTTCCATCGCTTTGGAGAATAGCGCCACTGCAATGGTTTCCTGAAGATGTGTCCCAGTGGTCGTTTGGAATTGCTCTGTAGGAAAAAAGCAGATCCCACTGCTGTCACAAAATATGACGGACTGCTTGCACCCCTCCTGGTGGTTCCGCCAAGATACAGCTTCCTTCACTCTGAAACCAGGAATAAGGTATTATAGCTGAGCGTTGCACCCAAGAACGAGACACTAGCTTAGGTGCAAGCTGGAACTGCCCTTATTGTAAACTCACACAGAATTTATACCAAACAAAATCAGATAAGAACTTGGGGTTAGGGTTAAAGCTGAAAATTGGCCTAGTCAGAACGGGGGTAAAGTGCACAGAAGGCAAGTGGTTAAAAGAGCAGCGTTGCCACCAGAGCTAGTGTGCGTTAAGGATTTGATTGCCTTTCTATAATGTTGACACCCCAAGTTCCAGCTTCTCTTTTGACATTCCTTTTATTTATGTCTGTGACCTCATTGGGGCAATCTTCCTTCAGTTATGTTATTACCAGGATATACATTTGAACTAAGCGGGTCAGCCAAGGTGGAAAGTGTGACAGATATGAGCAAGAAGGACACTGAACAGGGGAGTTATAGGTACAAGATTGTACGGAGTTGAGGGGGGTTATTATTGCGAGCAATAGCTCAGAGCGCAGGGGTTATCGGTATGAACAAATGCATGGGGGAGTGCAGGGGTTATCGGTATGAACAAGGGCTATCGTTATGGGGGAGTGCAGGGGTTATCGGAAGGAACGAAGGCAAGGGAGAGCGCAGGGGTTATCAGTATGAATGAAGGCAAGGTGGAGCGCAGGCATTATCAGAAGGAACAAAGGCACAAGGAAGCGCAGGGGTTATCGGTATGAACAAAGGCACGGGGGAGCGCAGGGGTTATCGGTATGAACAAGGGCTATCGGTATGAACGAAGGCACGGGGGAGCGCAGGGGTTATTTGTATAAACGAAGGCACGGGGGGAGCGCAGGGGTTATTTGTATGAACGAAGGCACGGGGGAGCCCAGGGGTTATCGGTATGAATGAAGGCATGGGGGGAGCGCAGGGGTTATCGGTATGAACGAAGACACGGGGGAGTGCATCTTTTTCTTCTCGCAGGGAACAGGCAGCAGGGGGAGCCATTGGCTCCTGCTGCTGTCGGTCAAATCCTGTGTTGCAGAGGGTGGGGCCAATCCACGCTGTCTGTATTAATGGACCCAGAATTGAGCCCACAGGTGTGCCACAATAGGAAGCTGCTTCCTATGGTCACGCCCTTAGAAGAGGAAGGATCGGGGCTACTCTAAAACCATTACACAGAGCAGGTAAGTATAACGTTTTTAATTTAATTTTAAGAGAAAAAAAGATTGAGCATTTACAACCACTTTAACCACTTAAGCCCCGGACCATTTCGGGCCATTAGGACCAAGCCTGTTTTTGGGATTCGGCACTGCGCTGCTTTAACTGTAAATTGTGCGGACATGCAATGTTGTACCCAAATGAAATTTGCGTCCTTTTCTTCCCACAAATAGAGCTTTCTTTTAATGGTATTTGATTGCCTCTGCGATTTTTATTTTTTGCGATATAAATGGAAAAAGAACGAAAATTTTGAAAAAAAAAGATATTTTCTACTTTTTGTTATAAGAAAAATCGAATAAACTCAATTTTAGTCATACATTTAGGCCAAAATGTATTCAGCCACATGTCTTTAGTAAAAAAAATGTCAATAAGCGTATATTTATTGGTTTGCGCAAAAGTTATAGCGTTTACAAACTAGGGTACATTTTCTGAAATTTACACAGCTTTAAATTTATGACAGGGCAGTACAAAACCCCCCCAAATGACCCCATTTTGGAAAGTAGACACCCCAGGGAAATTGCTGAGAGGCATGTTGAGCCCATTGAATATTTTTTTTTTTGTCCCAAGTGATTGAATAATGACAAAAAAAAAAAAATTACAAAAAGTTGTCACTAAATGATATATTGCTCACACATGCCATGGTTATATGTGGAATTGCACCCCAAAATACATTCTGCTGCTTCTCCTGAGTACGGGGATACCACATGTGTGGGACTTTTTAGGAGCCTAGCCACGTACGGGACCCCGGAAACCAAGCACCGCCTTCAGGATTTCTAAGGGCGCAAATTTTTGATTTCACTCCTCACTACCTATCACAGTTTCGAAGGCCATAAAATGCCAAAATAGCACAAAACCCCCCCAAATGACCCCATTTTGGAAAGTAGACACCCCAAGCTATTTACTGAGAGGCATGTTCAGTCCATGGAATATTTTATATTTTGCCACAAGTTGCGGGAATATGACAAACTTTTTTTTTTTTGCACAAAGTTGTCACTAAATGATATATTGCTCACACATGCCATGGGCATATGTGAAATTACACCCCAAAATACATTCTGCTGCCTCTCCTGAGTACGGGGATACCACATGTGTGGGACTTATTGGGAGCCTAGCCGCGTACGGGACCCCAAAAACCAAGCACCGCCTTCAAGGTTTCTAAGGGCATAAATTTTTGATTTCACTCCTCACTACCTATCACAGTTTTGAAGGCCATAAAATGCCAAGATGGCACAAAACCCCCCCCAAATGACCCCATTTTGGAAAGTAGACACCCCAAGCTATTTGCTGAGAGGCATGTTGACCCCATTGAATATTTTTTTTTTTGTCACAAATGATTGAATAATGACAAAAAGAAAAAAAAAATGTACAAAAAGTTGTCACTAAATGATATATTGCTCACACATGCCATGGTTATATGTGGAATTGCACCCCAAAATACATTCTGCTGCTTTTCCTGAGTACGGGGATACCACATGTGTGGGACTTTTTGGGAGCCTAGCCGCGTACAGGGCCCCAAAAACCAAGCACTGCGAACGCTGCAGTTATGTGTGTTGTGTTTGGTAAGTGACAGTGATCGATCGATACTGCACTTGGGTGGGCTGGGCTGGGCTGGGCTGGGCGGAGGGGCTAAACGCAGGCGCTAGCAGGTATCTGGGCTGATCCCGCTAACACTGCGTTTTTGGGAACCCTAAACCGCTGGGGATGCTAGTATAGATCTGATCAGATCTGATCAGATACTATACCACTAAGGGGGGTGTATGCTTTGCGCGTGGGTGTTAGCGTTACTGTCACTAACCTAACACTGCCTGGGGCGACGCAGACCCTCTCTGGCGCTAAAACCTAATTGATCTCACCCGCCGGGCGATCAGGGGGGTTAAACCTTTATTGGGTTATATACGGCGGGTGCCCTGATGCTATAAAAAGCAAACTAATCAACCAGCGTCACCCGTAACCTTTATATGGTGATCACTGGTGAAAGGGTTAACTAGGGGCAATCAGGGGGTTAAAATCTTTATTAGGTTAAATATGGGGGTACCTGACACTATATAAAAACCTGACGGGTAACCTAAATAACTAAATAACTTACTGGCTAACCAGTGACGCTTATACGGCGATCACTGGTGAAAGGGTTAACTCTAGGGGCAATCAGGGGGTTAAAATAATATATGGGGGTACCTGACACTAATAAAAACCTGCGGCGAACCTAAAAAAAAATAACTGCCTATCTAAAACACCAGCGACACGAATACAGCGATCGGAAAAACAATCGCTTAGTGACGCTGAAGTTAGGGGGTGAAAGGGTTACCTGGGGGGTGATCAAGGGGTTAAACCTTTATTAGGTGGGGTTAGGGGGCTACCCTGGACCTAAAGGGGCCTAATCCTAACTGCCCTGCAACTTTTTACAATCACAGATGACACTAAATGCAGTGATCAGTAAAATAAATGATCACTGCAATCAGTGACACTGTGATTGGGGGCTTTGGGGTGACCTGGGGGGTGATCTGGGGGTGACTGGGGGGTGATTTGTGTGCCTATGTGTACCTACGTGTCAGTGGACTGTTAGTGCACTAACCTGCTTCCTCTCTGCTCGGCGCCGGGAACGGAAAGACCGCGGCGAGGGAGATGACATCACTTCCTCCAGCCTTGTTTACATCACATGGCGGAGGAAGCATTTTCATTGGCCGGGAGCGATCGCGAGGGGGGGGGGGCGGAATCGAGCGCCCCCCCCCCTCATGCCTGATCGCTCCCGAACACTTAACGGCCGCTCACTGCAGTGAAGGGGGGTCCGGATGGACCCCCCAACTGCACA
Source organism: Rana muscosa (assembly GCA_029206835.1). Lineage (NCBI taxonomy): Eukaryota > Metazoa > Chordata > Amphibia > Anura > Ranidae > Rana > Rana muscosa. The sequence continues at coordinate 80,846,822 of CM055119.1, read as the reverse complement.
AAGGCGATCACGTAGATCTACGTGATTCTGCCTGTCCGTGCCATTCTGCCGACGTAAATCGGCGGTGGGCGGTCGTTAAGTCTCGTTGTGTGCCATGTTAGACCCTGACTTGGCTGGCATGTGTACTGTTAATCTCAGCCTTGGCTTGTGTCCTGGTGGAACTTCCTGCTTTGATATAAACATTTACACAGTGTCACTTCTCCAGAGATTTAACTAGCTAAAGTCATTGGTTTAATTAGTTTTTATTTTTTTTGAAGATTAGAGTAAGGCGTGCTAAAACTTTTTATATGTGCTATCTGTAACCTGCTGACTTATGTCCCAGTAACTCTGGTCTTTAGGACAAATAGGGTACTTTTTCCTTGAGGGGACACAGACGGCAAGAAAAAAAAAACTGGTAGAAGTTCAAACCCTTCCACAATATTAAAGTGATACTAATGTCGTTTTTTTATTATTTTTTTTTGCCTAAAAATAACAATGTCATACTTACCTGCTCTGTGCAGATCCTCGTCTTCTCGGTCCCTCTTCGGTTCGACTGGCCCCTCCATAGCAAGCTGCTTGTTATAGGGGCACTGGAGCCAAGCCGTAGCTCCGTGTGTCCATTCAGACACAGAGCCTGGCTAGGCCCCCTGACTTTGTTTGACAGCAGCGGGAGCCAATGGCGCTCCGCTGCTGTCTCAGCCAATGAGGAGGAGAATCCCGGGCAGCCGAGTCTCTCCTTCAACATCGCTTGATAGAGTTGGGGCTCAGGTAAGTATGAGGGGGGGCTGCTACACAAGTTTTTTTTTATTTTTTATCTTAACCAGTTGCTGACCACCCGCCGCAGATGTACTGCGGCAAGGTGGCCCGGCTGCGCAAATCACCGCAACAGTACCGCGATTCGTTCTGATTGGCCAGCGGGGGGAGCCAATCAGTGGGTCCGGCGGACTCGATGTCCGCCGGCCGCCCGGGATCGTTCCCCGCAGAGACAGAACAGAGATCTGCCGAACTAAACAAGGCAGATCTCCGTTCTGTCAGGGGATGACACTGAGATCTGTCTTCTGCTAAGCAGGAAGACGAATCTTTGAGTTTCCCCAGTCACACAGTGCCCCATACAGTTAGAAAACACAAACGGGGAACACATTTAATCCCTTGATCGCCCCTGATGTTGACCCCTTCCCTACCAGTGTCATTAGTACAATTCCAGTGCATATTTTTAGCACTGATCACTGTAATGTCACTGGTTCCCCAAAAAGTGTCACATGTCCGTTAGGTGTTCGATCTGTCTGCCGCAATGTCGCAGTCCCGCTAAAAATCACTGATCACCGCCATTACTAGTAAAAAATAAAAATGCCATAAATCTATCCCTTATTTTGTAGCCACTATAACTTTTTCGCAAACCAATCAATATACGCTTATTGAGATTTTTTTTACCTAAAATATGTAGAAGAATACATATTGGCCTAAACTGATGAAGAAAGAAGAATAAAAACCGCAGAGGTGATCAAATGCCACCAAAACAAAGCTCTATTTGTGGGGGGAAAAAAGGACATGAATTTTGTTTGGGTACAACATCGCCCGCGCAGTTGTCAGTTAAACGAACGCAGTGCAGTGGCCTGGTCACTGGGGGTAAATCTTTTCCGGGGCTGAAGTGGTTAATGCATAGAATGCATTAAGATAAGTCTCCCCCTTTTCCCTAGACTTTTTTCCTGTTGTGGGGAGTCCTACGATCCTCTTGCGCTCTAGGTGGAGTGTGTTGAGGATTAAGGTCTAAGGAAGGAACTAAACTTGTGCCAGCTTGGAGGTCCAGATATCACAGCCAGTCTCCCCCCCCACGGGTATTCGGGGTAGGGTCCTGGTGTCTCCCCAACGCTATGCCACACTGCTAGGTCTGTGTTGACGTTGGAGATTTACCCTCACTTCCTGTTAAAACCATTATCTGCCAAACAGGAATTCAGAGAAATTCACTAACGGATCCCTGTATAGCAGTAAAACCTCACTGGGGTTCTAACCTCTAAAAGTCTTGGCTGTTCACACGCTTAAATTAAAACTGGAAAAGGGGGGAAAAAGGTTAAAGTTGTTTTTAGTTGTAAATAGGTGAACATATGTCACTTTTTTTCCTGTTGTTGTCTTCTATCCCAGCAAGAAGATTTCCCTTCACTTCCTGTGCTGTATACACAACAGGAAGTAAAAAGAAATCTCAAACGTGAAGGAAATGCCCTCTGTAAAAAACCCAGTCACACCTTCCTGATGCATGGTGTTAAAGGCTAACGCCACCCGTGAGCAAAAATTGGACCTTTAACGTTAAAGCCTTTAATGCGCATTAAGGCAGGGCATAATTTTAGTGGGCTGTAAATGCGTGTTGAGGTGAAAGTGAACTGCATCACAGAGCACAAACGCATGTTTGGTGCATTGCATAGGAATGAATGGGTCCTTAGACATTTGTTTCTGTTTCAACTGCTTACCACTTTATCCAAAGGGGGCTTTAGAAACACTTGAAATTGGTTATAAAGCTTTGTTTTTTAACCACTTGCTTTCTGGGCACTTTAACCTCCCTCCTGCCCAGACCAATTTTCTGCTTTCAGTGCTCTCACATTTTGAATGACAATTACTCAGTCATGTAATACTGTACCCAAATGTTTTTTTTGTCCCTTTTTTTTCATACAAATAGAGCTTTCTTTTGGTGGTATTTGATCACCTCTGGGTTTTTTATTTTTAGCGCTATAAATAAAAAAAGACCGAAAGTTTTGAAAAAAAACAAATTTTTCTTAATTTCTGTGATAAGATTTTGCAAATTAGTACTTTTTTTTCATAAATTTTGGCCACAATTTATACTGCTACATATCTTTAGTAAAAATAACCCAAAATTTGTGGAAATTATTTGGTCTGTGTGAAAGTTTGAGTCTACAAGCTATAGGGCAAATCATAAAAAATGTATCACATCTGATGTACTGGTGGCCTATCTCATTTATTGAGACCCTAACAAGCCAGGAATGTACAAATGCCCCCCAAATAACCCCTTTTTGGAAAGTAGACCTTCCAAGGTATTTAGTAAGAGGCATTGTGAGTTATTTGAAGTTGTAATTTGTTCCCACAATTCTTTGCAAAATTTAAGATTTTTATTTTTTCTTAAAATCGTCGTAATAGCTTATTTCTCTCACATGGCATGTACATACCACAAATGACACCCCAAAATACATTCTGCTACTTTTCCTGAGTATTGCGATACCACATGTGTGGGACTTTTTCACTGCCTGGCCACATACAGAGGCCCAACATGCAGGGAGCACCATCAGGTGTTCTAGGAGCATAAATTACACATCTAACTTGTTGACTACCTATTACAATTTTCAAGGCCCTGGAGCACCAGGACGATGGAAACACCCACAAAATGACCCCATTTTGGAAAGCTAACACCCCAACGTATAATCTGAGGCATAATGAGTCTTTTGAACGGTTCATTTTTTTCCCCAGAAGTTTTTGGAAAATGTGGGGAAAAAAATAAACGCGTTTTTTTTTTTTTTTTTTTTTTACGCAAAGTTGTCCATTTATAAGATATTTCCAACACATAGCATGTACATAGCAAAAATGACACCCCAAAATACATTCTGCTACTCCTGAGTATGACGATACCAAATGTGTGGGACTTTTACACAGCCTGTCCACATACAGAGGACCTACATTGAAGTAGCACCTTCAGGCGTTCTAGGAGCATAAATTGCACATCTAATTTCTCAACCACCTATTACACTTTTGAAGGCCCTGGAGCACCAGGACAATAGAAATACCCACAAAATGACCCAATTTCGGAAAGCTAACACCCCAACGTATAATCTATGAGGCATAATGGGTCTTTTGAACAGTTCATTTTTTTTTCCCAGAAGTTTTTGGGAAAAAATGAAAACACCTTTTTTTTTTTTTTTACACAGAGTTGTTCGTTTATAAGATATCTCCAACACATAGCAAAAATGACACCCCAAAATACATTCTGCTAATCCTGAGTATGGCGATACCAAATGTGAGACTTCTACACAGCCTGGCCACATACAGAGATCCAACATGCAAGGAACACCGTCAGGTGTTCCAGGGACACATAGCATGCACATACCAAGAATTACACCCCAAAATACATTATACTGAGCAAAGCGTAAACAAAAGATTACCTGTGGTTTTAGTAGTGCAGTTCTACACAGCAGGATAGCACTGGTCCAGGCAACAGGCAGGTACTTGGTCAGAAATGGCATACACAATTGTCCAGGCAGCAGGCAGGGATACTGTCCATATACAGTCCAGGGTCAGTGCAGGCAGAGATATTGTCAGCAGTGCCAAAAATATTGGTCTTGGTAGTAGGCAGGAACATGTGTGGTCAGTGTGACAGGCAGAGACATAAGTCCTACAGGCAGCAGGCAGAAGTAGGGCCTCGTTCAGGACAGAATGGGGACAGGGGTAGAGGCTTCTCCCACCCAAATCTCTTTGAAGCCTCCGAGTCTCCAGACCCTAATCTAGGAATGAGAAAACAAAATTGTTTTCTTCATCCAGAAAAACAATTCTGGTGCCCCTCACATATGTGAGACCCCTGTGTTGAATCCCACTAGTCCAGTAGCAGAGTACAAGAGCAGTCCATGAGGCAGGCAAAAACATGGTCAAACAGTCCAAGGTCAGTTCCAGATAAGGCAGAGGTATGTACAGAATGGTCAGACAGAAGCATGGTCGAATAACAAGCCAGGGTTCGGTTACAGAGCAGGCAGAGGTAGTACAGAATCGTTAGGCAGAAGCGTGGTCGAATAACAAGCCAGGGTCAGTTACAAAGCAGGCAGTGGCATAAGGGGTGTGAAGGTGTGTGAAGGCAGGAACTGAGGATTTTGTTTACCATACTTCACTAATAATTTAGTGAAGTATGGTAACGGCGAAAACGGTCAACTACACAATGTTTACATTTGAGATCATCTCTCATTGGCCGCACAGATCGCATAGTAAATGGCCACTCTGGCCATTCACAGCGATCTGTGATTGGCTGCGCCAAGGGACACGGCCAGCACAGAATTTCCCCGATGCGTGCGCGGGGAACGAGGAAAGGGGAGGACGTCTATTGACGGTCTCCCGGATTTTCAGGTCCGCGCTGAAGCCGTCATTTGGCTATAGCGCGGGCCTCAAGTAGTTAAAACAAACATGCCTATACTTGCTTGCTCTGTGCAATGGTTTTTCAGAGCAGCCCCGATCCTCTACTTCTGGGGTCCCTCGCCGGCGCTTCTGGCTCCTCTTCATCGGGTTCCCCGATGGAAAGCTGCTTTCCACAGCACATAGGGACAGAAGTGAGGCTGGCAATTGCAGTTTATGCCCTCCCTGTAGAGCTGCACGATTCTGGCTAAAATGAGAATGACGATTTTTTTTTTCTTAGAATAAAGATCACGGTTCTCGCAGTGTAACATCTTTCACATTATACAAAAAAAAAAAATGGGCTAAGAGCCCTTTCACACTGTGCCGCCCCGAGCGTCGGCGGTAAAATGCCGCAATTTTTAGCCGCGCTTTACCGTTGGATTTGTGGCGCATTTCGGCCACTAGCGGGGCGCTTTTAACCCCCGCTAGCGGCCAAAAAAGAGTTAAAACCGCCCGCAATGCGCCACCACAGCGGCGTTTTGCCGGCGGTATGGGCAGGAGCGCATTAAGAGTGGTGAATTCACTGCTCCTAATGCGCTCCAAAGAAGCTACTGGCAGGACTTTTTCTGACGCCCTGCCAGCGCACCGCTCCATTGTGAATAGAGCAGCTGGTTTAGGGTGGGTTGCAGGCAATATTTTTAACGCTATAGCGCCTGCAAAACACCCTCAGTGTGAAAGGGGTCCAACTTAACTGTGTTTAGTTTTTTTTAATTAATTAAAGTGTGTGTTTTTTTTTAAAAAATTGCGTTTGAAAACCGCTGCGCAAATAAGGTGTGACATAAAATATTGCAACAGCCACCATTTTATTCTCTAGGGTCTCTGCAAAAAAAAAAAAATCATGTTTGGATGTTCCTGAGTAATTTTCCCTAATCGTCTTTCAGGGCAGCCACCTCTGAGGGACCTCGGCTCCTCCATTTACAGGAAACACCGCCTTGACTTCCAAGATTTAAGCCCCTCCTGCCCCACTGGGCCCTCAGTTTCGGTGTTTCCTCCGGGAAGGAGACACTGCGAGGAGCCGAGGCTAAAGACAGCCAGGGAGGCTGAAGCCTGTATGTCCAGGAAGGAGACAGAGGTCTCTGGGGACTAGTGGCGGTATGATGCCTTGGAGAGAGGTTATCTGGCAGCCACATCATTTTTTTTGTTGCCCCCCCAGCTCTCTGCTAGTGTGTCATGGGATGCTTCGGGGGCCCGCTTTCAGGTTCTCAGTGGAGACTCAGGAGGAGGCGCTTTTTCCCCCCTCGCATTTTTATTGTTTGCGAGTCGCATTGGAGCTCACAGCGGAGCCGTGTGGCGGGTGACGTCACTTCCAGCGGGGGGTGTGCACCTCTCCTTGATCCGCGGCTTTCGGTTCCTGCCGCGGATGCTGAAAGCGGGCCGGGCTATGGCTGATGGGGAGCCGGGAAAAGTCGCACAGGTGGCTGGAGGCTCCAGAGGCAAGACCATCCTTGTTTCTCGCTGGAAGCATGTCAGAGGCAGGGGCCATCCTGATAACTCCTGGCGTGGCCGACATCAGCCACCAATAAGGTAAGGAGGACCAGTTGGTTGCAACCCTTACCTGTCTGTCAGCTGTAGCTCCACAGGTGGGGGTCCCTCTTGGTGGTCGGAGGTGAGGAGGTACTTGGGACCCAGGGACTGCTGGTTCTATGTACTCTCCTAAAGGGGGTCCCTACGGGTCTGGCTGGTGAAGAAGGGAAAGTCCCAGGGTTTGGACTGCCTCATAGAAAACAGGGGCCGGGTGGTAAGTCCCACAGCCCCATACTGTATTTCACCAGCGGTAGTAGGGTGCCGTATCCCTTTCTTCCGGTCCACCCCCCCAGGGGGGGGAAAGGACGACCGGAGGTTTCCATTTGTGGTTACCCCATTTAGCGCAATCGCATAGGCGACATGGCGGCGTCCTTTTCCCCTTCTGACAGCAAGGCTGTTATGTTTAGGGGAAAGAAGGAAGCCGCAGCGTGTGAGGGGGCAGAGCTATTGCGCTCCAAGCTGGCTCACAGGAAGCATCCAGCGGGGTCACTTCCAGGGCATATGATATCATCAGCAAGCGCCGGAGACGCTGGTTAGTCTCTATACGGCGCAAACAGAGATGGTAGTTCAGAGGCTAAGGGCTCTGATTGGTATGGGGGGACATGAGTTCAATTCCCAATGAGGGAAAGCCGTTCTTATCCTGGGTACGGCACAGCTCCTGCACCCTCTGATGGACATGTGGCAGCTCTGTGGCCTAGAGGTGAGAACTTTGGCTTGGCATGCCTGCTGGTCTGGGTTTAAGGGAAGACCCAGCAGTGACTGCGGACCACCAAAGGGGTGGGATGAACTCTTCTGCGACACCTGCACAGGCAGGGGAAGCAGACCCCAGCGCCAGTACCTTACAGGTAAGCTTGAAGTTTGTACTTTCCATGCACATCCTTTAAGTGTTGTTTTCCCCCTTGTAACCAGTAGGGACTGGGTGAAGGGGAATCTTTTCTTCTCCCTACTGTACAAGGTGTATGGAGTGGGTATGGCTGAAATCACACTGTGTGGCGGCTGAAAGGCAGGTCATGGCTCACAATCAGTGCAGCCAGGGGAGTCTGCCTGGAGACACAGGATCTTGTCTCCATGTCAGCTCATTCTGACCTTTACAGGTCACTTTATGAAGTGGTTCAGCGGTTAACACTTCAGCTCTGGGTCACTGATTTGACGAGGCTGAGAGTCAGTTCCCTGAACGGTCTCCTGGTGACTCGGGTATGTCGTGCCAGGAGCGAAGCCCTGGGTGGCTGACACTTCTACTTGGCAACACTGGGGTGGTTAGTTCAGATCCCCCAACATTCTAGTAATTGCATTAGGTGTTGCACTTAAACTATGCCTTAAAATACTAAGGTCATCGGTTTAAATCCTAACCAAACTAGCACCCTGCTTGTTTCTCTAGGGTTTTGATGTACAGGGTTGCCGGTCGGAGGGTGCCTGATGGCCACATCACCTGTATGCACCTTTTATATAGGAAACTATACAGGGGATTTCTGGTGACCAGGGCCCGGTATCAGGGGGTGGCCCCCTGTATGGCATCACAGAAGTTAAGGTCTGTCAGGTAACCAGACCCTGGTAAGATGCACAGATTTCTAGAACACTTGTTAAGAAGTGGGAGAAGGCCTGGATGGTGAATCTAGTAGACCTCCTCATTACAAAATTCTCTGGAGGAGGTGGTTGCAGGAGGACAAGGGAAGCCGGGGAAGTCTAGGGTCCAGCTTCTCAGAGGGATTTGATCCAGTACCCTCTGCTCTCTCCAGTCGCAGTTTTTTTTTTCCACAGATCCAGACTTACCGGCCTAGTCTCGGGAGATGAAGGGGTATTGTTGGATTCCATGCTCAAGGGAATAGTCTCTCTTCTAAAAGTGTGTCGCATCTCAGAATATTGTCTGACGCGTTTGCAGATACACATTGAGGTACGGGCAGCCCCCCAGGTGATGGGTGGCGAACAGCATATCCAAGACTGTGATATCTCTCCCACAGGGGGACCTGTTCTCTGTCCTGGGAGGCTGGGCTATGGCCACAGCACCCTGAATGCAAGGAGAGGGTGTAGCTCAGTGGTAGAGAGCCTGCCTTGCATGCATGTGACCCCGGGTTCATTCACCGGTAGATCCTTGTGACATGTAACATGTGCATGTGATTCTAGGTGGCATCTCCACACTTGCAGACAGGTGACCCTGGGTTCAATCCCAAGTAGGTCTAAAGTGCTTTGCAATTGGGCATGCATGTGACCCTGGGTTCAGTCCCCAGTTAGGTCTAGAGAGTGCATTGCCAAGGGCATGTATGTGACCCATGGCATCTCCGCAGTTTTCCTAATCCAATCTGGTGATGGAAGTTTTGACTAGACTCAGTGGAGTTCTCTTCTTGCAGATGCAGGCACTTCAATAGAAACCATCTATAGGGTGGTTAACCCTGGAATCTCTAGTTTCCTCTAGGAACTCTGGTTTCCTCCCATAAAACCTCATCTTTGGGCCTGAACCAGTAAAGTGTTAGCGCTCTTGGGTAGGTGCCGTCGCTCAGAGCTGGCATTTTCTCCATGTGCTATGCCATCTCGCCCACCCAGTCTTACTGGTGGGCATAAAACACTTTGGTCTTTCTCATTGTATCACACTGGCCTAAAGGACCATGGTTCTCTGTCCTGAAGGTTCTGGGAACCAGGTGGTCTGGCTACTAAGAGAAATCCCTTAAGACCCTCCCTGAAAAATCCTAACATTGTATCGACAGTGGCTTAGGTGCTGGTACTTCGGACTAGCAGCACTCAGGTAAGGAGGGCAGGACCCAGTGAGGAAATCCTTCTTTTCAAAGGGAGGTAGAGGAGTCAGTTAGCGCTTGTTCAGGCTCCCAGGTAGAACCAGAGCTAAAGTGGTTGGATGGCGAGTCCTTAAAAACCCCCTCGCTACGAGCCTTCACTGGTGGAGGATCTCTTGGGAGCCATCCGTGCCTCCCTGGGAATCCAGGAGTAGAAGCTGTTTTTACTCCATGACCAGAGTGATAAAGTGGCAGAACAGGGGCTAATGGGTTGGCATTTCTGCCTAACAGCACGGAGTTTCTGGGTTTGCACCCCGAACATGCCGCATTGGCCCAGAAGGCTGTAGTTCCCAAGCCAGTACGATTTGGCGTGGAACTTTCCTGGATACTGCCAACCTGGGGGGACCTTCATCTCAGGGTTCATTCTGCTGTCCCCAGGTGGAGCAGTGGTTTCTCCCTGCATAGCTTCTGAAGAAGAATTGCTAAAGGCAAGAGCTTCTTGGATGTAGTGGTGGCCCTGCTATGTAGCAGTAAAAGATAAACCCGCTCCATCTGCCAAAGTCATTTTCAACAACTGGTACGCAGGGGGCCTATCCAATTGAGGGGGGGGCCCCCCTTTTTCTACAAATATTTCCGTACCAGGTGTTTTTTCTTTTTTAAGAGGGTGGCCTCAATTTCAGAGGCCAAGCAATTATTTTGCCAACTTTTTGATCAAATCCTGTGGGTGAACTGAAGTTGTATGTTAAAAGGGCGTAGCACCCTTTCCAAACTTGACAGGTTGGACCTGTAGATCGCTAAGGATAGAACCTTTAGGGAAAAAGGGGTCCTACAAGCGGTTGTCCCACCCTAGGGTTAGGTGCTCGTTTATCTTCTCAGAGGTGGCTGTCCTGAAAGACGATTAGGGAAAATTAGAGTTACGTACCGGTAACATCTTTTTCCAGGAGTCTTTCAGGACAGCCCTGATAGCCACCCGAAAAATGTGTTTGCAATAAGGTGGCTGCCCACTGGCTAAGTGGGTAGCAATTCCGTCTAATGGTACTAGGGTTGTTGGTTCAATTCCACAACATGCCAATGGAGTCCCTGACAAAGGAACAGTCAGGAGGATTAAAATGTATGTGTATGACATGTTCTTGTGTCTCCCCAGCTGGCTGGAGGTTCTCTTAGAAGACTGAGGGCCCAGTGGGGCGGGAGGGGCTTAAATCTTGGAAGTCAAGGCGGTGTTTCCTGTGAAGGGAGGAGCCGAGGTCTCTGAGGTGGCTGTCCTGAAAGACTCCTGGAAAAAGATGTTACCGGTACGTAACTCTAATTTTCTAGCAGAAAAATAGGATTTTTGTACTCACCGTAAAAACCGTTTCTCTGACGTCCATGGACTGACACAGCCTCTCTTACACTTTACACGTGGGTTATGTCTCTGCTTGCAGGAGAAGACCTAGGCAGAATGTGAAATGTTATACATACATTCTAAAAATCCAGAGCTGAACGGCCCCGCCCAGGGGGTGGTCCCTCCGGGCATAACCCTCCCACTGCAGTCAGCAGACCTCAGTTCGTAACAAAGCAGTACAAACCTTGAAAAGAAGGGTGGGTGCTGTGTCAGTCCATGGGCGTCAGAGAAACGGATTTTACGGTGAGTACAAAAATCCTATTTTCTCATATCGTCCATGGATTGACACAGCCTCTCTTACACTTTACACGTGGGATGTCCCAAAGCGGTGTCAAAAGGGATGGGAGCAGTATAAATGGAAAACCAAAAACTTCACTCCAAACAAGGCAGAGCTCCTCAACGGAGGAGTTGCAACATTAAACAGCGGCCTGCAACACCTTGCGGCCGAAGGAAGCATCCGAAGATGCAGCCACATCGACCTCATAGAACTTAGAAAAGGTATGAACGGACGACCAGTTCGCCGCCTTGCACACTTGTGCAACCGACGCTTGATGCCGGAAAACCCAGGAAGCACCAATTGCCCTGGTGGAATGTTCCCTAACCGGAAGGGGAGGCTCCCGCCCCTTGAGGGCATAGGCCTGTATAACGGTCTGTCTGATCCACCTAGAAATTGTGACAGACAAAACCGCTTGGCCCTGTTTTGAACCAGAGACGGACACAAACAGTGAGTCATACTTCCGAATAGACGCAGTAGCAGACAGGTACACCCGCAAGGCACGTACCACATCCAATGTGTGAAGCGCAAACTCTCTGGGATGCAATGGGTGAGGACACAAGGACGGGAGGACTATGTCCTTATTTAGGTGAAAGGCCGAGACCACCTTTGGCAAAGAAGAAGGTCGCGGACGCAACACCGCCTTATCCTTATGGATGACCAAATAGGGCGACTTGCAGGACAAGGCTGCCAACTCAGACACCCGTCTAACAGAAGTAATGGCCACTAAGAAGGCCACCTTCTGAGACAAGGTCAAGAGGGGAATATCTCTGATATTTTCAAAGGGAGGTTCCTGGAGAACCGAGAGCACCAAATTCAGATCCCAAGGAGGGAGAGGAGGTTTAACAGGAGGGAGCACATGGCGAACTCCCTGCACAAAGGTGCTAACCAAGGAATGACTCGCTAGCGGTCGCTGAAAGAAGACAGCCAATGCCCAAATCTGACCCCTAATGGTACTCAAAGCAAGCTTTTGGGTCACGCCACGCTGCAAGAACCGCAGGATTCTGGGGACGGAATACATCTGTTGGCGCCAGTCCAGCTCTTCGCACATAGCGATGTAAGCTTTCCAGGTACGGTGATATATATCTTTCTGGAGGAAGACTTCCGTGCCCTTAACATGGTTGAAATGACCGAATCCGAGAGACCTCGGTCTCTCAGCACCTGGCTTTCAATAGCCATGCCGTTAAAGCCAGTGACTGTAAAGCAGGATGAAATATAGGACCTTAAGACAGAAGGTCCTCCCTCATTGGCAGTCGCCAAGGAATGTCCGCGACGAGACGTACCATAGACGCAGAGGCCAATCCGGAGCAAAGAGGATCACCGGAATCCCCTCGGTCGCCACCCTGCGCAGCAGGTGAGGAAGCAGCAGCGGCGGAGGGTAAACATATATCAGGTGATAATGACCCCATGGGGCCACCAACGCATCCGAGGCATCCGCCCAAGGATCCCTGGACCTGGCCACAAACATTGACACCTTGCGATTGAGTTGAGAGGCCATCAGGTCCACATCTGGCATGCCCCACCGCCGGCACAGAATTTGGAAAAACCTCCGGGTGCAAGGACCACTCTCCCTGGTCCAGCATCTGGCAACTCGGATAGTCCGCCTGCCAATTGTCTACGCCCGGAATGCAGACGGCCGACAGAGCCGGCACGCTTCTTTCCGCCGACCTTAGGATGCGGGCGACCTCTGAAGCCGCAATTGAGCTCTGAGTCCCCCCTTGATGGTTGACATATGCCACCGGCGTGGCATTGTCTGACTGGATCCTGAGGGAGCGATCCTGTAGTTTCTCCGACCATGAGGAGAGGCACAGTCTGATTGCCCGTATTTCCAGAACATCGTTCGGTAAACGGGCTTCGTCCGGAGTCCAAAGCCCTTGGGCTGACAGGACTCCCCAGACTCCACCCCAGCCCGTCAGGTTGACGTCCGTCGTGATCACCGTCCACTGGATGGGGAGGAACGACTTCCCGGACCGAAGAGCTGGGGACCTCAACCACCACGCCAGGGACGCCCTGACTGGGTGACTCACCTGGATCTGAAGATCCAATGACAACGGGGATTTGTCCCAAGTGGACAGGATCTCTGTCTGTAATGCCCGTGTGTGTGATTGGGCATACGGAACGGCTTCAAACGAGGCCACCATGAGTCCCAGGACTCTCAATCAAAAACGGATTGACGGCCATTTTCGGGACATCAGGACCCGCACTGCAGACTGAAATGTCAGTAACTTCTCCAGGGGTAGGAATACCTTCGCCTCCAAGGAGTCCAGGATCAGACCTAGATACTCCGAATGCTGAGTCGGGACCAGGACCGACTTCTGAATGTTCAGGAGTAGAGGTCGACCGATATATTGGCTGGCCGATATATCGGCCGATATTTGGCCATTTTTGATAAATCGGCATCGGGCTGATTATTATCAAAATTAGGCCGATATTTTACACTGGCCGTCCCTCCTGTCCTTTCTTCTCCACACTCAGCAGCTCTGGCAGCATCAAGTGCCGCTGAGTGTGTGAACAGAGAGGAGGGAGAGAGAGGGAGAGAGAAGCTGTCAGCTTGATGTCGGGAGTAGGGGGGAGGGGGCGGGGCGGTGTAGCAGATCACTTCACTTCCTTGTTACTTTATGGTCAGTCCAGGCAGCTCCTCCCGTCTGCACTTGTCTCTCTGCATGATCACACAGTAAGTCAGCACCGATTCTCCTCACTCCGGTGCCTAGTTAATTTTTCCCAGTTAATTTTTCCCGTATCTTATCTGCTGTCCTCTCCATAAATCTATCATGCTGTATCATGCTGCCTCCTGTCCTGTCTCAGCTTTGCATTCCACACACACAGATCTTACACCCTTTCCATCCCAGTTTGCTTTTAGCTCTCATAATTGTCCTGTCCCCACCATGCAGCCTAGCACATTCCCTGCATTCTGTCACTAATAAAGACATTAGCACTTACATTTACCACCCCAACCTCCTCACCATTCTCTCTTTTATAATATCTTAACCTCCCCCCCCCCTTCCCCCTTCACATTGTAGCAATTTGACAAGTCACATCCTATTGCCGGCAAGGCACTGTTCAAATCAATGCGACACTGACTTTGAGTTGCCGCATAAATTTGAAAAAGTAGTACATGCACTACTTTTGCGATTTAGGGTGTGACTTCAATAGCCACACAGATGTCTTCAAAGTCACAACCCAAAGTCGCACTGAGATGCAGCTCTGAAATTGTGCGATTTCAGGTTAAGTCGCACAATTTCAAAGCCACAGTCAATGTGAACGGGGGCTAATAGTAGGTTCACACTGGCGTGCTGTGGTCTGGCCACAGTGCGATTTGTATATTCAGTTTACCCAGAGTTTTAGGTGCGCTCCCATTCAATTCTATTAGACTGTCTGTTTTCACGAAAGCAAATTACAGTCTTGCGTGCTGCATCTTTGATGCGCAATCAGAAAACACAGTCCACTAGAATTCATCAGGAGCACACCTACAACTGCAAGTAAATCACACATACAATCGCACTGTGGTCAAACCAAAGCGCACCAGTGTGAAACCGCTATACGGCTAGGTTCACGCGCAGTCAGGATCACGCACAAAATTGTGGTTTTCTTGACAAACACAGAAGCGCACTGTCCTTTAGTAGATACACAGTAGTGCCATTGATTGTTAAAGGCACCCCCACTCATCACACATGTGGTTTGGTACAGGACATTTTTAGAAAAGGGTCTTGGCCTTCATTTCCAAATTGGCACCACTGACCACTACCCCATATGTGTGCACCCATTACTCTCAGGTTGCTGCAGTGCAACACTTTAAGTACTATTATAGTGCATGTCACAAACATTACTCAGTGGGGGATCGTTCCTCTGATCCCCGCTGAGCAGGCCCGTCTCCGCTCACTGTGCTGAGATGGACCTGTCAGAGACCCGCTCTCCTCTATGGGGAGATCGGATGAAAACGGATCGATAAGCTTTCCATCTGTCTGGATTTCACTGACAGGATCGGGTGTCAGCGGACATGTCACCGCTGACATCCGCTGCTCCATAGGAGTGAATGGAGGTTCCGATCAGGTCCGCCTGAAAAACTGACAGACAGACCTGATCAGAAAGCCTGTGTGAAAAGGGGCCCAAGTCCGAACCCGAGGGGGCGCACTTTGCCCTGGGCACTGGATGACCTTGTCCCAGCACTGGTTACAGTTACACTCGGCTTAGTGTGAAACCTGCCAGTGTCACCGCCAATCAGTGCCATCTCTCAGTGCCACCCACCACTGCCACCCGCCCCTGCCAGCCAGTGCCACCCGCCCCTGCCAGCCAGTGCCACCCGCCCCTGCCAGCCAGTGCCACCCGCCCCTGCCAGCCAGTGCCACCCGCCCCTGCCAGCCAGTGCCAATTGCCAGTGCCATCTGTCCCAAACTAGTGCCATCTGTCAGTTCCAAA
This sequence comes from Rana muscosa, assembly GCA_029206835.1. NCBI lineage: Eukaryota > Metazoa > Chordata > Amphibia > Anura > Ranidae > Rana > Rana muscosa. The sequence goes on along the minus strand of CM055119.1, from coordinate 80,831,371 downwards.
CCAGTGCCACCTGCTAGTGCCAATGCCATCTGTCAGTTCCAAACCAGTGCCATCTGTCAGTTCCAAACCAGTGCCATCTGACAGTTCCAAACCAGTGCCACCTGCCAGTGCCATCTGTCAGTTCCAAACCAGTGCCACCTGCCAGGTCCAACTAGTGCCATCTGTACTGAGGACATCAAGGGTGTGCTAGAGTGACAGGAGTAAGCAAGGAGTTGAGTGGGTGAGTTTTTTTTTTTTTTTTTTAAATCGGCCTAAAATATCGGCCATCGGCCACCCCAATTTCTAAATATTGGCATCGGCCAGAGAAAAACCCATATCGGTCGACCTCTATTCAGGAGCCATCCGAAGTCCCTGAGGATCTGAGTGACGATAGTCACACTTTCTTCTAATTCTGAGCCGTTGTCTGCTCTTAGAAGAAGATCGTCCAGATAGCCCACGATAGCAATGCCTCACTGTCTCAGCAAAGCTAGAACCGGGGCAAGCACCTTGGTAAACACCCTTGGTGCCGAGGCTAGGCTGAAGGGAAGAGCCACAAATTGATAGTGGACTTCGCCGATCGCAAAGCGCAGAAACTTCTGGTAACTTGCGCAGATCGGAACATGCAAGTAGGCGTCCTTGATGTCCAAGGACGCCAGAAAATCCCCTTGATGGAGTGTAGCGATCACTGTGCGAATGGATTCACTCAGGACCTGATCAATCCTGTACCGCCTCTAAGATGGCCGCCCGACGGGCAGGAAGGAGAGGGAGATTTGAGGGAAAGGATCTGTCTGGGGGCCAGGAACGGAACTCTATCCTGTATCCTGAGGTGACCACCTCGCACACCCACCGGTCAGAGATCCCGGAGGTCCACCGAACCGTGAACCTGCAAAGACGCCCCCCCACCCTAGAGTCGGGCAGGGGCAAGACTTCATGCGACAGTGGGCCTGGGAGCTTGCTTGGTAGGCTTAAGCACCCAGGGACGCTTATGTCCCCCAGCCGCACTTTTTTCAGTCTGGGCGGGCTTACCCGTGGATTCTGACTGACGAAAAAACTTCTTCGCCGGAAAGGAAGGGCCCGGCCTACGGTGGGGCTCCTTTTTTCCTTAACAGACTGAGGAAGGAAGATGCTCCAACCCCCTGTGACATCCATAATAATGTCATCCAGGGCGGCCCCAAACAGTCTACCGCCCTTAAAGGGCAAGTCAGCCAGGAGCTTTTTGGAAGCTAGGTCGGCCGACCAGCATTTCAGCCAGATAAGGCAACGCAGCACCACAGCAGAGATAGAGGCCCCAGATATTAAAGGGGCCGCATCCAAAGTGGCATCGCACACAGAGACTAAACCCTGCGCAAATTGGTGAGCCAGGGCAATGGTCTCAGGAGGGAGATTATGCTCCTGTACTGTCTGGTGCAAAATCTTTGCCCATCCTGTGAGTTTCTGAGACACAAGGGCGTAAGGCAGACCCCAATAAGGTAAACCTAGTTCTACTCACCACCTCTGACCTCCTGTCAGTGGGATCCTTAAATGCAGGAGTCCCTTCCATTGGGAGTGTGGTAGCCTTATTCAAACGGGCGACCGGGGGGTCGACCACTGGGGTGAGAGCCCACTTCCTAACCAGGTCCTACTCAAAGGGGTACCTTAAGGCTAGGCGCCGCGGGACCATCAAAGTCTTCTGCGGCTTATCCCAGACTTGGTCAATGAATGTATCAAAAAAAGGCACATATGGAAAGACCTTTTTTGAAGAAACGGCTTTAAAGGAACCAAAGGAGACAGCTTCCACCTGAGGTTCCTCAGCCTCAACATTCAGCTCGAGAGTGTCCCTCACAGCATCAATGAGTTCACTTACAAGCACCCTGTCAGTTATTCAGAACTGGGGTCTTCCTCACAAGGAATGTCCTGTTCAAAAACATGAAAATCCTCCAGAGCTAGGGTCCTGAGCAGCAGTAGCTAGGCCCATATCTGAGACCGAGCACTCCCCTACAGGAGAATGTGTGGGGAGGGGGCGCTTTGCAGCTCCCTTGCGCTCGCACACCGATTTCATCCTGACAAGGGATGATTCCAGGACTGCCGACATCTAGTCGCTAGGGATCGCAGGTGCAGGAGCACTGCCAGTTGCCTCTGACAAGTGTGGAGAAGCAGGTGAACCAGACTCCATACTGCCACTCTCTGAGACCTTATACACTATTACAGTGAATAATACAGTCCACCCACTGGCTGCACTGAGGCTGAGGAGGGGATACCCAAAGGACTTGCCAACCCTTAAGGACCGCTCTGTTCCGCTGTATGAAACCGTGCTGCAGCGCGAGTGAAGCCTGAGGAGAGTGTGAGGAGATTTGCGCCGATAGAGGTCGGCAGCTTCAAGAAAATGGCCGCCGGCCGCATGTATTACTGCGCCATTGATCCACGGCAAGATGGCCACCGAGCGCATTTTTTAAAATCACCACACAGCGCTAATGGCGCACGCAATGAAGTCTCCAAACACTCGCACATCAGAACACTGCTCCTCTCCCAGAGTCCACCCACTACACAGACATGAGCGCCCCCCGCCAGGCCAGAGCGACCCCCAAGTAATCCCACACAGCACAGCACCAGTACAGGGTGCAGAGAGCAGCATAACAGGGGGGAGACAGGGAGAAACCCCCCCCATTAAAAAGAAACACAGCCAGCATGTACTCACCTGCAGCAGGAGAGACTACTTACCCATCCCAGAGGGACCCACTGGCTTGTTTCAGACAGACCTATCAGAGTAGTACTAAGTAGCTGTCGGCCCGGTCCACCGCGAAAGATACAGTCAGGTACTGTTCAATTTTGAGAGGACCGCGGGAGCATAAAAGCAACCCGGACACCCCTGGAGTCATGGGGCATGTCATGAACGGAGTCTCACGCACGCTCGATGGTCAGACAGGGAAGACTACGAGGATACCAGTGTACCCAACCTGTTGCCCAGCCGACATTTGATTGAAGGTCCCAAAAGAATACAATTTAAAAATAAAATCTTCCAGAAGACTGGCTCCTGAGAGAGCCACTTCTTCTCCTTCTGCTAGGCAGAAAAAAAATGATGTCTGCTGACTGCAGTGGGGAGGGTATTGTCCGGAGGGACCGCCCCCTGGGCGGGGCTGTTCAGCTCTGGCTTAGAATGTATGTATAACATTTCACATTCTGCCTAGGTCTCCTCCTGCAAGCAGAGACATAACCCATGTGTAAAGTGTAAGAGAGGCTGTGTCAGTCCATGGACGATAAGAGAAATGATTTTGGCTTGTAAGCAACAAATGTCAGAAAAGGTTTGGTCTTTAAATGGTTAAACGAGAAAGAATGATGTAGTCAAAGGCACCATGAGTAATTGGCCTCCATCCCAAATTTGAACAGAAAAGGAGAGAGTTTGGTCAGGGGGACTTTAAATGAGGCCAATCACTATGTGAAGTCCCCCTGAGCAAACTCTCTTAAAATGGTTAAACTTGCTTCATCTACACCCCTTTGATTATTACAATACACAAATAAAGTAGAAACACTTGACAGGCTGCCTGGATTTTGTCTTTCCAGCTGTGAGAACTCTCTGCACTTGTTAGGCCCCATGTACACTGGACGCTGAGGCAAAGTCCTCAACTATTTTTTTTTGACACTTTGAAACCGGCGTTTAGTGGCGTTTTGCTTCTAGAAGCATTTAGTTAAGATCACATCATAAGACCCCCCCCCCCCCCCAAGCTCAAAAAACAGTATTATTTAACTATTTCAGCCATTTAGTGAGACCAGAGTGAGTAGCAGCAGCTGAGAGAGCAGCAGTGTACGTGTATGTACTTGCCACAAGCTACAGATTGTCACATGCCACAACTTGTGGATTATCCACTTGCCACGTCACCTGGCCACATGTTGTGGATTGTCCACTTGCCATGTCACCTGGCCACAAGTTGTGGATTGTCCACTTGCCACTTCACCTGGCCACAAGTTGTGGATTGTCACCTGTCCACTTGCCACGTCACCTGGCCACAAGTTGTGGATTGTCCACTCGCCATGTCACCTGGCCACGTCACCTGGCCACAAGTTGTGGATTGTCCACTTGCCACTTCACCTGGCCACAAGTTGTGGATTGTCACCTGTCCACTTGCCACGTCACCTGGCCACAAGTTGTGGATTGTCCACTCGCCATGTCACCTGGCCACGTCACCTGGCCACAAGTTGTGGATTGTCCACTCGCCACGTCACCTGGCCACAAGTTGTGGATTGTCCACTCGCCACGTCACCTGGCCACAAGTTGTGGATTGTCCACTCGCCACGTCACCTGGCCACAAGTTGTGGATTGTCCACTTGCCACATCACCTGCCACATCCACTTGCCACGTCACCTGCCGCAAGTTGCAGATTGTCCACTTGCCACGTCACCTGCCGCAAGTTGCAGATTGCAGATAACGCCATTGCTAGTGGTGTATTGGATCGGATCAAGTGCTCATTGGGGTATATAAATGGTCTATGAATCATTGCAAGCAATTACAATTTTTTTTAAATTTTTTTTTATGGTTTTTCATTATTTGCCATAATTTGAGATTTTGAATGTAAAAAAAATAGGGCACATTTGCCGCGTTTGTTTAGAAGCGTTTTTTAAAACGGCGGTACCGTGTTTTGCCGCGTTTGGCGTCTGAAACGTGGAAATCTCCGGCGTCTGAACCCATTTTTTTGCTTTCAAAGAAACGCTGTTGAACGCAACTGCCTAAAAATGGCAATAAACGAGACTGTGTACATGGTCACATAGGATAACATTGAATGAGTTCAGTGGTAGTTGGAAAAAAGTGTCCAACTGCCTCTGAACGCGAGTTTAACAGCGTCCCGTGTACATGGGCCTTAGAAAGATTGTGACATGCTGTTTTGAAGACCGGGAAGGGAAAAAGATTGCGGTTTAGATTTTTAACGATTAATCGTGCAGCTCTACCTCCCTGTCACCATTTTTTTTTTTCTTGCAGTCAAGAAAACGCTTTAGAAGTGACTTGTACAGATAGCAGAGGAACGAGGCAGGGGACAGAAATGACACCTTGTGCTCTGGATAGAGACAAATACACATTATAGAGGGATATGCTTTGTTCATATTTTATGTCTGATGTTTACAACCACTTGAAGGAAACCTCTTGTAGAGATTTATTTTCGCTTCCTGTTGTGTTTCTGGGGCGGGAAGTGAAATCTCCCCATAGGAACACAGTAGGCAAAAAATGAACGCTTCTCTACTGTATCAAAAACACAAAAAGAACGTTTCATTATCTGTGACTGTATTTTGGGCCACTGAAGTCTACTTGGTTGCCCATTGCAGTCCTATAGAATTTCACAACAGCTGACCCCCTGCTGAGTGGCCTGTATGTGACTCGTGTGTCTCTCCTTAGACTGCAGTGTCTTTTGTAGCCTTCTACCTCCTGTCCCTTGAGATTCGGTTACATGGTATCATTGTCGGCTGCAGAGCTGGCAGAATAAAGGCTCAGTGAGTGACAGGTGTGGAGAATTGTGGAAAGCCTGTAAAGCAGTTTCTAATGAATAAAAGGCACATCTTTAATCGGAACCTGCAGCCTCCACATCTAGGGACTGGTAAGCTACAACCTGTAACTTGTTTGGTTTTGGATATGTTGTAAAGTGGAACTTTAGCTTAGGAAGAGACTGTAGATCTTACCTGACCTGCCAGCAAGGTTCTAGGTTGTACTCTGAGCTGCGCATGCATATTTTACCATGGTAGTGTCCCATTAGATTGTGGAAAGTGGGAAAGAGTCCTCTTACATTGGTGGTCAGTGTAGAGGTGCCCCCCTTACAGAGGTGATCCATTGAGATCAATCCGCCACTGCATAAAGTCATGGCACTATAGATATGGAATGGCAGAGGCAGGCATTTATTAGCATCCTACCCCTTATTTAGACATTTGCGGTTGGAGAGGTTTTAACGTGTGGTTGAGCCATGTTTTTGGCACTCCTCCCTCAAGCTGTAAGGAGAGCAGACAGCGGTGTTCACATGTTGCAGTTTCCTGTGGCAAAAGCTATCGCAACTCACGTTTGGCAGGCAGTAAGCCCACAGAACATGACCTATTCAAGCAAATGGTGACGTTTCAAAAACTCCCTGAAAACTCTGGTGCATCAATTATGGGGTTAAAACACGCATGAGTTGTCCCATTACTCTAACCACCTGTCAAACACCTCTAAAAAGCGTTTCAAATGCAGATCACTTTTCAGAGCTGTGACAGTTTAGACGCAAGTCTTCATGCACATGGCCACAATACGACCTCCCTGAACACAAACAGGTGCATATGGCGTTGTATGCATGTTGCCCCTCAGATTTGTGTATATAGATACCTGCTGATTGATGGCTGCTGTATGCCTCTCCTGTCACTCCCAGCAGACAAAATGCTGCCATATTGTATGCTATTCGGCTATTTGCGGCCGGGTGCATGCAGCTTTTAGGCCTCATTCTCACTGCCAAACCTTTGTAGATATTCATTTTACAGGTTATTTCTAGATGCATATAATGATTTTTCAATGGTGCCTGTGTTGAGATGCAGTCTGTTTAGCTGTTATCAAAGAAAATAGAATTTTGTACTTCCAGAATCCATTTGGACCCTCCTATATGTGGCTAAGCGTGGATAAACCGGTTTTAAGGCAGGAGCAGCTAAACATAGGAGATAGTGATGTGGGAGGCCTAAGGGCTGCTTCAAACCAAATGCAGTCCAGTGTGTGGTTTTTTTTTTTTTGTTTTTTTCCGGCATCAAAAACACATGGACAGTCGGTTACATGCATTTTAATGGCAAAGGTCACACCACTGCAGTGCGTCCCAGTACACTCAACAAAAGTAGAACATGCTGCATTGGAACTGCACTGGAACACCTCAAAAATGCACTAGAATGCATTACAGCAAAAAAAAAAGGAAACATTGGGAAAGAGGTGGAAAAAAATTGAGTGCCTTGAAAACGCACCCGAAACGCATCTGAACTGCGTTTTCTGTGGTGTGAATTGGAAAAGTTGTTTATACTTCCCAGATGGCTTCTCCTGCAATGCATACCTGTGCTTGGGTATGGATGGCCACGTCTGGTCAAATCTGACTTTATCCAGGCTTGTACATCAAGTACCCGCTGGGTGTGCATCTACATGTGAAGAGATTGTCCGCTGTCTTGACTTTGTGCAGGCTAAGCGGTCGCCACTACCTGCATGCATCAGTCATTTCAGTGGCAAGAATCTGGCTAGTCTGCTTTAACCACTTGCCTACCACATATTTACTGCGACAGGTTGGCTCTATTGTATGGATAGCCACTGGGGGGGCTGATTCGACACAGGAGATGGCAATCAGCGGATCCGGTGGTCCCAATGGCCACCCGCGATCGTTACTGGGAGAGGCAGAATGTAAACATGACAGATCGCTGTTCTGACAGGGGAGAAGATGGAGATCTTTTGTTCCTGCTGAGCAGGAACACCGCTCTCTGTTTTCACCCAGTCAGAGCAACCCCCCCTCAGTTAGCAAGCCCCCCCTAGAAACACATTTAATCCCTTGATTGCCCCTTCTCTGTCAGTGTCATTAGTACAGTGACCGTGCATATTTCTTTCTCGTACATCACGGGACACAGAGCGACATAGTCATTACTAATGGGTTATATAGATACCTTCAGGTGCTGGCACTGGCAACTTCCAAAACCGGAAGTACCCTCCCCTATATAAGCCCCTCCCATCCGGGAGCACCTCAGTTTTTTGCCAGTGTCTAAGGTGTTGGCCAAGAAGAAACATGTGTTTTTCACTGAGCTTGCGACAGGTTCTTTTGGGCCTCAGTAAGCTATTCCGGATCCGACCAAAAAAGCTTCATAGCTAAACGGTCGGTACCCGGGCCTTGCAGAGAAGAGCAAGGTTTTGCCTGTAATGCTTCTCTTAGGAGAGCTGGACCCTGGGATCCAGAGCTCTGGTCATACCCATGACCAAGATGTTTTCTGTGCAGGGTGCTATACAGGTCCAGGGGAGTGGAATCCTTGGGAACCCGGTCCCTGAAGGTTTAATTACAATGCCTGCCGTGATAGGTGAAGTTTGGGCTTCTGTGGACCAAACAAAGTCCTGCGGCGGGGAACAGGTAAGTGGGGGCCCCCAGGAACTTGGTTCTATTGGGGGACCCCCAAGCCTAATTTGTCTTTCTGTCTGTTACCTAACGGTATTCCCGCTAATATCTGTGCATGCCTGTAACTACTAAAAAAATGTAATAATTTTAATAGTGGTCAAGAAAAAAAAAAAAAAAAAATATATATATATATATATATATATATATATATATATATATATATATATATATATATATATATATATATATATATATATATTTAATATATTAAACTGCGGTACCTGTGTTAATCCACTAGAGGCCGCTGTGGAACGTTTCTCGTCATGTGGACTAGTTTCTTTTTATCAGAGCAAGTCCAGGCAGATGGTGAGTTCTCTTGTGGGAAACTGCTTCCTCTGCCATGTTGCAATGCTCGTCCATCCCCCGGCCTGCGGCAAAAGGGGCCCTGGCTCTTGTCCCTGGTTTCCTTTTCAAAATTAGCGCCGAAGGCGCAGGTGGCCGCGCGCGTGCTTGTGCACGCACCTCTATATATAGAGGTGAGCCGGGAAAGGGGGCGGAGCTTGGGGGATGACGCTCTGTGCGCGCCGCAGCGCTTCTGCGCATGTGCGGGCGTCCCAGCATGTTAAAAACCACAATTATGTGTTGTGAGCTGGCTATGGAGTGCAGAGACAGAGCTGGCAACATTTAAAAAAAGGCATACAGCAAGCGGTTGATGCAGGCATCCCCATAGAAAGGCACATTAGTAGACACCAACTGTTTTTATAGCAGCATTTGTGCTAGACTATTGTCAGTAAGTGGTGTATTTCGGCTGGAATACCTCAGCTTTGGGCTTAGGAATAATGCCGTCTAAAAACTCCGGGACTAAAAATTCCAGGAAGCATAGGGGGTCTCCATCGGGCTCTGAGGATCTTGGGCATGCTTCGGCTGCACCAGTCTCCCCTGAAGAATCAGAGGTTAGCAGAGCAACAGTCCCATACAGGGATCGATCTGCCTGAAGGGGATCAGGATGAGGTTGATTCTGTTGTAGAGGAATCAACAGTGGAAGAGCCATTCTCAGCATCACATGCTGAAAGGTTATGGGTTCAGTCCCTGACTAATATGGTCCGATCAGCATTTAAAATGCCCCTTGCGGAGCCATCATCCACTTCTGTCTCCTCGTTGGGGTCGCTAAAAGCTCCCCAGACTGTTTGTTCCTTTCCGATCCATCCTTTACTGGAAGGGCTCATTTACTAGGATTGGGAGCATCCTGATAAAATATTTACTCCTCCCAAGAGATTTCAAGTGGTCTATCCCATGGAGGATAAGTTCATCAAAAAATGGAGGGTCCCTACAGTGGACGCAGCCATCTCTTGTGTGAATAAATCACTGACATGTCCAGTGGATAATGTCCAAATGTTCAAGGACCCAATAGATAAAAAATTAGAGTCCTTATTAAAATCTGCTTTTTCTACAGCAGGATTGGTGACACAACCAGCAGTGGCAGCTATTGGGGTCTGCCAAGCAGTGAAGGATCAGTTGAAACAGGTCTTAAGGGACTTGCCAGATCAGCAGGCTCTTGCCCTAGCTGATCTACCTAGAGCCTTATGCTTTGCGGTGGACGCTATAAAGGATTCAATCCATAAGGCCTCCCGCCTTACGCTGTCTGTAGTACATATGCGCAGGCTTTTATGGCTCAAAAACTGGTCTGCTGAAGCTCCCTGTAAAAAATTGCTGGTCAGCTTCCCATTTCATGGTGAACGCTTATTCGGGGAAGACCTGGACAAATATATCCAGAGAATTTCCAGCGGTAAAAGTACACTTTTGCCGGTTAAAAACAGAGTTAGAGGTCCCTCTTTTAAGAGGCCTGCTTCTCCAGTCCCTAGGACATCGGCTGTGAAACAGTTCCGACGGCCTCCTCGGTCAAATCCCGGAGGTAAAAATCAGGGACAATTGCAGGGTAACAAGAAGCCCTGGAGCAGGAGAGGTACAAAACCTCCCCCAAAGTCAAATGCATGAAGGGTTGCCCCCACTCAATCGGGTGGGGGGAAGACTTCAGTTGTTCACAGAGACCTGGCGGGACACGATCAGAGACAGATGGGTGCTCTCCGCAGTAAATCTGGGATACAAATTGGAGTTAAAAGACTCCCCTCCTTCCCACTTTATAAGGTCAAAAGTGCCAAGGGATCCCCAGAAGAGAGGATCCCTCCTGTTGGCACTAGAACAATTATTGCTCCAAGCAGTAATTATAGAGGTTCCCCTGGAAGAATGGGGGTTCGGGTTTTACTCAAACCTCTTTACAGTCCCGAAGCCAAACGGGGACGTGAGGCCCATATTAAATCTAAAAGGGCTAAACAAATTCCTACATATCAGGACTTTCCGGATGGAGTCGATCCGGTCGGTGGCCACTGCCCTACAAGGGGAGGAATGGTTAGCCTCGATCGACATCAAAGATGCTTATTTGCACATTCCCATCTTTCCAGCCCACCAAAAATTTCTACGCTTTGCGGTAGAAGGGCGCCATTTTCAGTTCAGAGCCTTACCCTTCGGTCTGGCCACAGCACCACGAGTGTTCACAAAAATTCTGGCCCCATTATTGGCCAATCTAAGAACACGAGGTGTAACGATAATGGCATATCTAGACGACTTGTTGCTGATAGACCACTCAGTGGAAAAACTAGAAGTGGTTGTTCACGAGACAATCAAGTATCTGGAATATCACGGTTGGATTATCAACCGAGACAAGTCAGCCCTGAAACCAGTCAAAAGTCTGGAATACTTGGGGCTAAGGCTGGATTCAGACCAGAGAAAAATTTTCTTGCCTCAAGAAAAGGGGTCGTCTTTGAGAGATTTGATCCACTTAGTGGGTTCAAAAAGACAGCCATCCATACGCCTGTGCATGAGGCTGCTGGGAAAAATGGTGGCATCATTCGAAGCAGTACCCTACGGTCAATTCCATTCAAGGAATTTGCAAAGGGCCATACTGTCAGCCTGGAACAAAAAAGTTCAGGCTCTGGACTTACCAATGTCCTTGTCCCCTTCCGTTCGCAAGAGCCTCCGCTGGTGGTTGGTTCCCCAGAATCTGGAAAGAGGGAAATCCTTCAGTCCGATTTCTTGGAAGGTGGTCACTACAGATGCCAGCCTTATAGGCTGGGGAGCAGTACTGGAGCAATGGTCTCTCCAGGGCAGATGGTCGGATGCGGAAAAGGCCCTGCCCATCAATCTCTTAGAGATACGAGCAGCCCAGTATGCCCTAGTAGCATGGACATCCAAACTCCAAGGGTCCCCTGTCAGAATTCAATCAGACAATGCCACAACAGTGGCATATATCAATCATCAGGGGGGCACCAGGAGTCGTGCAGCCCAGAGGGAAGTAAATTACATCCTGAGATGGGCAGAAAGATATGTCCCAGCCATATCTGCGGTATTCATTCCAGGAGTGGAGAATTGGAAGGCGGACTTTCTAAGTCGCCAACAATTATGCCCAGGGGAATGGTCCCTTCATCCCGAGGTTTTCCGGACAATATGTCAGCGGTGGGGAACACCGGATGTAGATCTGCTAGCATCCAGATTCAACGCAAAAGTGGACAGGTTTGTCTCTTGGACAAGGGATCCCCTAGCTTGCGGCTCGGATGCCCTAGTGTTCCCTTGGGATCAGTTCAAGCTGATATATGCATTCCCACCGCCACAATTGTTACCTCGATTACTCCGCAGAATCAGGGTAGAAAAGAAACCAGTGATTCTGGTGGCTCCAGCGTGGCCCCGAAGAGCATGGTACGCGGAGATTGTAAAGATGTCAGTGGGGAGTCCTTGGACCCTCCCACATCGTCCGGACCTGCTTTCGCAAGGACCGATATACCACCCTTCCTTACCAGCCCTAGTTTTGACGGCCTGGCTATTGAAGCCCACATTCTAAAAAAGAGAGGGCTCTCTAATGCTGTGGTATCTACCATGATCAATGCCAGGAAGCCGGTATCCAGGCAGATCTACTATAGAATCTGGAAGGCGTACATCGCCTGGTGTGAGGCCAAGAAATGGCATCCACGTAAATACGTAATAGGTAGGATTCTGGACTTCCTACAATGGGCTGTAGATAGGAAGCTTGCCTTGAGTACTATCAAGGGTCAGATTTCGGCCTTGTCAATATTTTTTCAAAGGCCCTTGGCTTCGCATTCACTAGTCAAAGCCTTTATACAAGGAGTGATGCGTATTAGTCCTCCGGTTAATATTCCCATATGTCCATGGGATCTAAACTTGGTTTTGTCGGTTCTACAGAAACAACCATTTGAACCATTACAGCATATTTCTTTGGTTCTTCTCACCAGGAAATAGATTTTTCTAGTAGCCATTTGTTTGGCTAAAAGAGTGTCGGAATTAGCAGCTATGTCCTGTAGGGAGCCATATCTGGTTATCCATAAGGACAGAGTAGTGTTACGTCCTCATCCAGCCTTTCTTCCTAAGGTGATATCGAGGTTTCATTTGAACCAAGATGTGGTTCTTCCTTCTTTTTTCCCCAAACCTACTTCGGTAGAGGAAAAGTTATTGCATTCTTTGGATGTAGTAAGAGCAGTTAAAGCTTATCTAAAAGCCACTGCTCAGATTCGCAGAACGGATACTTTGTTTATTCTGCCGGAAGGCCCCAGAAGGGGTCAGGCAGCGTCAAAATCTACTTTAGCCAAGTGGATTCGACAGGTCATAATGCAAGCCTATGGCTTGAGAAGGAGACCGCCTCCGTTCAAAGTTAGGGTGCACTTCACGAGAGCAGTTGGAACTTCATGGGCAGTGCATCACCAGGCCTCCCTGGCTCAAATCTGTAAGGCCGCAACATGGTCTTCAGTACACACGTTTACTAGGTTCTACCAGGTGGACGTTAGAAGTCAGGAGGATGTCGCCTTTGGGCGCAGTGTGTTGCAGGCCGCAAAAGATCCTCATGTCTGATAGCGCTCAGCTTATGTATGGTGTATCCCCCCCCTCGTTGGGCATTGCTTTAGGACATCCCATTAGTAATGACTATGTCGCTCTGTGTCCCGTGATGTACGAGAAAGAAAATAGGATTTTTATAACAGCTTACCTGTAAAATCCTTTTCTTGGAGTACATCACGGGACACAGAGCTCCCACCCCTCTTTGGGGACACTTATTGCTTTGCTACAAAACTGAGGTGCTCCCGGATGGGAGGGGCTTATATAGGGGAGGGTACTTCCGGTTTTGGAAGTTGCCAGTGCCAGCACCTGAAGGTATCTATATAACCCATTAGTAATGACTATGTCGCTCTGTGTCCCGTGATGTACTCCAAGAAAAGGATTTTACAGGTAAGCTGTTATAAAAATCCTATTTTTTAGCACTGATCACTTTAACCACTTGACAACTGGGCACTTAAACCCCCTTCCTAACCAGACCAATTTTCAGCTTTCGGTGCTCTCACATTTTGAATGACAATTACTCAGTCATACAACACTGTACCCATATGAAATTTTTGTCCTTTTTTTCACACAAATAGAGCTTTCTTTTGGTGGTATTTAATCACTGTTGGGTTTTTTATTTTTTGCGCTATAAGAGAAAAAAGACTGAAAATTTTGTAAAAAAATGAATTTTTCTTTGTTTCCGTTATAAAATTTTGCAAATTAGTATTTTTTCTTCATACATTTTGGCCAAAATTTATACTGCTACATATCTTTGGTAAAAATAAGTACAAATTGGTGGATATTTTTTGGTCTTTGTGAAAGTTATAGAGTCCACAAGCTATGGTGCCAATATCTGAAAATTGATCACACCTGAAGTACTGACGGCCTATCTCAATTCTTGAGACCCTAACATGCCAGAAAAGTACAAATACCCCCCAAATGACCCCTTTTTGGAAAGAAGACATTCCAAGGTATTTAGAAAGAGTCATTGTGAGTTTTTTGAAGTTGTCATTTTTTCCCACAATTCTTTGCAAAAATCAAGATTTTTTTTTCTTTTTTTTTTTTTCCACAAAATTGTCATATTAGCAGGTTATTTCTCACACACAGCATATGCATACCACAAATTACACCCCAAAACACATTCTGCTATTCCTCCCGAGTATGGCGATACCACATGTGTGAGACTTTTACACAGCGTGGCCACATACAGAGGCCCAACATGCAGGGAGCACCTTCAGGCGTTCTGGAGCACCCAGGCCAATTCTGACATTTCTCTCCTACATGTAAAAATCATCATTTATTTGCTATAAAATTACATAGAACCCCAAAACATTATATATGTTTTTTTAGCAAAGACCTTAAAGAATATAATGGTGGTCATTGCAACTTTTTATCTTGCACGGTATTTGCGCAGAAATTTTTCTAACGCGTTTTTTACGGAAAAAAACTGTTTTGTGCCTAAAAGAAAAAAAAAACAGTAAAGTTAGCCCAGTGTTTTTGCATAATGTGAAAGATGAAGTTACGCCGAGTAAATAGATACCTAACATGTCACCCTTCAAAATTGCACACGCTCGTGGAATGGCGCCAAACTTCGCTACTTAAAAATCCCCATAGGCAATGCTTTAAATATTTTTACTGGTTATATGTTACAGAGGAGGTCTAGGGCCAAAATTATTGCTCTCGCTCTAACGTTCGCAACGATACCTCACATGTGTGGCTTGAACACCGTTTTCATATGTGGGCGGGGCTTACGTATGCGTTCACTTCTGCATGCGAGCTCGCGGGGGCAGGGGCGCTTTAAAAAAAAAATATATATTTTATTGTTCATTTTACTTTATTTATTTTAGTTTGACATGTTTTTCCGCCCCAAATTTTTTTTTTTAGCACTTTTATTCCTATTACAAGGAATGTAAACATCCCTTGTAATAGGAATATGGCATGACAGGTCCTCTTTACAGTGAGATATGAGGTCAATAAGACCCCACATCTCACCTCTAGGCTGGGAAGCCTGAAAAAAAAAACAAAAAAAAAAACAATCTTGGCTTTGATCGTAGCGGTGAGTCGGTAGAAGCACCGGAGGGCAGCGGGAGGGGGGGGCATCCCCTCTCACCTTCCGTAAGAGCGATCAAGCGGTGGAACAGCCGCTATGATTGTTCTTATGGTGTAGGGAATCGCCAGCTGAAAAAGCGAATATCTGAATGATGCCTGTAGCTGCTCCCATCATTCAGATATCTCCGCACAAAGTCAAGGACGTCATATGACGGCCGGCGGGCGGGCGGGAAGTGGTTATTGCAGAGTATTGCCGGGTATTGAGGAGTATTGCCGGGTATTGAGGAGTATTGCGGGGTATTGTGGAGTATTGCGGGGTATTGTGGAGTATTGCGGGGTATTGTGGAGTATTGCGGGGTATTGTGGAGTATTGCGGGGTATTGTGGAGTATTGCGGGGTATTGTGGAGTATTGCGGGGTATTGTGGAGTATTGCGGGGTATTGTGGAGTATTGCGGGGTATTGTGGAGTATTGCGGGGTATTGTGGAGTATTGCGGGGTATTGTGGAGTATTGCGGGGTATTGTGGAGTATTGCGGGGTATTGTGGAGTATTGCGGGGTATTGTGGAGTATTGCGGGGTATTGTGGAGTATGGCGGAGTATTGCCGAGTATGGCGGAGTATTGCCGAGTATGGCGGAGTATTGCCGAGTATGGCGGAGTATTGCCGAGTATGGCGGAGTATTGCCGAGTATGGCGGAGTATTGCCGAGTATGGCGGAGTATTGCCGAGTATGGCGGAGTATTGCCGAGTATGGCGGAGTATTGCCGAGTATGGCGGAGTATTGCCGAGTATGGCGGAGTATTGCCGAGTATGGCGGAGTATTGCCGAGTATTGCCGAGTATGGCGGAGTATTGCCGAGTATGGCGGAGTATTGCCGAGTATGGCGGAGTATTGCCGAGTATGGCGGAGTATTGCCGAGTATGGCGGAGTATTGCCGAGTATGGCGGAGTATTGCCGAGTATGGCGGAGTATTGCCGAGTATGGCGGAGTATTGCCGAGTATGGCGGAGTATTGCCGAGTATGGCGGAGTATTGCCGAGTATGGCGGAGTATTGCCGAGTATGGCGGAGTATTGCCGAGTATGGCGGAGTATTGCCGAGTATGGCGGAGTATTGCCGAGTATGGCGGAGTATTGCCGAGTATGGCGGAGTATTGCCGAGTATGGCGGAGTATTGCCGAGTATGGCGGAGTATTGCCGAGTATGGCGGAGTATTGCCGAGTATGGCGGAGTATTGCCGAGTATGGCGGAGTATTGCCGAGTATGGCGGAGTATTGCCGAGTATGGCGGAGTATTGCCGAGTATGGCGGAGTATTGCCGAGTATGGCGGAGTATTGCCGAGTATGGCGGAGTATTGCCGAGTATGGCGGAGTATTGCCGAGTATGGCGGAGTATTGCCGAGTATGGCGGAGTATTGCCGAGTATGGCGGAGTATTGCCGAGTATGGCGGAGTATTGCCGAGTATGGCGGAGTATTGCCGAGTATGGCGGAGTATTGCCGAGTATGGCGGAGTATTGCCGAGTATGGCGGAGTATTGCCGAGTATGGCGGAGTATTGCCGAGTATGGCGGAGTATTGCCGAGTATGGCGGAGTATTGCCGAGTATGGCGGAGTATTGCCGAGTATGGCGGAGTATTGCCGAGTATGGCGGAGTATTGCCGAGTATGGCGGAGTATTGCCGAGTATGGCGGAGTATTGCCGAGTATGGCGGAGTATTGCCGAGTATGGCGGAGTATTGCCGAGTATGGCGGAGTATTGCCGAGTATGGCGGAGTATTGCCGAGTATGGCGGAGTATTGCCGGGTATGGGCAGGGTATGGCCGGGTATGGGCAGGGTATTGCACAGGGTGTATTGCAGAGTATTGGCAGGGTATAGCACAGGGATGGCTGAGCAGGGATAGATGGATTGCTGGATCTGTGACTGCAATTGTCACAGATCCAGCCCACAGCTGACATGGGGGAGGGAGCGGACATGATCCGCTCCCTCCCCTCTCCTCTCACACTGTACCGATCGGTACAGAGAGGGGAGGGAGGAACCGGCGTCATCAAATGACGCCGGTCTGTTTACAAGTGATCGCTCCGTCATTTGACGGAGCGATCACGTGGTAAACGGCCGCGATTAGCGGCCATCTACCGTGATCCGTGATGCGCCGGGTCTTCCGGACCCGGCGGTCACGGACATATCCTGGAGCGCGCCCCTGGGGGCGCGCGGGAGCAAGATTCTGTGAGGACGTCCCTGGGACGTCCACTCAGGATAACTCGACCGCGCTGTGGACGTCTTTTGTACATGGCGCGGTCGGGAAGTGGTTAATGGTGTCACTGGTCCCCAAAAAAGTGTCAAACTTCAGTTTAGTGTCCGATTTGTCTGCCGCAATGTCGCAGTCCCACTAAAAATCGCTGATCGCCGCCATTACTAGTAAAAAAAATAAAAAATTCCATAAAAATATCCCATTGTTTGTAGACGCTATAACTTTTGCGCAAACCAACCAATATACGCTTATTGGGATTGATGATGAAGATATTTGATTTTTTTTCATTTTTTTTTTTTTATTGGATATATTTTAGAGCAGAAATAAAAAAAAGTTTACATTAGCAGGTCATCTTTTTTATTTTTTACGCTATAAAAAAAAAAAAAAAAATGCAGAGGTGAGCAAATACCACCCAAAGAAAGCTCTATTTGTGGGGGGGGAAATAAGGACATCAATTTTATTTGGGTACAGCATCGCAAAATTGTCAGTTAAAATAAAACAGTGATTTTATAGCAAAAAAAATGGCCTGGGTGTAAAACCTTCTGGGGCTGAAGTGGTTAAAGCAGGAAGGCCTAAACACAGGGAAATTCTATCTGAGAGATATAATAGTTTATACTTCTGCTGCATTTACAGGAGTGCCAGTGTGATTGTGGCCTTTGGAGCCATACATGCAGAAAACATGGATTCCTATTGGTTCTCCTTTATATGACCAGGTGATTACTCCAGTTTCTGTTTTATTTATTTTTATGAGAAAAAGGTTGCTGTCTGTACCTTTTTTTTAAAGTTGTAG
Source organism: Rana muscosa (assembly GCA_029206835.1). Taxonomy (NCBI): domain Eukaryota; kingdom Metazoa; phylum Chordata; class Amphibia; order Anura; family Ranidae; genus Rana; species Rana muscosa. The sequence continues at coordinate 80,813,384 of CM055119.1, read as the reverse complement.
TTTAATTTGTTGAGCATTTGGCACCACCTTGTGTTCCTTGTGGACTTTGAACACACTTTCCTAGTTTAGTATCTGGCTTCAGGCAGTAATTCCAGGGGTCATAAGGAAGCCTGTAAACAGTACATGGCCTGTTTGAAATGACTTATTTAGCAGGTGTTGTCATGCGTTAATCTAGAGGTTTGGGAATGACATTATATCACATGCATGCTGGTTGTTTCCGGGGTGGGATAACATTTACCAAACTAACAAAATAATTATGGAATGTATAGGTTTGAGTGTTGTAACTGCTGATCCATTCCAGGCTAGGGACCTTCCTGGAAGAATATCTTAAAGCCTAAGGTTGGCCATACACAGTTTGAATCTCAGCCACTTCAGCAGGAACCGGGCGAAATTCGAACCGTTAATGGGCAGGCTAAATGTATACAACTAGCCTAAGTTTACTCCAGAAAAAAAAAAAAAATCAACACAGGAGCCATTATTTAGTCTAGCGCACCAAACCCACAGGATAAAACCAAAGTGCGCTTCCCTGGTTTGAGGTTGAGGGCCACATCAAAGGGCTCTGAGGGCCACAGATTGAGCACCCCGGCTTTAATCATAGATCATGTTTTTTTTTTTTTTTCATGGAATCTATCCTGTAGCTTTTTTGAATAGAGGAGGGAGGCAGAAAGGGCAGGCTTATTCTGCATTCTTGATGAGTGCATTAAACAGATCCCTCAGCTGTATTCTCCTTCTGCACTGGAAGATTTCAGGGGTGGGGTAATCAGAGGAGAGAACATTTCTAATTAATCTGCAGCCAGTAGCACAAGGGCACTTCTTATTGACTGTAAGGCCCCTTCCACACAGGGCGGGCTCCGTTGAAGTTCGCCTGCTAAGTGGGAAATCTGTCCACTGATCCCTGCTGAGTAGGCAGATGGCTGGCCTGTGTCCGCTCTGCTTATGCACAGCCCGCACACCTCTATGGGCAGTTAGATGTTAACGGGCCGCCTGTCCCATGCGCCAGATGGAAAACTAACCCCCCATTTGTCTGTTTTTAGTAGATCGGATGTTGGCGGGTGTCAATGGACACATGTCCTTGGACATCTACCTCTCCATAGAGAAGATTGGAGGGTCCAATCAGATCCGCCTGAAAAACTGACAGGCAGACCTAAATTGTCCGCCTATGTCAAAGAGCCCTAAGTAGCGTCCCTTGTGCTGATACATATTTTTTTTAAATAAACTTATGCTAGCCATACATTAGCCCAAAAATCATTCGAAAACTTGTCATCTGGACCGTTCGTTCGTTTTCAATCCAGTTAATTAGCAGTTCGTTCGACAGAATTTTCCGGCTTTGAAAAATGAACGATAAATCGAAAAGGTTAATGTGTTTTCTCATTTGAACGGTTTCATTTATGTCCATTGAACAATTTTATCGATCAAAATTCTGTCTTTACATGATCGGAAAAATTGTCACAAACTTTTGCTCTCCTGACCGAGTGTTCGTTTTTTTAAAACGAGTTTGAACGATTTTTCGTATATCGTATGGCCAGCATTAGGCTTTAAAGTTTAACTATACCCTCCTATACTTCTTAAGATTGTGCCATCTTCACATCTTTTTAGATCTACAATTACCATGGTGCTGCCATGTGATCTGCTATGGCACCAGCCATTCGGGGGAAGTTTGGGTGAGAGCCATCATAAACACATGTTCAACTGTGAGGAATTTGTTGGTTGTGACTGTTTTGGGAGAGTTAAACCAGTGGGTTTTGTTCCACGCTAACAGTTCCCACCCTAGGTCATATCCTATTTATATTGTGGAGAGGATGGATCTGCAACTTTCCTGCTTTACTTCGCATTTTTCTTCTGCTGTTCAACTAATGTAGATAAATAACACCTGCTATTAGGGCTTTTTTTGTACTCTTTGGGGTACCGAAAAGTTTTGAATGGTAAACTAGTTTGAGTCTGCAGCCTAGGCTCTTTTTTATTCTTCCAAAAAGGAACAAGCAACACTAGGATATGACATGCAATTGACACGTTTCACACAGTGCTTAATCATAACCGGTTACGATTAAGCACTCTCTTTTGTGTGAAAAGCGCGTGCGGCCACTCTTCATTTCTCTCTAGTTTTATGCAGTGGCGAGCCGAAGTCGGCACCTGTGAGTTATCCCTGTGAACATCTACACCTGAGTGGTATTCTGCTCTTGATTGGATTGGTGAGATACTCCCAAAAGGAAATCACATCTAAAGGGATGCAGGCCCTGCCAATTTCCTTATTAGAGCCCTGCAGGTGCAGCAGCTGATTGATAATTCTAAAACCACACCCATAGAGACCCAGACAAACCACCATTTATTCAGAATAACAAAAGGTAGGAATCTGCAACAAAGTTTGTTAAAATTCTTGCAATGTATATAGATCACCCAGAGGGGATTGTTTTTTTTTTTTCTCAACAAAATGGGAGTTACTCTTTAATAAAAGCCCAACACAGACTGTAACCCTTTCTCGTTTTTTTTTGTTTTTTTTCAAAACTAAATACGTTTTGGCTGGAATTGGGCATTCCATATCTTTATTAGACCCTATGCATGCTGAGCTTTTAGCCCCAGTGCATGGGGGTTTAGTCAAGGGCACAGGTGCACCATCTAGCCCTGCTTCCGGAAGCTTATCAAACTCTGGGAGTCTGACAGCTGCTGCAGTTGGATGGGGCTGGGTGGCTCAGGGTGTGAAAAATCATCACTTGCTGGTCAAAGACCTGGCCACTTTTTGCGATTCGGCACTGCGTTGCTTTAACTGACAATTGTGCGGTCGTGCGACGTGGCTCCCAAACAAAATTGACGTCCTTTTTTTCCCACAAATAGAGCTTTCTTTTGGTGGTATTTGATCACCTTTGCGGTTTTTATTAATTTTTTGCGCTATAAACAAAAATAGAGCGAAAATTTTGAAAAAAAGCAATATTTTTTTACTTTTTGCTATAATAAATATCCCCCAAAAATATATAAAAAAACATTTTTTTTTCCCCAGTTTACGCCGATATGTATTCTTCTACATATCTTTGGTAAAAAAAATCGCAATAAGCGTTTATTGATCGATTTGCGCAAAAGTGATAGCGTCTACAAAATAGGGGATAGTTTTATGGCATTTTTATTATTTTTTTTTTTTATACTAGCAATGGCGGCGATCAGCGATTATTTTTTTTTTTTTTATCTTGACTGCGACATTATGGCGGACACATCGGACACCTTTGACACATTTTTGGGACCATTGTCATTTTTACAGCGATCGGTGCTATAAAAATGCACTGATTACTGTGAAAATGACACTGGCAGTGAAGAGGTTAACCACTAGGTCGCACTGTAGGGGTTAAGTGTGCCCTAATGAGTGATTCTTACTGTAGGGGGGATGGGCTGTGTGTGACAAGACAGTGATCACCGCTTCCGATTACAGGAAGCGGTGATCACTGTCATTGTCACTAGGCAGAGCGGGGAGGAAATGCTTGTTTACATCAGCATCTCCCCGTTCTTCCTCACCGTGAGACGATCGCAGGTATCCCCGCGGCGATCGAGTCCGCGGGACCCGCGGTCGGGCTCACGCATCCACAATGCCGCGATCTTAAAGGGGACGTACAGGTACGTCCTTCTGCTTGTCCGTGCCATGCTGTCGACGTATATAGTTGTGCGCTGGTCGGCAAGCAGTTAACAAGTCGTCTTTATAATATTAGTCATATTACAAATGCTATATAGAACAGTGTTGCTTCAATGTGCCCAACCTAAAGAGGGCAGGAATACTTCACAGCTGCTAGTTCTTGTGTTTAAAGCACAAGGTCTGCTTATTCATTAGGGGACAGAATCTCTATTCCACCTGTAAGAAAAATAAATACAAAATTTGGGTGAGAAAAGTTGAAAATTTACATTATACTCCGCTCCTGCAAGGTGGTGACGCAAACAAGGGGTGTCCTCACTGTGCTTCCAGTGAGGTCCTGGGAACATGAAATATTTCAAATTTCCTGAAAAGTACAGGAGCATCATCTTACGAGTTTTGGAGTCTTCAGTGTTCCCAAGATCTCGCCAGATGGATTATGTTGTCCCCTGTCTAGGCGCTACTTGAAAGCGGTGTGTACATTTCTCCTTTTGGGGTTTTACTTTATTTTTATAATGGATGTAATGTGAGGATCTCACATGGAGTTGGAACTCCTTTACCAGTGTTTTTTTTTTTAATAGCTAGTGGGGTAATGATCAAGGAGTGGTGCAGAAAGAACAGATCCACGGAATAAATGAAGAAGCAGTTGGCGTTCCTTGCACTGCAGTTCTATGGGTACAGCTTCCTCTCCAGCAAGGTGAAAGGAGAACAGTGAGCAGCACAGAAGTGACGGCACTAGATTTCACTCCAAATGTTCTGGGACAATATTACAAATCAAATCTTCACTTTTTGAGTTTAGATCAAACTTAAAAAAACATTTGGGTAAAAGCTCAGAAAATTAAGTATTTTAGGCTCAATTCACACTTGTACGACTCCAAAGTTGCGCCGACTTTGGAGTGCAACTTGGATACGACTTTGGCTCATTGGTTGCATTGTATAACATTCAGGTATGACTTTTATGCAACTTCTAAAGAATAACATTGAAGTCTATGGCCCTCAAGTTGCATAAAAGTCAGACCAAAGTAGTGCACTAACTACTTTGAAGTTGCTGCAACGTTTGCGCATATATGAATGGGTATCATGGGGAATGACTTGTCATGCAACCATGATGTCCAAAGTTGCATGACAAGTTGCACAAGTGTGACTGGTAAAGCGTGATTGAAATGGGTAGAAATTTCAAAAGCAGAAGTCAGTGAAAATAAGGAAGAAAGTTAAGCTGCCCATACCCTAGTGGAACTTCAATCGAAGGCCGGCTATAGACTGTTCAAATCTCTTGGCTGAGATTCCAACCATGTAAGGGCAGGCTGACCGGTCAACTTGGGTAGAACCAGCCTGATTTTACATATGATTATCGCTAATGGCTGGTATAGCTGCTAGCAATAATCACTGTCTTCATCCCTGGCGGGAGAATACAATGGCTTGACAGGTGGGATTCTCCTGTCAACACTGGTTGCAGGAAATAAATTTGCTCCGTGTATGGCCTAAATTTTCTTGTTCTCTGAGTAATGAGAAAATTCAAAGGATGGACTTGTTTTCTAGAACAAACTAATTTCTAATAATGAGTGTTTTTGTTTGAGAAAGTCCATTCATTTCAAAGTTGAAAGTTAAGCAAGCAAAATTCTGTAGTATTTTATTCTTCTTTTTAATTTTTGTAATTTTTTTTATTTTTATATACCGTAATCTTTATTTTACCTTTTTAGGCAATACAAAACCTAAAATAAAAATCAGGAAAGGAGATCAATATTCACATGTCTAAAAACCACTGATAAAGGTAGTAATATAAACCAGTGCAATATAAGTATTGTAAGACCTTTCCTGTCCCAGATATTCGACCTAGATGGACATTCCCCCCAAAGTTTGGGGGAGGAGGAGCGCACATAAAAACCTAGGAAAAATATTGCTGTAGGTAAAGAACATATGAAATATTGTTGAAACATAGGACATTAAAGTACTGCTGAGGCATCTGGAAAATGGCCGTTGCACCTCGGTAATTGGTTGGAAAAATACTACAGGATTAAGATTGATTCTGATTCGCCTGGACAAGTTGCCTAAATGCAGGATCCGCCAAGGCTAGCAAGGCAAGATCAAAACTAAAGGAAACTAGGGCTGAGGTAGCCACATGAGTCCGCCATGGGGCCAAGATAGTCAATGCGTTGTCTCAGGTGCCCCTGCAGGTGGCAATCTATTCCTCCACCTCCATGATATGTCAACTTCCCAACCCAGTCCTGCTCGCTCAGGATGTGCTGACTTTTCCAATGAATTGGTATGAGGCATTTTGCAACGTTGACAAGGTGGGGGAGAGCACTGCATTTAGAGAGAGAGAGAGGGGGGGGGGGGATGTGGAGCAAGAAGTGCTCCGGTGAGAGAGGAAGATCGATACCCAGACTGTCCTATATGTGTTTACCAACAGTGGACCAAAAGAGCAATACAGTAACAATGGACAATGCCACCATATGTGGAGGAATGTTCCTCTTTGACCACATTTCCCCCCAGCACAGATCAGGGACGGAAGGGTAAATTCTGGCAAGGGACGTGGGCACTTGGTACCAGCTCGACAACAGCTTATGATTGTATTCATGCATTTTGAAATCCACTGAGCTAGAGTGTGCCAAATAGTTATAGATGATGCAGTTGTTCATCAGAGAATTCTCACTGAAGGTCACACTCCCATTAATTGATATATAAATATTTAGAGCTAGGGGCGGCCGAACCAAGCAGTTTATAAAGGTCTGAAACCATATGAGGTCTTTAGCGGCCCATAGGCGGGTAAACCTGATCTGAAATGCGTGCTGTTGTAAGGCAATAAAATTGGTAAGTTGGCGGTATCTCCAAAAATCAAAAGGGGAAACTGCCATACCGCTCCCTAAGTATCGCTAGCAGGGCAAGGATATGCCTCCCCATATAGTGCGACCGACTGACATCCCCATCATTTACCCAAGGTACAAAAAAAGACAGCTGCTCATCTGGGGAAAATTTGAAGTACTTTTAAAAGACAAGCTTTATATGAATGTTTGTGCGAATGTTCATTGTAAAATCTATATTCGTGTAATAATGGGGAGAGAGGTGAACATTCATGTTTTATTCCTAGCAGTATGCCTTTGAACTTGCTAGAAATTTGACTACTCCCTGCACATTGTAGCTCTCTGCCCTTCTGACTCTGTACTGTCCCAGCTCATCCGCACCTTCCTTCACCTCCCCAGCTAACCTTTAATGCAGCTTCCAGAGGAGAAGTATGGGAAATGCCATACTGTCACTTAAGTTTCTACTGGAACGTCTGACATCACATCCAAAATGGCAGTCTCGGGGATGTTGGATGTTGACACAAGGGAGGCTATTCCAGGAAAATGTATGTATAAATACATTAAATGCTTATAGTCCAAAGATTAAGATGCCAACCAGGCAGATGACATTTTCAGAATGAGGTATTCACATTCATATTATATAATATATATATTTTTTTTCTCTTATCGTCCATGGACTGACACAGCTGGATACTGTAAACCAGGGCTTGACAAATTTGCTTTGAATCTAGGAGCCAGGAACGTGCACCGTACCGCCGAGCTTGCGCGCAGAAGCGAGCGCATACATGAGTAGCGCCCGCATATTAAAGCGGTGTTAAAACCACACGTGAGGTATCGCCGCGATTGGTAGATCGAGAGCAATAATTCTAGCCCTAGACCTCCTCTGTAACTCAAAACATGCAACCTGTAGAATTTTTTAAACGTCGCCTATGGAGATTTAAAGGGTAAAAGTTTGTCGCCATTCCACGAGCGGATGCAATTTTTAAGCGTGACATGTTGGGTATCAATTTACTCAGTGTAACATTATCTTTCACAATATAAAAAAAAAAATTGGGCTAACTTTACTGTTGTCTTATTTTTTTTTTTTTTTTTTAAAAAGTGTATTTTTTCCCAAAAAAGTGCGCTTGTAAGACCGCTGCGCAAATACGGTGTGACAGAAAGTATTGCAATGACCGCCATTTTATTCTCTAGGGTGTTAGAATAAAAAATAATAGGATTTTTATAACAGCTTACCTGTAAAATCCTTTTCTTGGAGTACATCACGGGACACAGAGCGACATAGTCATTACTAATGGGTTATATAGATACCGTCAGGTGCTGGCACTGGCAACTTCCAAAACCGGAAGTACCCTCCCCTATATAAGCCCCTCCCATCCGGGAGCACCTCAGTTTTGTAGCAAAGCAATAAGTGTCCCCAAAGAGGGGTGGGAGCTCTGTGTCCCGTGATGTACTCCAAGAAAAGGATTTTACAGGTAAGCTGTTATAAAAATCCTATTTTCTTTTTCGTACATCACGGGACACAGAGCGACATAGTCATTACTAATGGGATGTCCTAAAGCAATGCCAAATGAGGGGGGGGATACACCATATATAAGCTGAGCGCTATCAGACATGAGGATCTTTTGCGGCCTGCAACACACTGCGCCCAAAGGCGACATCCTCCTGACTTCTAACGCCCACCTGGTAGAACCTAGTAAACGTGTGTACTGAAGACCATGTTGCGGCCTTACAGATTTGAGCCAGGGAGGCCTGGTGATGCACTGCCCATGAAGTTCCAACTGCTCTCGTGGAGTGCGCCCTAACTTTGAACGGAGGCGGTCTATTTCTCAAGCCATAGGCTTGTATTATGACCTGTCGAATCCACTTGGCTAAAGTAGATTTTGACGCTGCCTGACCCCTTCTGGGGCCTTCCGGCAGAATAAACAAAGTATCCGTTCTGCGAATCTGAGCAGTGGCTTTTAGATAAGCTTTAACTGCTCTTACTACATCCAAAGAATGCAATAACTTTTCCTCTACCGAAGTAGGTTTGGGGAAAAAAGAAGGAAGAACCACATCTTGGTTCAAATGAAACCTCGATACCACCTTAGGAAGAAAGGCTGGATGAGGACGTAACACTACTCTGTCCTTATGGATAACCAGATATGGCTCCTTACAGGACATAGCTGCTAATTCCGATACTCTTTTAGCCGAACAAATGGCTACTAGAAAAATCAATTTCCTGGTGAGAAGCACCAAGGAAATATGCTGTAATGGTTCAAATGGTTGTTTCTGTAGAACCGACAGAACCAAGTTTAGATCCCATGGACATATGGGAATATTAACCGGAGGACTAATACGCATCACTCCTTGTATAAAGGCTTTGACTAGTGAATGCGAAGCCAAGGGCCTTTGAAAAAATATTGACAAGGCCGAAATCTGACCCTTGATAGTACTCAAGGCAAGCTTCCTATCTACAGCCCATTGTAGGGAGTCCAGACTCCTACCTATTACGTACTTACGTGGATGCCATTTCTTGGCTTCACACCAGGCGATGTACGCCTTCCAGATTCTATAGTAGATCTGCCTGGATACCGGCTTCCTGGCATTGATCATGGTAGATACCACAGAATTAGAGAGCCCTCTCTTTTTTAGAATGTGGGCTTCAATAGCCAGGCCGTCAAACCTAGGGCTGGTAAGGAAGGGTGGTATATCGGTCCTTGCGAAAGCAGGTCCGGACGATGTGGGAGAGTCCAAGGACTCCCCACTGACATTTTACAATCTCCACGTACCACGCTCTTCGGGGCCACGCTGGAGCCACCAGAATCATTGGTTTCTTTTCTACCCTGATTCTGCGGAGTAATCGAGGTAACCATTGTGGCGGTGTGAATGCATATATCAGCTTGAACTGATCCCAAGGGAACACTAGGGCATCCGAGCCGCAAGCTAGGGGATCCCTTGTCCGAGAGACAAACCTGTCCCCCTTTGCGTTGAATCTGGATGCTAGAAGATCTACATCCGATGTTCCCCACCGCTGACATATTGTCCAGAAAACCTCGGGGTGAAGGGACCCTTCCTCTGGGCCTAATTGCTGGCGACTTAGAAAGTCCGCCTTCCACTTCTCCACTCCTGGAATGAATACCGCAGATATGGCTGGGACATATTTTTTCTGCCCATTTCAGGATGTAATTTACTTCCCTCTGGGCTGCACGACTCCTGGTGCCCCCCTGATGATTGATATATGCCACTGCTGTGGCATTGTCTGACAGGGGACCCTTGGAGTTTGGATGTCCATGCTACTAGGGCATACCGGGCTGCTCGTATCTCTAAGAGATTGATGGGCAGGGCCTTTTCTGCATCCGACCATCTGCCCTGGAGAGACTATTGCTCCAGTACTGCTCCCCAGCCTATAAGGCTGGCATCTGTAGTGACCACCTCCCAAGAAATCGGACTGAAGGATTTCCTTTTTTCCAGATTCTGGGAAACCAACCACCAACGGAGGCTCTTGCGAACGGAAGGGGACAAGGACATTGTAAGTCTAGGCCTGAATTTTTTTTTTGTTCCAGGCTGACAGTATGGCCCCTTGCAAATTCCTTGAATGGAATTGACCGTAGGGTACTGCTTCGAATGATGCCACCATTTTTCCCAGCAGCCTCATATACAGGCGTATGGACGGCTGTCTTTTTTGTACCCACTAAGTGGATCAAATCTTTCAAAGACAACACCTTTCCTCGAGGCAAGAATATTTTTCTCTGGCCTGAATCCAACCTTAGCCCCAAGTATTCCAGACTTTTGAATTTTTAGGGCTGACTTGTCTCGGTTGATAATCCAACCGTGAGATTCCAGATACCTGATTGTCTTGTGAACGACCACGTCTAGTTTTTTCACTGAGTGGTCTATCAGCAACAAGTCATCCAGATATGCCATTATCATTACACCTTGTGTTCTTAGATTGGCCAATAAAGGGCCAGAATTTTTGTAAACACTCGTGGTGCTGTGGCCAAACCGAAGGGTAAGGCTCTGAACTGAAAATGGCGCCCTTCTACTGCAAAGCGTAGAAATTTTTGGTGGACTGGAAAGATGGGAATGTGCAAATAAGCATCTTTGATGTCGATCGTGGCTAACCAATCCTCCCCTTGTAGGGCAGTGGCCACCGATCGGATCGACTCCATCGGAAAGACCTGATATACAGGAATTTGTATGGCCCTTTTAGAATTAATATGGGCCTCCCGTCCGCGTTTGCTTCGGGACTGTAAAGAGGTTTGAGTAAAACCCGAACCCTCATTCTTCCAGGGGAACCTCCATAATTACTCCTTGGAGCAATAGTTGTTCTAGTGCCAACAGGAGGGACTCTCTCTTCCGGGGATCCCTTGGCACGTTTGACCTCAAAAATGGGAAGGAGGAGAGTCTTTTAACTCCAAACTGTATCCCAAACCTACTGCGGAGAGCACCTATCTGTCTTGATCGTGTCCCGCCAGGTCTCTTGCGAACAACTGGAGTCCTCCCCCCCACCCGACTGAGTGGGGGCTTCAATGAATTTAACTTTGGGGGAGGTTTTGTACCTCCCCTGACCCAGGGTTTCTCATTACCCTGCTACTGTCCCTGTTTTTTACCCCCGGGATCTGACCGAGGAGGCCGTCGGAACTGTTACACAGCCGATGCCCCAGGGACTGGAGAAGCAGGCCTCTTAAAGAGGGACCTCTAACTCTGCTTTTAACCGGCAAGAGCGTATTTTTACCGCTGGAAATTTTCTGGATATATTTGTCCAGGTTTTCCCTGAATAAGCGTTCACCATAAAATGGGACGCTAACCAGCCATTCTTTACAGGGAGCTACAGCAGACCAGTTTTTGAGCCATAGGAGCCTACGCGTATGTACTATAGACAGCGTAAGGCGGGAGGCCTGATGGACTGAATCCTTTATGGCGTCAACCGCAAAGCCTAAGGCTCTAGGTAGATCAGCTAGGGCAAAGCCTGCTGATCTGTCAAGTCCCTCAAGACCTGTTTCAACTGATCCTTCACTGCTTAGCAGACCCCAATAGCTGCTACTGCTGGTTGTATCACCAAGCAGATTTTCATAAGGACTCCAATCTTTTATTTATTGGGTTCTTGAACATTTGGACATTATCCACTGGACATGTCAGTGATTTATACATACAAGAGATGGCTGCGTCCACTGTAGGGACCTTCCATTTTTTTTTTTTTTGATGAACTTATCCTCCATGGGATAGACCACCGGAAATCTCTTGGGGGAATAAATATTTTCTCAGGACATTCCCAATCCTGGTAAATGAGCCCTTTCAGTAAAGGGTGAAGTGGAAAAGAACAGACAGTCTGGGGGCTTCTAGCGACCCCAACGAGGATACAGTAGTGGTTGATGGTTCCGCAAGGTGCATTTTTAAATGCTGATCGGACCATGTTAGTCAGAGACTGAACCCATAATCTTTCAGCTTGAGATGCTGAGAAAAGGTTCCCCCACTGTTGATTCCTCTATAACAGAATCAACCTCATCCTGATCCCCTTCAGGCAGGTCGATCCCTGTATGGGACTGTTGCTCTGCTAACAGGCACTCTGAAGGAGGAGACGGAGATCGGGCGTGCTTTCCCTGACAGGGAGGCAGCGATAAATGTTGACAATCTCTCTCTAATCCTCCCAGAGCTGAGGAAAAAAACCTCCTCTGTTACATACACAGGAGCAGGTGACTGAGGACAGCCGCAGTACCAAGTACCCCTGCGGGGTCTCTACGGTCACTTACCTCTGAACTTCAGGGGAGACTGGTGCAGCAGAAGTATGCCCAAGATCCTCAGAGCCCGATGAGACCCCCTTCGCTTCCTGGAAGATTCAGTTCCGGAGCTTCTGGACGGCATATTCCTAAGCCTAAAGCTGAGGTATTCCAGCCGTAATACACCACTTTTACTGAGAATAGTCTAGCACAATTGCTGCTATATCACAGTTGGTGTCTACTAATGTGCCTTTCTAGGGGATGCCTGTATCAACCGCTTGCTGTATGCCTTTAAATGTTGCCAGCTCTGTCTCTGTACTTCATAGCCAGCTCACTACAATATTGTGGTTTTTTTAAAACTGCTGGGACGCCCGCACATGCGCAGAAGCGCTGCGGTGCGCACAGAGCGTCATCCCCCAGGCTCCGCCCCCTTTCCCGGCTCACCTCTATATATAGAGGCGCGTGCACGCGCGCGGGCACGTGCGCCTTCGGCGCTAATTTCAAATATGGTAACAAGGGACAGGAGCCAGGGCCCCTCTTTGCCGCAGGCCGGGGGATGGACAAACTCTGCAACATGGCAGAGGAAGCAGTTTCCTATAAGAGAACTCACCATCTGCCTGGACTTTGCTCTGCTGAGAAGAAGCTAGTCCACATGACAAGAAAACATTCCACAGCGGCCTCTAGTGGACAAACACAGGTACCGCAGTCTAATATATTAAATATATATAAAAACATTTTTTTTTTTTTTTTTTTTCTTGACCACCATTAAAAATTATTACATTTTTTTAGTAGTTACAGGCATGCACAGAATTTTGCGGGAATACCATTAGGTAACAGACAGAAAGACAAATTAGGCTTGGGGGTCCCCCAATAGAACCAAGTTCCTGGGGGCCCCCACTTACCTGTTCCCCGCCGCAGGACTTTGTTTGGTCCACAAAAGCCCAAACTTCACCTATCACGGCAGGCATTGTAATCAAACCTTCAGGGACCGGGTTCCCAAGGATTCCACTCCCCTGGACCTGTATAGCACCCTGCACAGAAAACATCTTGGTCGTGGGTATGACCAGAGCTCTGGATCCCAGGGTCCAGCTCTCCTAAGAGAAGCATTACAGGCAAAACCTTGCTCTTCTCTGCAAGGCCCGGGTACCGACCGTTTAGCTATGAAGCTTTTTTGGTCGGATCCGGAATAGCTTACTGAGGCCCAAAAGAACCTGTACGCAAGCTCAGTGAAAAACACATGTTTCTTCTTGGCCAACACCTTAGACACTGGCAAAAAACTGAGGTGCTCCCGGATGGGAGGGGCTTATATAGGGGAGGGTACTTCCGGTTTTGGAAGTTGCCAGTGCCAGCACCTGACGGTATCTATATAACCCATTAGTAATGACTATGTCGCTCTGTGTCCCGTGATGTACGAAAAATAAATATATAATGTTTGGGGGTTGTAATTAGAGGGTAGGAGATGGGGCAGTGGAAACAGACAGGGGAAGCTCCATTAGCATTGCTGGTTGTATGTCATACCAACGGCCACCACAAGATGGCGCCTGATCACAGAAGGAAGCATAGGCCTCCAGAGAAGCATAGGCCCGCAGAAGGCCGCAAAGCCGCGGCCTCAATTACCGGCCGGCCTGACGCGATCGCGTGGCGCGCGGGGGGTTCACGGAGACACAGGATACCCCAGCTGTGCTGCGCCAGGTCGCTAATTCTAGTCGCAATGGCGACCTGGCGCCCGGGGATTGTCGCGCCCTGCTGTAAACGCGTGGGTATATGTCCCTGCTCGTAGGAGAAGATCTAGGCAGAATGTTGGATGTTAGAAACATTCTAGAACAAACCAGAGCTGAACAGCCCTGCCCAGGGGGGCGGTCCCTCCGGACATTACCCTCCCACCTGCAGTCAGCAGACCTCAGTTTTTTTTCTGCCTAGCAGAAGACGTGGCTCTCTCAGGAGCTAGTCTCCTGGAAGATTTTACTTTTAAATTGTATTCCTTTGGGAATTTTATTTTTGAGACCTTCAATCAACTGTCGGCTGGGCAACAGGTTGGGTACACTGGTATCCTCGTAGTCTTCCCTGTCCGACCATCGAGCGTGCTGATCCTCGCCTTGTGTGCGTGAGACTCAGTTCACGACATACCCCATGGCTCCAGGGGTGGCCGGGTTGCTTTCATGCTCCCGCGGTCCTCTCAAGATTGAACAGTACCTACTGTATCTTTCGCTGTGGACCGGGCCGACAGCTACGCAGTACGAATCTGTGATAGGTCTGTCTGAAACAAGCCAGTGGGTCCCTCTAGGGACGGGTAAAAGTAGTCTCTCCTGCTGCAAGGTGAGTACATACTGGCTGTGTTTCTGTGTGTGTGGGGGGTTCTCCCTGTCTCCCCCCTGTTATGCTGCTCTCTGCACCCTGTACTGGTGCTGTGCTGTGGGGTGCTTGGGGGTCACTCTGGCCTGGCTGGGCGCTCATGTCTGCAGTTTTTTCTGGTGTGTGAGGTGATTATTGCGTGCGCCGTTGGCGCGCGCATTAGCGGGAGCTTTGAATTTCCCGCTCGGCGGCCATCTTGGCGTTCAATGCCGCAGTTGTAGCTGCGGACGGCGCCTATTTTCTTGTGGCCGCCGCGCATTTATTTTCGGTTCTAGCGGCGGCGTGAATCCCCTCACAATCTCCTCACAGACTGAGCGGTCCTTTTAAGGGTTGGTGAGTCCTCCGGGTATCCCCTCCTCAGTGAAGCCAGTGGGTGGACTGTATATTCACTGTATAGTGTATAAGGTCTCAGAGGGTGGCGTTATGGAGTCTGATATACCTGCTCTCCACACTTGTCTGGGGCAACTGGCAGTGCTGCACAGTTAAACATGTTTCCTGCACCTGCAGTCCTTATGGACCAGTTGTCAGCAGTCCTGGAATCATTCCTTGTCAGAATGGAAGCGGTGTGTGAGCAAAAGGAGCTATAAGCCCCCCCCCCCCCCCACAAAAATCTTTAGTGAAGGAGTGCTCTGAGTCAGATATGGGCCTAGCTACTGGGCTCAGGATCCTAGCTCTGAATATTTATGAACAGGACATTCCCTTGTGAGGAAGACTCCAGTTCTGTGTCAGTGAATGACAGGGCGCTTGTAAGTGATCTCATTGATGATGTGAGGAACACTCTCAAGCTGGAATTGCTGTGACAAGCCTTTCTTTTACACAGTTTCCTCACTGTTTTCCACACGCTGCCTCAGAGCAGCATGGATGATACATGGTGGGGGGGAGGACTTCATTCATTTATGTCTCTAGTCCCTGTGAGCCTCCTGTGTGATATCCTGAGGCAACATTTCCCGCCATTTCCTGAGGAACGCTTGAGCTCTGACAGACACACGGTCTGAGGGTCAGAGGTTACCTGTTACCTGCATGCTGCTTCGGCAGCACAGTCAAGCAGGTTGGAATGATACAGAGAAGATTATGCGCATCTGCGCCATAATTTAAACTCATCCTATACCTCTACACTGCATACATTCACAGTATATGTATGTGTTATTAGTCTCTGTGTTTGCGTGAGTTTTCCCCCATGTCCAATGCTGTGTTTCAGTGCCATGCATGATATAAACGTACAAAATATGTTTATGCACGACTCCAGATACATTCACAGTATATGTATGTATTATACTCTCTGGGTCGGCGGGGGCTCCGGTGTCCTCCCGCGCTCTCATGGTATGTGCGCTTCGGCTCTCCGCACAGTATAGACATGTTCAATATGTTTATTGCACATACTATACATGTTTACAGTATGGGTATACTGTTTGCGTGGGGTTCCTCCGGGTACTCCGGTTCCCCCCCCCCCCCCACGCTCTAATGGAAATGCACAGCATAAACATGTGCAATATGTTGATTCACATGCTATCATTCCTACACGGTATCTGTGTGCTGTCTGCGTGGAGTTCTTCCGGGTGTTCCAGTTTTCTCCCACGCGCTGACGGTATGTGCGCCTTTGGCCTTCTGCACAGTTAAACATGTTCAATGTTTATCATGCATGCTATAATACCTACACGGTATATGTAGGCAGTCTGTGTGGTTTTCCTCCGGGTACTCCGGATCCCTCCCACACTCCATTGGTATGGGCGCTTCGGCGCTATGCACAGTCTAAATTTGTGTGATTGGATATCCACATACTAACATACCTACCTGGTATGTCTGTGTAGTCTGCGTGGGTTTCCGCCCACGCTACATGACATGCATGTCTTTGGTGCAATACACGGTGTAAACATACACATTATGTTTATACACTACACTAAATACATTCACAGTAGTTGTAGGTATTGCATTCTCTGAGTATGCGTGGGGTACTTCGGTTCCTCCCACGCGCCAACAGTGTGCGCGCCTTCGGTGCTATGCACACATGGGCTTGTGCAAAATGTTTAGCACACATACTATAATACCTACACGGTATGCGTATGCAGTCTGCATGGGTTTCATCCGGGTGCTCAGGTTTCTCCCCTTCGTTCCAATGGTGTGCGCATTCTCAGCGCTATGCACAGTATAAACATGTGCAATTTGTTTATTCGCAGGCTAACATACCTACACGATTGTGTACGCAATCTGCGTGGCTGGTTTATGTCCAAGCCCCGATGATGTGCGCGCCTTCATCACTGGCACAGTATATACGTGTTTAATAGGTATATCCACACATACTAAACTACATACGCCGTATGTGGTGGTATTATGCTCTTTGTGGCTGGGTGGGTTTCCTCCCACACTCTATTTGCGCGTTTGACACAATACATGGTATAAACTATGTGTTTGTAAAATCGGCACTTATCCATTGGTAGCTGCTGGACGGAGCATTGTAACAAGGATCCCTGGTTTCAGGGGTATCACTTTCCACCTGCTTTCAGTGGCGATTAGAAGCGCTGGCCTGGACTGTGTTCGCCAGGCTGAGGTTAGCGTTACGCCCGTTAGTGGCTGCGTCTCTGGCGTTTTTTGTAGCTCAATGACTGGGCAAAAGCCTCTGCTTCATCCATCAGTCGTCTAGCAGGTGCACTGCAACTGCTTTAGTCTTTAGTGTCTCTGTGCCCGGAGTGGGTTTGCGCCACATGTGGAGGCTGAGGTACTAGTCCTCTGACCGAGTTTCTATGGAAGTTCCATCAAGTTGCCTTTATTGGCCAACAGTTGAGGCACCCTGTACACCGGGGCCTCCCTTCTCTGATACATTGCAGAGTCTCTGGGATTTTCATACATCTCGCTGCAAGACGGTCCTGTCGGCCGTGTGCATTGCAGGGGAAGGGTCCTTGCATCCAGAGGTGTTTCCACCTCCTTTAAGGTGGGGCACCGAAAGTGGACCTTATGGCCTCTCGACTCACTCGCAAGGTGGCAAGATCGTGGTCAGGTCCAAGGACCCCTGGGCGGACGCGTCAGACGCGTTGGAAGCCCGTGGGGGCAGTATCGCCTGATATATGCTTACCCTCCGCTACTGTTGTTGCCTCGCCGGCTTCGCAGAGTAGGGGCTGAGGCCGTCCAAGTGCTCCGGAACGGCGACATTGGTACGCCGATCTACTTTGGCTAGTCGCAGACGTTCCTGGCGACTGCCTATTGGGGTGGACCTTCTGTCTCATGATCCCATACTTCATCCTGCTTTACAGTCCTTGGCTTTAATGGCATGGCTGTTTAAAGCCAGGTGCTGAAGGACCGAGTTCTCTCGTATTCGGTCATCTCTTCTATGTTGTTGACACGGGAATCTTCCTCCAGAAAGATATCTCACTGGACCTGGAAGGCTTACATCGCTATGTGCGAGGAACTTGAGTGGCGTCCTCTGATGTATTCCGCTCCCAGGATTTTGCTGTTCTTACAGTGTGGTGTGACCCAAAAGCTGGCCTTGCATACCGGTTTTCGGCCCGGGCTGTCTTTTTCAACGACCGCTACCGGGCCATTCCTTGATTAGCACCTTTTGTGCAGGGGGTTCGCCATGTGATCCCCCCTGTCAAGCCTCCTCTCCCTACTTGGGATCTGAATTTGATGCATCTTGGTTCTCCAAGAACATCCCTTTTGAGAATATCAGAGAGATTCCTCTCTTGACCTTGTCCCGGAAGTTGGCCTTCTTAGTGGCCATTGCTTCGGTTAGACGGGTGTCTGAGTTGGCGGCCTTGTCCGGCAAGTCGCCTTACTTGGTCCTCCATAAGGATATGGCGGTGTTGTGCCCACGATCGTCCTTTTCTAAGCATGGTCTCGGCCCTTCATACATTAAGATGGGTACAAGCCTTACGAGTGTACCTGTCTGCTACTGTTTCCATTCGGAAATCTGTGTCTGGTCCAAAACAGGGCCGAGCGGTGTCGTCTGCCACCGTCTCTAGGTGGATCAGGCAGACTGTCATACAGGCCTATGCCCTTAAGGGGCGAGCGCCTCCCTTTCCGGTTGCGGCGCATTCCACCAAGGCAATTGGTGCTTCCTGGGCCTTCCGACATCAAGCGTCGGTTGCACAAGTGTGCAAGGCGACGACCTGGTCGTCCGTTCATACCTTTTTCAAGATTTAATAAGGTTGATGTTGCATCTTCGGATGCTCCCTTCGGCCGCAAAGCATTGCAGGCCGCTGTTTAATGTCGCAACTCCTCCGTTTAGGAGCTCTGCTTGTTTGGAGTGAAGTTTTGGTTGTTCCTTTACTACTGCTCCCACCCTTCTGATACTACTTTGTGACGTCCCACGCATTTACAGTATCCAGCTGTGTCAGTCCATGGACGATAAGAGAAAATAGGATTTTTGTACTCACCGTAAAATCCATTTCTCTGACGTCCATGGACTGACACAGCACCCACCCTTCCTTTTTAAGGTTTGTACTGCTTTGTTACGAACTGAGGTCTGCTGACTGCAGGTGGGAGGGTAATGTCCGGAGGGACCGCCCCCCTGGGTGGGGCTGTTCAGCTCTGGTTTGTTCTAGAATGTTTCTAACATTCTGCCTAGGTCTTCTCCTGCAAGCAGGGACATATACCCACGCATTTACAGTATCCAGCTGTGTCAGTCCATGGACGTCAGAGAAATGGATTTTACGGTGAGTACAAAAATCCAATTTTTTTTTTTTTTTTTTTTGTGGTAACCCTGGTAGGAGATGAGACCTTGTCTGAAATCTAATCTGTGTACTGTGCTCATTTTGGATCCTCCATAATTGGAGTCTTGTCTGAGCTGTAAGAACAAGTAAATGGTCCATCCAGGACAGAGCCAAGTTGGTTTTGGTTGCAGTAACATATTTAACGCTAAAGAGAGAAAATATATATAAAAGCTGTGAATGTACATGGCAGTGGCCTGCATGGAAGCCTGCTAGCTGGGGAACTTGCCTACAACATCAAGTAAGGACTGTTTAACTGCGATAGCCGTTCTAAGCTCTACAATTCGGTGATATATATATATATATATATATATATATATATATATATATATATATATATACATACATACATACATACATATACATATATATATATATATATATATATATATATATATATATATATATATATATATATATATATATATATACATATATATATATATATACATATATATATATATATATATATTATTTTTTTTTTGCCATTTTCAGTTCCTCTTCCTCAACATGCCAGTGACATTTTTTTTTTTTTTTAACTTATTTTAGAGCCAGGTATATTCTCACTGGGTCTTTCTGTGGGATTATGCTGTACATAACTTCCTAAAAAAACATCTAGGCACCGTGCTCAGCACGCCTCCCAGGACTTCTTTAGCTCTATTGAAAGCAGTGGGCGGGAGTTTCACAAATATAAAAATGCCCTGAGAGGTAGATGTCAGTCTGGAAGAGTGGAAATTCTTAGGCCCCTAGGTAATGACTACTTGCGATTCTGAACCTCAATGTTGAAAGAACTGAAAGCTGTGTGACTTTTCAGGCAATAGTAGAATATGGTCTACAATATTTCTAAACT
Organism: Rana muscosa; assembly: GCA_029206835.1. Classification (NCBI taxonomy): domain Eukaryota; kingdom Metazoa; phylum Chordata; class Amphibia; order Anura; family Ranidae; genus Rana; species Rana muscosa. Next base: position 80,793,378 of record CM055119.1, on the reverse strand, counting down.
TGTTCTTAGTTACTGACTGTGTTCTCCATCTTGCAGGGAGCGTTTTCTGATGCAGAACAATGGATGATGAAGAGAATCAAGATAATCTAATAAACAGGAATACCTCACAGGGTAAAAACCGGCACCAAGGGCTCTTTGCATCAAGTGATGATGGTAATGACTGCTGGATGAGTAATATAGGCCACTGAACTAAACTGCTTAATTTGTTCATCTCACAACATCTCTTTTTATTAATGCACATTACTTGTATCTTGTGTTAATGAAACCTGTGGTTTGTTTAAAACGGTATTACCCCAAAACCAAAAAATGAATATATTTCAGCTTACCATTCATTAGAAGTGCATTAGCTTTCTTTAGGCTTTCCCCCTTGGTTTTACCTGGTGATCTGGCCAGTAACACACCTGTATTAGTGTCCCCACTCTGAATCAAAGGGCCCAGGGGCATCTTTGGACAGCAGCATTGTCATTCTGGGGAGTGTGTTAGAGCAGTGGTCTCCAACCTTTTTGGCACCAAGGACCGGTTTTGTGGAAGAATATTTTTCCAAGGCCCGGTAGGAGGGGGGTAGGAATCGCGATGTGTGGGTCGGTTCACACTGCTGCGGTGCGGGAACCCTGCGAATCCACTGCGGGTTCCCGCATCGCAGGTTTTCAGGTGGCAGTTCACATTGCCCTATGCGAACTGCTGGGAGTGTCAGTTAAAAGTTAACGACATTCCCAAATCAGTTCGTATATCGCAGTGCAATCTGCAAACTCTGACAGGAGTCGGATCGCATGGGTGTGAACACATATGCGATTCGATACTGCTGCAGACAAAAAAAGGGTCCTGTGCGATTTTGATGCAAATTCAGCCATGCGATTTGTATGGCTGAAATCGCATCGCACAGAGATCGCATGTGCAGTGCAGATCGAATCACATCCGAAATCTGACATCGCTGCAGTGTGAACCGGCCCTAAATGTCCCAGTATAAAAATATTAATAAATGTCCCAGTATTAAAAATATACACATCCCTCTGCAGTTCCCACTGTACTTCGTCTCAGCACGGGAAAGTGAGGGGGAGCATATACCGAGCGCCGTACAAGAGAAGATACACAGGTTAGTGCACAAACAGCACACTGACACCAGGACACACAGGAACATAAATCGCCCCCCCCAGATCAGCCCCCAGTCACAGTGTCACTGATTGCAGTGACCATTTATTTACTGATCCCTGCAATCAGTGACATTTGTGACTGTAAAAGTGTCACTACAGTTAGTTTTAGGTCCAGTGTAGCCCCCGAACCCCCCCTAATAAAGGTTTAACCCCCTAGCACCGCCGTCACTAAGCAATCGTTTTTCTGATCGCTTTTTTAGTGTCGGTGATGCAGATCGGTAGCCAGTTATTTTTTTTAGGTTTGCCGCAGGTTTTTATAGCATCGGGTACCCCCATATATTACCTAATAAAGGTTTAACCCCCTTGATCGCCCCCCAGGTAACCCTTTCACCCCCTATCACCACTGTCGCTAAGCAATCGTTTTTCTGATCGCTGTCTTATTGTCGGTGATGCTGATGGGTAGCCAGTTATTTTTTTTAGGTTCGCCGCAGGTTTTTATAGCGTCAGGTACCCCCATATATTACCTAATAAAGGTTTAACCCAGAGAGTCCATGAGAGCGGCTGCTTGATCTCATAGCTCCGGCTCCATATATCCATCCTGCAGGCATCCTACGCTCAATCTGCGATCCAAAGGCACAGGTTCGCTCCTAAAGACTGCAGGCACCAGATTCCGGCATGATGGTGAATAAATACGGGCCACCCGCGCCCCAATCAGCGGCGGAACAATTGGCCCGGTTCAGAAGGCAAGATGGCGCCGATCCTCCGGCAGTGCACGAGGCCGCGCCGCAGCCATCTCCATCTGCAGCACAGGATTCATATCAAGGGGTGAGTGGCTCTGTCCCTGCTGTATTCCGCACCCAGGCTGTACACACTGTACACATTGAACCCTTAGATTCCCCGGTGTATTCGGAGGAATCTGCATCCCTGAGCCCCTCCATTGCTGAGCCCACCCTGGCTGAAATCCTGGTGGCCATTAAAGATGTTAAAACATCCCTCACTTTGCAAATGGAGAGGATCCACATTGATTTCTCCCTCTTGAAGCAGGATGTTCAGAACCTGAGGGACAGAACTGGGGAGGTGGAGGGCCGTGTCAGCTCCCTGGAAGACATTGTGCATCCATTATCTGCCACTGTACGCACGGCCACAGATGAGCTAGGAGCCCTCAGAGCTAAGTTGGACGATTTGGAGAATCCTTCCAGAAGGAACAACCTCAGATTTGTGGGGTTCCCGGAACGATCGGAGGGTTCCCGCCCGAAAAGATTTTTGCACAAATGGCTGCGTGATGTACTCGGGGCGGAAGAATTTTCCAACACCTTTGAAATTGAGCGGGCGCACCGCAGCCCCCCGCGTGCCCCACAACCTGGGGCCCCCCCGAGATCTCTCATTGCAAAATTCCTTAACTTCCGGGACAAGGTTACTATTCTACGCCTGGCCAGAGAAAAAGGTCCTCTCAAATTCAACAGTAATAACATATCTATCTATCCTGATTTCTCTGCTGAAGTCCAGCGCATATCCTTTGCAGCAGTGAAAGATCGTCTCCGCAATGAAGGCCTTCCCTATGCTATGTTATTCCCTGCTAAGCTGCGGATCATCTATGAAGGCAAGGCTCATTTTTGCTCTTGTCCTAAAGAAGCTATGTCCTGGCTAGATTCAAGATTTGGGAAACAACCTAGACAACGCCGCAATTGAATCCTCAAGTGACAGATCACGAGTTTCCAGGTGACCCTCCATTTCTCCTGTCTGCTTCCTAGGGGCATGGTCCTCTGGGAATCAACTTGTTACTGTGACTTTCTCCCCTTGGTCAGAGGCTGGACCTAATTATCCTTCATTTTCCCTACGGAGGTCATTCTTACACTATTGACAATCCTGATGAGAGCTCTTGTCAACACTGCCCTTTGAACTGAAGATTACTATTACTGTGCCCCTTGCACTTATTACTGTCTGTGCCTTTAATTCTCAAAAAAGGAGGAAAAGGAGACTTTTTTTTCTTTTTTTTTTTCTTTGTGTTTCCTCCAGATTCTACAACAGGGACGTTTACACTGCATTTGTGAGCCCTTATGGATCTGCTACTTCCCCCCCATACTAGTAGGTGGCGAGGCCACAGGGTTTTTTACTTTCTCTCCAGACTGTTGCTGAGGGGGGTAGGTTCTTGTTTTGGGATTCAAGGCTCACTGTGTTTGGGTTGGTAGAGCAGGGAGGGGGGTGGGTTATGGGTGGGATGTTTACTCAGGCGGTCTTCTCACGGGTTTTAGTTATTGAGAAGGGCTGGCCTCTTTGGTATTTGGTTGGTATACTTGCTCCCAGGAAAATGTACTCTTTGCCGTTTCTGCACTCCTATTATAGACAGTATCATAGAAATTATTTGTTGTGTGCTGCATCGTATGATTATCCTTGCATTGTTCTTGTACTACTTATACTTGCTCATGGCTGACATTTTAAAACTTATTTTGTGGAATGTTAGGGGGTTGAACTCGCCCCACAAGCGGTCCCTGCTGTTTTCCTATCTAAAAAAACACAGACCCCATATCATTTGTCTCCAAGAGACCCACCTTACTGGCTCTAAGCTTAAGTCCCTTAAACGGCCTTGGTTGGCCAACCACTATCATGCATCTTATTCCAACTTCTCCCGTGGGCTCTCGATTTTGTTGGCGAAGGCCCTCCCGGCTGAGACTTTGCTTGTGAAGTCGGATCCTGCTGGACGATTCATTATACTCACCCTCCGTATAGCCTCCACAATTTTTACGCTGGTGAACATATATATTCCTCCACCGTTTTCCTCAGAAATACTTTCTCATCTTTCTTTCATGTTACTGTCCCGATCCCCGGGTCCCCTGCTCTTTGTAGGTGATTTTAATGCTGTACTTGACCCTTCAGTGGACCGCTTGCGGGGTGGGGGCAGGCCCTACCCCTCTTTTGTTGACTGGACCCAGGTATTTGCCCTTACAGAGCTATGGCGTTGGAAGCATCCGGATGACAGACCGTTTTCCTGTCATTCGGACTCCTTCCATACTATGTCTCGCATAGATATGGCATTTGCCCCAGCAGATGTACTCCCCCTGGTTCATTCCATAGCTTACCTGCCTAGAGGGATCTCGGACCATGCTCCTTTGCTGGTTAGTCTCCTCCTCCTGCCAAAATCGGGCCCTCGGGTCTGGAGACTGAACTCACACTGGCTTGAGGATGAGATTTTACAGGCAGAGTGCCAGAAAGGTGTGACTGAGTACTATTGAATCAGGGTACCACTGGCCTCACCACTGTCTGGGATGCTTCCAAGGCAGTGTTGAGAGGTACCTTTTATGTCTTATTACTGGTATTCTGCGCAAAAATAATCTGCAGCGTACTGAGGAATTAGAACAGACTTTGGTGAAGGCAGAGGCGGAATACTCTGAAAGACCCTCTGCGGCCATGTTAGCCCCGTGGCTTCATAGTCGCAGGGAATACGAACTTCGCTTGCTAGATCTCACTAAAAAACGGCTACTCTGTCACGCAAAAGACCTTTGAGCATGGTAACAAAGCGGGTCACCTACTTGCATATTTTTCCAGATCCGACCATGCCCCTATATCTATCCCCAGGATATTAGTCTCAGGAACTACAATTAGTGCTGTCCCTCAGGCTATAGCAGAAGCCTTTCTCTCCTTTTTATCAAGATCTCTATACTTCCAGAGCTACTTACTCAGAGACACAACTGGACGACTACTTGGGCCAGGTGTCGCTCCTCCGATTGTCAGATCAGGCCCGGGGAGAGTTGGATGAGCCGCTGTCTGTGGAAGAACTTTCACTGGCAATTTCACAGATGCCGGCTCATAAGACGCCAGGTTTCCAGTGGAATGGTATAAGCAATTTCAGCACCTTCTTGGCCCTATTTTGCTTAAAACGTACAATGCAGCATTGCAGGAGGGGGTACTTCCCCCCTCCATGAGAGAGGCACTTATTGTTTTACTTCTTAAGTCGCGAAAGGATCCGTTAAAATGTGACTCTTATCGGCCAATATCTCTTATTAATGTCGATACCAAAATTCTGGCCAAGGCTCTGGCAAACCGTCTGAACAGGGTGATTGCAAAGCTAGTGGGGAGTGATCAGGGGGGTTTCATTCCGGGACGATCGACCAGGATGAACATTCGTAGACTGTTCCACAATTTAACGTTTCCACATGACTGTCCAGCGACCCGAGTTGTGGTATCCTTGGACACCTGTAAGGCCTTTGACAGTGTGGAATGACCATACCTGTTTAGGGTCTTGTAGTTGTATGGCTTTGGTCCAAGGCTGATAGCCTGGATCAGACTCCTCTATACCATGCCACTTGCCCGTATTTGCATTAATTCACAGATCACTGACACATTTAAGATTACCAGAGGCACCCGACAGGGTTGCCCTTTGTCACCCCTCCTGTTTGCCCTGGCCATGGAGCCCCTTGCTATTCGGATCCGTAATTCCCCACTCCTTCACGGATTGCCCATAAATGAGATGGAGGAAAGGATCTCTCTCTATGCAGATGATACATTGGTTTACTTAGCAGATTCTCAGGACTCACTTACTAGCTTGTTAACCAAGGTGACCACCTTTGGAGACTTCTCCGGATTCCGAGTGAACTGGGCGAAATCTACCCTCTTCCCCATAGATCAGACTCCTGTGCCACAGGTCCACTCGGACTCTAGACTACAAATGGCTACCTCCTTTAGATATCTGGGTGTTATAGTTCAATTGCCCTTATCCCTATATATTACCAATAATTTAGGCCCTCTACTGCTTCAACTGCAGACCCAAACTAAACAATGGAAGGACTTACCCCTGGATCTGATGGGGCGAGCCAACATCCTAAAGATGATATATCTCCCCAAACTTTTGTATGTCCTGGCTAACTCCCCTTGCAAAATTCCCAAAACAATCTTTAAGAGTATTGATTCAATCTGTATAGCGTTCCTTTGGAATGGTAGGCCCCCTAGAGTGGCACTGGAAACTCTGCGCCTTCCGTCTCACTTAGCAGGATTAGCCTTCCCTGATTTTTACCTTTACTATCAAGCATCCCAACTGGTTAATATTCATGATTGGCTATACCCTGATTCGAACAATGCCTGTACCACCACTGAAGGTGCCATGGTCTCATCATTCGAAACACTGCATAACATTGTCTATCGTGGATGCACGCCTCCGGGACCTGGACTGACTATTTTACGTACATCTCTGTCCCTTTTTAAAACAGTGACGCTTAAACATGCCCCTGGCTCCTGGTCGGTCTCCCCTAATAGTCCACTTTGGTTTAACCCTACACTACCAGAATTTAATTCCCTGCCTGACCCACAAAGGTGGACCTCTCGAGGGATAAAATACTTATGTCACATATACTTCCCTCAAGGATTTAAATCTTTCGCACAGATGAGAAATGAATTTGACTTACCACATACTTACTTATTTTTTTACTACCAGCTTAGACATGCTGTGCGAGCACAGTTTGGTTCCCTAGACAACCCGATTGTGATTTCTGACTTAGAAAAAATCTTGCGATACCCAGACTGTACGAAACTTATCTCTACTTATTACTTAGCTTTGGCGGTGGGCTCCAACCCTAGATTCAAGGCGTCACAACGCAAATGGGACTCCCTAGATATATCTATAACAGAGGAGGACTGGTCCGAATTCTGTGACACTTTCAAGGCTTCTGTTATATCCTCCAGGGACAGGATAATCCAAATGAAAATCTTCCACCAATCACACCTCACCTAGGGCTGGGAAAAAAATCGATTTTAATCTTGAATCGAGTTTTGAGCTCAAATCGATTCAGTTTTGAAGAAAATCGATTTTTTTTAGATTTTTTTTTTTTTGAAATTTTTTTCCCCTTCAAAGTTTCCGTAGCAGGACTGCAGGGGGCGTATCCGGAATGGCACTGGGCAGCGTTACCTCAATTACATCTACTCGCTGCAGCCGCCGTCTGCCTACCTGATCAGCGTGTCATGCAGACAGACGGCGGCCATTGCAGTGTTCAAAAGCCGTGCCTCCCGAGTCCTCGTCGTCTGTGATAGGCGGAACACTCAATTTCCCAGCAGGCAGTATTCAGCCTATCACGGACATCCTCTCATCCTCGTCTGTGTTATGAGGATGACCATGATAGGCGGAACACTGAATGCTGGGAAATTGAGTGTCCCGCCTATCACAGACGAGGAGGAGGCGCAGCTTTTGAATACTGGAATGGCCACCGGTGTAGCAGTAAAATCCGTATACCATGAAAATCTGCATCAGGTACGGGCACAGTGATTGAAGCATGGGCACAGTGAGACACGGGCACAGTGAGACACGGGCACAGTGAGACACGGGCACAGTGAGACACGGGCACAGTGAGACACGGGCACAGTGAGACACGGGCACAGTGAGACACGGGCACAGTGAGACACGGGCACAGTGAGACACGGGCACAGTGAGACACGGGCACAGTGAGACACGGGCACAGTGAGACACGGGCACAGTGAGACACGGGCACAGTGAGACACGGGCACAGTGAGACACGGGCACAGTGAGACACGGGCACAGTGAGACACGGGCACAGTGAGACAAGGGTACAGTGAGGCACGGACACAGTTCAATTTAACTAAGAGTAACCTCAGGATTTTTTGTTGTTTTATTAGCTAAATCCAAATACAGTATTAATAATTTGGATGTTTAACAATCTTTGTTGCACACTGCAAAAAACAACAAAAGGTCACAAGCGCTAAATTGGTGGATAAAGAAAAAAATATAATGGATGATAATAATAATAATAAGAAAAAATCCCAAATATTTTGGGAAGTACAAAGTATCCAAAAGGGGGAAAAAACAGGATCCAGCGCAGCAAGAAAAAATCCGTACCCAGAAGTACAAGATGCACAACATGCACACAATATAATCCAGCGCTCATGGAACATACATTATTAACTATTGAAAACTCTTGAAGAATTGATAAAGCTTAGTCCAGTTATCACAATAAAGAGAGGGATCCAATCCCAAATGTGCAGAGGGCAAATGAATCTTAACTCTCCAGTTGCCAGTGGTGACAAACTTGTTAAACTTGCAGTGACATCCGTGGAGCAAGGAGGGGTTAAAAAAGTCAAAACAAAGCCTGTGGCATGATCTCCGTGTGAGCACAGTACCTTGAATGATGGACAACAGGCAGACCAGCGTGTGGAGGGCCCTCCAACCCAAAAGGATGCAGAGCCAGGATCGCAGCAAGGCTGGGACAGAAGGAATCACACACAGAGTTTCAAGAGTTTTCAATAGTTAATAATGTATGTTCCATGAGCGCTGGAATATATTGTGTGTTTGTTGCACACTGACTTTGCAGTTAGAGAAAGGGTTTGCCTTTGCAATTTTGTTTGTTGATGCACTTTAATATAATAAAAAAAAAAAAATCGAATCGTAAATCAAGTTTTTTATTAAAAAATCGCAGATTTTTTTGGGGGGGAAAATCGCCCAGCCCTAACCTCACCCCAGCCAAGATGCACAAAATGGGCATTTTGTCCTCGGCTGAGTGCTTTCGGGGATGTGGACATACAGCTGACTTCATTCATTGTTTTTGGAGTTGCCCCATAGTGCAGGAGTTTTGGAGGAGTGTAGACTCCTTTCTCTCTTCGGCGCTGGGGCTTCCCAACATACTTAACCCCAAGAATTGCCTTCTGGGGGTCTTTGGTGACCTCACTGTTCCCTCCCAGGTCAAACGATTACTTCGGATCCTTTACTGTTTTGCTAAGAAGTCAATTTTACTGACCTGGAGGGGAACAGCAACCCCAACAGTGGGACTGTGGTTAAACTGGTCAACGACGCCCTTCCACTTTACAAACTCGCCTTTGAGATCCGCAAGAGAAAGAAAACATTTCATAAAATCTGGGGCAGGTGGCTGGCTAGCCCCCTGACCCTTTCCCCCATACTGCCATGAAAAAGTAAAGACGGTAGCAGCGTACCTTGTACCATAACTACACTCCTATGCAATTTCACCAAGCTATGATTGTCTAGCAGGTATAATATGTTGATGTAATTTGTCTTTATATTATGTTGCTTAAATGGATGTGCAGATCAACTTTTGTTAGACTGATATAGGAGCAAGTTGTATATGTTGTGTGTGATGGGCCTGGCTAGGTCCTCACATATTGTCTTTGTATGTTTGTATGTTAGGAAAACTCAATAAAATATATCTTTAAAAAATAAAAATAAAGGTTTAACCCCTTGATCGCCCCCCCCCAGGTAACCCTTTCACCCCCTTTTGCCAGTGTCACTAAGCGATCGTTTTTCTGATCGCTGTATTACTTATGCTGGTGCCGATAGCCAGTTATTTTTTTTTAGGTTCGCCGCAGGTTTTTATAGTGTCAGGTACCCCCATATATTATCTAATAAAGGTTTTAACCCCCTAATTGCCCCTAGTTAACCCTGCGTCACACCCCAGGCAGCGTCAGGTTAGTGCCAGTAACGCTAACACCCACGCGTGAAGCATACACCTCCCTTAGTGGTATAGTATCTGAACAGATCAATATCTGATCTGATCAGATCTATACTAGTGTCCCCAGCAGTTTAGGGTTCCCAAAAACGCAGTGTTAGCGGGATCAGCCCAGATACCTGCTGGCACCTGCGTTTTGCCCCTCCGTCCAGCCCAGGCCACCCAAGTGCAGTATCGATCGATCACTGTCACTTACAAAACATAGCACACATAACTGCAGCGTTCGCAGAGACAGGCCTGATCCCTGCGACTCCAGTGCTGTAGGAGGTGATTTCACCACCACAGTAAAAAAAAAAAAAAAAAAAGCATATATGCCGAAGCATTGGGGCAGCAGGAGCGGAGGAGCGATTTTGCTCCTAATGCCGCGTACATACGGTCGAAATTCCGACGGAGGCTTGCCCGTGGAAAAGTCCGACCATGTGTGTGCGGCATAATTTTTGCGGGAGGATGCCCCAATGCTTCGGCATATATAAATGGTGCATGTATGCCCATCATTAGAAGTGGGTGGATGAATGGCGGTATTCTAATGGTGGGCATACCCACCGATCAATCTCCTTTTTTTTTTTTTTGTTCAGCCAACAGGCTGCATGAAAAAAAAGGTTACAATACATGTTCAACAAGGACCAGCAACGTACTGGTATGTTGCTGGACTTTGAATGGTTATACCAGAATGATGCCTGCGGGTTTAGGTATCCTCTTGGTATCATTCTTTTCAGCCAGCGGCCGGCTATAATGTAAAAGCAATCCTAGCGGCTAATTAGCCTCTGGACTGCTTTTACAAGTAGTGGGAGGGAATGTCCCCCCCCCCCCCCGGATATAAAAAGCGCCATTGGGAAAGCATTTTATCACACCGATCTTGGTGTGGTCAGATGCTTTGAGGGCAGAGGAAAGATCTAGGGTCTAATAGACCCCAGTTTTTTTTTTTTTTTAAAAGTACCTGTCACTACCTATTGCTATCATAGGGGATATTTACATTCCCTGAGATAACAATAAAAATGATAAAAAATAAAATAAAATAAAAATATGGAAGGAACAGTTTAAAAATAAAAAAGCAAAATTAATAAAAAAAAAAACATCCCTGTCCTGCCCTGCTCTTGCGCAATGGCGAACGCAAGCGTCGGTCTGGCGTCATATGTAAACAGCAATTGCACCATGCATGTGAGGTATCACTGCGAAGGTCAGATCGAGGGCAGTCATTTTAGCAGTAGACCTCCTCTGTAAATCTAACGGGGTAACCTGTAAATGCTTTTAAAGGCTTTTAAAAATGTATGTAGTTTGTCGCCAATGCGCGTTTGTGCGAAATTTTAAAGCATGTCGTGTTTGGTATCTATGTACTCGGCCTAAGATCATCTTTTTTATTTCATCAAACATTTGGGCAATATAGTGTGTTTTAGTGCATTAAAATAAAAAAAAGTGTATTTTTTCCCCAAAAAATGCGTTTGAAAAATCGTTGCGCAAATACTGTGTGGGGAAAAAAAAAATGCAACACCCACCATTTTAATCTGTAGGGCCTTTGCTTTAAATAAATATATAATGTTTGGGGGTTCAACATAATTTTCTTGCAAAAAAAAAAATGTTTTCATGTAAACAAAGTGTCAGGGCTTTGTCTTCAAGTGGTTAGAAGAGTGGATGTAAGCTAGGGCTGGGAAAAAAATCGATTTTAATCTTGAATCGAGTTTTGAGCTCAAATCGATTCAGTTTTGAAGAAAATCAATTTTTTTTTTAGATTTTTTTTTTTTTTTTTTTTTTTTTTGGGAAAAAAAAAATAAAAAATTTTTTTTTTTTTTGTTTTTTTTTTCCCTTCAAAGTTTCCGTAGCAGGACTGCAGGGGGCGTATCCGGAATGGCACTGGGCAGCGTTAGTTACCCCAATTACATCTACTCGCTGCAGCCGCCCTCTGCCTACCTGATCAGCGTGTCATGCAGACAGACGGCGGCCATTGCAGTGTTCAAAAGCCGCGCCTCCCGAGTCCTCGTCGTCTGTGATAGGCGGAACACTCAATTTCACAGCAGGCAGTATTCACCCTTTCACGGACATCCTCTCATCCTCGTCTGTGTTAAGAGGATGACCATGATAGGCGGAACACTGAATGCTGGGAAATGGAGTGTTCCGCCTATCACAGACGAGGAGGAGGCGCGGCTTTTGAATACTGGAATGGCCACCGGTGTAGCAGTAAAATCCGTATACCATGAAAATCTGCATCAGGTACAGGCACAGTGATTGAAGCATGGGCACAGTGAGACACGGGCACAGTGAGACACGGGCACAGTGAGACACGGGCACAGTGAGACACGGGTACAGTGAGGCATGGACACAGTTCAATTCAACTAAGAGTAACCTCAGGATTTTTTGTTGTTTTATTAGCTAAATCCAAATACAGTATTAATAATTTGGATGTTTAACAATCTTTGTTGCACACTGCAAAAAACAACAAAAGGTCACAAGCGCTAAATTGGTGGATAAAGAAAAAAATATAATGGATGATAATAATAATAATAAGAAAAAATCCCAAATATTTTGGGAAGTACAAAGTATCCAAAAGGGGGAAAAAACAGGATCCAGCGCAGCAAGAAAAAATCCGTACCCAGAAGTACAAAATATACAACATGCACACAATATAATCCAGCGCTCATGGAACATACATTATTAACTATTGAAAACTCTTGAAGAATTGATAAAGCTTAGTCCAGTTATCACAATAAAGAGAGGGATCCAATCCCAAATGTGCAGAGGGCAAATGAATCTTAACTCTCCAGTTGCCAGTGGTGACAAACTTGTTAAACTTGCAGTGACATCCGTGGAGCAAGGAGGGGTTAAAAAAGTCAAAACAAAGCCTGTGGCATGATCTCCGTGTGAGCACAGTACCTTGAATGATGGACAACAGGCAGACCAGCGTGTGGAGGGCCCTCCAACCCAAAAGGATGCAGAGCCAGGATCGCAGCAAGGCTGGGACAGAAGGAATCACACAGAGTTTCAAGAGTTTTCAATAGTTAATAATGTATGTTCCATGAGCGCTGGAATATATTGTGTGTTTGTTGCACACTGACTTTGCAGTTAGAGAAAGGGTTTTTTGTTTGTTGATGCACTTTAATTAATATAATAAAAAAAAAAAATCGAATCGTAAATCGAGTTTTTTATAAAAAAATCGCAGATTTTTTTTTGGGGGAAAATCGCCCAGCCCTAATGTAAGCTTCCTAATGTTGTGTATAAAATGCCAGAACAGTTCAAAACCCCCCCAAATGACCCCATTTTGGAAAGTAGACACCCCAAGCTATATACTGAGAGGCATGTCGAGTCCATGGAATATTTTATATGTTGACACAAGTTGCGGAAAAAAGACAATTTATTTTTATTATTTTTTTTGCACAAAGTTGTTACTAAATGATATATTGCTCAAACATGCCATGGGCATATGTGGAATTACACCCCAAAATACATTCTGTTGCTTCTCCTGAGTACGGGGATACCACATGTGTGGGACTTTTTAGGAGCCTAGCCGCGTACGGGACCCCAAAAACCAAGCACCGCCTTCAGGCTTTCTAAGGGTGTAAATTTTTGATTTCACTTCTCACTGCCTATCACAGTTTCGGACGCCATGGAATGCCCAGATGGCACAACCCCCCCCAAATGACCCCATTTTGGAAAGTAGACACCCCAAGCTATTTGCTGAGAGGTATGGGGAGTATGTTGCAGATCTTGCTTTTTGTCACAAAGTTTAAAAAAAAAAAAAAAAGAAAATTATTTTCTTTCTTCATTTTCAAAAACAAATGAGCGCTGTAAAATACTCCACATGCCTCTCAGCAAATAGCTTGGGGTGTCTACTTTCCAAAATGGGGTCATTTGGGGGGGGTTTTGTGCTATTTTGGCATTTTATGGCCTTCGAAACTGTGATAGGTAGTGAGGAGTGAAATCAAAAATTTGCGCCCTTAGAAATCCTGAAGGCGGTGCTTGGATTTCAGGGGGCCTGTACGTGGCTAGGCTCTAAAAAAGTCCCACACATGTGGTATCCCCGTACTCAGGAGAGGCAGCAAAATTTATTTTGGGGTGCAATTCCACATACAACCATGGCATGTGTGAGAAATATATCATTTAGTGACAACTTTTTGTAATTTTTTTATTTATTTATTTTTTTGTCATTATTCAATCACTTGAGACAAAAAAAAAAAAATATTCAATGGGCTCAACATGCCTCTCAGCAATTTCCTTGGGATGTCTACTTTCCAAAATGGGGTCATTTGGGGGGGGGGGGGGGGGTTTGTACTGCCCTGCCATTTTAGCACCTCAAGGAATGAGATAGGCAGTCATAAATTAAAAGCTGTGTAAATTCCAGAAAATGTACCCTAATTTGTAGACGCTATAACTTTTGCGCAAACCAATAAATATACGCTTATTGACATTTTTTTTTACTAAAGACATGTGGCTGAATAAATTTTGGCCTAAATGTATGACTAAAATTGAGTTTTTTCGATTTTTCGTATAACAAAAATTAGAAAATATCATTTTTTTTCAAAATTTTCAGTCTTTTTCCGTTTATATCGCAAAAAATAAAAATCGCAGAGGCAATCAAATACCATTAAAAGAAAGCTCTATTTGTGGGAAGAAAAGGACGCAAATTTTGTTTGTGCGGACATGCAATGTTGTACCCAATTTACAGTTAAAGCAGCGCAGTGCAAAATTCTGAAAACACCTCTGGTCCTTTTAGCTACAAAATGGTCCGGGGCTTAAGTGGTTAATGACCAGAGCATTTTCTCATCGTCCATGGACTGACACAGCTCTAATACTGAAACACGTGGGTATATGTCCCTGTTCGCAGGAGAAGATCTAGGCAGAATGTTAGATGTTAGAAATAGGGTTGTCCCGATACCGATACTAGTATCGGTATCGGGACCGATACCAAGCATTTGCGCGAGTACTTGTACTCGCGCAAATGCTCCCGATGCTTCACCCGATACTTTTTTTTTTTGTTTTTTTGTGGCCGGAGAGGGCGGGAGGAGTCAGTGGCTGGGGAGGGCAGGAGAGAGGGCAGGGGAGTGCGGGCGGAGTCTGGCCGGAGAGGGCGGGAGGAGTCAGTGGCTGGGGAGGGCGGAAGAGGAAAGTGCGGGCGGAGTCTGGCTGAAGAGGGCGGGCACAGTCGGACGGAGTCCGCGGGCGGAGAGCGAGTCCCTCACCTGCAGTTGAACCTGGTAAGCTGGCAGGGGTTCAGGGCGCAGCCGCATCAGGATCGGTGACCGGTGCTGTCACATTCGGTCGCCGTCAGCGGCTGAACGTCCCCACGCCCATCTTGGTACACCCTGCACTGGGCTGCAGTAAGCAGCAGCAGACATCTTGTTACACCCAGCCCGAGCTATATGGGCTGGGTGTAACAAGATGTCTGCTGTTGCTTACTGCAGCCGAGTGCAGGGTGTACCAAGATGGGCGTTGCAGCAGTTTTTTTTTTTTCTTAAATCCTGTGTCATTTCCCCCCCCCCCACCCCCCGCAGCATTTCAGTGCCAGCCACCTATCAGTACCCACAAGTGCTACCTATCAGTGGAATCAGTGCCATCTACCAGTGCCACCTATCAGGTGGCACTGGTAGATTCCACTGATTCCACTGATAGGTGGCACTTGTGGGCACTGATAGATGGCACTGATTGCACTAATAGTGCAATCAGTGCCTTCTATCAGTGCCCACAAGTGCCATCTATCAGTGCCCACAAGTGCCGTCTATCAGTGCCCACAAGTGCCGTCTATCAGTGCCCACAAGTGCCGTCTATCAGTGCCCACAAGTGCCGTCTATCAGTGCCCACAAGTGCCGCCTATTAGTGCCCACAAGTGCCGCCTATTAGTGCCCACAAGTGCCGCCTATTAGTGCCCACAAGTGCCGCCTATTAGTGCCCACAAGTGCCGCCTATTAGTGCCCACAAGTGCCGCCTATTAGTGCCCACAAGTGCCGCCTATTAGTGCCCACAAGTGCCGCCTATTAGTGCCCACAAGTGCCGCCTATCAGTGCCCACAAGTGCCGCCTATCAGTGCCCACAAGTGCCGCCTATCAGTGCCCACAAGTGCCGCCTATCAGTGCCCACAAGTGCCGCCTATCAGTGCCCACAAGTGCCGCCTATCAGTGCCCACAAGTGCCGCCTATCTGTCCCCATCTTTCAAACTGTCACATGACATTGAAAAAAAGTATCGGTAATCGGTATCGGCGAGTACTTGAAAAAAAGTATCGGTACTTGTACTCGGTCTTAAAGTGGTATCGGGACAACCCTAGTTAGAAACATACATTCTAGAAAAAAACAGAACAGCCCCGCCCAGGGGAGCGGTCCCTCCAGACATAACCCTCCTACCTGCAGCTAACAGCCTCAGTTTTTTTTTTACCTAGCAGAAGGAGAAGATGTGGCTCTCTCAGGAACCAGTCTCCTGGAAGATTTAAAATGTTTTTATTCCTTTTTGAGAATTTTATTATTTTTGAGACCTTCAATCAACTGTCGGCTGGGCAACAGGTTGGGTACACTAGTATCCTCGTAATCTTCCCTGTCTGACCATCCAGTGTGCTGATCCTCACCTTGTGTGCGTGAGACTCTGTTCACGACATGCCCCATGACTCCAGGGGTGGCCAGTGGGCTTTTATGCTCCCGCGGTCCTCACAAGATTGAACAGTGCCTGCTGTATCTTTCGCGGTGAACCGGGCCGACAGCTACTCAGTACTACGCTGTGATAGGTCTGTCTGAAATACGCCAGTGGGTCCCTCTGGGATGGGTAAGTAGTCTCTCCTGCATCAGGTGAGTACATGCTGGCTGTGTTTCTCTGTATGGGGGGTTGTTCCCTGTCTCCCCCCTGTATGCTGCTCTCTGTACCCTAATCTGTGCTGTGCTGTGTGGGGGTACCTGGGGGTCACTCTGGCCTGGCGGGGGGGGGCGCTCATGTCTGTGTGCTGGGGCTGAGAAAGCATGGGGTGTTTGGAGACGCCATTAGGCGTAATTTTGCTGCGCTCGGCGGCCATCTTGCCGCGGATCAATGGCGCAGTATTGCCAGCGGCCATTTTCTTGAAGCCGCGGTGCTTTCACTTTAGTTTTTGGCCTCTATCATCGCTGCTGCAGCGCAAATCTTCTCACACTCCCCTCAGGCTTCACTCGCGCTGGCAGTGCGGTGCATACAGCGGAGCTGAGCGGTCCTCTGCAGGGTTGGTGAGGCCTCTGGGTGTCCCCACCTCAGTCAGTGCAGCCAGTGGGTGGACTGTTCACTTTATTGTGCATAAGGTCTCGGAGGGTGGCGAATATGGAGTCTGGTTCACCTGCTTCCCCACTCTTGTCAGAGGCAACTGGCAGTGCTCCAGCACCTGCGGTCCCTATGGACCAGTTGTCGGCAGTCCTGGAAAAATTTCTTGTCAGGGTGGAAGCGGTGTGCGAGCGTAAGGGAGCTATAAAGCGCCCTCTCCCCACACAATCTCACACATGGGGAGTGCTCTGATTCAGATATGGGCCTAACTGCTGCTGCTCAGGACCCTAGCTCTGAATATTTTAATGTTTTTGAACGGGACATTCCTTGTAAGGAAGACTCCAGTTCTAAATCAGTAAATGACAGGGCGCTTGTAAGTGAACTCATTGATGCTGTGAGGGACACTCTCAAGCTGGATGCTGTGGCTGAGGTACCTCAGGCGGACGCTGTCTCCTTTTGGTTCTTTTCAAGCTTTTCTTTTACACAGCTTCCTCACTGTTTCCTCACACGCTGCATCGAGAGCAGCATGGATGATACAGTGGTACAAAGTGCCCCCCCCCCCCCCCCCCCGGTCGGTGCAGCATGGTGGGGGGGGACTTTATTAATTTATTTCTATAGTCCCTGTGAGCCTTCTGTGTGATATCTGAGGCAACAGGGTCTCTGCACCTGTGGTTTCCCACCATTTCCTGGGGAACGCTCTGACCTCTGACAGGACCATGGTCTGCGGTGTCAAAGGTTACCTTTTACCTGCATGCTGCTTTGGCAACACATTTAAGCAGGTTGGAATGATACAGAGAAGATTATGCACCTCGGCGCCATAATTAAAACTTATCTTATAACTCTACACTGGATATATTCAGTGTATGTATGTTATTGATCTCTGTGTCTGCGTGGGTTTCCTCCCACGTTCCAATGCTGTGTCTTCAGTGCCATACACGATATAGACATACACAATATGTTTATACACGACTCTAAATACATTCACAGTATATGTATGTATGTATGTATGTATGTATTATACTCTCTGGGTCGGCGTGGGTGTCCTCCGGGTGCTCCGGTGTCCTCTCACGGTATGTGCGCTTCGGCTCTCTGCACAGTATAAACATTTTCAATATGTTTTTTATTGCACATACTATAAATACTTACAGTATGTGTATGCTGTCTGCGTGGGTTTCCTCCGGGTACTCCGGTTTCCTCCCACGCTCCAAGGGTAATGCACAGCATAACCATGTGCAATATGTTTATTCACATGCTATCATTCCTACACGGTATCTGTGTGCTGTCTGCGTGGGTTTCTTCCGGGTGTTCCGGTTTCCTCCCTCACTTTGACGGTATGTGCGCCTTTTGGCTCTCTGCACAGTTTAAACATGTTGATCACGCATACTATAATACCTACGCGGTATGTGTATGCAGTCTGAAACTTGCGCAATTTGATTATCCACATGCTAACATACCTACACGGTATCTGTGTGCAGTCTGCGTGGGTGTCCTCCGGGTCCTCCGGTTTCCGCCCACGCTACATGACATGCGCGCCTTCGGTGCCATACACAGTATAAACATACACATTATGTTTATATACAACACTAAATACATTCTCACAGTAGATGTATGTATTGTATTCTCTGGGTCCACGCGGGGTTCCTCCGGGTACTCCGGTTTCCTCCCACGCGCCAACGGTGTGTGCGCATTCGGCGCTATGCACACATAGACATGTTCAAAATGTTTATCACACATACTTTAGTACCTACACGGTATGCAGTCTGCGTGGGTTTCATCCGGATGCTCCGGTTTTTCCCCCGCGCTCCAATGGTGTGCGCATTTTTAGCGCTATGCACAGCATAAACATGTGCAAATTGTTCGCATGCTAACATGCCTACACGGTTGTGTACGCAGTCTGTGTGGCTGGTTTCCGTCCACGCCCCAATGATGTGCGCGCCTTCGTCGCTGGCACAGTATAAACGTGTTTAATATGTTTAGCCACACATACTAAACTACATACGCCGTATGTGGTTGTACTATGCTCTTTGTGGCTGAGGGGGTTTCCTCCCACGCTCTAATTGCGCATTTTGACGCAATACACAGTATAAACTATGTGTTTGTACAATCAGCACTGATCAGTGAAATAGCTGCTGGATGGAGCATTGTCATAGGGATCCCTGGTATCGGGTGCCACCTTACACCTGCCCTTCGTGGTGATCAGAAGCGCTGGCTTGGACTGTGTTCGCCATGCTGAGGTTAGCGTTACGCCCGGTAGTGGCTGCGTCTCTGGCGTTCCTGAAGCTCAATGACTGGGCAAAAGCCTCTGCTTTATCTATCAGTCAACCAGCAGGTGCACTGCAACTGCTTCAGCCTCTAGGGTCTCTGTATCCGGGGTGGGTCTGCGCCACCTGTAGAGGCTGAGTTACTGGTCCACTGACTGAGTTTCTAGGGAAGCTCTGTCGGGCAACCTGACAACAATTGAGGCACCCTGTAAGCCGGGGCCTCGCTTCTCCGATACATTGCGGGGGTCTCCTTGGGATTATCAAACCCATCCCGCTGCAGGATGGTCCTGTCGGCCGTGTGCATTCCAGGGGAAGGGTCCTTGCATCCGGAGGTGTTTTCACCTCCTCTACCGGAGGTGGGGCACCGGATGTGGACCTTTTTGGCCTCTCGACTCACTCGCAAGATGTCGAGATTCGTGGCCAGGTCCAGGGATTCCTGGGCAGATGCGTCAGACGCGTTGGTGGCCCGTGGGGGCAGTATCGCCTGATGTATGCTTACCTTCCGCTACTGTTGTTGCTTCGCAGAGTAGTGGTCGAGGTAATTCCGGTGATCCTCATTGCTCCGGGACGGCGACATTGGTACGCCGATCTAGTTCGGCTAGTCGCAGACGTTCCTTGGTGACTGCCTATTTGGGTGGACCTTCTGTCTCATGGTCCCATACTTCATCCTGCTTTACAGTCCTTGGCTTTGGCACGGCTGTTAAAGCCAGGTGCTGAGGGACCGAGGTCTCTCGGATTCGGTCATCTCATCTATGTTGTGGGCACGGAAATCTTCCTCCAGAAAGATCTATCACCGTACCTGGAAGGCTTGCATCGCTATGTGCGAGGAGCTTGATGGCGTCCACGGACGTATTCCGTTCCCAAGATTTTGCTGTTCTTACAGCGTGGTGTGACCCAAAAGCTGGCCTTGCGTACCATCGAGGGTCGGATTTTGGCCCGGGCTTTTTTTTTTTTTTTCAACGACCGCTAGCGGGCCATTCCTTGATTAGCACTTTTTGTGCAGGGGGTTTGCCATGTGATTCCCCCCTGTCAAGCCTCCGCCCCCTCCTTGGGATCTGAGTTTGGTGCTCTCGGTTCTCCAAGAACATCCCTTTGAAAATATCAGGAAGATTCCTCTCTTGACCTTGTCCCAGAAGGTGGCGTTCTTAGTGGCCATTACTTCTGTTCGATGGATGTCTCAGTTGGCGGCCTTGTCCCGCAAGTCGCCTTACTTGGTCCTTCATAAGGATACGGCGGTGTTGCGCCCACGACCGTCTTTCCTTTCAAAGGTGGTCTCGGCCTTTCACCTTAATGAGGGCATTGTTCTTCCGTCCTTGTGTCCTCACCCATTGCATCCCTGAGAGTTTGCGCTTCATACATTGGATGTGGTACGAGCCTTACGGGTGTACCTGTCTGCTACTGTTTCCATTCGGAAGTCTGACTCACTGTTTGTGTCTGTCTCTGGTCCAAAACAGGGCCAAGCGGTGTCGTCTGCCACCTTTTCTAGGTGGATCAGACAGACCGTTATACAGGCTTATGCCCTCCCTTTCCGGTTACGGCGCATTCCGCCAGGGCAATTGGTGCTTCCTGGGCTTTCCGACATCAAGCGTTGGTTGCACATGTGTGCAAGGTGGTGACCTGGTCGTCCGTTCATACCTTATCTAAGTTCTATAAGGTTGATGTGGCTGCATCTTCAGATGCTTCCTTTGGCCGCAAGGGTTGCATGCCGCTGTTCAAAGTTGCAACTCCTCCAACGAGGAGTTCTGCTTGTTTGGAGTGGAGTTTGGTTTTTCCTTTTTACTACTGCTCCCACCCTTTTCTGATACTGCTTTGGGACTACCCACGTGTTTCAGTATTAGAGCTGTCTCAGTCCATGGACGATAAGAGAAGATAGGATTTTTGTACTCACAGTAAAATCCTTTTCTCTGACATCCATGGACTGACACAGCACCCACCCTTCTTTAAGGTTTGTACTGCTTTGTTACGAACTGAGGCTGCTAGCTGCAGGTAGGAGGGTTATGTCTGGAGGGACCGCCCCCCTGGGCGGGGCTGTTCAGCTCTGGTATGTTTCTAACATTCTGCCTAGATCTTCTCCTGTGAGCAGGGACATATACCCACGTGGCACTGCGTCGATTTAACTGACAATTGCACAGTCTTACGACGACATACCCAAACAAAATTGACGTCCTTTTTTTCCACGCAAATAGAGCTTTCTTTTGGTGGTATTTGATCACCTCTGCCGTTTTTATTTTTTGCGCTATAAACAAAAAAAGAGCGACAATTTTGAAAAAAAAACAAACTATTTATTTGCTTTAATAGATATCCCCAAAAAATATATTAAAAAAACAAATTTCTCTTATCGTCCATGGATTGACACAGTCTCTTCATACTGAAACACGTGGGTATGTGTCCCTGCTTGCAGGAGAAGATCTAGGCAGAATGTTAGATGTTATAACATACATTCTAAAAAAGACAGAGCTGGACAGCTCCGGATATAACCCTCCTACCTGCAGTCGGCAGCCTCAGTTTTTTTTCTGCCTAGCAGGAGGAGAAGACGTGGCTCTCTCAGGAGCCAGTCTCCTGGAAGATTTTTATTCCTCTGGGAATTTTATTGTTTTATTTTTGAGATCTTCAATCAACTGTCGGCTTGGCAACAGGTTGGGTACAAGGTATCCTCGTAGTCTTCCCTGTCCGACCATCGAGCGTGCTGATCCTCGCCTTGTGTGCGTGAGACTCGGTTCACGACTTGCCCCACGACTCCAGGGGAGGCCGCTGGGCTTTCATGCTTCACGGTCCTCACAAGATTGAACAGTGCCTGCTGTATCTTTCGCGGTGGACCGGGCCGACAGCTACTCAGTACTGCACTGTGATAGGTCTGTCAGAAACGCCATTTGGCGCCTTGTCTAGTATTTTACTGTGCGCAGGGCGGCCATCTTGCCGCGGATCGATGGCGCAGTTGCATTCGGCCGGCGGCCAGTTTCTTGAAGCCGCGCGTGCCTTTCACTTTACTTTGGCCTCTATCACTGCTGCAGCGGCACAAATCTCCTCACTCTCTCCTCACGGCTCACTCGTGCTGGTTCAGCGCGGTACAGGCAGCAGAACTGAGCGGTCCTCTCCGGGTTGGTGAGTCCTCTGGGTATACCCTCCTCAGTCAGCGCAGCCAGTGGGTGGACTTTTATTCACTTTGTGCATAAGGTCTCAGAGGGTGGCGAGTTATGGAGTCTGGTTCACCTGCTTGCCCACTCCTGTCAGAGGCAACGGCAGTGCTCCAGCACCTGCGGTCCCT
Source organism: Rana muscosa (assembly GCA_029206835.1). Classification (NCBI taxonomy): domain Eukaryota; kingdom Metazoa; phylum Chordata; class Amphibia; order Anura; family Ranidae; genus Rana; species Rana muscosa. Next base: position 80,771,110 of record CM055119.1, on the reverse strand, counting down.
ACGGACCAGTTGTCTGCAGTCCTGGAAACATTTCTTGTCAGGATGGAAGCGGTGTGCGAGCGTAAGGGAGCTATAAAGCGCCCTCTCCCCACACAATCTCCACATGGGGAGTGCCCTGATTCAGATATGGGCCTAACTGCTGCTGCTCAAGACCCTAGCTCTGAATATTTTAATGGTTTTTGAACACGACATTCCTTGTGAGGAAGACTCCAGTTCTGAGTCAGTAAATGACAGGGCGCTTGTAAGTGAACTCATTGATGCTGTGAGGGACACTCTCAAGCTGGATGCTGCGTCTGTGGAACCTCAGGTGGAGGCTGTCTCTTTTGGTTCCTTTTAAGGCCATGCCTTCTATAAAGGTTTTCTTTTTCGTACATCACGGGACACAGAGCGATTTAGTCATTACTAATGGGTTATATAGATTACCTTCAGGTGCTGGCACTGGCCACTTCCAAACTGGAAGTACCCTCCCCTATATAAGCCCCTCCCATCCGGGAGCACCTCAGTTTTTTGCCAGTGTCTAAGGTGTTGGCCAAAGAGTAACATGTGTTTTCACTGGGCTTGCGTACAGGTTCTTTTGGGCCTTAGTAAGCTGTTCCGGATCCCACCAAAAAAGCTTCATAGCTAAACGGTCGGTAACCGGGCCTTGCAGCAGAAGAGCAAGGTTTTGCCTGTAATGCCTCTCTTAGGAGGGCTGAACCCTGGGATCCAGAGCTCTGGTCATACCCACGACCAAGATGTTGTCTGTGCAGGGTGCTATACAGGTCCAGGGGAGTGGAATCCTTGGGAACCCGGTCCCTGAAGGTTTAATTACAATGCCTGCCGTGATAGGTGAAGTTTGGGCTTCTGTGGGCCAAACAGAGTCCTGCGGCGGGGATCAGGTAAGTGGGGGCCCCCAGGAACTTGGTTCTATTGGGGGACCCCCAAGCCTAATTTGTCTTTCTGTCTGTTACCTAACGGTATTCCCGCTAATATCTGTGTATGCCTGTAACTACTGAAAATGTAAAATTTTAATAGTAGTCAAGAAAAAAAAAAAAAAGAGGACCGCGGTACCTGTGTTAAACCACTAGAGGCCGCTGTGGTCCATTTTTCTTGTCATGTGGATCTTTTGGTTTTTTCTCAAGTCAAAAGATCCAGGCAGTTGGTAAGTTTCTCTGTGGGAATCCACTTCCTCTGCCCTGTTCCTGCGCTCATCCACCGCACAGGCCCTCCGGCAAAAAGGGCCCTGGCTCCTAGTCCCTGTTTGGTTTCGAAAAGGGCACCAATGGTGCACGGGCGCGTGCACGCGCCTCCTATGAAAAAAAAGGGGCGGGGCGGGTGGATGACGCTCGATGCGCGCCACGGCGCTTCTGCGCATGTGCAGGCGTCCCAGCTTGTATAAAGACACAGTACAAGTGTCAGCTGGATGCAAACAGAGCTAGCAACAAACAGTGGCACACAGAGGCGGTTGATGCAGGCATCCCCATAGAAAGGCACTTTAGTGGACACCAGCTGGTATATAGCAGCAACTGTGTTAGACTATTACCAGCAAAATTGGTGTATGACGACGGGAATACCTCAGCTTTGTGCTTAAAGGATATGTCGTCCAGACGCTCCGGAAATAAGTCTTCCAGGAAGCCAAAGGGGTCTCCATCGGGCTCTGAGGATATTGGGCATGCTTGTACTGCACCAATCTCCCCTGAGAATTCAGAGGTCAGTAGCCGTAGAAACCCCGCAGGAGTGCCTGGTGCTGCGGCTGTCCCCAGTCCACCTGCTCCTGTATATATAACAGAGGAGGTTTTATCCTCAACTCTGGGAGGATTGGAAGAGAGATTAACAGCATTGATCGCTGCTTCCCTGTCACAGGAAAAGCGCGTCCGATCTCCGTCTCCTCCTGCAGAGTGCCTGTTAGTGGAGGAACAGTCCCACACAGAGATCGACCTACCTGAAGGGGATCAGGATGAGGTTGATAAAGTTATAGAGGAATCAACAGTGGAAGAACCTTTCTCAGCATCTCAGGCTGAAAGATTATGGGTTCAGTCTCTGACTAACATGGTCTGAGCAGCATTTAAATGCCTCTGGCGGAACCATCAACCACTACTGTCTCCTCGCTGGGGTCGCTGAAAGCTCCCCAGACTGTCTGTTCCTTCCCAATCCACCCTTTATTGGAAGGGTTTATTTACCAGGATTGGGAGCATCCTGTAAAATATTTACTCCCCCCAAGAGATTTCCGGTGATCTATCCCATGGAGGATAAGTTCATAAAAAAATGGAGGGTCCCTACAGTGGACACAGCCATCTCTTGTGTAAATAAATCACTGACATGTCCAGTAGATAATGTTCCAATGTTCAAAGACCCAATAGATAAAAAATTGGAGTTTTTACTAAAATCTGCTTTCTCTACAGCAAGCATGGTGACACAACCTGCGGTAGCAGCGATTGGAGTCTGCCAAGCAATGAAAGATCAGTTGAAACAAGTCTTAAGGGACTTACCAAATCAGCAGGCTCTTGCCCTAGCTGACCTACCTAGAGCCTTGTGTTGCGGTGGACGCCATAAAGGATACAATCCAACAGGCATCCCGCTTTACGCTGTCTGTAGACATATGCGTAGGCTTCTATGGCTCAAAAAACTGGTCTGCTGAAGCTCCCTGTAAGAAATTGCTGATTAGCTTCCCATTTCATGGAGAACGCTTATCTGGAGATGATCTGGACAGATATATCCAGAAAACTTCTGCCGGTAAAAGTACACTCTTGCCGGTTAAGAACAAGGGTAGAAGTCCTTCTTTTAAGAGGCCTACTTCTCCAGTCCCTGGCACATCGGCTGTGAAACAGTTCCGATGGCCTCCGCGGTCAAATCCAGGGGGCAGAAATCAGGGACAATCACAGGGTAAAAGAAACCCTGGGTCAAGAGAGGTACAAAACCTCCCCCCAAGTCATGAAGGGTTGCCCCCACTCAATCGGGTGAGGGGAAGACTTCAGTTGTTCAGAGACCTGGCGGGACACCATCAGAGATGGGTGATCTCCGCAGTAAGTCTGGGATACAGGCTGGAGTTAAAAGACATTCCTCCTGCCCATTTTATAAGGTCAAACGTGCCAAGCGATCCCCAGAAGAGAGGATCCCTCCTTCTGGCACTAGAACAACTATTGCTCCAAGGTGTAATCATGAAGGTTCCCCTGGAAGAAAACGGGTTCGGGTTTTACTCGAACCTTGTCACAGTCCCCAAACCAAATGGGGACATGAGGCCCATATTAAATATAAAAGGGCTAAACAAGTTCCTACATATCAGGACTTTTTCAGATGGAGTCGATCCGATTGGTGGCCACCGCCCTACAAGGGCAGGAATGGTTAGCCTCGATCGACATAAGGGATGCTTATTTGCATATTCCCATCTGTCCGGCCCACCAGAAATTTCTACGCCTTGCAGTAGAAGGGCGCCATTTTCAGTTCAGAGCCTTACCTTTCGGTCTGGCCACAGCACCACGAGTGTTCACAAAAATCCTGGCCCTACGATTGGCCAAACTAGGAACACAAGGTGTAACGATAATGGCATATCTAGACGACTTGTTGCTGATAGACCACTCAGTGAAAAAAACTAGAAGTGGTCGTTCACAAGATAATCAAGTATCTGGAATCTCACGGTTGCATTATCAACCGAGACAAGTCAGCCCTAAAACCAGTCAAAAGTCTGGGATACTTGGGGGCTAAGACTGGATTCAAATCAGAGAAAGATTTTCTTACCTCCAGAGAAGGTGTCGTCTTTGAAAGATTTGACCCACTTAGTGGGTACAAAAAAGAAAAACCATCCATACGCCTGTGTATAAGGCTGCTGGGAAAAATGGTGGCTTCATTCGGAGCAGTACCCTACGGTCAATTCCATTCAAGGAACTTGCAGAGGGCCATACTGTCAGCCTGGAACAAAAAAGTTCAGGCTTTAGACTTACCAATGTCCCCTTCCGTTAGCAAGAGCCTCCATTGGTGGTTGGTACCAGAATCTGGAAAAAGGGAAACCCTTTAGTCCGGTTTCTTGGAAGGTGGTCACTACAGATGCCAGCCTCATAGGCTGGGGGGCAGTACTGGAGCAATGGTCTCTCCAGGGCAAGTGGTCAGAAGCAGAGAAGGCCCTGCCCACTAATCTCTTAGAGATACGAGCAGCCCGGTATGCCCTAGTAGCATGGACATCCAAACTCCAAGGGTCACCTGTCAGAATTCAATCAGACAATGCCACAGCAGTGGCATATATCAATCACCAGGGTGGCACCAGGAGTCGTGCAGCCCAGAGGGAAGCGAATTGCATCCTGGAATGGGCAGAAGGTATGTCACAGCCATATCCGCGGTTTTCATCCCAGGAGTGGAAAATTGGAGAGCGGACTTTTTAAGTCGCCAGCAATTATGCCTGGGGAATGGTCTCTTCACCCCGAGGTTTTACAGGCAATATGCCAGCGGTGGGGAACACCGGATGTAGATCTGCTAGCATCCAGATTCAACGCAAAGGTGGACAGATTTGTGTCTCGCACAAAGGATCCCCTAGCTTGCGGTTCGGATGCCCTAGTGTTCCCTTGGGATCAGTTCAAGCTGATATAGGCATTCCCACCGCGATTAATCCGCAGAATCAGGGTAGAAAAGAAACCAGTGATTCTGGTGGCTCCAGCGTGGCCCCGAAGGGCATGGTACGCGGAGATTGTAAAAATGTCAGTGGGAAGTCCTTGGACCCTCCCACATCGTCCGGACCTGCTTTCGCAAGGACCGATATACTACCCTTCCTTACCAGCCCTAGGTTTGACGGCCTGGCTATTGAAGCCCACATTCTAAAAAAGGGAGGGCTCTCTAATCCTGTGGTATCTACCATGATCAATGCCAGGAAGCCGGTATCCAGGCAGATCTATTATAGGATCTAGAAGGCGTACATCACGTGGTGTGAGGCCAGGAAATGGCATCCACGTAAGTACGTAATAGGTAGGATTCTGGACTTCCTACAGTGGGCTGTACATAGGAAGCTTGCCTTGAGTACTATCAAGGGTCAGATGGCCTTGTCAATATTTTTTTCAAAGGCCCTTGGCTTTGCATTCATTAGTCAAAGCTTTCATACAAGGAGTGATGCGTATTAGCCCTCCGGTTAGTATTCCCATATGTCCATGGGACTTAAACCTGGTTCTGTCGGTTCTACAGAAACAACCATTTGAACCATTGCGGCACATTTCCTTGGTTCTTTTCACCAGGAAATTGATTTTCTTAGTAGCCATTTGTTCGGCTAAAAGAGTATCGGAATTAGCCGCCTTGTCCTGTAAGGAGCCATATCTGGTTATCCATAAGGACAGAGTAGTGTTACGTCCTCATCCAGCCTTCTTCCTAAGGTGGTATCGAGGTTCCATTTGAACCAAGATGTGGTTCTTCCTTCCTTTTTCCCCAAACCTAGCTCGGTAGAGGAAAAGTTATTGCATTCTTTGGATGTAGTAAGAGCAGTTAAAGCTTATCTTAAAGCCACTGCTCAGATTCGTAGAACGGATACTTTGTTTGTTCTGCCGGAAGGCCCCAGAAAGGGTCAGGCAGCATCAAAAATCTACTTTAGCCAAGTGGATTCGACAGGTCATAATGCAAGCCTATGGCTTGAAAAGGAGACCGCCTCCGTTCAAAGTTAGGGCGCACTCCACAAGAGCAGTTGGAACTTCATGGGCAGTGCATCACCAAGCCTCCCTGGCTCAAGTCTGTAAGGCCACAACATGGTCCTTAGTACACACGTTTACTAGGTTCTACCAGGTAGACGTCAGAAGTCAGGAGGATGTCGCCTTTGGGCGCAGTGTGTTGCAGGCCGCAAAAGAGCCTCATGCCTGATGGCGCCCAGCTTATGTATAGTGTATCCCTCCCCTCATTGGGCATTGCTTTGGGACGTCCCATTAGTAATGACTAAATCGCTCTGTGTCCCGTGATGTACGAAAAAGAAAAAGGGATTTTTATAACAGCTTACCTGTAAAATCCTTTTCTTGGAGTACATCACGGGACACAGAGCTCCCACCCCTCTTTTTGGGACACTTATTGCTTTGCTACAAAACTGAGGTGCTCCCGGATGGGAGGGGCTTATATAGGGGAGGGTACTTCCGGTTTGGAAGTGGCCAGTGCCAGCACCTGAAGGTAATCTATATAACCCATTAGTAATGACTAAATCGCTCTGTGTCCCGTGATGTACTCCAAGAAAAGGATTTTACAGGTAAGCTGTTATAAAAATCCCTTTTTTCCATATACGCCTTTCTTTGATAGATTAATTGATCAGGTTTGGGAAAAGCCGCAGAAGTCTTTGACGGTCCCGCGGCGTCTATCTATTAGGTACCCCTTTTGAGGAGGCCCTGGTTAAAAAGTGGGCGTTCCCCCCCGGTGGTCGACCCCCCCCGGTCGCCCGTTTGAAAAAGGCTACCACTCTCCCGATGGAGGGGACTCCTGCATTTAAGGACCCCACTGACAGGTCAAAAGTGGTGAGCAGAACTATGTTTGCCTTGTTGGGATCCGCCTTGCGTCCTATCGTATCGGCGACCCTTGTGTCTCGGACACTCACGGAATGGGCAAAGATTTTGCACCAGACTGTGCAGGAGCATAATCTCCCTCCAGATACCATTGCCCTGGTCCACCAACTTGTGCAGGGTCTGGTGTATGTGTGCGATGCCACTTTGAACGCGTCCCCTTTTAATATCTGGGGCCTCTATCTCTGCGGTGGTGTTGCGTCGTCTTATCTGGTTGAAATGCTGGTTGGCTGACCTAGCCTCCAAGAAGCTCCTGGCTGATTTGCCCTTTAAGGGCGGTAGACTGTTTGGGGCTGCCCTGGATGACATTAAGGATGTCACAGGGGTTAAGAGCACCCTCCTTCCTCAGTCTACTAAGGGAAAGGAGCCCCGCCGTAAGCCGGGCCCCTCCTTTCCAGCAAGAAAGGGGGGGGTTTTCGTCAGTCAGAATCCGCGGGTAAGCCCTCCCAGACTGACAACAGTGCGGCTGGAGGACAGAAGCGCCCCTGGGTGCGTAACCCGCACAAGCCGGCTCCCAAGCCCGCCACCGCATGAATTCTTGCCCCCGCCCGACTCTGGAGTGGGGGGGACGACTTCGCAGGTTCACGGATCGGTGGACCTCCCGGATCTCCGACCGGTGGGTGTGCGAGGTGGTCACCTCAGGGTACAGGATAGAGTTCCGTTCATGGCCCCCAGACAGATTCTTCCCCCTCAAATCTCCCTCTCCTTCCTGCCTCTCGGGCGGCCCTCTTGGGGGCTGTACAGGATTTGCTCAGGTGCGGAGTAATTGTACCGTCACAGGAGAGGTTTCGGGGGTTCTACTCGAATCTGTTGTCCCGAAGGACGGGGTCCGGCCAATCCTGGACCTCAAGGCCTTGAATGCCTTTGTGAAGGTGCAAAAGTTCCGTATGGAATCCATTCGCACGGTGATCGCAGCACTTCTTCCGGGGGACTTTCTGGCGTCCTTGGATATCAAGGATGCCTATTTGCATGTTCCGATCTGTGCAAGTCACCAGAAGTTTCTGCGCTTTGCGATAGGCGAAGTCCACTATCAATTTGTGGCACTTCCCTTCGGCCTAGCGTCGGCACCACGGGTTTTCACCATGGTGCTTGCCCCAGGTTCTAGCTTTGCTGAGACAGCCCATGATAACAATGCCTCGCTATCTGGACGATCTTCTTCTAAGAGCAGGAAATGGCTCAGAGTTGGAAGAAAATGTGACAATAGTCAGTCAGACCCTCCGGGACTTCGGTTGGCTCCTGAACATTCAGATGTCGCGACTCAGTTTTTGGAGTATCTGGGTTGGATCCTGGACTCCTCTGAAGCGAAAGTATTCCTGTCCTCTGAGAAGTTGCGGATGCTTCAGTCGGGTCCTGACATCCTGAATATGGTTGTCAATCCGTTTCTGCATGAGAGTACTGGGACTCATGGTGGCCTCCTTCGAGGCCGTTCCGTATGCCCAATCACACACTCGGGCATTGCAGAAGGAGATCCTGTCCACTTGGGACAAGTCCCCTTTGTCATTGGATCTTCAGATCCAGGTGAGTCATCCTGTAAGGGCGTCCCTGACGTGGTGGCTGAGGTCCCCGGCTCTTCCGTCCGGAAGGTCGTTCCTCCCCATCCAGTGGACAGTGATCACGACGGATGCCAGCCTGATGGCCTGGGGTGGAGTTTGGGGAGACTGTGCCTCTCCTCGTGGTCAGAGAAGCTACAGGGCCGCTCGATCAAAATCCAATCGGACAACGCCACGGCTGTCAACCATCAGGGGGGAACTCGGAGCTCGGCTGCGGCATCCGAGGTCGCCGACATTCTAAGGTGGGCGGAAAGAAGCGTGCCGGCTCTGTCAACCGTCTACATTCCGGGCGTAGAAAATTGGCAGGCGGACTATCTGAGTCGCCAGACGCTGGACCAAGGGGAGTGGTCCTTGCACCCGGAGGTTTTTCAACTTCTTTGCCGGCGGTGGGGCACAACGGATGTGGACCTGATGGCCTCTCGTCTCAATCGCAAGGTGTCAAGGTTTGTGGCCAGGTCCAGGGACCCCTGGGCGGATGCCCCGGACGCGTTGGTTGCCCCGTGGGGTCAGTATTGCCTGATATGTTTACCCTCCGCTGCAGTTGCTTCCTCGTCTGCTGCGCAGGGTAGAGGCTGAGGGAGTTCCGGTGATCCTCATTGCTCCGGATTGGCCTCGGTGTCATTGGTACGCCGATCTGGTACATCTCGTCGTGGATGTTCCTTGGCGACTGCCAATGAGGGAGGACCTTCTCTCTCAGGGTCCTATATTTCATCCTGCTTTACAGTCTCTGGCTTTAACCGCATGGCTATTGAGAGCCAGGTGCTGAAGGACTGAGGTCTCTCGGATTCGGTCATTTCGACCATGCTGAGGGCACGGAAGTCTTCCTCCAGAAAGATCTATCACCGTACCTGGAAGGCTTACATCGCTATGTGCGAAGAGCTAGACTGGCGTCCAAGGACGTATTCCGTCCCCAGAATCCTGTGGTTCTTGCAGCGTGGTGTGACCCAAAAGTTGGCTTTGAGCACAATTAAGGGTCAGATTTCGGCCTTGGCCGTTTTCAACGACCGCTAGCAGGCCATTCCTTAGTTAGCACCTTTGTGCAGGGGGTTCGCCATGTGATTCCCCCTGGTAAGCCTCCTCTCCCTCCTTGGGATCTGAATTTGGTGCTCTCGGTTCTCCAAGAACATCCCTTTGAAAATATATCAGAGATTCCTCTCTTGACCTTGTTCCAGAAGATGGCTTTCTTAGTGGCCATTACTTCTGTTAGACGGGTGTCTGAGTTGGCGGCCTTGTCCTGCAAATCGCCTTACTTGGTCCTTCATAAGGATAAGGCGGTGTTGCGCCCACGACCGTCTTTCCTTCCAAAGGTGGTCTCGGCCTTTCACCTTAATGAGGACATTGTTCTTCCGTCCTTGTGTCCTCACCCATCGGATGTGGTACGAGCCTTACGGGTGTACCTGTCTGCTACTGCTTCCATTCGGAAGTCTGACTCACTGTTTGTGTCTGTCTCTGGTCCAAAACAGGGCCAAGCGGTGACGTCTGCCACCATTTCTAGGTGGTTCAGACAGACCGTCATACAGGCCTATGCCCTTAAGGGGCGGGCGTTTCCCTTTCCGGTTACGGCGCATTCCACCAGGGCAATTGGTGCTTCCTGGCTATAAGGTTGATGTGGCTGCATCTTCGGATGCTTCATTCAGCCGCAAGGTGTTGCAGGCCGCTGTTTAAAGTTGCAACTCCTCTGTTGGTTTGGAGTGAAGTTTGGTTTTTCCTTTTACTACTGCTCCCACCCTCTTCTTCTTTATACTGCTTTGGGACGTCCCACGTGTTTCAGTATGAAGAGGCTGTGTCAGTCCATGGACGATAAGAGAAAATAGGATTTTTGTACTAACCGTAAAAACCATTTCTCTGACGTCCATGGACTGACGCATCACCCACCCTTCCTTTTTAAGGTTTGTGCTGCTTTGTTACGAACTGAGGTCTGCTGACTGCAGGTAGGAGGGTTATGTCCGGAGGGACTGCCCCCTGGGCGGGGCTGTTCAGCTCTGGTATTTTTAGAATGTATGTTATAACATCTAACATTCTGCCTAGATCTTCTCCTGCAAGCAGGGACATATACCCACGTGTTTCAGTATGAAGACGCTGTGTCAGTCCATGGACGTCAGAGAAACTGATTTTACGGTGAGTACAAAAATCCTATTTAATTCCTCAGTTTAGGCCGATATGGAGTCTACATATTTTTGGTAAAAAAAAATCGCAATAACTGTATATTGATTGGTTTGCGCAAAAGTTATAGCGTCTACAAAATAGGGGATAGCAATTTTTTTATACATTTTTATTTTTATTTTTTATTTTTTTATTTTGTCAGGCCTGCGACATTGCAAGGGACAGATCGGACACTTTTGACACTATTTTGGGACCATTGACATTTATACAGCGATCAGAGCTAAAAAATAGCCATTGATCAATGTATAAATGTCACTGGCAGGGAAGGGGTTAAACACTAGGGGGCGATCAAGGGCTTAAGTGTGTTCTAACTGTAGGGGGGATGGGCTCACTAGGACAAGACGGAGATCACTACTCCCAATGACAGGGAGCAGTATATCTCTGTCATGTCACTAGGCAAAACAGGGAAATGCCTTGTTTACATCTCCCTGTTTTGCCTCTCCTTGCCACAATCGTGGGCCACCGGCGGACATCGAGTCCACGGGCATGCTCGCTAGCCTGCAATGACAAAGGGACAGACAGGTACACCCATTTGCCCACCCGTGCTATTCTGCCGACATACATCGTCTTGCAGCGGTCGGCAAGTGGTTAAGGACTATCGGCATAATATCACTAATGTTTTCAAGTCGTCATGCTCTGTCCCTCTAGCATTCACTGGATTGCAGAATGTGTAGGCGGTGAGAGCGGGCATCTCGGGCTGTCGGTGTCGCCTGAGAGGCTGAGCCAGCTGCAGGTGAGGCATCTGGGAGGATCCCGACCTTGTCAGGATCCCTGCAGAGCCTGGACTGGCTCTGTGACGTCAGCCGACATATTTCACATGAATATGAAAGTTTGATTTATCCTTCTGATGAAAATATTGAACATTTTGAAGTGGAGAACGCTTCACTATTTTTAAAAATATTTTTCAAGGGTGTTGTGATGAGCACTAAATAGTGAATATACTACCCTGAGAAGAGGGAGCTATTAGTAGTTTGTGTAGTAGCATGGGGAATTCTATACACTTTTATTTAAAAGCTCTGTACAGTGGAACCTTGGTTTACGAGTAACGCGGTTAACGAGCGTTTTAAAAAGACAAGCAACTTTTTTTTAATTTTTTAAATCCTGACTCTGTTTGCGAGTGTTGTCTCGCAAAACGAGCAGAATTCAAGCTAATGGGGTGTGCAGTACCGCATTTGGCCAGAGGTGGGCGCCGGTGACACTCGGAATGGTTCGGAGACGTACGGAAATACTCGGAATCACTCGCAAATACTCCGTTCCCGGGTGTTTCGGAGATCAGCCGAGCTGTCCCCGAGTATGTCCGAGGCTTTCTGTCGCCCCCCCCCCCTACCTCTGGCCACATGTGGTATTGTATGCCATAGAAGTCAAGGCGGAACAAATTATCTTTTGTTTCCATTGACTTCTATGGGGAAACTCGCTTTGATATGCGAGTGCTTTGGATTGCAAGCATTCTACTGGAACATATGCTCGTAATCCAAGGTTCCACTGTATTGCAATGCACACGTAGACAAATCTGTGAAAGGAGAGAAAAATGAACAACATAAGATTGCCTCAGAAGAAACAACGGCGTAAAATATACAATCGGAGGGGCGGTAGGTAATGAGGGCTTCAACAGTATTTTGCTTGGAGTGTGGAATGTGAGATTGAAATTAATAAGTGTGTGTGTGAAAACGTTTCTACTGTGCATCTAAAATTTGCTGTAGAATTTCATGGCATCTCATTGGATTCACATACTAATGCAGCTTTTGTGGTGGTTAACCATACATTTTTTTTATTTATTTTTATCTTTTTTTTTGTGTATCTGTATATATCGATGTGTCATAAAAAAAAAAGAATGTACAATCCTTCTGATAAATTGTGATGTATAATTATGACACTGTCATTTTTGTTGTGGTAGATGATGTTGCAGAGTCTGAAGAATCAGGGAGTGAAGATGAAGAGGACGACCTTGATGAAGAGGATGGTGAAGAGGGTGAAGAGGAGGAGGGATCTGGTTAGTTTCAACATAGAAAGATCAGAAAATCCAGTCACTTTTCTTTATTTCCCCAGTAGATCTAAACCCAAGCTTTTAATAAAATAACGTCTGGTGACCCTGCCATAAAGGTCTTTAAGTTCTGTTAATTCCTGTTGTTGGGTGACACATTGTGCCTCTGGTAGGTCACTGGAGCAAGTACATGTAGACAGCAAGTGGAAGTCTGCGGTTCAATAGGGAAAGCTTGGGACTAGATTGTTAGGTTGAAGCTAATTCTGTTACTAGCACTCATATGTAATAATTGGGAAGTGTGGAGTGTCCCTGAAAATGTATGTAAAGCCATAACTTGTTGGATTTTTTAATTGCTGTCTCTGTCCCTGCTGGGGAGATTCACATTCTCTATTTGTCCAGTTGTCACAGAGACTGAGAGTGATGAGAATTCCAGAATGTTATTCACTAGTAGGAGCTGAAGGAAAATCCTACACCTCTTCCAGTGGCAACTGTCTAAAAGCAGATTGCGCTGTGCTTTAGAGACCTTTACTTTAGTATCTGCTGGAGAGGAAAAAGGATTTCCTCATACTTTGGAGAGTTTTTTAGTTTTGTGTCTCTAGGACAGGAAGTGAATGGAAATCTCCCCAAATGAAACATAGACAGCAAAAAACAGAAAAAAAAAAACTGACAGGATTTTTACCGTAGAAGTTCAGCCAAAAACGAATTCAAAATCTACTCACTGCCACATTCTAAAATTAAACTATCTAACCCTCTAAAGCAAAAATTGCTATACATACCTTTTCTGCAGCCAATCTGGTCCAGTCTCCAGCAGCGGATGCTGTGTGGAAGACAGCTGACGACAGCTGTGAAAAACCTGGGACGTGACATCACCCATAGTTACTATGGGGCTTCCATTGTCGGCTGCCTCTCCTGCACTATTCCATGCACTGAAGACGCAGCTGACAGCTCAGAGTAGGACAGGAGCGGCTGGCGAACAGTTAAGCTTTACATACGCTTTTTAAAGGATGTTTCCATTGTTGTGTGTGTGTGTGTGTGTTGTCTTCTCAAAAAAACTTATGTTCAACTTGATTTCCAACAGAATGTTGGTAGCATGCATAGTCCTGTGCAAAATAAATAACTTTCGTTGGCAGTATCCAGAATTATCTGATTTGTATATACTTCGGCACACTTAAATGTTACCATTATCTTTAAAGCCCCTTTCAAACGGGCAGTCCAATATTTTTTTTTTAGGCAATCTGATCAAAAGCTGCATGTTGGTCTATGGGGGTGGCTGGATGTAAACAGACTTGCATCAGTTTACACCCCATTACCTCTGAGTCTGTTCAGATGTGAGAAAAAAAAAATACAGAAAAAAGTCTGCGTCTTTTTTTTTTTTCTAACTAGACCTGATAAATTTGGGGTAGTCTTATTTAAACAGATGCAAATCCATTTACATTCTGCCACCCATAGATCTCACTGAGGTCCATAAAGTAGCATTTTTTTCAAACTGCGCAGATAACTGAATGGACACAGATGTTGCAAATGCTCTGCTCAGATTAAACAGAGGATCAGTTTACAGATCGGGTGACCCTGATTGGACCAGATGGAGCTCTTTTGAAAGGGACCTAAAGTAGTTTACATTATAATGTGTTTAGGGCTGAAACGACAAATTGACATAATTGATAGTAAAAATAGATGTCAACGATTTTCATGATCGGTCAATTAGTTGGACTGCATACAGAATGCATTTGTTTGTCAGTATACACAGTGCAGCACACATACAGCTCAGTACACCATTCATACATGTCATGTCTAATGGGGCACATAGTCCTGGGCAGGAGAAGGAAGTGATATAAGAGTTCTGTGCAGGGAAGATCAGCATCTGAACACAAAGAAGCTGGAGGCTGATAGACTTGGAGGTAAATTGAGGCTCTACAATTACATTAAGACCCCTTTGACACTGGAGGTGTTTCTTTATCGTACACCACGGGACACAGAGCTAGTCATTACATAATGGGTTAAGGGTCACCAGCGGTGATTGGACACTGGCACAACCAATGGAAGACAGTTCCCCTCCATATAACCCCTCCCATCAGGGAAGTACCTCAGTTTTTTCGCCAGTGTCGAAAGGTGTTGGACGCGTTAGGAGGTGCTAAAGGAAAGCTCTACCAAAGAGACCCTCTGGGGGTAAAAGAGCTATGCTTTCGGATCCATCCAAGACGCCTACAAATGAGCTGAATCTGGATGGGATCCGGGCCTCATCCATGAGGCGTCGCCTGTAATGTCTCTCTTCGGAGGACTGGGCTCTAAGATCCAGCACTTTCGCTATTTCGCTATAAAGTCCTGGTAAGAGTCTTGTACAAGGCCCAGGGGAGAGGTATCCTTTAAATAGGAACCCATATCCCTGAAGGTTGGCACACATAGCCCACCGTGAAGGGTGAAGTTTGGTATCTGTCTGAAATCTTTCAGCAGAAAAACCTGCGGCGTGGATAAGGTGAGATTAGAAGGTCCATAACTAGGTTGGGACCTTTTTCAAAAAGTGGATGTCTTCTTTTTTTCCACCACTGGGGGGAGTAAAGAGCTGAATATACTCACCTCACTCTGTTCAGTGTCGGCTTCGGCGAAGTACACTGCTCGTCACCTCCGCTGCTGAGCTTGCTGGGGCACCCCGATCCTCCTTTCGGTGGCCGACCAGACACCTGCAGATGCAGGTAAGTGGGAACAAGGGCTGATGAGAGTCCTCTCTCACTATGGCCACCGCGCTAAGGGCCGCGCGCGCGCGCTTTATCGGAGGGGGGGGGGGGCGAAGGCGTGCGCGGGCACGTGGCGCGCGCAGGCACAGAAACGGCGCCAATTTTAAAAGACTGTCAGTGTGAGAAGCACTGCAGCAGCAAGCAAGCTCGTTAGTTCTCTTATTCCTGGCAGAGAAACACAGCAGCTATACAGGGACGTAAGACTCCATGTGGTTGGATTGGGTACTTCCTAGAAGACATCCATGTTATGCATAGTTATGTGTTAAAAGTTGCATACTTAATGTATTTGCTAAACTGAACACGGTAGTATATGCATTTAGGTACCTTGTATTTTGTCTAAACGGTAAGCCTTCCAGGGGAAGTAATACGGACAAAAAGAGATAAGAAAGCACCACCGCCTGAGAGGAGGCTCTAACTGTGCTGACTCGGTACCTTTCTCTCCTGGGTTGCTAAATGCACCTGTTCAGGATGAGCCATTACCTCTGTCAGGTATGGCGGCTTCCCCAGTGGAGCCTGGGCCTGTATATGTCACTGAGGACACTTTATCAGCTGCCCTAAATAATCTGGAGGAAAAAATTGCTACCTTAATCGCTAAGTCCTCTAAAAAGGAACAATAAGCGAAGCAGGTCTCTTCCAGTATTGGACCTCCCTTCAGAAGTACCTGAGGGAGGAGGATGAGGAGGAGGAGGCTACATCAGCAGAGGATGAGGAGCCAGATTTTAAGGTCACAGGTACAATGCTATAGCAGTGCATTTAAGTTAACCTCTGC
Organism: Rana muscosa; assembly: GCA_029206835.1. Classification (NCBI taxonomy): domain Eukaryota; kingdom Metazoa; phylum Chordata; class Amphibia; order Anura; family Ranidae; genus Rana; species Rana muscosa. The sequence continues at coordinate 80,755,430 of CM055119.1, read as the reverse complement.
GGAGGTAACGGAATTACCTGTCTCCTCCCTAGGGTCATTAAGATCCCTGCAAGGTGCATGCTCCTTCCCGGTTCATCCGTTACTAGAGGATCTAATATACGCAAACTGGCAACATCCAGATAAGCGTTTCTCACCTCCAAAAAGGTTTAACATTCTTTATCCTATGGGGGAAAAAATTTTTTTTTTAAGAAATGGAGCCTGCCTGCGGTAGTTGCGGCTATTTCTTGTGTAAATAAAAACCTGACATGTCCGGTGGATAATGTACAAGGGTTTAAAAGATCCTTCTGAGAGGAAGTTGAAATCCTCCTTCCTTTTGGCCGGCTCAATTACCCAACCTGCAGTAGCAGCAGTCGGTATGGGTCAGGTCATCAGCCAACAGGTAAAGCAGGGGCTGAAGGAACTGCCTTCAGAGCAGGCTAGAAATTGGGAAAAATTTGCCTAAAAGCCTTATGCTTCACAGTGGATGCCATGAGAGATTCTATCATACAGGCATCACGCCTTACACTCCAGCTGGTACAGATGCGCAGAGTACTTTGGCTTAAGCATTGGTCAGCGGAGACCCCATGCAAAAAGCTGTTGGCAAGTTCTCGTTCCATGGCGAACGCCTATTTGGGGAAGATTTAGAAAAATATATACAGAAGATCAAGTGGTAAAATGACTTTTACCTGAGAGAAAGAAAAACAAGAGATCTTGTTTTAAACGCTCTCTCCCCAGCTCCCGGGAAATCTGACTCCAACCAGTGGCGGCGGCCTGTTTTAGCCGCCCACAAAAGCCAAGGGGCAAGCTCAGAAGAACAAGAAGCCGTGGGGTGCAAGAGCTAATAAGCAAGCCCCCAAAGCCTCTCAGTGAAGGGGCGCCCCCGCTCGGCCGAGTGGGAGGAAGGCTTTGTCAGTTCTGAGCAACTTGGTGGTCAGAAATCCAGGACAATTGGGTAGTATCCACAATATCCTCAGGGTACAAACTGGAATTTCGAGAGATCCCATCTTCTCAATTCCGAGGTTCAAGACTCTCCAAGGATCCACAAAAAAGAGAATCCTTCTTCAAAGGTTTGAATCACTTAATGGCTCAAGGGGTAGTTACAGACGTACCCCAAAAGGAGCGAGGTTCAGGTTTTTACTCAAACCTCTTTGTGATTCCAAAGCCAAATGGAGATGTCAGACCCATCCTGGATCTAAAATCCCTAAATCGGTTCCTGAACGATCGCCATTTTCGAATGGAAACGATCCGATCCGTGGCCGCCACTTTAAAGGGCGGAAAATTCATGGCGTCCATAGATATCAAGGACGCACATTTACACATACCCATCCTCCCCGCTCACCAAAGATTCCTAAGGTTTGCGGTAGAAGATCGCCACTTTCAATTTGTGGCTCTGCCGTTTGGTGTAGCCACCGCGCCCATAGTATTCACAAAGGTGCTAGCTCCTCTGTTAGTAACCTAAGAACACGGGGCATTGCGGTAACAGCCTATCTGGACGATCTACTCGTAATAGATCAGTCAAAGGACGGATTGGGTCACGCTGTACACACTACAGTAGGATACCTGGAGCATTTAGGATGGATTATAAATTTACAAAAATCCTCTCTCCAGGCCCAAAGAAGGATAGGGTACCTGGGCATGATCATAGATACAGCCCAAAACGAGGTATACCTGCCAGAACCGAAGATACAGTCTCTGAAAGACCTGATCCACAAGGTCAAAGCAAACAAGAGGCCGTCTATTCGCCTTTGCATGAGACTATTGGGAAAGATGGTAGCCTCCTTCGAGGCGGTCCCTTACGCCCAGTTTCATTCGAGACTACTTCAAGGCAATATTTTAGCCTCCTGGAACAGGAAGAGCCAAGCTCTGGATATACCCATGCGCCTGTCCTCACAAGTACGCCACAACTTCGATTGGTGGCTAGAAGCCAGGAATTTACGGAAGGGAAAGTCCTTCCTCCCAGTGGCCTGGAAGGTGGTATCTAGGAATACCAGCCTATCGGACTGGGGTGCAGTATTCGAGGAGGCTTCTACCCAGGGAACCTGGGCCAAGACTCAGGGGATCCTGCCCATCAATGTGCTAGAGATCCGGGCGGTATATCTAGCCCTCAAAACCTGGACATACAGGTTACAGGGCTACCCAGTTCGGGTTCAATCCGACAATGCTACGGCAGTAGCTTACATCAATCACCAAGGAGGCACCCACAGTCGGGCAGCCCAAAGAGAGGTGAACCGGATCTTGGCATGGGCAGAAGAGCATGTACCTTGCATCTCTGCAATCTTCATTCCAGGGATAGAAAACTGGCAAGCAGACTACCTGAGTCGTCAGCAGCTGCTACCAGGAGAGTGGTCTCTTCACCCAGAGATCTTTCAAGCCATATGTCTGAGATGGGGAAACCCAGATGTAGACCTGCTAGCTTCCAGGTTCAACAAGAAATTGGACAACTTTGTGTCCAGAACGAGAGATCCTCTAGCCTACGGGACAGACGCTCTAATAACTCCATGGAATCAGTTCTCACTGATCTATGCATTCCCTCCGATCCCTCTTCTACAAAGACTGCTTCGCAGGATCAAGGAGGAGGGAATACCAGTAATCCTAGTGGCCCCAAACTGGCCCAGGAGGCCTTGGTATGCCGAGATCGTAAAAATGGCGATAGGAAGGCCCTGGAAGCTTCCACTTCGACACGACCTGTTGTCACAGGGTCCAGTATTCCACCCTTCCTTACAAAGGCTAAATTTGACGGCCTGGCTGCTGAGACCCACATTTTGAAAAAGAGAGGGGTCTCTGGCCTGGTTCTTTCTACGCTCATTAATGCTAGAAAGCCAGCCTCCAGACTCATCTATCATAGAGTCTGGAAAGCATACGTTTCCTGGTGTGAATCCAGAAGTTGGAATCCTCTGAAATATGAAATAAGTAGGATTCTTGCTTTTTGCCAGTTAGGAGTGGATATGAAATTAGCCCTTAGCACCATCAAGGGGCAAATATCGGCTCTATCAGTCTTCTTTCAGAGACCATTGGCATCTCACTCCCTAGTTCGGACATTCATTCAGGGGGTACTGAGGATAAATCCTCCAGTCAGGTCTCCCTTGTGTCCATGGGATTTGAATTTGGTATTGTCAGTGTTGCAAAAGCAACCTTTTGAACCTATTCGCCATATTCCTTTAATTATATTAAGTAGGAAATTGGCCTTTCTGATTGCTATAGCTTCTGCTAGGAGAGTATCAGAGCTAGCAGCTCTTTCTTGTAAAGAGCCTTATCTAATTTGTCACAAGGACAAGATCGTACTACGACCCCATCCGGCTTTTCTACCTAAGGTGGTGTCGGCTTTTCACTTGAATCAAGACATTGTTCTGCCTTCCTTTTTTCCAAACCCACGGACGGCGGGGGAAAAATTATTACACTCTCTAGATCTAGTGAGAGCGGTAAGGGTGTATCTGCAAGCAACCGCTCAGATACGTAAAACAGATGTTTTGTTTATTTTACCAGATGGCCCCAAGAAGGGCCAAGCGGTATCAAAATCCACCATTTCCAGGTGAATTAGACAAGTAATTGTTCAAGCTTATGGTTTAAAGAACAGGACTCCTCCTTTTCCTGTTAAGGCGCACTCTACCAGGGCGATAAGTGCTTCATGGGCAGTGCACCACCAGGCTTCGATGGCTCAGATCTGTAAGGCTGCAACTTGGTCCTCAGTCCATACATTTTCCAAATTCTATCAAATAGATGTGAAAGGACATGAGGATTCCGCCTTCGGGCGAAGTGTGCTGCAGGCAGCAGTATAGGGCTTCTGGTCCGCAAGCGGTCGGTTTGATCTGTGTCTCCCCCCCTTCATATGAGCATTGCTCTGGGACGTCCCATTATGTAATGACTAGCTCTGTGTCCCGTGGTGTACGATAAAGAAAATAGGATTTTTATAACAGCTTACCTGTAAAATCCTTTTCTTGGAGTACACCACGGGACACAGAGGTCCCACCCTTCTTATGGGAACCTTACTGCTTTGCTACAAAACTGAGGTACTTCCCTGATGGGAGGGGTTATATGGAGGGGAACTGTCTTCCATTGGTTGTGCCAGTGTCCAATCACCGCTGGTGACCCTTAACCCATTATGTAATGACTAGCTCTGTGTCCCGTGGTGTACTCCAAGAAAAGGATTTTACAGGTAAGCTGTTATAAAAATCCTATTTTTTCAGGTGCTTTAGTGCTAAACATTGCGCCTGAAAAAGCCTCAACTGCAATCCCAGTGTGAAAGCCTGCCAGCAGCTCCTTTGCAGCCCTTTAGGAGCGGTGAATACACCGCTCCTAAAGCGCCCCTGCCCATTGAAATAAATGGTCAGCGGTGCTTTGCAGGCGCTTTTAACCCTTTTTTGACCGCTATCGGTGGTTAAAAGCGCTCGGCTAGCGGCCGAAAAGCGGCAAAAACTGTAAAACGCCGCTAAAAATAGCGGCGCTTTTAGTGTGAAAGCACACTTTAAAGTAAAGGTTTAACAGTTTTTTGTTCATTATATTTGAAAAATTATTCTATTCATCCTAAAAAGTCTTGGCGTTTAGTACTACCGTATATACTCGAGTATAAGCCGAGTTTTTCCACACACTTTTTTTGTGCTGAAAATGCCCCCCTCGGCTTATACTCAAGTCACCTTTTTGCGCCTGATCTCCCGGACTTTGGGGACCCATGCTAAACGTCAGTCTAGTCATGGACACAGTGAGGCATGCACACGGGCACCGTGAGGCATGCAGATGGACACCCTAGGCTTATACTCGAGTCAATACGTTTTCCCAGTTTTTTTGTGGTAAAGTTAGGTGCCTCGGCTTATGTTCGGGTCGGCTTATACTCGAGTATATACAGTACTTTAATATAGAAAGATTTATATGCCCCCACCCATCCGTCATGTAGCTGCATGTCTGACTCCCATTTAAAATGCCCTATATATCCTACTTCTGGGTATATTTAATAAGGTATATATCAGGTGCATCTCATAAAGTTAGAATATCATCAAAAAGTTAAATTATTTCAGTAATTCAATGCAAAAAGTGAAACTCATATTTTTATATAGCTGCGTTACCCAAAGAGTGATATTTCAAGCATTTTTCTTTTTTAATTTTCATGATTATGGCTTACAGCTAGTGAAAACCTATAATTCAGTTTCTCAGAAAATTTGAATACTACATAAGACCAATAAAAAAAAAGAAGCATTTTAAATACAGAAATGTTGGCTTACTGAAAAGTATGTCCATGTACAGTATAGTATACACTGGATACTTGGTCGGGGCTCCTTTTCCATAAATGACTGCATCAATGTGTTGTGTCATGGAGGTGATCAGCCTGGGGCACTGAGGTCTTATGGAAGCTGGAAAATTAAATCCTCATCCCCATAAAGCTGGTCAGCATGTAGTGCTCTAGCACTTCTGGTAGACGGCTGCACTGACTTTGGACTTGATAAAACACAGTGTACCAAAACCAGCAGGTGACATGGCTCCCCCAAATCATCATGGACTGTGGAAACTTCACACTTGATGCAACTTGGATTCTATGCCCTCTTCGCTCTTCCTTCAGACTCTGGGTCCTTGATTTCCAAATGAATTGCAAAATTTTCCACAGTCCATGATGATTTGGGGAGCCATGTCATCTCCTGGTGTTGGTCCACTGTGTGTTTTATCAAGTCCAGAGTCAGTGCAGCCCTCTACCAGCAAATGTTGGAATCCAAAGGTTGTGACATCAGTCTGTCTCTCTGGCTCAGCCAATCAGAGGAAGCTTTGTATTCATTGCTAGAAAACATTGCTTTCTCTGGCTAAATGCTGATCAGATAGAGTCTAATGTGTTCTGGGTATGAGACAGGAAGTCTCAGCTCCAACCCGGAACACCGTGCGGTATGCTATAGCTACATAGAGTTTATACAGAACAACATCCAGCAGGCTCACATGTTGGCGAGGGACGTAGTTTGTTTGGGTCAGCTTGGCCCAAACAAACTATGTAAAGTGTTACAAAAGTTGTAGTTTGGCTTTAAGTAAAAATTTTGATTTCCGAGTCTGTGTAGCCTATATCTTACATTCCAATGCAAAGTTTCTGCAACAGTGATAGTCCACCTCCTTGTTAGAATTTAATATTTTTTTCTGCTTTTTCAAAATTTGTACAGTTGTGTGACATTAATGTAAAGTTTTTTTATTCTGTCAGTGTGTAACACTCTATTCTTATGTAACTTTTTTGTTTATATAAAATTTTATTGAGGCTTTTAGCCAAATAATCAATTATTTAAAGCAATAATCAGCCAACAAATTCATTATGAAAATAATCGTTTGTTGCAGCCCTAAATGTGTTTACAATTAGCCTGACAGTGTTTTTGAGGGTTGAGGGAAAATATGGGTGCCTGGAGGAAGCCCAGCCCAAATAGAAGAATGTACATACTTAAGACCATTTGGGCACCATGGCAGAACTATGTTTTGCCTGAGAAGTCTCCAATAAAGTTTCTTGTGGATGATACCAGTGGTGTGTGTTCTCCTTTTCAGATTTGCACCATGTCTTCAGTCTTGGGTTCAGTCTTCAGTCTTGGGTTATTAAAACCTCTAATAATCAAATGCAGAGGAAATTATCTAATCTGATAGAGTAGATACATTTTATAATGTCTTACAGATGCAACCATAATGCAAATATTTGCCACAATGAAAGTTTGTCACCCCTGCCATGGACCTTATGCCTAGTTATTGTCTAGATTGTTTTTGTATAATGCTATTTAAAGTTGTACATTTATATGCATTTGTTTTTCAACTGCCTTAGACCTTTAGCCATCATAGACTTTAATAAATGTTATATCTGTTAGATTCAGAGGAAGAGGATGAAGAAGAAGAGCTGCCGTTACAAAGCTCAGGACCTGCTCCTTCTGCAGCAGATTTAAATGATGGTGTGAGCTCAGATGAGGAAAGAGAGAACTGTCCCATCTGTCTAAATGGCTTCAGAGACCAGGTTGTGGGAACCCCAGAAAACTGCAACCATTACTTCTGCCTGGACTGCATCGCAGAGTGGTCTAAGGTTAGTAACGGCATGTACACATCTAGACTGATGAGAGATATGGTCCCTTTATGAAGTCTGCTAATCTATCCTCTTGTTCTTGTAATATGGCTGGTGGTGTAAGTTTTGTACACAGATTTCGTTTCACTCCATTTCTTATTTAACTGGTTTTGGACATTTTTTCAAACTTGCATAAAATGTGAGGCGGTCATATTTAGGGTGAGAGTGTTTACCAGCCCAAATGCTGTAAATGACAGTTGTGCATAATGTTTAGAGTGTGCTGTTTACAATATGCATCATCCCTTTTTATTGGAATAACCATAGATTAACTTATGCTATAGTCATTGTTCTATGGTAAGCGTGTTGATTTTGGTCAAATAATGTTGGGGGCGGATAAAAAATCATCATGCCATCCAAGCTTCTTGTATTGAAAGGTTTTCTATACAGTGTCAGACTGAATCTTTTTGGACAAGTTCATGCTGTTGTGTTTTGTGGGGGTGTGTATTTTTTTTTTTTTGTGGGGGCACATTTGATGGGCTGCTTGGCCTAAAATGTGTACCGAGCTGTTGGGCTTGGTTGACACTCTACAGTTGAGAAGTGTGGCATTGCAGCGCTTCCCTCACTAAAAACACTGCACTAGAATCTCTTCTGCATTGTAAATCAAGCCTTACACTTCTAAACAACAACGAGAAGGTGCCACCATATCAGTTTTATTAAAAACTGTTAAAAATCCACTCACAAAAGTAAAAGACAGGTTCATTATCAGTCTTTAGTCACTAGCAGGACTCTATGGAAAGCAGCCAAAATGCTGGCAGATGGATGTGTAGTGCACAGGGATTCTCCCTAATTGGACTTCTTTACCTTGGGACTTTAGTATTAATTTTTGCACCATTGAGTTTATTTTTTTTACCTAATCAGACTTGTGATGGCGCCAGGATAATTCTGTAAGGTTGAACTTAGAATTGCATATATTATCCATTGTTTTTACAGAATTTATATAGCGCAAAGTTTGTGCAGCACTTTACATACCGTATATACTCGAGTATAAGCCAAGTTTTTCAGCACATTTTTTTTTTTTGTGCTGAAAATGCCCCCCTCGGCTTATACTCGTCTGTGTCCATCTTCAACTTTGTGCGCCTGATCCCGGCCAGCCGTAGGTCCCCTGGACCCCAAACTTGGCACACACGTAACCCTTTTCTTTCTCTACAGGTGTGCAAAGTTTGTTGTCTGGGGACCTATGGCCGGGGAGCACCGATTTTTCAAAGCCGGGCACCCCTTCCATAGACTCCTATGTTAAGTCAGTCTAGTCACACAGCGCCGGAGATCAGGTAGGGAGATTGGACACAGTGAGGCTTGGACACAGTGAGGCATGCAGATGGACACCCCTAGGCTTATACTCGAGTCAATACGTTTTCCCAGTTTTTTGTGGTAAAATTAGGTGCCTCGGCTTATATTTGGGTCAGCTTATACTCGAGTATATACAGTAATTATGGGAGACAGTACAGTTTCAATACAAGGGGGTTAGGAGGGCCATATTTGTGAGATTTTCCAATCCAAAATTATGCAATTGCATACATTAGGACATTTCTGTTATGTCTTAGTAACAAGGATGCCTTGTTGATCCTGCTGCTAATTTTATAATTGTGTTTTCTGCAGAATGCCAATTCTTGCCCTGTGGACAGAATAACCTTCTCCTGCATTCATATCCGGGCACACTATGGTGGTGAGATCCTAAAAAAGGTGATTCCCTTTTATCTGATTTACCATGTAGTGTTAAAATGTAAATTTAAATTTTTTTCTTCATTGTTTAGATGTATGTGTGATCATTATAACTTTAAACGATGCAGATTCTTGAAATCTGCACAGGATTTTTTTTTAAACTTGTATTACTTCATCATGTGAACATGCTTTTTCTTTAAAAAAATTTTTTTTTTTTTTTTTACAATAAAACTGATATTTTAATTACACTAGAGATTGTGTTGGATATAAGAAGCATAATTGAATACAGTTACTGCAGGAAAAAGAATTAAAGGTTTTCTGTTTCAAATATTTTATTGAATTTTATAATTATCAAAAAAATTCCATTAACAGAGCATGTACAATAATATAATAGAAATAGATATTCCATAAACAAAACATAAGAATTTAAAGGTTTTTAACAGAAGCTAGTGTATAGTTGTGATCTTGAAGCAAAAAACAAGTAGATCTAAAAGCACCAAATGAATGCAGTTATTTGCTCCATAAAAATAAAATCTTTTAGCTAAAGCTAGTGTAAGTAAGTACCAGATTTTCTATTGACCTACTGTAATGTGCAGCATGAAGTTTTTTGGTTTGCCTTTTATTCTATTTGATGAATAAATCACAAACTGTCGGAGTGTCTGTGCTGCTCTGTTAAGTTTATTGTCTGAATAGCAGCTTTTGAAATATAAAAACATTTGTATTCACAAGAGTCTAGGGTTGCACCCACGGTTAGGCCCCTTTTCTGACTTGTGCAACTTGTCCTGGGACTTGGGACTGCCAAGTCGCATGACTTCAAAGCAGTCCTTACACTACTTTGGTCCAACTTTGATGTGACTTGAGGTCCATAGACCTCAAGATTAAACAGGCATTGCTTCAAGTTGTGGCAAAGTTGTGTCACTTTCAGGTTGTGCAAGTGTGATAGGGGCCTTTTTGAATGTTTTTTTTTTTTGCACAACTTTTGAAAAGTGGCTGTTGATGCATTAGAAGCAGTCTATGCCCCTAAGGCCCCTTTCACACTTGTGCGACTTGTCCTGGGACTGCAAAGTCGCATGGCAAGTCATACCTCATGATTTGCAATAAGTACCGTTCATATCTGTGTAACTTCAAGTCGCAGTGACTTCAAAGTAGTCCCTGCACTGCTTTGGTCCGACTTTGATGCGACTTGAGATCCATAGACCTCAAGATTACACAGACAGTGCTTCAAGTCACGTGACTTTTTAGGTTGCACAAGTGTGAAAGGGTCTCACAGGATACATTCCTCTCAATTGCCTCTACAGAGCATGGAGAAAGATTCATATGAAATCCTAAAGCAGCATCAGTGGGTGGAAACTAGCAGAAAAGACTGATTAAATCCTTGCAATATACAGAGCAGACATTATTTTTAACATGTTTTAAATGCCATTTGATAATACAATTGGTTTTAGCCATCATTGAGCAAAGACATTGATTGCATTCTCTTTTATATATAGCCTTGAAAGAACCTCCTTAACTGCCCAGGAAACTATATTGCCCAGAATGTGATGCCTACTGATTCATGTTAGAAAGTACCGAGCAATATCTACATAAAATAAAGCAATAATTCTTGTGTGCAAGTTATAGCATGTATTACAAAAATTTGTTTACCCTTTCAGGTCTCTATACAAAACAAAAACCTGAGCGAAGAGGAAGAGGATCCAACAAACTGTGAGGTTTGTGGGCGCAGTGACCGCGAAGACAGACTGCTACTTTGTGATGGCTGTGACGCTGGGTAAGCACTTTGGTGTCAGCCTATTTTTACACGTTCTGCTAAAGTGTTTTTAACCTTTAGGCCTCATGCACACAGGGCATTTTTCCAGCTGCTTTTAGCAGTGTCAGACATTTCTTCTTCTTTTTTTTTTGCAGCTTAAAAATGCCTCTACATGTTGTTCTCCTTGTCTATGCACACACGTTTTGGGGGACTGAGGACTCCCCCTTCATCAGGGCTGCTAATAGAAGTAATTACGGAATGATCCTGTTAGAGGGTGCCTTTGGCACATGGATCAGGCCACTGGATGTCCAACCCGCTGGCTGTGACGCCTTAAAGAGGAGTTCCACTAATTTTTTGTAAAAATTAAGTCCGACGCTACAAAACTGTAGCTGTTGACTTTTTTTTTAACCACTTCAATACCCAGCCATAGTAATATGACGCCCACAGATGGGATCTCCCATCCTGGGTGGGCGTCATATGACGTCCTGGGGTTTGTGGGGGGATATCTGAATGATGCCTGCAGCTAGAGGCATCATTCAGATATCCTTCTCTTCTGCCGGCGATTTTGTGCACGATAAGAACGATCCTAGCGGTAGTTCCACCGCTTGATCGCTCTTATAGGCTTGATCACTCTTATATCCCGCCGCCATACGGTGCTTCTCCGGGCTCTCCCGTGCCATCGGGGGCCCGGAGAAAGAATCGTCCGGCGTTGGTGTCTTGTCACATGACGAGCATAGAGATGGTTGGTCACCAGTCATTTCTATTACCGTCGGAGGCCCGGGCGCGACGTTATGACGTCACGCCCGGGTTCCCAGAAGTAAACAAAGCCGCGATTGCGGCTAGTAAGCATGAGATCGGTGAATTTTTTTTCACAATCTCATGCTTTCCAGCCTGGAGGAGAGATGTGGGGTCCTATTGACCCCGCATCTTTCCATAAAGAGGACCTGTCACACACCATTCCTATTAGAAGGGATGTTTACATTCCCTGTAATAGGAATAAAAGTGATAAAAAAATTATAAAAAAAAGTGTAAAAATAAACAAAATTAAGTAAAAAAATAAATTTAAAACGCCCCTGTCCCCGGTAGCTCGCGCTCAGAAGCGAGCGCACACACAAGTCCTGCCCACATATGTAAACACCGTTCAAACCACATATGTGAGGTATCGCCGCGTGCGTTAGAGCGAGAGCAACAATTCTAGCACTAGACCTACTCTGTAACTCTAAACTGGTAACCTGTAAAAATGTTCAAAGTGTCACCTATGGAGATTTTTAAGTACCGAAGTTTGGCGTCATTCCATGAGTGTGCGCAATTTTAAAGCGTGACATGTTAGGTATCTATTTACTCGGTGTAACTTCATATTTTATATTTTACAAAAAAATTGGGCTAACTTTACTGTTTTGTTTTTTAATTCATGAAACCATTTTTTTCCCCCAAAAAAGGCATTTGAAAAATTATTGCGCAAATACCGTGCAAGATAAAAAGTTGCAATGACCGTCATTTTATTCCTTAGGGCAGTGATGGCGAACCTTGGCACCCCAGATGTTTTGGAACTACATTTTCCATGATGCTCATGCACTCTGCAGAGGATCATGGGAAATGTAGTTCCAAAACATCTGGGGTGCCAAGGTTCGCCATCACTGCCCTAGGGAGTCTGCTAAAAAAACATATATAATGCAAAAGAATGATGATTTGTACATGTAGGAGAGAAGTGCCAGAATAGGCCCGGTATGGAAGTGGTATAAAAAGCCCTGTATTGAAGTGGGTAATACACATACTCCAGTCCCAGGATCCAGTGCCATGCTCACCCGAGCCCCTTTCTCCACTTGTCTTCGGTCACCGGCATCTTACCTGTGGGCTAAGATGGCTAGGCAATCCGAGCGGACGTGGGAGCAGGTTCCTGACGACCCCCCCCCCCAAAAAGTTTCATTACTTAGAGGAGCGGGGGAGGAGGCCTTAAAGTGTAACTTGGCTTGTGATCAACAGGTAACTTTATTTTATGCACTTCTCGAACAGATAAAAAAACATGCTTTTGGTGTATTTAACATTTACCAAAAGTTGGAAAATAAGTTCTTTGTTGGGGTCTGCATACACTTTTACACAAGCCATTTTGTAAATTGTTAAAATTGTCCTTTCCTTTTTACACCCTGATATGATAAAATGGACATAAAATGAAAACCTCATTTCCCTGTAACCATAGAAACATTGGAGGGTTGTGTACAGAATAATTGATTGCAGTTGTTTAATTCCCAGATTTTGTGATTGTATTCCTGCCATTCCTTAAGCTATTCCTAAAGTTAATTTAGGGAAAATGTTTACCTTGCTTAGGTATCACATGGAATGCCTGAACCCGCCTCTCAATGCTATTCCAGTTGATGAATGGTTCTGCCCAGAGTGTGCTCCTACTAATCAGCCAGATGAAGGTATGTTTGGTATTACTGCACCACCACAAGTTCAAGAGTAGTCTGTCATGGCATAGATTTATATTTGGAACAGATGTTTTGGCCTACATAGGATTTATTTAAGCAACCATAGAAAGATGGCCATCTTATATCTATGGTGGCAGGCGGATATCTGGTACTGACAGCTGTTTGGGGAAACCATCAGTTGGTTAGGTTAGGAAATCTATTTCATTTACTTTTCTTTATCGTACACCACGGGACACAGAGCTAGTCATTACATAATGGGTTAAGGGTCACCAGCGGTGATTGGACACTGGCACAACCAATGGAAGACAGTTCCCCTCCATATAACCCCTCCCATCAGGGAAGCACCTCAGTTTTTTCGCCAGTGTCGAAAGGTGTTGGACGCGTTAGGAGGTGCTAAAGGAAAGCTCTACCAAAGAGACCCTCTGGGGGTAAAATAGCTATGCTTTCGGATCCATCCAAGACGCCTACAAATGAGCTGAATCTGGATGGGATCCGGGCCTCATCCATGAGGCGTCGCCTGTAATGTCTCTCTTCGGAGGACTGGGCTCTAAGATCCAGCACTTTCGCTATTTCGCTATAAAGTCCTGGTAAGAGTCTTGTACAAGGCCCAGGGGAGAGGTATCCTTTAAATAGGAACCCATATCCCTGAAGGTTGGCACACATAGCCCACCGTGAAGGGTGAAGTTTGGTATCTGTCTGAAATCTTTCAGCAGAAAAACCTGCGGCGTGGATAAGGTGAGATTAGAAGGTCCATAACTAGGTTGGGACCTTTTTCAAAAAGGTGGATGTCTTCTTTTTTTCCACCACTGGGGGGAGTAAAGAGCTGAATATACTCACCTCACTCTGTTCAGTGTCGGCTTCGGCGAAGTACACTGCTCGTCACCTCCGCTGCTGAGCTTGCTGGGGCACCCCGATCCGCCTTTCGGTGGCCGACCAGACACCTGCAGATGCAGTTAAGTGGGAACAAGGGCTGATGAGAGTCCTCTCTCACTATGGCCACCGCCATAGCGCTAAGGGCCGCGCGCGCGCGGGAGCGCGCTTTATCGGAGGGGGGGGCGAAGGCGGGCACGTGGCGCGCGCAGGCACAGAAACGGCGCCAAATTTAAAAGACTGTCAGTGTGAGAAGCACTGCAGCAGCAAGCAAGCTCGTTAGTTCTCTTATTCCTGGCAGAGAAACACAGCAGCTATACAGGGACGTAAGACTCCATGTGGTTGGATTGGGTACTTCCTAGAAGACATCCATGTTATGCATAGTTATGTGTTAAAAGTTGCATACTTAATGTATTTGCTAAACTAAACACGGTAGTATATGCATTTAGGTACCTTGTATTTTGTCTAAACAGTAAGCCTTCCAGGGGAAGTAATACGGACAAAAAGAGATAAGAAAGCACCACCGCCTGAGAGGAGGCTCTAACTGTGCTGACTCGGTACCTTTCTCTCCTGTGTTGCTAAATGCACCTGTTCAGGATGAGCCATTACCTCTGTCAGGTATGGCGGCTTCCCCAGTGAAGCCTGGGCCTGTATATGTCACTGAGGACACTTTATCAGCTGCCCTAAATAATCTGGAGGAAAAAATTGCTACCTTAATCGCTAAGTCCTCTAAAAAGGGACAATAAGCGAAGCAGGTCTCTTCCAGTATTGGACCTCCCTTCAGAAGTACCTGAGGGAGGAGGATGAGGAGGAGGAGGCTACATCAGCAGAGGATGAGGAGCCAGATTTTAAGGTCACAGGTACAATGCTATAGCAGTGCATTTAAGTTAACCTCTGCGGAGGTAACGGAATTACCTGTCTCCTCCCTAGGGTCATTAAGATCCCTGCAAGGTGCATGCTCCTTCCCGGTTCATCCGTTACTAGAGGATCTAATATACGCAAACTGGCAACATCCAGATAAGCGTTTCTCACCTCCAAAAAGGTTTAACATTCTTTATCCTATGGGGGAATTTTTTTTTTTAAAGAAATGGAGCCTGCCTACGGTAGTTGCGGCTATTTCTTGTGTAAATAAAAACCTGACATGTCCGGTGGATAATGTACAAGGGTTTAAAAGATCCTTCTGAGAGGAAGTTGAAATCCTCCTTCCTTTTGGCCGGCTCAATTACCCAACCTGCAGTAGCAGCAGTCGGTATGTGTCAGGTCATCAGCCAACAGGTAAAGCAGGGGCTGAAGGAACTGCCTTCAGAGCAGGCTAGAAATTGGGAAAATTTGCCTAAAGCCTTATGCTTCACAGTGGATGCCATGAGAGATTCTATCATACAGGCATCACGCCTTACACTCCAGCTGGTACAGATGCGCAGAGTACTTTGGCTTAAGCATTGGTCAGCGGAGACCCCATGCAAAAAGCTGTTGGCAAGTTCCCGTTCCATGGCGAACGCCTATTTGGGGAAGATTTAGAAAAATATATACAGAAGATCAAGTGGTAAAACGACTTTTACCTGAGAGAAAGAAAAACAAGAGACCTTGTTTTAAACGCTCTCTCCCCAGCTCCCGGGAAATCTGACTCCAACCAGTGGCGGCGGCCTGTTTTAGCCGCCCACAAAAGCCAAGGGGCAAGCTCAGAAGAACAAGAAGCCGTGGGGTGCAAGAGCTAATAAGCAAGCCCCCAAAGCCTCTCAGTGAAGGGGCGCCCCCGCTTGGCCGAGTGGGAGGAAGGCTTTGTCAGTTCTGAGCGACTTGGTGGTCAGAAATCCAGGACAATTGGGTAGTATCCACAATATCCTCAGGGTACAAACTGGAATTTCGAGAGATCCCATCTTCTCAATTCCGAGGTTCAAGACTCTCCAAGGATCCACAAAAAAGAGAATCCTTCTTCAAAGGTTTGAATCACTTAATGGCTCAAGGGGTAGTTACAGACGTACCCCAAAAAGAGCGAGGTTCAGGTTTTTACTCAAACCTCTTTGTGATTCCAAAGCCAAATGGAGATGTCAGACCCATCCTGGATCTAAAATCCCTAAATCGGTTCCTGAACGATCGCCATTTTCGAATGGAAACGATCCGATCCGTGGCCGCCACTTTAAAGGGCGGAAAATTCATGGCGCCCATAGATATCAAGGACGCACATTTACACATACCCATCCTCCCCGCTCACCAAAGATTCCTAAGGTTTGCGGTAGAAGATCGCCACTTTCAATTTGTGGCTCTGCCGTTTGGTGTAGCCACCGCGCCCATAGTATTCACAAAGGTGCTAGCTCCTCTGTTAGCAAACCTAAGAACACAGGGCATTGCGGTAACAGCCTATCTGGACGATCTACTAGTAATAGATCAGTCAAAGGACGGATTGGGTCACGCTGTACACACTACAGTAGGATACCTGGAGCATTTAGGATGGATTATAAATTTACAAAAATCCTCTCTCCAGGCCCAAAGAAGGATAGGGTACCTGGGCATGATCATAGATACAGCCCAAAACGGGGTATACCTGCCAGAACCGAAGATACAGTCTCTGAAAGACCTGATCCACAAGGTCAAAGCAAACAAGAGGCCGTCTATTCGCCTTTGCATGAGACTATTGGGAAAGATGGTAGCCTCCTTCGAGGCGGTCCCTTACGCCCAGTTTCATTCGAGACTACTTCAAGGCAATATTTTAGCTTCCTGGAACAGGAAGAGCCAAGCTCTGGATATACCCATGCGCCTGTCCTCACAAGTACGCCACAGCTTCGATTGGTGGCTAGAAGCCAGGAATTTACGGAAGGGAAAGTCCTTCCTCCCAGTGGCCTGGAAGGTGGTATCTAGGGATGCCAGCCTATCGGACTGGGGTGCAGTATTCGAGGAGGCTTCTACCCAGGGAACCTGGGCCAAGACTCAGGGGATCCTGCCCATCAATGTGCTAGAGATCCGGGCGGTATATCTAGCCCTCAAAACCTGGACATACAGGTTACAGGGCTACCCAGTTCGGGTTCAATCCGACAATGCTACTGCAGTAGCTTACATCAATCACCAAGGAGGCACCCGCAGTCGGGCAGCCCAAAGAGAGGTGAACCGGATCCTGGCATGGGCAGAAGAGCATGTACCTTGCCTTTCTGCAATCTTCATTCCAGGGATGGAAAATTGGCAAGCAGACTACCTGAGTCGTCAGCAGCTGCTACCAGGGAGTGGTCTCTTCACCCCGAGATCTTTCAGGCCATATGTCTGAGATGGGGAAACCCAGATGTAGACCTGCTAGCTGCCAGGTTCAACAAGAAATTGGACAACTTTGTGTCCAGAACGAGAGATCCTCTAGCCTACGGGACAGACACTCTAATAACTCCATGGAATCAGTTCTCACTGATCTAGGCATTCCCTCCGATCCCTCTTCTACAAAGACTGCTTCGCAGGATCAAGGAGGAGGGAATACCAGTAATCCTAGTGGCCCCAAACTGGCCCAGGAGGCCTTGGTACGCCGAGATTGTAAAAACGGCGATAGGAAGGCCCTGGAAGTTTCCACTCCGACATGACCTGCTGTCACAGGGTCCAGTATTCCACCCTTCCTTACAAAGGCTAAAGTTGACGGCCTGGCTGCTGAGACCCACATTTTTAAAAAGAGAGGGGTCTCTGGTCCGGCTCTTTCTACGCTCATTAATGCTAGAAAGCCAGCCTCCAGACTCATCTATCAGAGAGTCTGGAGAGCATACGTTTCCTGGTGTGAATCCAGATGTTGGAATCCTCAGAAGTATGAAATAAGTAGGATTCTTGCTTTTTGCCAGTTAGGAGTGGATATGAATTTAGCCCTTAGCACAATCAAAGGGCAAATATCGGCTCTATCAGTCTTCTTTCAGAGACCATTGGCATCTCACTCCCTAGTTCGAACATTCATTAAGGGGGTACTGAGGATAAATCCTCCAGTTAGGACTCCCTTGTGTCCATGGGATTTGAATTTGGTATTGTCAGTGTTGCAAAAGCAACCTTTTGAACCTATTCGCCATATTCCTTTAATTATATTAAGTAGGAAGTTGGCCTTTCTGATTGCTATAGCTTCTGCCAGGAGAGTATCAGAGCTAGCAGCTCTTTCTTGTAAAGAGCCTTATCTAATTTGTCACAAGGACAAGATCGTACTACGACCCCATCCGGCTTTTCTACCTAAGGTGGTGTCGGCTTTTCACTTGAATCAAGACATTGTTCTGCCTTCTTTTTTTCCAAACCCGCGGACGGCGGGGGAAAAATTATTACACTCTCTAGATCCAGTGAGAGCGGTAAAGGTGTATCTGCAAGCAACCGCTCAGATACGTAAAACAGATGTTTTGTTTATTTTACCAGATGGGCCCAAGAAGGGCCAAGCGGTATCAAAATCCACCATTTCCAGGTGGATTAGACAAGTAATTATTCAAGCTTATGGTTTAAAGAACAGGACTCCTCCTTTTCCTGTTAAGGCGCACTCTACCAGGGCGATAGGTGCTTCATGGGCAGTGCACCACCAGGCTTCGATGGCTCAGATCTGTAAAGCTGCAACTTGGTCTTCAGTCCATACATTTTCCAAATTCTATCAAATAGATGTGAAAGGACATGAGGATTCCGCCTTTGGGCGAAGTGTGCTGCAGGCAGCGGTATAGGGCTTCTGGTCCGCAAGCGGCCTGTTTTGATCTGTGTCTCCCCCCCCTTCATATGAGCATTGCTCTGGGACGTCCCATTATGTAATGACTAGCTCTGTGTCCCGTGGTGTACGATAAAGAAAATAGGATTTTTATAACAGCTTACCTGTAAAATCCTTTTCTTGGAGTACACCACGGGACACAGAGGTCCCCCCCTTCTGATGGGAACCTTACTGCTTTGCTACAAAACTGAGGTGCTTCCCTGATGGGAGGGGTTATATGGAGGGGAACTGTCTTCCATTGGTTGTGCCAGTGTCCAATCACCGCTGGTGACCCTTAACCCATTATGTAATGACTAGCTCTGTGTCCCATGGTGTACTCCAAGAAAAGGATTTTACAGGTAAGCTGTTATAAAAATCCTATTTTTTCCTACCCTGTGTTATTTGGCTGCAGCAGGGTCTACCAGCATTGATCTATTCCTTTTTCAGTTTGTGGAGACACTCAACTGTTTAGTTTGTAGAGACATGCTTGCAAGGTTTTAAAATATTCTGGAGCTTTTGGTAGATTTTTCTGAAAACTGCCTCTCCTCCACACCTAGCATGTGCCAGAATTGACCCTTGTCCATACATAGAATAGAGTTTGATGCACACTACATAAATCACTTTTTTTCTTCTATAGAGTAGTAATCTCCCTGTGACATAAACACTGGGGGTCTCCAACTGCTAGAGATTTTAGGATTGGATAGAGTAGGGAAGAA
The DNA here is from genome assembly GCA_029206835.1 of Rana muscosa. Taxonomy (NCBI): domain Eukaryota; kingdom Metazoa; phylum Chordata; class Amphibia; order Anura; family Ranidae; genus Rana; species Rana muscosa. The sequence continues at coordinate 80,736,307 of CM055119.1, read as the reverse complement.
TTTAGGTGTTCACTGTTTTCCAAGTCTCCATTAGAGATTTCTCTTCACTTATTATGTAGACATTGGTTTTACTAGAAAGGAAACCAGAGATAACCTCCAACAGTAATACAGACAGACTAGCAGGACACTGAATTGCAGTAAAAATGCAGGGGTTTGGATTCTTACCCATGTGATGAAAAAAAAAAAAAAAGGAAAAAATGTGGGCTTGACGTACCATTTCATTTTCTGGAAGAGGAGGAGAATAGAATGATAGTTTGATGCCTCCCTCAGCCCCATTTAATTAGTCAACGTTGTACCCATTTGTTGTGGCAGAGCAAGTGAGTGAGGAAGAGGTGACCAGCTTGCTTGCCGATGTGATTCCCACCACAAGTCGGCTCAGGACCAATATTGTAAGGACTCGAGCCATTGCACGTACCAGGCAAAGTGAGAGGGTGAGGGCCAGTGTCAACAGGATCCGCACAACAGCACGCAACACACAGGTAATAGTACTATCCCTGTGTTTTTATTTTATTTATTTTTTCATATTGACTCCTATTAAAAAAAAAACAAAAAAAAACATGGGGTTGAGAGTGCAAAATCTGGTGCAGCTTTGCCTGGTAGCCAATCTGCTTCTAACTTAAGCTTGTTCAATTAAACTTTGACAAACAAAAAATGGTTTCTATGCAGAGCTGTACCAGATTTTGCACTCTCCAGTTTTAGTAAATTAACCCCCACATGTTTTGATGTTGATCCAGGTAAAATCCAATTGCCTCTTGGGGGATCAGGAAGGAATTTTGTTCTTCTGCTGGAGCTAATTGGATCATGCATTACTGGGGTTTTTTTGCCCCCCAGAATCAACTGTGGGTATAGGATTGTGTATATAGGATTGTATTTTTTATTTTTAATTCCCTTCTATTGGTTGAACTGGATGGGCTTGTGTTTTTGTTTCAACCAGACTAACTCTAACTATGTCCCATTTTTCGGAAAGCCGCACATAATTGATGCCAGTTGGCCATTTATTTGTTGACTCCTTTTCCTGTTCCATGGTTATGAATTGAATTATAATTTTAAGGCCCAACTTCCAGCACTGCATTTTTATTTTTTTAAAACCTGTCAACAAGGTTGTGCCTTATTTCCTTTTTACTGTTGACTGAGCTTTTACTGAGCCCTAGTGAGCTAATTTCAAAAAATGCCAAAAAAAAGAGGGGCCAAGGTCCCAAAAGAAGGCCACATACCGTCTGGGATCACTTTATACCTACTTTCTTTGGGACCTTGGCCCCTCTCCTTTTTTGCCAGTGTTGTATTGTGGATCCACCTATATATTATGGAATGACTGATGCGTGTAATGGTCCCTCTCCCTTACCAAAAGGGTATTTTGGTGTCCTCTATTAATGCCAAAAAGTATAGGAGCCGTACTTCTGTCCGCTGCATCGGAACAAGGTTTATGATGCACATAGTTCTGGCGCTGTGCTGCTGCCATCTCCCTCACAAAGCATAGCACAATGATGACACTGGTGCTTTTTTGTGAATGACCCAGCAAATGGAAAAGGGTGGAGGCACAACACAAATTTGTGTCTACCATAAACCTTGTTCCGATGCAGCAGAGAGCCAGATGTGCAGATCCCATTGCACTTTTCTTTATCGTACATCACGGGACACAGAGCGGCATAGTAATTACTATGTGGGTTATAGAGCTTACCTTCAGGTGATGGACACTGGCACACCCAAGACAGGAAGTCCCCTCCCTATATAACCCCTCCCATATCGGGAGTACCTCAGTTTTGTTGCCAGTGTCTAAAGGTGTTGGTCACGGTTAAGCATGTATTCAAGTTAGCTCTGCGTATGGTCTTTAAGGCCTAAAGGCGAGCTATTCTGGATCCATCCAAAGTGCTTCAATGCCAAAATGGATGGTATCCAGGCCTCGGGAAGAAGATGTGGACCATCTACGAGGTTTGGCCTGTAATGCCTCTCTTAGGAGGGCTGGACCCTGGGATCCAGTACTCTGGTCAGACCCAATACCAAGAGGTTTCTGGCAGGGTGCTATAAAAGTCCAGGGGAGTGGTGTTCCTTTCAGTAGGACCCCGATCCCTGAAGGTCAAATGACGTTGCCCGCCAAAGGGGCGAAGTTTGAGCTGTCTGTCCCGAACAGGGTCCTGCGGCGGGGACAGGTAAGTGAGGGTCCCTGATGAACTTGGTCCAGCAGGGACCCTTCAAAACTAATGTGTTTGCCTGTATTTTACCTACATGGTATATTTCCCACTGTACCTGATGCCTAAAATATCTTTGATAAACCTGAAATGTATTTTCTTATGGTTCTATTGGACATTATGTAGTACCCCTGTTTGGCCACAGGAAGGAGATACTTGAGAATAATGCCTAGACAGATGGAGGCGCATTCTTCTATGTACAAGCTCTGCAGTACCCATCTGTAAATATGTTACCATACCTGCTAGGGGGACCTGGAAACAGCGTTCTTAGACATGGCGCTGTGGTCTCCCTCTATAGTGTCAGCTTGGCTCCAATGTAAAACTGCAGCTCCCTCCTGCTCCTCTCCCCATTCCTTCCAGGGAGCGTTTCTGTCGCGCGTGCGCATTGGCGCATGCGCCCAGCGCGTTTCTGCGCATGTGCGGGCGTCCTCTGCTTTAAAAAGACAGCCTCTGCGAGACATGCTGTAAGAGGGCGGACACATCAGCAGAGCTCCTTGGTGACATTTATTTCTTTATCGTACACCACGGGACACAGAGCTAGTCATTACATAATGGGTTAAGGGTCACCAGCGGTGATTGGACACTGGCACAACCAATGGAAGACAGTTCCCCTCCATATAACCCCTCCCATCAGGGAAGTACCTCAGTTTTTTCGCCAGTGTCGAAAGGTGTTGGACGCGTTAGGAGGTGCTAAAGGAAAGCTCTACCAAAGAGACCCTCTGGGGGTAAAAGAGCTATGCTTTCGGATCCATCCAAGACGCCTACAAATGAGCTGAATCTGGATGGGATCCGGGCCTCATCCATGAGGCGTCGCCTGTAATGTCTCTCTTCGGAGGACTGGGCTCTAAGATCCAGCTATTTCGCTATAAAGTCCTGGTAAGAGTCTTGTACAAGGCCCAGGGGAGAGGTATCCTTTAAATAGGAACCCATATCCCTGAAGGTTGGCACACATAGCCCACCGTGAAGGGTGAAGTTTGGTATCTGTCTGAAATCTTTCAGCAGAAAAACCTGCGGCGTGGATAAGGTGAGATTAGAAGGTCCATAACTAGGTTGGGACCTTTTTCAAAAAATGGATGTCTTCTTTTTTTCCACCACTGGGGGGAGTAAAGAGCTGAATATACTCACCTCACTCTGTTCAGTGTCGGCTTCGGCGAAGTACACTGCTCGTCACCTCCGCTGCTGAGCTTGCTGGGGCACCCCGATCCTCCTTTCGGTGGCCGACCAGACACCTGCAGATGCAGGTAAGTGGGAACAAGGGCTGATGAGAGTCCTCTCTCACTATGGCCACCGCCATAGCGCTAAGGGCCGCGCGCGCGTGCGGGAGCGCGCTTTATCGGAGGGGGGGGGGGGCGAAGGCGTGCGCGGGCACGTGGCGCGCGCAGGCACAGAAACGGCGCCAAATTTAAAAGACTGTCAGTGTGAGAAGCACTGCAGCAGCAAGCAAGCTCGTTAGTTCTCTTGTTCCTGGCAGAGAAACACAGCAGCTATACAGGGACGTAAGACTCCATGTGGTTGGATTGGGTACTTCCTAGAAGACATCCATGTTATGCATAGTTATGTGTTAAAAGTTGCATACTTAATGTATTTGCTAAACTGAACACGGTAGTATATGCATTTAGGTACCTTGTATTTTGTCTAAACAGTAAGCCTTCCAGGGGAAGTAATACGGACAAAAACAGATAAGAAAGCACCACCGCCTGAGAGGAGGCTCTAACTGTGCTGACTCGGTACCTTTCTCTCCTGTGTTGCTAAATGCACCTGTTCAGGATGAGCCATTACCTCTGTCAGGTATGGCGGCTTCCTCAGTGAAGCCTGGGCCTGTATATGTCACTGAGGACACTTTATCAGCTGCCCTAAATAATCTGGAAGAAAAAATTGCTACCTTAATCGCTAAGTCCTCTAAAAAGGGACAATAAGCGAAGCAGGTCTCTTCCAGTATTGGACCTCCCTTCAGAAGTACCTGAGGGAGGAGGATGAGGAGGAGGAGGCTACATCAGCAGAGGATGAGGAGCCAGATTTTAAGGTCACAGGTACAATGCTATAGCAGTGCATTTAAGTTAACCTCTGCGGAGGTAACGGAATTACCTGTCTCCTCCCTAGGGTCATTAAGATCCCTGCAAGGTGCATGCTCCTTCCCGGTTCATCCGTTACTAGAGGATCTAATATACGCAAACTGGCAACATCCAGATAAGCGTTTCTCACCTCCAAAAAGGTTTAACATTCTTTATCCTATGGGGGAATTTTTTTTTAAAGAAATGGAGCCTGCCTGCGGTAGTTGCGGCTATTTCTTGTGTAAATAAAAACCTGACATGTCCGGTGGATAATGTACAAGGGTTTAAAAGATCCTTCTGAGAGGAAGTTGAAATCCTCCTTCCTTTTGGCCGGCTCAATTACCCAACCTGCAGTAGCAGCAGTCGGTATGTGTCAGGTCATCAGCCAACAGGTAAAGCAGGGGCTGAAGGAACTGCCTTCAGAGCAGGCTAGAAATTGGGAAAATTTGCCTAAAGCCTTATGCTTCACAGTGGATGCCATTAGAGATTCTATCATACAGGCATCACGCCTTACACTCCAGCTGGTACAGATGCGCAGAGTACTTTGGCTTAAGCATTGGTCAGCGGAAACCCCATGCAAAAAGCTGTTGGCAAGTTCCCGTTCCATGGCGAACGCCTATTTGGGGAAATATATACAGAAGATATCAAGTGGTAAAACGACTTTTTACCTGAGAGAAAGAAAAACAAGAGATCTTGTTTTAAACGCTCTCTCTCCCCAGCTCCCGGGAAATCTGACTCCAACCAGTGGCGGCGGCCTGTTTTAGCCACCCACAAAAGCCAAGGGGCAAGCTCAGAAGAACAAGAAGCCGTGGGGTGCAAGAGCTAATAAGCAAGCCCCCAAAGCCTCTCAGTGAAGGGGCGCCCCCGCTCGGCCGAGTGGGAGGAGGCTTTGTCAGTTCTGAGCGACTTGGTGGTCAGAAATCCAGGACAATTGGGTAGTATCCACAATATCCTCAGGGTACAAACTGGAATTTCGAGAGATCCCACCTTCTCAATTCCGAAGTTCAAGACTCTCCAAGGATCCACAAAAAAGAGAATCCTTCTTCAAAGGTTTGAATCACTTAATGGCTCAAGGGGTAGTTACAGACGTACCCCAAAAAGAGCGAGGTTCAGGTTTTTACTCAAACCTCTTTGTGATTCCAAAGCCAAATGGAGATGTTAGACCCATCCTGGATCTAAAATCCCTAAATCGGTTCCTGAACGATCGCCATTTTCGAATGGAAACGATCCGATCCGTGGCCGCCACTTTAAAGGGCGGAAAATTCATGGCGCCCATAGATATCAAGGACGCACATTTACACATACCCATCCTCCCCGCTCACCAAAGATTCCTAAGGTTTGCGGTAGAAGATCGCCACTTTCAATTTGTGGCTCTGCCGTTTGGTGTAGCCACCGCGCCCATAGTATTCACAAAGGTGCTAGCTCCTCTGTTAGCAAACCTAAGAACACGGGGCATTGCGGTAACAGCCTATCTGGACGATCTACTAGTAATAGATCAGTCAAAGGAGGGATTGGGTCACGCTGTACACACTACAGTAGGATACCTGGAGCATTTAGGATGGATTATAAATTTACAAAAATCCTCTCTCCAGGCCCAAAGAAGGATAGTGTACCTGGGCATGATCATAGATACAGCCCAAAACGGGGTATACCTGCCAGAACCGAAGATACAGTCTCTGAAAGACCTGATCCACAAGGTCAAAGCAAACAAGAGGCCGTCTATTCGCCTTTGCATGAGACTATTGGGAAAGATGGTAGCCTCCTTCGAGGCGGTACCTTACGCCCAGTTTCATTCGAGACTACTTCAAGGCAATATTTTAGCTTCCTGGAACAGGAAGAGCCAAGCTCTGGATATACCCATGCGCCTGTCCTCACAAGTACGCCACAGCTTCGATTGGTGGCTAGAAGCCAGGAATTTACGGAAGGGAAAGTCCTTCCTCCCAGTGGCCTGGAAGGTGGTATCTAGGGATGCCAGCCTATCGGGCTGGGGTGCAGTATTCGAGGAGGCTTCTACCCAGGGAACCTGGGCCAAGACTCAGGGGATCCTGCCCATCAATGTGCTAGAGATCCGGGCGGTATATCTAGCCCTCAAAACCTGGACATACAGGTTACAGGGCTACCCAGTTCGGGTTCAATCCGACAATGCTACTGCAGTAGCTTACATCAATCACCAAGGAGGCACCCGCAGTCGGGCAGCCCAAAGAGAGGTGAACCGGATCCTGGCATGGGCAGAAGAGCATGTACCTTGCCTTTCTGCAATCTTCATTCCAGGGATAGAAAATTGGCAAGCAGACTACCTGAGTCGTCAGCAGCTGCTACCAGGAGAGTGGTCTCTTCACCCCGAGATCTTTCAGGCCATATGTCTGAGATGGGGAAAACCAGATGTAGACCTGCTAGCTGCCAGGTTCAACAAGAAATTGGACAACTTTGTGTCCAGAACGAGAGATCCTCTAGCCTACGGGACAGACGCTCTAATAATACAGACGCTCTAATAACTCCATGGAATCAGTTCTCACTGATCTATGCATTCCTTCCGATCCCTCTTCTACAAAGACTGCTTCGCAGGATCAAGGAGGAGGGAATACCAGTAATCCTAGTGGCCCCAAACTGGCCCAGGAGGCCTTGGTACGCCGAGATTGTAAAAATGGCGATAGGAAGGCCCTGGAAGTTTCCACTTCGACACGACCTGCTGTCACAGGGTCCAGTATTCCACCCTTCCTTACAAAGGCTAAAGTTGACGGCCTGGCTGCTGAGACCCACATTTTTAAAAAGAGAGGGGTCTCTGGTCCGGCTCTTTCTACGCTCATTAATGCTAGAAAGCCAGCCTCCAGACTCATCTATCAGAGAGTCTGGAGAGCATACGTTTCCTGGTGTGAATCCAGATGTTGGAATCCTCAGAAGTATGAAATAAGTAGGATTCTTGCTTTTTGCCAGTTAGGAGTGGATATGAATTTAGCCCTTAGCACCATCAAAGGGCAAATATCGGCTCTATCAGTCTTCTTTCAGAGACCATTGGCATCTCACTCCCTAGTTCGGACATTAATTAAGGGGGTACTGAGGATAAATCCTCCAGTTAGGACTCCCTTGTGTCCATGGGATTTGAATTTGGTATTGTCAGTGTTGCAAAAGCAACCTTTTGAACCTATTCGCCATATTCCTTTAATTATATTAAGTAGGAAGTTGGCCTTTCTGATTGCTATAGCTTCTGCTAGGAGAGTATCAGAGCTAGCAGCTCTTTCTTGTAAAGAGCCTTATCTAATTTGTCACAAGGACAAAATCGTACTACGACCCCATCCGGCTTTTCTACCTAAGGTGGTGTCGGCTTTTCACTTGAATCAAGACATTGTTCTGCCTTCCTTTTTTCCAAACCCGCGGACGGCGGGGGAAAATTATTACACTCTCTAGATCCAGTGAGAGCGGTAAAGGTGTATCTGCAAGCAACCGCTCAGATACGTAAAACAGATGTTTTGTTTATTTTACCAGATGGGCCCAAGAAGGGCCAAGCGGTATCAAAATCCACCATTTCCAGGTGGATTAGACAAGTAATTGTTCAAGCTTATGGTTTAAAGAACAGGACTCCTCCTTTTCCTGTTAAGGCGCACTCTACCAGGGCGATAAGTGCTTCATGGGCAGTGCACCACCAGGCTTCGATGGCTCAGATCTGTAAAGCTGCAACTTGGTCTTCAGTCCATACATTTTCCAAATTCTATCAAATAGATGTGAAAGGACATGAGGATTCCGCCTTTGGGCGAAGTGTGCTGCAGGCAGCAGTATAGGGCTTCTGGTCCGCAAGCGGCCTGTTTTGATCTGTGTCTCCCCCCCTTCATATGAGCATTGCTCTGGGACGTCCCATTATGTAATGACTAGCTCTGTGTCCCGTGGTGTACGATAAAGAAAATAGGATTTTTATAACAGCTTACCTGTAAAATCCTTTTCTTGGAGTACACCACGGGACACAGAGGTCCCCCCCTTCTTATGGGAACCTTACTGCTTTGCTACAAAACTGAGGTACTTCCCTGATGGGAGGGGTTATATGGAGGGGAACTGTCTTCCATTGGTTGTGCCAGTGTCCAATCACCGCTGGTGACCCTTAACCCATTATGTAATGACTAGCTCTGTGTCCCGTGGTGTACTCCAAGAAAAGGATTTTACAGGTAAGCTGTTATAAAAATCCTATTTTTTGATATTATATTGGGCACACTACATGGTGATACAGGCATCCCCAAGGCACATTAGTTTAGTCACCTGACTAGCTCTCATAGCAAGCTTGTACGCTAGACTATAGCTAGTGGTGGGTGCATTTTTGGCTGTAAGTCCTTAGCTTGAGCCAGGACTATGCCTTCCAAGGGCTCTGGGAGTAAAAATCCTAAGAGGCTAAAGGGTTCGCCATCGGGCTCTGAGGATCTGGGGCTTGCTCCTACTAATATATCCTCCCCTGATAAATCGGAGGTAGTTACCCGAGGGGAGCCATCAGGAATGCTAGGTGCTGCGGCTGCCCTCAGTTCACCTGCTCCGGTATATGTGACAGAGGAGGCTTTTACCTCTGCTCTGGGAGGATTAGAACAAAGATTGGCGGCATTAATCGCTTCCTCCCTGCCGGGAAAAAAGCGTGCCAGATCTCCATCTCCACCGTTAGAGTATCTAACAGCAGAGCAATTGTCTCAGGATGAAATTGATTTTCCTGCAGGGGATCAGGAGGATGATGCAGCCTCGGAGGAATCTACTTTAGAGGAACCATTTTCAGCCTCTCAGGCCTCGTACACACGGCCGAGATTCTCGTTGAAAAAAAACATGTCGTTTTTTTCGACGAGATTCTTGGACAAGAAACTTGTCCCGGCCGAGTGTACACACGCTCGTTTCAAAGAACCCGCGGTTCTTTGAAAGGAGCGTACGCGGTGACGTCATCGACTACGTCGAGCATGCGCTCGTCACATTCGATGCCGTCGCCGCCATCTTGGTATACCCTACGTATGCCTAGGAAGCTACCGCGCATGCGTCGCATTCATTTCGAACATGCGCGGGCTTCCGGGAGGACAGGAAAGTGTACACACACTCACTTTTCTCGTCGAGAAACATGCCGACGAGAATCTCGACGAGAAAATAGAGAGCAGGTTCTCTATTTTCTCGTCGAGGTTTCTTGTCGGTTTTCTCGACGAGAAACCCGATAGCAGCGTACACACGACCGATTTACTTGGCAAGACCTCTCTGCCAGCAAGTTTCTTGCTGGTTCTTGCCGAGAAAATCGGTCGTGTGTACGAGGCCTCAGGCTGAAAAATTGTTAGTTCAGTCTTTAACAGACCTGGTTCGGTCAGCTTTCAAGCTGCCCCTTTCAGAACCAGCAACTACATCGGTTTCTTCATTGGGCTCTTTGAAAGCCCCACAATCTAATGGTTCCTTTCCAGTGCATCCATTGTTGGAAAATCTCATTTATAAAGATTGGGAACATCCTGATAAATTGTTCCTTCCTCCCAAAAAGTTTTCTGTGGTATATCCTATGGAGGAAAAGTTCACCAAAAAATGGAGCCTTCCTTCTGTGGACGCTGCCATCTCTTCTGTGAACAAATCCCTGACATGTCCAGTGGACAATGTACAGATGTTTAAAGATCCAACAGATAAAAAGTTGGAAACCTTATTAAAGACTGCCTTTTCTACAGCTGGTACTGTAACGCAGCCTGCAGTGGCAGCTATTGGCATCTGTCAGGCCTTGAAAGACCAGATGAAGCTGGCTTTAAAAGACATGCCAGTTCAGCAGGCGCATGATTTAGCAGATCTACCTAGGGCTTTATGTTTTGCGGTTGACGCCATTAAAGATTCAATTCATCAGGCCTCCCGCCTTACGCTGGTGTTGGTACACATGCGTAGACTCCTATGGCTGAAAAACTGGTCAGCCGAGACGCCATGTAAAAAGCTCCTGGCTGGATTTCCATTCCATGGGGAGAGGTTATTTGGCGAGGACTTGGATAAATACATCCAGAAAATCTCCAGTGGGAAGAGTACCATTTTACCCATTAAAAGAAAATTCAGAGGTCCTGCCTTCGAGCGGCCCACCTCGCCAGTCCCAGGAACTTCAGCCTCTACGCAATTCCGACGGCCTCCCCGATCAAATCCTGGAGGGAGAGCTCAGGGACAGGCACAGGGTAATAAAAAGCCCTGGAACCGAAGGAATACTAAACCAGTCCCCAAGTCGGCCTTATGAAGGGTCGCCCCCACTCAGACGAGTGGGGGGAAGACTTCTGTTTGTTTTCAGGGGCTTGGCGAGAGACGATCCGGGACAGATGGGCTCTCTCCACGGTATCCTTGGGATACAAGTTGGAGTTACAGGAATTTCCTCCTCCTCGGTTTATAACATCAAACGTCTCAAAAGATCCAATAAGGAGAAGATCTCTCCTTTCGGCGTTAGACCGACTATTATCCCAAGGGGTAATTGTGGAGGTTCCGGTAAAGGAACAGAGGTTGGGATTTTACTCAAACCTCTTTACCGTTCCAAAGCCCAACGGAGATGTAAGACCCATACTAGATCTCAAAGGTCTAAACAAATTCCTAATCGTCAAATCATTCCGTATGGAATCAATTCGGTCAGTAGCCGCCACCCTACAAGGGGGAGAATGGTTGGCGTCCATCGATATCAGGGACGCTTATTTACATGTTCCTATGTTCCCCAGTCATCAAAAGCTTCTACGCTTTGCGGTGGAACAGCACCATTATCAGTTTGTGGCGCTACCTTTCGGGTTGGCCACGGCTCCGCGATTGTTCACAAAGATCTTGGCCCCTCTGTTGGCCGACTTAAGAACTCAGGGAATATCTATGGGCCTACCGGGACGATCTATTGATAATAGATCAGTCGACTTCCAACCTAAGGGTTGCTGTACACAACACGGTACAATACCTGGAATCCCGGGGCTGGGTCCTAAATCTGGACAAATCGGCCTTGCAGGCAGCAAGAAGACTCGAATACTTAGGCTTACTCGTAGACACAGACCAAAGAGAGGTTTTTCTGCCTCAGGCAAAAATCTCTTCCTTAAGAGAACTAATTCAAGCGATCTGTGCAAAGAGACAGCCATCCATTCGTCTTTGCATGCGGTTGCTGGGAAAGATTGTAGTCTCATTCGAAGCAGTTCCGTATGCTGAATTCCATTCAAGGAAATTGCAGAACGCTATCCTATCCGCCTGGAACAAAAAGGTTCAAGCCCTAGACTTCCCAATGTCTCTGGCGTCGTCAGTACGCAGGAGTCTATGTTGGTGGTTGGTACCCCAAAATTTACAAAAGGGAAAGTCGTTCATTCCAATCTCTTGGAGGGTAGTAACTACGGATGCGAGCCTTCTAGGCTGGGGGGGCAGTACTGGAGCAATGTTCACTCCAGGGAAAGTGGTCGAATATCAAGAAGACCTTGCCCATCAACCTGCTTGAAATTTGGGTGGCACGGTTGGCCCTGGAAGCATGGACTTCCAAGCTACATGGGTCTCTTGTCAGGATCCAATCAGACAATGCCACAGCTGTGGCATACATCAATCACCAAGGGTGCACCAAGAGCGGTGCGGCCCAGAAGGAGGTGAATCATATCCTGATATGGGCAGAAAAACATGTCCCATGCATATCCGCTATCTTTATTCCAGGAATAGAGAATTGGAAAGCAGACTTCCTGAGTCGGCAGCAGTTATCCCCAGGGGAATGGTCTCTTCACCCCGACATCTTTCAGACAATATGTCAGAGATGGGGGACACCAGATGTAGATCTATTGGCATCCAGGTTCAACACGAAATTGAGCAGCTTTGTGTCCAGAACAAGGGACCCGCTCGCTTGCGGATCGGATGCACTGGTGTTCCCGTGGGATCAGTTCGCACTAATATATGCGTTCCCTCCGCTGCAGCTACTACCTCGACTCCTCCGCAGAGTCGGGATGGAAAGGAGGCCGGTGATTCTGGTAGCCCCAGCATGGCCTCGGAGATCCTGGTACGTGGAAATTGTAAGAATGTCTGTAGGCAAGCCCCTGGACCCTTCCGCTTCGGCCAGACCTGCTCACGCAGGGTCCGATATACCACCCTTCTTTACAAACTCTAAATTTAACGGTCTGGCTATTGAATCCCACATTCTAAGAGAGAGAGGTCTCTCTAACACAGTGGTGTCTACGATAATCAATGCTAGAAAGCCAGTATCTAGGCATATATATTATAGAGTTTGGAAGGCGTATGTGGCATGGTGTGAAGCCAAGAAATGGCATCCTCGGAAGTACGTCATAGGCAGAATACTTGACTTCCTGCAGTGGGCTGTTGTCAAAAACCTAGCCTTAAGTACTATTAAGGGACAGGTTTCGGCCCTATCGATATTTTTTCAATAGCCACTAGCTACACATTCGCTAGTAAAGACCTTCTTGCAGGGTGTGACTCATATCAACCCACCAGTGAGGTCTCCCATATGTCCATGGGACTTAAACTTGGTTCTATCAGTTCTTCAAAGACAACCTTTTGAACCATTACTCCACATTCCTTTAGTGCTCCTCACCAGGAAATTAGTGTTCTTGGTAGCTATATCCTCAGCCAGGAGGGTATCGGAATTAGCAGTTTTGTCTTGCAAGGAGCCATATTTGATTATCCTTAAGGATAGAGTGGTTTTACGTACACATCCAGCCTTTCTTCCGAAGGTCGTGTCAAGTTTTCATTTGAACCAAGATGTGGTTCTCCCTTCCTTTTTTCCCAAACCTAGTTCGGTGGAAGAGAAATTATTACGTTCTTTGGATGTAGTAAGAGCAGTTAAAGCCTATCTTGAAGCTACTGCTATGTTTTGGAAAACTGACATTTTATTTATTCTGCCAGAAGGCCCCAGAAGGGGCCAGGCAGCGTCGAAATCTACTATTTCTAAGTGGATTCGGCAGGTTATTATTCAAGCCTATGGTCTGAGAAAGAAGGTGCCTCCATTTAAAATTACAGCACACTCTACTAGAGCGGTTGGTGCTTCTTAAGCAGTGCATCACCAGGCCTCCTTGGCTCAAATCTGTGAGGCCGCAACTTGGTCTTCAGTCCACACATTCACTAAATTTTATAAGGTGGATGTAAGAGGTCATGAGGATATCGCTTTGGGCGTAGTAGGCTGCAGTATAGATCCTCATGCCCGATGGCGCCCAGCTTGTTATGGTGTCTCCCTCCCCTCATTTTGGCATTGCTTTGGGACATCCCACATAGTAATTACTATGCCGCTCTGTGTCCCATGATGTACGATAAAGAAAATTGGATTTTTATAACTGCTTACCTGTAAAATCCTTTTCTTGGAGTACATCACGGGACAGAGAGCTCCCACCCCTCTTTTGGGGACACTTATTGCTTTGCTACAAAACTGATTTACTCCCGAAATGGGAGGGGTTAAAAATCCTATTTTTTTGGAAGTATCTTACTGGGAATCCATAACGGCTCCTTTCAGTAAGAAATTAAACATGACATGGCAAACGTTAATAGGCCTGTCGGAGCTGGCCTTTAACAATTTGGAATTGATTTACTAAAACTGGAAGAGTGCAAAATCTGGTGCAGCTGTACATGGTAGCCAATCGGCTTTAAATTAAGCTTAAAAAAAAACTGGAATCTGGTTTCTATGCACAGCTGCACCAGACTTTGCAACCTTTTTCATTTAAAATGGATTATTGTTTGTGTGGAACAAAGTGGCTGAAGCTGCTGAATTGTTAGTGTCTGGGTACAGATAGGGATATTTAGCAACAGTTCTTTCCTGTGAACAGTTTCTGCTATACTCCGGTCAATCATAACTTGACTACATGACCGCTGGCAGGTTAGGTGAATAACAATGATTATCTTGTTACAATGGCATCTAAAGGTCCATGGGATTAATTATTCAGCAGGAGAACCTCTTGTCCCTGAAGTTTCCTTGTTGAAAGCAGAAAAAAATTGACCCATGTCCGCAGCCAAAGGCTCCCAAAATGTTCACTGAGCATCAAAACTGGGCCATGAAGCAAATGGAAGAAGGTGGTCTGGTAAATTCAAGAATGGTTTGAGGAGCACAACAATGGGTTTAAAGTGTTTACTTGGCCTCCAAGTTCTCCCAGATCTCTATCCAGTCAAACATCTGTGGGATGTGCTAGAAAAACATGTCCGATGGATGCCCCACCTCGCAGCTTACAGGACATAAAGAATCTGCCACTGATGGCCTGGTGCCAGATATCACAGCATACCTTCAGAGGTCTAGTGGCGTCCATGCGACGATTGGTCAGGGCTGTTTTGGTGGCAAAAGGGGCATCTACTCAATATTAGGTGGGTGGTCATAAAGTTATGGTTGCTCAGTATATGTATGCTTTGTATCAGTAAATTTGCTTAGCCCTCTGTATGTGCCCATGGAGAAGCCAGAAAAAAGCGAGAGATGACATACTTGGATACAGTGAAAGTGCTTGCCCAGGTTCCTGGATACCCGCAATAGAACAGTGAGAAATCAAACTCTGCCAGTCTCCTGAAAAGAGAACAGACACTTGATTGGTGTTGGAGACCTTGTTTGCATTCAAATAAATTGATCATTCTATTTTCTATCCTAATTCTAAAATCTCTTTATTTTGTTCACAGAATGTCCCCAGATATTTGTTGTCTTCTCTCCTCGATGAAACCATTGAAACCGTTGTGGCTGGACTGAACAGTGCTGTGTACACACGTAATCTTACCCCTCGTCCTGCATCTACCAGAAGAAAGAAAAGGAGAGTCGGTGAGTGTCTGAGAAGGAAACGCACGTAGATCCAATCAGGACAAGTAGGGTTTATCATCCATAAATTTTGGTGTGTTCCCCAACACCTGGCTACATTCCAGCTGACCTTTTTTCTAGTTCAGAGTAGGAAATGAAAGATGGCACCTGATCCAACACTAGATTTATGCCTATGTTTGACTTTCTTTCTCAAAGTTAAAGATGGTACAAATGTACATCGATCTCTATGTATTTTTTTTATTACTCAGCAAAAAGTATAAAGAATACTTGTATACATTTGGTACTGTTAATGCAAGTACCCCACAGTATATGTGGCAGTAGATGTAAACATTCTCTCCTTTCCTCCCCCTCCCCACAGTAAAAAAGGGTCAGTCCAAAGTGTCAAAAGGGAGTCGTGGCGTGGGTAAAAGGCGGAAGCGGCGGGTCAAGAAACGAAAAGGATGGATGAAAACTGTAAGTGTCTATTATCTTGGAGCCCAGTCTGTGGCCTGAGGGGGCCAAATGTGATGCTTGCTTTGCGGCCCTTTGTAGTAATCCCCGTAGTGGGAATGGGAGCATTGATTTGTAAAATGGACATTAATGGCAGTGATCTGTAGGAATCTCATGCAACCTTTTCCCAGTCTTTCTCCTGAGCGATGGAAAGCACTCTGATTTAATACAGCACAACACAATGGTGAACAGTGTAAATTTTGAAAAAATGTAATAACGGCGGCGGAACTCGCCTTTTAAAGCCTAACTCTATGTCCGGGGTTAGCAACTCGCAGATCAGTATCTACTGGTCAACCGCAGGCAGCCAACAGGTAGATCATGAACATGGATTGCCATTCTTCAGTGGCAAAGCGGCATTGGATGAAGGGCAGGAGCGGGAGGTGCATCAGTTAACCTTTGAAGTTAACCAGCAGGTGATTGGTTGCTAGGCGGTCCTAGCAACCAATCACCAGCTTGTTAATATGAAAAGTTAACTATGGCAGCTCCCGCCCTCCTCCAGTACTGTGCTGCCTCTCACTCTCCGTTCTGATGTACAGCCCTTGTAAGGTGGGACCTTGCTACCTACATTGCATTGTGTAAGGGGGATGATGTGAAGGAAGAGGAGGACACTGCTATGGGGGGGGGGGGCAGATGACACTGATGTTGGGGGTGTCAGAGAACATTGCTCTGGGGGCAGGGGACACTAGTGTGGGGGGCAGAGGGCCTGACAACACTGCTTCGAGGGGCAGAGGACACTACTGTGGGGGGGGATGGTGCCAGTGGACACTACTGTAAGGGGGGGGGGGGCAGAGAATACCACTGTTACACAATGTGTTCTTCATGCTGTCTTTTTTTTTTATTGGGCGACACGATAGGGTTTTTTTTTTTTTTTTTAAAGAGATTCCTGTGAATCGCTAAGTCGCGCTCAGCCTGTCTTGATATTCTTACAGAGACAATGGAACAAAGAGCTGTATGTAGCTGACGCTACATGCAGTTTATACTGTGCACACAGCCACTGCGTCTGTTAGTGAAGCAAATAGTTAGTTTGGACCAGCTTGGAGATGAGCATTAAAATGTAACTTTAGCTTCTTGGCAACATGGTGATCCCTAGCTACAATGTATTCTGTACAATGCTTTTGATGGGTGATTGCAGATTGATTTTTTGCTCATTCTAGTGGATAAACTGCAATTTACCAATCACAAACTTATGGAGAAATATTATGGTTTATTAACCACTTGCTTACTGGGCACTTAAACCCCCCTCCTGCCCAGACCAATTTTCAACTTTCAGTGCTGATGCACTTTGAATGACAATTGCGCGGTCATACAACACTGTACCCAAATGAAATTTTTATAATTTTTTCCCCACAAATGGAGCTTTCTTTTGGTGGTATTTGACCACCTTTTTTTGTTAAAAAAAAAAAATTAAAAAGTCGGATTTAAATAATAAAAAAAATGTATATTTTGTTATAAAATTTTGCAAACAGGTAATTTTTCTCCTTCATTGATGTACGCTGATGAGGCTGCACCGATGGGCGGGCACTGGTGGGCACCCATGGGCGGCACTGGTGGGCAGTATTGCTGGGAGGCACCTGGTGGGCGGCATTGCTGGGAGGCACTGGTGGGCGGTATTGCTGGGAGGCACTGGTGGGCGGTATTGCTGGGAGGCACTGGTGGGCGGTATTGCTGGGAGGCACTGGTGGGCGGTATTGCTGGGAGGCACTGGTGGGCGGTATTGCTGGGAGGCACTGGTGGGCGGTATTGCTGGGAGGCACTGGTGGGCGGTATTGCTGGGAGGCACTGGTGGGCGGCTTTGCTGGGAGGCACTGGTGGGCGGCTTTGCTGGGAGGCACTGGTGGGCGGCTTTGCTGGGAGGCACTGGTGGGCGGCTTTGCTGGGAGGCACTGGTGGGCGGCTTTGCTGGGAGGCACTGGTGGGCGGCTTTGCTGGGAGGCACTGGTGGGCGGCTTTGCTGGGAGGCACTGGTGGGCGGCTTTGCTGGGAGGCACTGGTGGGCGGCTTTGCTGGGAGGCACTGGTGGGCGGCTTTGCTGGGAGGCACTGGTGGGCGGCTTTGCTGGGCGGCACTGGTGGGCGGCACTGGTGGGCGGCACTGGTGGGCGGCACTGGTGGGAGGCACTGGTGGGCGGCACTGGTGGGAGGCACTGATAGGTGGCACTGGCAGGCGGTATTTATGGGCACTGATGAGGCTGATGTACCTCCTTCCTCTTTGGGACCGATGTCCCTTTTTTTCTCCTCGTGCTGTCAGCGTGAGGAGAAAAAAAAAACGATTACTGATCCTTTCTTTACATCACATGATCAGCTGTCATTGGCTGACAGCTGATCACGTGGTAAGGGGCCGGGACTGGCCCCTTACATGGATCTGTGATCGCCCGAGTCTCAGTGATCACAGCGTGCGCCATGCTCTGCAGGGGGCGCGCGTTGCGCGTGAAAAGGGGAGGACGTCTATTGATGGCCTCTTGGCATTTGGAGTCCGCGCTATAGCCATCATTCGGCTATAGTGCGGATGGTAAGTGGTTAATCTAAAACCATAAACTAATGAATCAAAATACTGTATATGCTTACTTAAAAACTTCTATACGTTCCCTTTTAAGGTATGTATTACTCGCCATTAAATTTAGCCTCTACTAAGGAGATTCACATAATGATTTTTTGCATGCTGATAGTTTTTTTTTCTTTTCTTTCCAGAATAGAAAAGTTCCCACTTCTCATAGGCGCATAGCTAAATCCTTGGGTCTGTGCAATCCGACCCGAGGATCTACATTACCTCGTATACAGAGGGCATCAGAGCAAACACTGGGTTCCATGAGAAGTGACATTGGCGCTGCCACACTGTCTGTATTTGGAAGCGCATATGACCTAGACCCTTTTGACAGGTAAACACTTTACAGTCTGCTTTCTGGAATAAATACACTTTGGACTGGTACTCTCTGTTCTAATATTGAATTGGAACAATAGCCTTACAGTAAGTCTGGTAACTGTAGGAGTAAAAAATATTGTGGGTTTGCATACCTGTCCATTATTATGCAAAGGATTGTAAAATGGAGAATGCCTCACAACATTAAGTCCAAGTGTGTCTCTAGGCAAAATCTGTCTTTTATGCTTATTTTTATTTGTTATAAAAGCTTGATTCACTTCCAAAAGTAGGTTTATATTTTCATCTGATGGTTGTGCATTTTTTACAGTAATGAGGATGACAGTAGTCCATCGTCTCCACTGACTGCTAAGAGAAGAGTTCTGTCTCGTTCTGCCTTGAGGTCCCATCAACCCGTTGCAAGACCAATCTCTGTGGGGCTGTCACGGTAAGACTTATCTAAAGAAATGCAGTGCATCAGGAAAGTATTCACATCGCTTCCTTTTCCACATTTTGTTATGTTACAGCCTTATTCCAAAATGGATTCAATTAATTATTTTTCTCAAAATCAGGCAAACCATGCCCCATGATGACAACGTGTAAGTGATGACAAGAAGTTTGTTTGAAATCTCTGCAAATTTATTAAAAACAAAAGAAATCGCATGTACATAAGAATTCACAGCCTTTGCCATGATGATCAAAATTGAGCTCAGGTGCATCCTGTTTCCACTGATCATCCTTGAGAGGTTTCTACAACTTGAGTGGAATCCACCTGTGGTAAATTCAGTAAACGCCTGTCCATATAAGGTCCCACCGTTAACAGTGCATGTCAGAGCACAGACCAAGCCATGAAGTCGAAGGAATTGTATGGAGGCACAGATCTTGGGAAGGGTACAGAAAAATTTCTGCAGCTCCCAATGAGCACAGTGGCCTCTATCATCCGTTAAATGGAAGAAGTTTGGAACCACCAGGACCCGTCCTAGAGCATGCCGCCTGGCCAAAACTGAGCAATTGGGAGAGAATAACCTGATGGTCATTCTGACAGAGCTCCAGCGTTTTTCTGTGGAGAGAGGAGAACCTTCCAGAAGAACAACCACCTCTGCAGCACTCACTTCACCAATCAGGTCTGTATGGCAGAGTGGCCAGACGGAAGCCACTCCTCGGTAAAAGGCACCTGACAGCCCACCTGCAGTTTGCCAAAAGGCACCCAAAGGACTCTGACCATAAGAAACCAAATTCTCTGGTCTGATGAAACAAAGATTGAACTCTTTGGCCTGAATGGCAACCGTCGTGTCTGGAGGAAACCAGGCACCGCTCATCACTTGGCCAATACCATCCCTACAGTGAAGCATGGTGGTGGCAGCATCATACTGTGGGGATATATTTCAGTGGCAGGAACTGGCAGACTAGTCAGGACCAAGGAAAAGAGGAATGCAACAATGTAAGGAGACATCCTTAATGAAAACCTGCTCCAGAGCTCTCTGGACCTCAGACTTGGGGTGAAGATTTATCTTCAAACAGGACAACAAGCCCTAAGCACACAGCCAAGATAACAAAAGGAGTGGCTACGGGACAACTCTGAATGTCCTTGAATGGCCCAACAAGAGCCCAGACTTGAACCCGATTAAACATCTCTGGAGAGATCTGAAAATGGCTGTGCACTGACGCTCCTCATCCAACCTGATGGAGCTTTAGAGGTCCTACAAGGGAGGAATGGAAGAAACTGGCCAAAAATAGGTGTGCCAAGCTTGTAGCATCATACTCAAAGACTTGAGGCTGTAATTGGTGCCAAAGGTGCTTCAACAAAGTATTGCGCAAAGGTTGTGAATACTTATGTACATGGGATATTTTATTTATTCAATTTTTTTTATAAATTTGCAAAGATTTCAAACAAACTTTTTTTACATTGTCATTATGGGGTATCGTTTGTAGAATTTTGAGGAAAATAAAAAATTTAATCCTATTTGAAATAAGGCTGTAACAAAACGTGGAAAAAGTGAAGTGCTGTGAATACTTTCCGGATGCACTGTACATCATCTCATCGTGTAGTAAGTTGCTGCAGAATTATTTTGTCTGTTATCAGAAAGCATGAAAGATGATCCTTTGTTTTAATACCCTTTAGCTCTTGTTTGTTAAAGCAGAGTTCCACCCAAAAGTGGAACTTCCGCTTTAAGGACTCCTGACCCACCTTTGGCAAGTCATTTTTTTGGGGGGGAGGGAGTGGGTACCTCGTTTTGACAGGTACGCAGCTCCGCGGCCCCCAAGCTGAAGTTCTCCTCTCCCCCTCCCTTCTTGCAATCTTCTGGAACACGTAGCATGTCCCAGAAGATTGTCCGGCCATTCAGGACATGCAGCGCGACTTGCGCATGCACAGTGCGCACTCAACTGTGAAGCCTCGAAATTCTCACATGTTCAGCATGTTCTTGCCACATTTTGACTGGTACAGCAGTCTATATTTTGAGCTACACTTTTAAAGAAGCCAGTTCAGTGTTCAGTGTTATCACAATGTATGTAAACTAATGAGACATCTGTTTTTTTTTTTTTTTGTTTTTCTTTTGTTTTTAATCTCATTAACATTTTGCAGGGGCAGCGTGGCACCGCTGGCTCTTGACTCAGTGGCAGTGGCTGAACCTGTGCCAGATCTTCTGGGAAGCATCCTGTCTGAACAGAGCATACTGATGATGAAGAGCTCAGATGTCGTCATCAGTAGAGATGGATCCTTGTCGACTAAGAAAGCTAGTAAGCTGCTAATTGTGTGACATGTACTTAGTTCAGTATGAAAAATTTTAGTACAGTTCTCTAGATTAACAGCAAGTGAGAAAACATGCAAGATTTACAGATAAGTTTGACACTGAACTTGCGTGGTGAATGGAAAGTAGTTGCTAATCATTTGGTTGTACTGTAGTGTCTCATTTGGCAAGACAGTCCTGCTTTTATTTCTATTTAATGTCAAATGCAGACTTTAAAGAGATCCTTTGCTGAAAGAAATATGTGGGATGCCATATCTGAAAATGTTGGTTGTTTTGCCGTCGGCTTGTTGCTTCAGCAATCACCTAGTCACTGAATTGGAAGTATGCGTATCAGAACGTGTCCTTGCTTGATGCATCCTTGTTTTCAGTCTGTGTCTTAAAGTAAGTCATAGATTGACAACTAGCATTTTCAGAATATATTTCTTTTAGATGGGTTTACCTGAATACAAAAAGAAGAAAACTTCTTTATCCTTTTGTCCTTTTGAGGCACGCATAAAGTCGTAAACCTTGGGTTATAGAGCTGCCTACAGGAGGATTGGACACTGGCAAAGGAAAAAAACTGTGTAGGCCAGTGACAGTATAACCCCTCCTACTACCATCATGCCTCAGTTTTTTTTACTAGTTTCCAAGAAGGGTGAATGTCTTTTCGTTGGCTCTGCTGTTTTAAAGAGAAGTGTGAATAAAGCTTGTTTGGCCATACTTCTCATGTGGGTCACAGTAGTGCACTTTTGCTCTCCAGTGACCCAGAGTCTGCCGACAGTGGGCTGATGTCACAAACCCGTTTCACTCTCTGAGAGGATCCTGACATTCGTGACAAAAAGTCAGGATCCACCCACATTGCTGACCGGCAGCTGGCTCAGCCTCTTGGTGCACAGCTGAGAGCCTGAACCTGGCGCTCCAGTGATCACTGGAAGGGCAGGATAGAGAGTAGTTATTGACAGTCACCACTGGCTGCCACGCTGCTTCTTGGTCACTGGTTTAGCCGCATGTCTGTTTAAGCCCAGGTTCTAAGGGGCAGGGACACCTGAGTGTGATGGGGTACTAGCAAAAATAACTAACTCAAGTGATAAATTACTATGTGTAATAAGTCAAGAAGACCTAGACTCCTAGCCTAATAGTGACATCTCTAGGGAAAAAAAAGAGAAAAAAGGGAGGGGGCTTTTTCCATGGATGTTACAGTAATGTGATTTATGAAAAAAATTTGGGTTTACAAATAACCATATTTTTGTATGTTCACATGTTAAACTACTTGCACTCTTGAAAAATATCACATCAGGTTTGTTTTATTCTTTCACAGGAGATGGAACCTCACAGAGAAAATCTAGAGAAGCTGTTGCATCAGCAGACATAGTGGAACCAAGCCCGTCTCACTCGGGGTCCCCAACAACCACATCTTCCAGTACATGGAAACCCATTGAACAGAAGCCACCCCAACCCAGTTTTTCTCCAGCTGGTCTTTATTCTTTATCACCATCACCACCTTCATCATCTTCAAGCAGCTTAGATAGGTTATCTGGTACCAGTCCTTCAGTATCTGGAGGACCCGCCTTCAGAGTAAGGAATGCTTTTACACCGAGGGTAGTCCAGGTACATTCTTCTGGTAGCCGCCTAAATTCTAAACCTGGAGAGACTTCACGCCTCAATGGGACTTTTCACAAAGGAGAACTTCCCAACAAAAATGATCTTGCACAACCCAAGAAACCAGAGATCAAGTATACCACCAAGCCACCGTCGCTAAGACTGGACATTTCGGAATTTCCCCGGATACCAAAGATCAAAAGGGAAACTGACAACAGCCCTAGTAATGAAGTCAATAAGCAACTGGAACCCTCAACCAACAAGAGCTCAGAAGCTCATTCTTCAGGGCCTATCATGAACCAACTAACTGGTCGAGGGGACAGTAAGCAGTTAGGCAGGTTTTCTTCAGCTGAAAACACAGAAAGAAACACCCGACAAGAGTCCGAAGCACATTCAAGAAACACTGGTGGTACATCTAGTCAAACAGCATCAAGCAGTAACAAAGCACCATCTTATTCTAACAGTTCAAGGAACATTGGTTCTTCAGATTCTGGAGGAGGTGGCCTTCGAATAACAATTAGTGGAAGTTCAACAAATTCCTGCAGACAATTTAGTCCTGTTTCAAAAGATCCTTTTCGTACTTCAGATGGCAAAATGCCACAAAAGGCCTCATCTCCTTATTCTACAACAGTCAAGAAAGAAAAAACAACTGTTAAAAATGAAATTTATGATCCTTTTGAACCAACAGGTTCAGATTCAGGTTCTCCCAGTAGCAGCCCAGAAAGGCCAGCTACACCGCCACCGCCTCCCCCTCCCACTCCTCCCCCTCCTCCTCCATCTGTAGAAACTACTGCAAGTAAAACTCAATCTAGTGGGGTAAAAGTAGGAGCATTTCGGAGCTTTAAATTTACCAGCCACTCAAGCAAAGTGAGTGTTTCTAAGCTTGGCCCAGACTTTTCTGGAATGTCACCTACCAATAAAGAGCCAGAAGAATCTATAAGCCAAGTTGATGCAAGTCCTACCATTCCTTCATTTTTAAAGTTGGAAAAGGAAATCAAGAAAGAAATGATTCTGGAAGAGACAAATGAGCATCCACCCTTTAGGATATCTTGTCCGTTAGGACTAAAAATTACATCTGATTTGAAAGCAGGAGGCACTCGTGGATTTCATTTTGATGTTGAAAACCAACACCCTGTAGTTTCTGTTAAACCTGATCCAGACGTTCTTCCACATAGGACTTGCCTTCAGAGTACATCAAGCAATCGGTTAGTTTGGGATGCAGAAACCTCACAAGAACCCACTAGCCGTACCAGTGAAACGCAGAAGAAGAAAACGGTTAAGGAGGAATCCAAAGAAGGCTCAAGTTCAAGATTGAGACCACATTCCCAAGAACGAGATTCAAGATCTGCTTCTATGTCCATTGAGGACAGAGAAAGGGATAGAAAATACAAGTCAAAATCACACAAGGGAAAAAGAGCACGTAGTGACAGATCAAGCTCAGGAAGTTGTGAACGTTCTAAGAAAAAGCGCCAAAAAGAAAAGAAGAAAGATAAAAAAAGAAAACGCTCTGAGTCTAGGGAAAGGAGGAGGTCCAGATCAAGCAGTCATAGCAGTTCTTCCCACAGAGCGTACAACAGCAAGAAGAAGAAGAAAAAGAAGAGAGATTCAAGAAGTGAATCACCAGGCTATTCCATTAGTCCTATTCCTGATAAAGAGAGAAAACGGAAACACAAAAGTGAAAAGAGTTACTCCAGCAAGGAAGGGAGTTCCAGGCCAAAAGAGAAAAAGAAATCAAAGGATGATCGAGAAAAAAAAAGATCGAAATCGCCGCAAGTCGACAAAGAATTTAAAGTTCACAAATCGAAAGACAAAACCTATTTTCGAGACACCGAAATAACTAGACATATCGTGTTGTCCCCAAATAACAATGAAAATACTATAACTTGTACAGTTAGCTTTAAAACAGAGTCTCCCACACTTACCCAAGAGACAAAGAAGTCTGTGCTTAGTCTACCAAAAGAGGAGGAAGATGAAGATGACCCTTTCCTTTTTTCTGAAAGGAAGGTTTCTATTAAACAGGAATCTGCTTCAGACCTGTCTGATCACTCATGTGATGAAAAAATTAAGCTTGAAGCCAATAGCCCTCCATGGTCACCTTCTCTTCTGGATTCTTTGCTTCCAGACACCAAGAGTGAAGATGATCCAGAGCCTCCCTCACCCCAGGATGCTTCTCCTGTAAATGATTTCCATTCTGATTCAGAAATTGCAAGTCCTCAGAATTCTCCCATGTCTATAATGTCAGATATACCAAGTCCAAAGATGCATAGTCCACATGCTGGTTCTGTTGAAGAAGCTGTTCAGTCTGCCCCTATTTCACCAGTCAAAAAGGAGGTTGATGACCTTCAGTGGTCACCATCACATTTAGATGACCTCCTTCTAAACGATCTTTCAGATGATGTATGCTCGATAGATGCAGCCAGCCCTGACGATGTTGACCTAGAAGAAGCTATATTAATGAAGCGGGAAGGTGACTATAAGGTAAACTGTATTGCTTAATATAGGGTTCAAGATTGTGAACCTGATTGTGTCCATTTCCATTTTACTTTTATTTGTTCTGGTTTCCACAAAAGTAAGGATTCATTTACATGGATGTACCAATCTGTACACTAGGACAGAGGACCATGTTTAATTCCCCAGGAAGCGCATGTGGTACATAAAGCCGGTCTTTTCAATTAATGACAGGCTAATGCCTGCATGGGCCACATTTAGCCCCAGGGCCTCAGTTTGGAGACACTGTCCTAGGCTAATGCCCAATGTAATATTATGCTCCCTGGCCTGTTAAATATATTCAGTTGTAAGAGGTTGCTCACCTCTGCAATGTAGATACTGTTTCCCCGAAAACAAGCCCGGGTCTTATATTTATTTTGGCAACCAAAAACACACTAGGGCTTATTTCCAGGGGATGTCTTGCTTATTTACGGTATGTACAATGATCTTAAAGTGGTTGTAACCCAAAAAAATAAATAAAAATCCTGTTCCTTTTTAGAGCATGATAGATTGCATAGTGCTTGTGCTGTGTCATTTATCCCTCTCCTGTGTCCCCTGTACCCCCCCTGTCAGGTCAGGAGTCAGTATTTTGACTTTAACAACGTCTTAAAATCCTTATAG
The DNA here is from genome assembly GCA_029206835.1 of Rana muscosa. NCBI lineage: Eukaryota > Metazoa > Chordata > Amphibia > Anura > Ranidae > Rana > Rana muscosa. The sequence goes on along the minus strand of CM055119.1, from coordinate 80,710,605 downwards.
AATTATGTAATCCGTTTTGTAGGAATTGTGCCGGTATGGGGTGCAGCGTGTCTCCCTTTGTAATTGTTTTACAGGAGATACCTTTGCTGTTTTTTTTATGCCTGAGCTTATCTTCTCCGCTCCGATATCCCTGCTGACATCAGCCCGCTCCGTGCACTGAAGAGGGAGGGGCTGCAGACAGCTGGGAGGAGAGCAGAAGAGGGGAGAGCCGATATCTCTGCTGACGTCAGCCTGCTCCGTGCACTGAAGAGGGAGGGGCTGAAGAAGTCAGCCGGGGGGGGAGGAGAAGACCTCCGGCGAGTCTGTAAATAAAGTATTTTGCATGGTGCAGTTACAAAGGGAGACACGTACACCTTATAGCAGTGTAATCGTTCTGCAAGGTGGATTACATTTTTTTTTTTTTTTTTAAGCAGACTTTTCTAGGGCTTGTATTGCAGCCCTCTCCGAAAAATCATGCTAAGTGTTATTATCGGGGTAGGTCATATTTTCGGCGAAACACGGTAGTAATGTTCTAATAATGAAGGTTTTTACAAAACATATGACACCTGGAAGTAGACCTAAAGTGTATTTATACCACAGAACAAAATGTGTATAGTGCTTGTGAAAGTATTTTTGAGACAGATGTTTTTGCCTGTTGTGTTGCATTATAACCTGGAATTAAATAATCCTCTAATCATGGGACTTGTGATATTAATTGATTTTTTTCCGGCTTGATTATTTGTTTTAAGATAAACAGTGTGATAAACAGTTTGATATTTATTATCCAAAATCAATACTGTTACACCTGTCATTTGAAAAGTCTGATCACATCTATCTATTCATATGTTATTTTGTTAGGCTACACTGTACTGCATATATGCTCTGAAGCATTAATATGGACTGTAACATATACAGTCTTAATTGTATGCCTTTTTCTTTATAAAACCAATTAAAATAAGACAAAACTAAAAACATTTTGCACCTTCAAAGTCAAAGGCATGTTGTGTATATCACATGGTACAAAGCCCCAAATTATTTTAATACCAGGTTGTAATGCAACAAAACAGGAAAATCACCAATAAGGGTAAATATTTTCGCAAGGCACTGTAATTGTCACTCATTAGATGTGGTGGCGACAAAATCTTTTTTTTTTTTTTTTCTTTTTCCCCCATCTTTAATTTTACCTACTGATCCTGTCAGTAACAACACTTCCGGTCTCAGGGTAATATTGCTCACTCTCTGTACTGCAGATATGGAGGTAGCAGCATTGTCTCCCTAGAAAAGGACTACAGCACCCCCCCCCCCCCCCCCTCTTTGCGACATAGAGCAGAAGTGTTTTACAGTCCACAGAAATAGCTGGGAATGATGTAAAAGATCAGGGGTCTCCAAACTTTATAAGCAAAACTCCAGTTTGCGTTTTTTAAACGGGGGTGGGGGGGCGGACTGTGTCGTGGCATTGAACAATACAATTGTGCTCATAAGTTTACATACCCTGGCAGAATTTGTTTTTTTTTTGGCCATTTTTCAGAGAATATGAATAACACAAAAACATTTCTTTCACTCATGGTTAGTTTGAAGCCATTTGTATTATCAATCAACTGCGTTTGCTCTTTTTAAATCATAATGGCAACAGAAACTACCCAAATGACCCTGATCAAAAGTTTACATACCCAGGGGATTTTGGCCTGATAACATGCACACAAGTTGACACAAAGGGGTTTTAATGGCGGTTAAAGGTAACCATCATCCCCTGTGATCTGTTTGCTTGTAATTGGTGTGTGTATAAAAGGCCAATGTGTGTCTGGACTCCTGACAGACCCTTGCATCTTTCATTCAGTGCTGCACTGATGTTTCTGGATTCTGAGTCATGGGGAAAGCAAAATAATTGTCAAAGGATCTGCGGGAAAAGGTAGTTGAATTTTATGAAACAGGAAAGGGATAAAAAAAGATATCCAAGGAATGAAGAATGCCAATCAGCAGTGTTCAAACTCTAATCAAGAAGTGGAAAATGAGGGGTTCTGTTGAAACCAAACCATGGTCAGGTAGACCAACTGAAACTTCAGCCACAACTGCCAGAAAAATTGTTTGTGATGCAAAGAAAAACCCACAAATAACTTCAGGTGAAATGCAGGACTCTGAAAACACGTGGTGTGGTGTGGCTTTTTCAAGATGCACAATAAGGAGGCACTTGAAGAAAGATGGGCTGCATGGTCGAGTTGCCAGAAGAAAGTCGTTACTATGCAATGCCACAAAGTATCTCGCTTACAATACGCCAAAAAGCACAGAGACAAGCCTCAAACCTTCTGGCGCAAAGTCATTTGGAGTGATGAGACCAAAATTTAGCTTTTTGGCCACAACCATAAATGCTACATTTGGAGGGGAGTCAACAGTCTATGATGAAAGGTACACCATTCCTACTGTGAAACACAGAGGTGGATCGCTGATGTTTTGGGGATGTGTGAGCTACAAAGGAACAGGAAATTTAGTCAAAATTGTTGGCAAGATGAATGCAGTAGGTTATAAAAAGATCACAAACGTGCAGTTCATGCAAGACAGCCCAAGAATTTACAGAAAATGGAGGCTTTTTGCCAAGGGGATTGGGCAAATTTACCATCTGGGAAGATAAAGAGCCTCATTCGGAAATACCACAAAAGACTTCAAGCTGTCATTCATGTTAAAGGGAGCAATAAACGGTATTAAGAACTGGGGTATGTAAACTTTTGATCAGGGTCATTTGGGTCGTTTCTGTTGCTATTATGATTTAAAAAAATTAAACACAGTTAATTGATAATAAATGTCTTCAGCCAAACAACCATGAGTGAAAAAAGTTTGTGTTAATATTCTCTGAAAAATGGCTGAGAAATCATAAATTCTGCCAGGGTATGTAAACTTTTAAGCACAATTGTAAACGTATCTTGCAGGGAGGATGTGGATCACCAATCTAGCAGGCAGCCGCCACAAGGGATGAGAAGACTACTGTGGGGATAAGCTCGGACCCGCCGTATGGAGGTATATAACCGGCGGCGTCTCCAGCTCTCACAGAGCTAGCAAGAGACCAAATTGGGATGGGGTGGGCCGCAACATGTTTCTGAAGCTCCGCCTTCTTCAGGGGAAAAGGGGAAAAGTTTTATACTGCCTGGACGGAATCAAAAAACAGCCAATCAGCACAGAAACTGGTCATGGCTAGTCGCCCAATCAACAGGGAAATTCTGGCCAGCTTTTATAGCTGCGATCCAATCTCCAATGTGTATAACTGTCCTAGCATGGCACAAGTGTACCTATAGCACAGCCATGCTATGACATGTATACATGTTGGAGATTGGATCGCAGTTATAAAAGCCGGTCACTTGTCGTTCTGGTTCCCCTATCTGTATGGTTCCAAGCTCAACTGCGCAGGCGCAGCCGAACAGCTGTTGAAGCTCGGAGATTTCCGTCGGCTTGGCTTGCGCCTGCGCAGTAAAGAGGGAACCAGAGCGATAGGAGGAACCATAGTCTCTGCAACTGTGGACACGCTTGCCCCCCATCCTTCTTTACACACGCCGCTTTCCTCTTCATACAGCAAGGGCCGGCTCAGATGTCATATTGTGCAGTGCGATTTGTTTATACACACCGCTCTATACAGCCCCTTGCTGGATAGAGCGTCGTGGATAAACAAACAAATCGCACTGCTCATTATCACATCTGAGCCGCCCCTTTCTGTATGAAGAGGAAAGCGGCGTGTGTAATGAAGCATCGGGAGCGAGCGCGTCCTATCGATATGCTTCTCCCCCTTGACTGCGAAGGCGCTGCCGAACAGCTGTTTAAGCTCGGAGATTTCCGTTGCCTCGGATTGCGCCTGCGCAGTCAAGCTTGGAACCATACCGTTAGGCGGAACAAGCTTGGCAGGTCACCGGCCAGTATTGCCCTGTTGAGTTGGCGACTAGCCACGCCCGGTCTCTGTGCTGATTGGCTGTTTTTGATTCTGTCCAGATAGTATAAATTTTCCCTCTAGAAGGGGGTGGCGCCTCGGGAATGCGCTGCGGCCCCGCCCTCGTCCTGATTTGGCCTCTCTTGCTAGCTCTGTGGGAGTTGGAGATGCCGCCGGTTATATTACCGCTAATGCGGTGGGTTCTGTGCTTATCCCCACAGCAGTCTTATCATCCCTTGTGAAAGCTAGCTGCTTGATTAGTGATCCACATCCACCCTGCGTGCATACTTTTATGTAAGTGTATCTGAATAAAGTGTTACTTGTTTTTACTATCGCACGGACCCAGGCACCCTCTTTACGCTGTTTTTTTGTTTATGCAGTTTGGAGACCACTATATTAGATACAGTAATTGTGCAGCACTGATGTTATCAGCTCTCTGGTTATCTAGCAGGATCAACATGCAAGTTTTTGCACTTATCAGATATAACAACTCTTTCAATGGTATATTTACAGAACAAAAGGAAGCAAATAATAGAAGTTCATTGCTAGTGTTTATTATACACTACACTACACAGGTCAGAACTCTCTAGATGTGAAAATTTATCTAGGTCAGTTACCATGAAAATATTGAATCGGTTGGACCAAAGCGACAGCCAGGCAGCAAGAGTGTTCATAAAGAGCCCAACAATGACAATCTATTTCACTTAGGCCCCTTTCACACTGGGGCGAGCAGGTGCGGTGGCGGTATAGCGGCGCGATTTTCAGCGCCGCTATACTGTCGTTATTACCGCGGTATGCGGCCGCTAGCGGGGTGAATTTAACCCCCGCTAGCGGCCGAAAAAGGGTTAATACCGCCCGCAAACCGCGGCTATTGCCGCGGTTTGCGGGCGGTATTACCGCTGTGTCCCATTGATTTCAATGGGCAGCCGCGGTAAAGGAGCTCCTTCACCGCTGTAAAGATGCCGCTAGCAGGACTTTTGGAGCGGTCCTGCTAGCGCACCGCTTCAATGTGAAAGCCCTCGGGCTTTCACACTGAAGACTGCAGGGTACGATTTTTTCAGGCGGTACAACAGCGCTATTATTAGCGCTAAACCGCCTGAAAAACGTGCCAATGTGAAAGGGGCCTAAGTATAGGTATCCTTTAATCAATGAGTGCACTTTGTTTATTTTTTTAAGTGGAACCCCAAGCTAATGGTACAAAATCTAGAACGTGTACATAAACGATTGTTTACTTTCACAGAAGAAGTGTAAGTTTATTCAGCCACATTTTATAATTCACTCACCTCTGCTACATGCTGTGATCCCTTCAATTTCTTGGTTCAGGTTTACAATTTTCTGGGTCACCTTTAAGCTCACTGAACAAAGGAGTAGACTCTGATTGATATATATATCAATTTTTTTTTTTTATATATATACACAGAGCGATTCAGAAGCTGAACCTGGAAAATGAACGGTCATCTGCCTGGCTATACAGTTGGACAGATGTGCATTTCTAAGAGCAGCTCTACAGATTTATAAATATTTTATCAAATTAAAATTCAAAAATGTATTTTTCACATGTGTAAAGTAGAATTCTGGTCAAAGCCTAACTACTATACTCTTAACAATGATCCTTCCCTCTCCTAACGCCAATTCTGACTAACCCTTGTTAGAAAAGTTCTGTATAAATACCAATTTTCAGGCTTTTCCGATCTGGTCACGTGACCTTCCCCTGTGTTAGCTAGTGGAGGCTGCAGGAGAATGGAGAAGGCGCTGTATAACACCTGACTGCCTGGGAGCAGTGACGTCACCTATAGGCTTCCTATGGCCCATCCGTTATTGGCACTCTCTCCTGTCCCCTGCAGCCGGTGCTGCCTGACAGGTGAGCCAATCATGGGCCTGGATCAGAGTAACCTGAAACTAGGCAAATATATTGGATCTTTTTTACACAGGTATGACAGAATTGGTGGCTATTATTATTAAAACCAATATATACTCACAAAATTATTATAATAAAAGCTATCACTAAGGTAATGTGCAAGACTGGTGCACCGTCTGTCTGTTGTTTTTTAGTGTGTCTTTTGATCTTCCCAAGCCCATTGGGGGCTGCAAAGTTTTGCCAACATTGGAGTAGTTGAAGATCTGTGATCCATCTATAGCAGAGCACTTCTTTTGATTGCAGTAGATTGTTCTTTTAGTCAGAATTAGTGTTAGTAGAGCGGAGGAAACATTTTAAAAGTAGTTGGGTTTTGACTGCAGTTCCAGTTTAATGGTAAGCTTGAAAATTGGTTTGTATAAATCCTGTCAATGTATGTGTTTGGGTAGCGTGTGAATAAATTAAATATGTATTGGATAGGAACATTAATTACAAAATAAACCTTTTGTACTACTAATGCAGCCCTTTTGATGAAAGCACTAACCTGAACTTAAAGGCAAATTTATTGAGTGACTTTGTTTTCATATTCTAGGAGGAGACTTTAATTAACTTCTCCAAAACATCAGTCATTCCATTTCTTCAAGATGATGAAAGTTTGGTGGAAACAGAGGCTGGAAATCACATTAATGAAAATACCTCAAAAAGTAAGCCTTCTGAAGAAAGCACGTCTGATGAGCTTAAAGAAAAAGAACCCACTTCCACCTCTAAATCCAAACCTCAGATAAAGAGAGTCACCTGGAACCTTCAGGACAAAGCGTCTGAGAAGGAAACCCCAGACCAATCTCTGTGTAAGATTCTGGTCTTTTTTTTCCCAAGGTGCACAGTGGATCCGATGTGTTGTACTTCTAGAAGAATGAACAATTCTGCTTCCACTATAAGGCAATGCATAGATGTGCAAAGTGTAGTAAACGATAAGAGGCTAAATAGACTTCACCTTACTGGAATGAAAGATGCTTTCCATTTCCTTGCTTTCGATTACTTTTTATCTACTCTTTGCCCTTTGCATTGCCTTATTGAATCTGCCTCGCTTTGATAGGAATTCTCAGCTAAAGATTAATCTTTATTGTATAGGAGCATATAGTAAAAAAATAAGCACTTGGCATGCAGAATGTAAAGGGTTTTCTGCTTTCAGAAAATATTATTAGAGGCCCTATTTCAAATTTTAAAACTAATTGGGATTAATGGAATAACACTGGGCATGGACAGTTTTGGGTATCGTAATTTTTTGCCATGACACAGATGTGCACAGGATTAAGGCTTAACATGTTTGATGTATATTTACTTGCAACTCCATCTTTTATATTTGACCAAAAAATGGCTATTATATTGTGTTTTTGAGCACTGAAATAAATTTTAGTGTATTTTTTCATGAAAATATGCATTTGATCAACAGTTGTGCAAATGTTGTGCGACATAGAAAATTGCAACAGCCACCATTTTTATTCTTCAGTACCCCCTTTTTAGAAAATTATATGTTTGGCAGTTTAAAATTGTTTTCTACCAATTTCAGATTTTAACTTGTATGTAAAATTTAAAAAAAGTGGTTAATGCAATCTGTCTCTTTGGTTTGTGGTTGGTTACTAAGAAGACATTGCTCTTTATAGTAATCCCGTTAAAGATGATCTATAATTTTAGGTCAATTTTATTTAAGCCTATGCATTTTTAATCCAACATTTGTCTCTTTGCGATTTTTTGTCAGTGCGCTACAAAGCGCATGCCGAACACTCATATCTGTGTGCTATGGAGTTCTGTAGTGCATGCACATTTGTGTTTACTGTATATGTGCATTTCGGTCACAGGTAAAGTGTACCTGCCTGAAAATAGATGGTTCACTTTGCTGCTTTATTGATGCCCCCCACCCTGGATACATAATGCAAAAAAAAAAAAAAATTAGAACCTCTGCTCCAGCTTCCAACGCTTCTGGGAGGCTTGTCGAATGTTAATGTGCCTAAAGGCTACCTCCAAGCAAAACAATCCTGTGAGAATGCAATTCAGCAGTGTGCTGGAGCGCATTCTTGCGAGTTTCAAACGTCTATCTTTTCCAAAGGGCATCAGTAAGATGCAGTGACATGTCCTTTTTAAAAGCTAGGGCTGAGGTAAGGTGTGTGTTTTTTATTTTTTGGTTGTTTTTGACAGGCCTAAAGCAGAACTATACCCAATGATTTAATTTTCCCAAAATGGTTACAATATGGCATTTTGTAAATGAAAACTTTCATAGTTGCTTGTGCTCACAACCAGACTGTCTAGCCATCAAATAACCAGTGTCATAACAGATCACGTGCAGCACCATGGCAACTGCAGACCAAAAAGAGGATAAGATGGTGTCTTCCTTGGCTGTAAATGAAAGGAGATTTGTTTTTGCTTTTAAATTATATGTATTTCATGGGTGGTGGCTCAGTTAAGTGGACCTTCCATGTAAGGTCTGCTTTAAGAATAATTGGCAATATGAAACACATACAGTATGCATAGTGTTTTACCACAAATAGCTTGCCTGAATAATCATGGAGTTATAGTTTAAGCAATAAATAGGATATGACGTTTCATTGCTATTGTCTTTGTATATTTTTTATATATATTTATTGGTTGTATGAAGTATGCCATTAGCCATTATATCCGTTGTACCATTTTTCTATCTTTTTAAAGCTTCCCCCTTCAACAACACTCAGGAGGATGAGACTTGGTCATCCCCAGAGAAGCATACAGATGATAAAGTATCCAGTTATGAACTTGACCCCACCAGTGAGACATCCACTGCAGTTACCTGGACACTACCAGACAAAACCACCCAAGACTCCAGGAAAGAATCCTTAACTCAAGCTTCATGGGACGCTGGAATCAAATCCCTGACACACATTGTGAATAAGCCGGAAGACAAACCTGCAATCCATATGGTAGACAGGCACACTGCACAAGCTCCTGCAAAAGATGCCAGTCAAGTCCCTTGGATTGCAATTGATACGCCCTTGCAGGTGCCCAGACTTTAGCCTAATTTTAAAACTACACTACCTATTTTATCATACAAGGTTACGGTTTGTATGAATTGGTTCTTCAGGACATAATAACCTTGTTTCAGGTGACCAGCTTGTGAGCAGTATCATGACATACAGCCACTATCTTAACATTGACAGAGTTGACAGATATCTGAGATCTTAGCTTAGCCTATTTACCAGGTGCTCTGATACGCACGGGTTGAGAAGGGTAGTCCATACAAAGTAAATAAACAGTACTGATCCAAATAGTTTTATATAGTTAGGACCTTTCCTAGCAACTAATAACTGTCAAAGAAGCTGCAATGTGAGCTTTGTGCCAACCTACTGCAGCCCCTGTTACTGTGATATAAGTGATGTGTATCACCGAAGATTAAGCTATGACTAATTCATGGTTTCCTGCAAGAAAGCATAAAGCAGAACTTTCCTCTCCCTAAAAATCATGGTTTCCATACACTGTACTGATGAATTTCAACAAACATAAAGATGATGCAGTTTGAAATAAATGGCGCTCTAAATTAAAATGTTGTATCTGCACTCTACACCAGTGGTTCTGCATGCTTAGTTGGCTATGGTATTTATTTGCCTTACTTGCATGGCTCTGCCCATGGTTCTGAAGTAAGAAATACTCTTAGAAATACTTTAATAAGAAATACCTTCTGTTCTAGGAAGGCTTTACTGTACTACACATTATTCTGATTGTGGAAACGCTGCATATCTTAATTATACAGTAATGTAACCTAATTCTTTAAATGAGGCGCCCGTAATGTGCACAGGCTTGTGCAATCCCCAGTGCAGAGCTTTCAGAAAGCAGTCTACATGCATCTACAGTGTAGCCAACTTTTGTGTGTGCAATTACAATTGCTGTGCATCAACAGAGAGCATGCCGACAGAACCCTTTTTTTAAATTTACTCTGTAGCTAAACAGACAGGTAAGATATAGCTGTGAACTTCCAGGCAATGCTAAAAGATTAAGTTTTTATCTTTTGTTTCCTTAGCATTGCTCTGTCTTAATGTGTAAAAATCTAAGGATTTTACTTGAAGTCTTGCTAATGTTTCTGTCCTGTTCTCACCCAGGTATTTCCACAGACCTTGCCTCCATTACCTCTCCCACCAATCTTTCCTCCCTTTGCCCCTGTAAGTGAGCCCACAGCGCCATGTGTGGTTCAGAGCAGTCAAGCGGTCCTCAGCCAAACCCCGAAAGCTGGCAGTCTGGCTACAACTAATGAGCCGAAAATGCAAGCGGCAAGCACAGGTAAATTATTGGTGTCCAGTGGTTTCTGTTTCTTGATATTTCAACAGTTCCAAGGCCTAACGCTAACAATAAAGCGTAAAAATCCGTCACCAGGACGCCTTGGCATTAAAAATGTATATCTTTAATCCATCAAACGCGTTCAAGCCTCCTACGTAGGCCTTAGTCATAATGATTATGACTAAGGCCTATGTAGGAGGCTGAAACAAGTTTGAATTAAATAAAGATATACATTTTTAATACCAAGACATTCTGGTGCTGGATTTTTACTCTCATTTGGATTTTGGACGTTCAGTACTACGCGAATCCGGCCTCAGTTGTCTTGATCTCATCCGGTCTATCCTTATGGGATTTTGGGGTCTTAACGCCACTGACAACGTCTTTTAGTATGTCGATATTTTAATAACAAAAAGCAAGTTCTCTGCTTATAATGCATGTAGACAGTTTATGCCTTTCTAATTGCCTAAATGTATATTGAAGTGTCTTATCCTGCCTGCCTGACAGGTAGGTTGGTAGTAATAAAATGCTTCATGCAGATAGCTAAAAATGTGACCTAGTAAAACACACTGATCCTTGGGCAGTTGATTCCTGTCAGTAGGTAGTTATAATCTGTACTAAAATGTGCTTCTCTTTACTACCTTTGAGCAATTGGATGCTATTGCAGATTATTTACTGACTGTTTTAGAATCTTGCTTTTTCTAAAAAGCTTGACAGGGATTTTATCTGAATCTGCTGTCATGAAAGAGTAAAAAAAATTTTTGTTCTGCTTTTATATACCAAACCTGAAGATTCTAAGGACATCCATGTGTGGGTCGAGTGCATTGTTTGATGATTTAAAAATGTGTAAAAGGATGCTTGATTTATGATTTTATGTGGTGCTCTAGGTGAAGGGAAGAGAAAATCAAAACTGAAAAAAGAAGAGGCTATTAAAAATGAAGAGGTAAGATTTTGTGCATTCTTCTCACATTTATTTATTTCACATTCCATTTTTATTTAAAGAAGTCCAGCCTGAGCTCGTTTGGCTGGGCTTCTCCTATGGGTCACAGGAGTGCAATTAGTTTTGCACTCCTGTGACCCGTTTTCTGCAGAGAGCGGTCTGAAGTCCGCTCTCTGCTAACGTCACAGAAATCAGTCCAGGCACCGCGTCATCACGACAATGAAGTCTGGATACCCCAGGTGCCTGGATTGATGCCTGTCTCAGCCTCCCAGTGAGCTGCTGAGAGCCTGAAACGGCCGCTCCCTGCACCTACACAGCTCAGCGCTCCAGCCAGGCAGCAGCTGTCTGCTCGGGGAGCTGAGAGAACTGAGCCATCGGCGATGTTCGAAAGCTCGGTACTCCGTGCAGAGGTGGTGGGGGACAGATGCAGCATTGGACTGATGCTGCATCCACCTAGGCAAGTATGATTAGGGAAAAAACAAAACCTTTACTTCTCTTTTAAAAGGTGTCCAATAGTGAAGGTACCTTTTGCACATGCTAAGTACTTGGGACAAAATTTCGGGACTTGCTAAAACCGAGGTCCCAGTTTATGTAGCAGTACCTGTCAGATAAAGCTAAATACAGCAGAACAATTTTTGGGCTTCTCTCTGGATATCATCACTGCGTGGCCTGCACAGTATGGACTTTATGAAATTCACTACAGTGGAAGGCTTTCTAGTGGGTTGACTGGATGGGATAGACTTTCCATTTAAGTGGCATACTGGCCAACTTGAAAGGTTTTAAAGAACTCGAGAAACTTTTTTTTTTTTTTTTTAAATCCTGAGTCACAAATGGTTAAATCTCAGGAGGCGTATGCCGCCTCCTGGATTGCTGCTCATGCACAGAGTGTTAATAGTTCAGCTTTTGTTATCCCTGCGGTACTCAGACGGGGGACTTGCAGCTATACATGCGGCACTTTGACAGGAGACGTGTGACTATCCTAAACAGCAGCTGTCCTGTCCTTTGTTCACTTCTCTCCTCCTGCCAATAATAGAACGCTTTTGTATTCTGTGAACCCATTCACAAAATACAAAGCATTCTGTGACTAGACAGTGGGAAGGATGGGTCAACACTGCAGCTGTAGGAGAGCTGCAAGTAAATTTACAGGCAGCAATCCAGGGGGTGGCATACACCTCAACGTTATTTGTAACCCAGCAGATTTAGGTTTTGTTTTCTTGAGCTTTTATTTAAACAGACGGCCATTCAGTGTTTGACAGGCCATACAGTAAAGACCAGAGGTGGGGGAAATTTCAGTCACATGACTTGACTTAAGTCAGACTTAAGTCACCTGTTTGAGGACTTGCGACTTGCTTGACAGAATTCAATAAATGACTCGACTTGACTTTGACTTGTCACTAATGACTTGCGACTTGACTTTGACTTTGACTTGGGCTATATGACTTGCAGTGACTTGGCACCACTAACACTAACCGCAAGCCACCGTCTGCCTACCTGATCAGCGTGTCATGCAGACAGACAGCGGCCATTGCAGTGTTCAAAAGCCGGGCCTCCTCGTCTGTGATAGGCGGAACACTCAATTTCACAGCAGGCAGTGTTCAGCCTATCACGGTCATCCTCTTATCCTCGTCTGTGTTATGAGGATGAGCGGATGTCCGTGATAGGCGGAACACTGAATGCTGGGAAATTGAGTGTACCGCCTATCACAGACGAGGAGGAGGCGTGGCTTTTGAATACTGGAATGGCCGCCGGGATGCCGCCGATCAGGTACATGGCTGACGGGCACAGTGAGGCATTGGGCACAGTGAGGCATTGGGCACAGTGAGGCATTGGGCACAGTGAGGCATTGGGCACAGTGAGGCATTGGGCACAGTGAGGCATTGGGCACAGTGAGGCATTGGGCACAGTGAGGCACGGGCACATAACCAATATTATTTATTGTTATCCCTCCTATTATTTTTATACAGTATGGGGTAGATCAGTATTTTGACTTGATTTGTGACTTGACCAAAATAAATGACTTGACTTAGCTTGCTTTACTTCTAGCAGGGACTCGACTTGACTTGCTTGCTTTTCGTCACAGTAACTTGGGACTTGCTTGAGACTTGCTTGTGACTTGCACATGTGTGACTTACTCCCATGTCTGGTAAAGACCTTATAACAGAATGCAGCATTAAATAAAATGGTTGTTGCAGTGTTATTGGAGATGGCATGAAGCCACAAAATATATCAACTATTACTTTTTCTCTTATCGTCCATGGACTGACACAGCCTCTCTTACACTTTACACGTGGGTTATGTCCCTGCTTGCAGGAGAAGACCTAGGCAGAATGTGAAATGTTATACATACATTCTAAAAAGCCAGAGCTGAACAGCCCCCGCCCAGGGGGGCGGTCCCTTCGGACATAACCCTCCCACTGCAGTCAGCAGACCTCAGTTTTTTTTCTGCCTAGCAGAAGAAGACGACGTGGCTCTCTCAGGGCCCAGTCTCCTGGAAGATTTTATTTTAAAATTTTATTCCTTTGGGAATTTTATGTTTTGAGACCTTCAATCAACTGTCGGCTGGGCAACAGGTTGGGTACACTGGTATCCTCGTAGTCTTGCAGGAAGAAAAAAAGCCCTAAGGCTAACGCTGCGCTATATGATAAGATGTAAAAATGTGTTTGTTTAAATAAACATTACAATAATAGCTGCTAGCACTATAAGTTCAATACAAAAAACTTATAAGGTAAACAAGAAAAAAGGGAGTGGAAGTGCAGCGCTAAAAAAACACCAATTAAAAAATTAAAAATAGGTGATTAATTATGCAAAAAGTATATATGAATTATATGCAATAAATTGATGTTTGAAACCAAAACTTTAAAAACCTTTGAAGGAGGAAAAGGAAAACTAATGCAGAGTCTCCAAATGAATAAATATACAATTAGTGACAAGTGACATAAAAATGTAAGTAAAAAAGGAAAATGAGGTCCCAAGCAAAAAATAGTGGTAAAAATTCCAAAAAAAGTGTCCACAGTGAAAGTAGAAATGAATCAATCTTCCCAAGGAAACTTCAGGTGTATCACCCTTGTGATAAAAGATCTGCTTACCAGAATGTCGTGACTGTAAAACAGTCTCTCCCAGCACAGGGAATAGATTTCCCCAAGACCTCAGAGTCTTCACAGCAGTACTGCAGATAACAGTGGTCCTCATACACTCATGTGGGAAAAAAAGGATATGCCCATAGTGTAATATGCAAAACCAATGCTTTAATGAAAAAAGAGAATGCACTTACAATGTGGTAGAAAGATTACAGCGGTAACGGTGGTGGATCGAAGCGGCGTTTCAATAGATCCTGTATGTGTGTGTTCCTATGGCGTCCGCGGCACCTCCTCTCAGTAAGGAATTGCGTGATAACGTTAACGTTTTACCACTATTTTTTGCTTGGGACCTAATTTTCCTTTTTTACTTACATTTTTATGTCACTTGTCACTAATTGTATATTTATTCATTTGGAGACTCTGCATTAGTTTTCCTTTTCCTCCTTCAAAGGTTTTTAAAGTTTTGGTTTCAAACATCAATTTATTGCATATAATTCATATATACTTTTTGCATAATTAATCACCTATTTTTAATTTTTTAATTGGTGTTTTTTTAGCGCTGCACTTCCACTCCCTTTATCCTCGTAGTCTTCCCTGTCCGAGCATCAAGCGTGCTGATCCTCGCCTTGTGTGCGTGAGACTCAGTTCACGACATGCCCCATGACTCCAGGGGTGGCCGGGTTGCTTTTATGCTCCCGCGGTCCTCTCAAGATTGAACGGTACCTGTCTGTATCTTTTGCGGTGGACCGGGCCGACAGCTACTCAGTACTACTCTGTGATAGGTCTGTTTGAAACAAGCCAGTGGGTCCCTCTGGGACGGGTAAGTGGTCTCTCCTGCTGCAGGTGAGTACATGCTGGCTGTGTTTCTTTCTATGGGGGGTTTCTACCTGTCTCCCCCCTGTTATGCTGCACCCTGTACTGGTGCTGTGCGGGGGTACTTGGGGGGCGCTCTGGCCTGGCGGGGGGGCGCTCATGTCTGTGTAGTGGGTCGACTCTGGTCACTCGCGCTGCAGCGCGGTTTCATACAGCGGAACTGAGCAGTCCTTAAGGGTTGGTGAGTCCTCTGGGTATCCCCTCCTCAGCCTCAGCGCAGCCAGTGGGTGGATTGTATTATTCACTGTAATAGTGTATAAGGTCTCAGAGGGTGGCAGTATGGAGTCTGGTTCACCTGCTTCTCCACACTTGTCAGAGGCAACTGGCAGTGCTCCTGCACCTGCGGTCCCTATGGACCAGTTGTCGGCAGTCCTGGAATCATCCTTGTCAGGATGGAAGCGTTGTGAGCGCTCAAGGAAAGCTGTAAAGCGCCCCCTCCCCACACATTCTCCTATAGGGGTGTGCTCTGTCTCAGATATGGGCCTAGCTACTGCTGCTCAGGACCCTAGCTCTGAGGATTTTAATGTTTTTGAACAGGACATTTCTTGTGAGGAAGGCCCCAGTTCTGAATAACTGACGGGGTGCTTGTAAGTGAACTCATTGATGCTGTGAGGGACACTCTCAAGCTGAATGTTGAGGCTGAGGAACCTCAGGTAGAAGCTGTCTCCTTTTGGTGCCTTTACAGCCGTTTCTTCAAAAAAGGTCTTTCCATATGTGCCTTTTTCCCCCAGTCGTCTTCCAAGTCAGCCCTTGAGAGATGGAGCTCCTCCTCACAATCAGGAAACACATTGCCATTAATTTTTCCCTCCCTTTAAGAGGCGGTCCCTCAGGTCCCTGGTCAGTCTTAGTGTTTCCTCCGTCCGGAGGAGACATGTTGCCAAAAGGACCTGAGGGGGGGCTCCATCTCCCATGGGCTGACCGGGACAGGTGTCTGCGGGTGCAGCAGTGTGTGTCAGCAGGGCTGACTGTGTGGAGTCTCTGTGCGGCAGGGGGTCAGTGGACCTTACCGGAGCCGCATCACTGGCGTGGAGGAGGATGGTTCTTTGACCACGGGCAACCCTCCTTAGGCTGTGGGCAGGAGGTGTCCCGGGTTCGAATTTCCTCTGTGCCCAGGTGAGGAGAAAGGCGCCATTGCTGCGTTCCCTTGGCGGCGTCAGCGGGGGGGCGTGTACCCACGTCTGAACGCCGCTTGACCCGGAAGACGCGGGGCGTCACTTCCGGGTAGGAATGACGCAATCGGCGTGCGCCGGGGAAGCTGGTCCAATCCCCTTAAAGGCGCGGGAAATTCGAACGGTCGGCTGGTGCTAGTAGCGTGGACGCGGCTGCAGACGGCAGTATCGAACGCCACAGCAAGCCAGGATGCTGGAAGAGGATGAGATTCCATCGGCCCAGGCTCCAGAAGGCAAAAGCACCAGCAGGATGCAGGTAGGCACCAGTGGGTGACCTTTGTATCCTTTGTATTGGGACAGCAGCTAGGTGGTGATGGTGCACTAGCAAGCTGGGGCCAGGGGGTTACTAATGTCACTGGGTGTGTACTTTAGTATTGTTTGGTGCAGTGTGTATTTTTTTCTCACCGCCATGGGTTCCCCTGTGTTTATCTTTTGGCAGGTGAAACCACCTAAAGAGCCAAAGCCCACTCCCAAGAAGCGGTGTGCAAAGTGTAATACCAAGATGCTCTTGGAAAACACAGAACCGCTATGCAAAACATGCATTGACAAACTGATTGAAAAACAGTCAGATGCAGTTTATGCGAAGATTTTTGGATCCGTAAGAGATGATATGGCTAACACCTTTAAGGATCTCAAAAAGTTTATCGCAGAAGTTAAACCTCCAGCAGTTCCTACTGGAGTTTCCTCTCCCATGGCCTCGCCCAGATCAGAAGTCGCCTCAGGGTCGCACGAGTCGGTGAGAGAGCGAGCGGGCAGCAGCACAGCTAGTGTTATGGCTACCGATAGCTCAGATCCAGAGCAGGAAGATGGGAGAGAAGAAAGAAAGGGACCCAAATACAAGTTATCTCTAGAAGACGTGGATGATTTGCTTGGGGCCATTTACGAAACTTGGGAAATTGAGCAGGAAAAAGAACTGCCTTCCAAACATGACCTGATGTACCAGGGTCTGAGGAAGAAAAAATCCAAAGTATTCCCAGTTCATCCGGTAATGTCAGATACCGTGAAAAACGAATGGGCAGACCCAGAAAGGAAACTTTTTTTGCGGCCAGTCACAAAAAGTGATTTCCTTTTAGTGAAGATCCAAAAGAAGTTTGGAATAAAAATCCCAAATTGGATGCGCCACTTTCTAAGGTCTCAAAAAATTCTTCATTGTCATTTGAAGACATGGGACACCTAAAAGATGGCATGGATAAAAAGGGCGACATTATCCTAAAAAGAGCTTGGGAGACAAGTGTCTCTAGTCTGAAGCCAGCCCTAGCCACCACTTGCGTGGCAAGAAACTTAGAGTTTTGGCTCTCACAGCTGCAAGACCATATTAAAAATGGTACGCCTAGGGAGGAGATTCTGAATACACTTCCAGTTCTCTCCAAAGCGGTTGGTTATATTGCGGATGCATCCGCAGAATCAGTCAAGCTAGCAGCAAGGTCAGGTGGACTAGCAGTTGCAGCAAGACGTGCCATTTGGATGAAGACCTGGACAGGCGATGCGGCATCCAAAACGAGGCTGTGCAATCTCCCATTTACTGGGGATTTGCTTTTTGGTTTCGGCCTGGACGAGGCCTTGGAAAGAACAGCGGACAGGAAGAAAGCCTTTCCGGCTGAAAAACGAAAACCTCCACAAAAGAGGTTTTTTCGTGGGCGAAGAGATCGTCCCCAAGAAGAAAAGAAAGAGTACCCTAAGAAAAACTGGACAGGTCACAAGGGGAAACCAAAGAGTAATGTCCTCTTTGGCTCTTCTAACCAAGCTGCCAAACAATGACAACAGAGTGCCAGTAGGGGGAAGACTGGCTACCTTCCTACCTCAATGGCAGAAGGCGACAGCCAATCAGTTTATTTTGGACATTATCGCAAGGGGCTACTCTCTGGAATTCAACTGTCATCCTCCAGAGAGATTTCTAGTAACGAGACTTCCCAGGGATCCAGAGAAAGCCAAGGCTCTTCCACTGTTGCTAGGGGAGATGGTGGAGCAGAAGGTCCTTACTCCAGTCCCAGAGAAGGAAAAAAGAAGGGGTTTTTACTCTCACATTTTTGTGATCAAAAAACCTTCCGGGAAGTTTCGGTTAATACTAAACTTAAAACCGTTAAACCAAGCGATTCAATACAAAAAAATTCGCATGGAGTCCATATTTTCGGTCAAAAACATTCTACAACCAGAAACCTTCATGACGACCATGGATCTCCGAGATGCATATCTCCACATTCCCATCCGACAGGAGTCGCAGAAATATCTGAGGTTAGCAGTGGAGATAGAGGGAAAGGAATATCATTTCCAGAGCAGAGCTCTCCCTTTCGGGTTATCCTCATCCCCAAGGATATTCACCAAAGTGTTAGCAGAAGCTCTGGCCCCTCTAAGGTTAAAAAAGATGACCGTAATACCATACTTAGACGATCTACTATTTGCAGCGCCTTCGAAAGCACAGCTGACAAAAGACCTCACAGAAGCTCAACTGTGGTTAAGGTCACTAGGCTGGATTCTAAACGTAGAAAAGTCCAATCTGTGTCCCACTCAGAACATTCGGTTCCTGGGATATCTGCTCATCTCCATAGAACAGAAGACTTCCCTACCGGAGGAGAAAATCCAAAACCTCATCAAGAGGGTGAGTTTAATACAGAACAACCTCCCAATATCTATCAGGGAGCTGATGTCGGTTCTGGGTCTGATGACATCATCGATACCAGCAGTCCAGTGGGCAAAATACCATCTAAGGTCACTTCAAGTATTTCTCTTAAAAAACCAAAGAGAAGATCTGGACATGTCAGTTTTACTCCCGACATCCGTAAAAAGGTCGTTGTGGTGGTGGAGGATCCACACGAACCTAAATCAGGGTCTGGCTTGGTCATTTCCGACCTCACAGAAATTGACCACAGACGCAAGCAGTTGGGGTTGGGGAGCTCACCTAGCAGGGCAACCTGCTCAGGGGAGATGGTCCCCAGAAGAAGCCAAGGCATCTTCGAACTGGAGAGAACTTATGGCGATGGCCAAGGCCATAGAGTTTTTCCAAAACCAACTCAGAAGTCGTCACATTCTGATTCTTTCGGACAATGCCACAGCAGTGGCTTATGTGAACAAGCAAGGGGGCACGAGAAGCCCATCCCTAAGCCACATCTCCAACCAAATTTGCAGGTGGGCAGAAGGGAATCTGCTATCACTAGGAGCAGTCCATCTAAAAGGGGAAGACAACCAAGTAGCGGACTTCCTCAGCCGCCAGGAGATCTCCCAAGAGGAATGGGTATTACACCCGGAGGTGTTCAGGGAAATTACAGCCCGCTGGGGAATGCCAAACATAGACCTGTTTGCCTCTCGGAAGAATGCTCAGGTGAAACATTTCTTCTCGCTAACCCAGCAAGATCAGCCTCTTGGGATAGACGCTCTACAAAACCCTTGGAACTTCAAGCTATGCTATGCCTTCCCTCCGGTTCATCTGATACCGCGGGTGGTAAAGAAGTTTCTACAGGAACAGACGAAACTGATACTGATCGCACCATACTGGCCCAAGAGAACCTGGTTCTCTCAACTCCTCAGTCTCTCAGCAGCAGAGCCGTGGCTTCTACCTCACAGGGAAGACCTGATGTGTCAGGGACCCCTGACAGGCCTAAAACAAGAGAGTTTCAAATGGGCGGCCTGGTTACTGAGGAGGACCTCTTGAGATCTAAAGGACTCTCAGATAAGGTGGTGACAACGCTTCTGAGCGTTAGGAAACCAAACACCAGAGCCATCTACAGAAAGACCTGGAGAAAATTTAACAGTTGGTGCACTGAAAATAAAAGACTAAAAATGGGTACACCCACCATCCTTGAATTTTTACAACAGGGAGTTGATAAAGGGTTAACGCTCAGTACTTTGAAAGTACAAATTGCAGCGCTATCGGTGTATCTAGAAAGGACACTACAAGAGGACCCTTTGGTCTCTCGTTTTTGCAGGGCATTGGCAAAATACAAAAAGCCCAAGATACAAAAATGTCCCACTTGGGATTTGTCAGTGGTCCTCAGGGGAATCATTAAACCTCCCTTCGAGCCACTACAAGATACATCTTTAAGATTGACTCTTAAAACAGTTTTCCTAGTAGCCATCACAACGGCACGTAGGATAGGGGAAATACAGGCTCTATCCGTTAGAGAACCTTTTTTGAAGATTCACGACGATCGAATCGTCCTTCAAACAGATCCGGGATTTACTCCAAAAGTGACGTCAACTTTTCACAAATCCCAGGATATAGTCTTGCCTTCATTTTGCAGTTCACCCAATAACAGCAAAGAGCAGGAACTAAGTCTTCTTGATGTCAGAAGGTGTCTACTTCAATATTTAGAAGTCACTAATGAATTTAGAACATCAGATGCCCTATTTGTCTTATACGCAGGCCAACTAAAGGGTAAGCAAGCGTCCAAAAAGACAATAGCTAAATGGATCAAGACAGCCATATTAGAGTGCTATAGTGTCATGGAAATTACACCACCTAAAGAACTTAAAGCTCATTCAACAAGGGCTTCAGCAGCCTCATGGGCAGAAAGGGCAGGAGCCACTCCAGAACAAATCTGCAGGGCTGCAACCTGGTCAAGATTCTCGACCTTTGTTCAGCATTACAGACTGGATCTGATTTCCAGCCAGGATCAGGCTTTTGGTAGGAAAGTCCTCCAAGCCGTTGTCCCTAGATTTGGTGAGTTCTTGGTTATCCTCTCAAGGGCTGACTTGGAAGACGACTGGGGGAAAAGCAGAGTTAGTTTCTTACCGGTAACTCTGTTTCCAGTAGTCTTCCAAGGCAGCACGATCCCACCCTAAAATGTCTAACCTCGTGGGGTTGTGTTGTGTATTATATCATTTCAGATTCCGGCCTTCGGTTCTCGTGGATGACTGACCCAGGGACCTGGGGGACCGCCTCTTAAAGGGAGGGAAAAATTAATGGCAATGTGTTTCCTGATTGTGAGGAGGAGCTCCATCTCTCAAGGGCTGCCTTGGAAGACTACTGGAAACAGAGTTACCGGTAAGAAACTAACTCTGCTTTTTTGATACATTCATTGACCAAGTCTGGGATAAGCCGCGGAAGACTTTGATGGTCCTGCAGCGCCTAGCCTTACGGTACCCCTTTGAGGAGGACCTGGTTAAGAAGTGGGCTCTCCCCCAGTGGTCGACCCCCCCGGTCGCCCGTTTGATTAAGGCTACCACGCTCCCAATGGAAGGGACTCCTACATTTAAGGATCCCACTGACAGGAGGTCAGAGGTGGTGAGTAAAACTATGTTTATCTTATTGGGATCTGCCTTACGCCCTATAGTGGCGGCGACACTTGTGTCTCAGACACTCACAGGATGGGCAAAGATTTTGCACCAGACAGTACAGGAGCATAATCTCCCTCCTGAGACCATTGCCCTGGCTCACCAACTTGCGCAGGGTTTAGTCTCTGTGTGCGAAGCCACTTTGGATGCGGCCCCTTTAATATCTGGGGCCTCTATCTCTGTTGTGGTGCTGCGTCGCCTTATCTGGCTGAAATGCTGGTCGGCCGACCTAGCTTCCAAAAGCTCCTGGCTGACTTGCCCTTTAAGGGCGGTAGACTGTTTGGGGCCGCCCTGGATGACATTATTAGGGATGTCACAGGGGGCAAGAGCACCTTCCTTCCTCAGTCTGTTAAGGAAAAGGAGCCCCACCGTAGGCCGGGCCCTTCCTTTCCGGCGAAGAAGACGTTTTCTTTATCGTACACCACGGGACACAGAGCTAGTCATTACATAATGGGTTAAGGGTCACCAGCGGTGATTGGACACTGGCACAACCAATGGAAGACAGTTCCCCTCCATATAACCCCTCCCATCAGGGAAGTACCTCAGTTTTTTCGCCAGTGTCGAAAGGTGTTGGACGCGTTAGGAGGTGCTAAAGGAAAGCTCTACCAAAGAGACCCTCTGGGGGTAAAAGAGCTATGCTTTCGGATCCATCCAAGACGCCTACAAATGAGCTGAATCTGGATGGGATCCGGGCCTCATCCATGAGGCGTCGCCTGTAATGTCTCTCTTCGGAGGACTGGGCTCTAAGATCCAGCACTTTCGCTATTTCGCTATAAAGTCCTGGTAAGAGTCTTGTACAAGGCCCAGGGGAGAGGTATCCTTTAAATAGGAACCCATATCCCTGAAGGTTGGCACACATAGCCCACCGTGAAGGGTGAAGTTTGGTATCTGTCTGAAATCTTTCAGCAGAAAAACCTGCGGCGTGGATAAGGTGAGATTAGAAGGTCCATAACTAGGTTGGGACCTTTTTCAAAAAGTGGATGTCTTCTTTTTTTCCACCACTGGGGGGAGTAAAGAGCTGAATATACTCACCTCACTCTGTTCAGTGTCGGCTTCGGCGAAGTACACTGCTCGTCACCTCCGCTGCTGAGCTTGCTTGAGCACCCCGCTCCTCCTTCCGGTGGCCGATACAGACACCTGCAGATGCAGGTAAGTGGGGACAGGGGCTGATGAGAGTCCTCTCTCACTATGGCCACCACCATAGCGCTAAAGGCCGCGCGCGCGGGAGCGCGCTTTATCGGAGGGGGGGGGGCGAAGGCGTGCGCGGGCACGTGGCGCGCGCAGGCACAGAAACGGCGCCAAATTTAAAAGACTGTCAGTGTAAAAAGCACTGCAGCAGCAAGCAAGCTCGTTAGTTCTCTTGTTCCTGGCAGAGAAACACAGCAGCTATACAGGGACGTAAGACTCCATGTGGTTGGATTGGGTACTTCCTAGAAGACATCCATGTTATGCATAGTTATGTGTTAAAAGTTGCATACTTAATGTATTTGCTAAACTGAACACGGTAGTATATGCATTTAGGTACCTTGTATTTTGTCTAAACAGTAAGTCTTCCAGGGGAAGTAATGCGGACAAAAAGAGATAAAAGAGCACCGCCGCCTGAGACAGGGGGCTCTAGCTGTGCTGACTCGGTACCTTCCTCTCCTGTGTTGCCAAAAGCACCTGTACAGGATGAGCCATTACCTCTGTCAGGTATGGCGGCTTCCCCAGTGAAGCCTGGGCCTGCATATGTCACTGAGGACACTTTATCAGCTGCCCTAAATAATCTGGAGGAGAAAATTGCTACTTTAATCGCTAAATCCTCTAAAAAGGACAATAAGCGAAGCAGATCTCCTCCAGTATTGGACCTCCCTTCAGAAGTACCTGAGGAGGAGGAGGATGAGGAGGAGGCTACATCAGCAGAGGATGAGGAGTCAGACGGATCAGGGATATCGGATGAGCCTTTTTCGGTATCCCAGATTTTAAAGTCACAGGTGCAATGCTATGCAGGAGCCGTGCGAGCTGCATTTAGGTTACCCTCTTTGGAGGTAACAGAATCACCTGTCTCCTCCCTAGGATCATTAAGATCCCTGCAAGGTGCATGCTCCTTCCCGGTTCATCCGTTACTAGAGGATCTATTGTACGCAGACTGGCAACATCCAGATAAGCGTTTTTCACCTCCAAAAAAGTTTAACATTCTTTATCCTATGGAGGAAAATTTTTTAAAGAAATGGAGCCTGCCTACGGTAGATGCGGCTATTTCTTGTGTAAATAAAAACCTGACATGTCCAGTGGATAATGTACAAGTGTTTAAAGATCCTTCTGAGAAGAAGTTGGAATCCTTACTGAAATCCTCCTTCCTTTTGGCCGGCTCAATTATCCAACCTGCAGTAGCAGCAGTCGGTATGTGTCAGGTCGTCAGCCAACAGGTAAAGCAGGGGCTGAAGGAGCTGCCTTCAGAGCAGGCTAAAAATTGGGAGAATTTGCCTAAAGCCTTATGCTTCACAGTGGATGCCATGAGAGATTCTATCATACAGGCATCACGCCTTACACTCCAGCTGGTACAGATGCGCAGAGTACTTTGGCTTAAGCATTGGTCAGCGGAAGCCCCATGCAAAAAGTTGTTGGCAAGTTTTCCGTTCCATGGCGAACGCCTTTTTGGGGAAGATTTAGAAAGATATATCCAAAAGATATCAAGTGGTAAAACGACACTTTTACCTGAGAGAAAGAAAAACAAGAGACCTTGTTTTAAACACACTCTCTCCCCAGCTCCCGGGAAATATGACTCCAGCCAGTGGCGACGGCCTTTTCAGCCGCCCAAAAAAGCCAAAGAACAGGCTCAGAAGAACAAGAAGCCGTGGGGTTCAAGAGCTAATAAGCAAGCCCCCAAAACCTCTCATTGAAGGGGCGCCCCCGCTCGGCCGAGTGGGGGGAAGGCTTCGTCAGTTCTCAGCGACTTGGCGGACAGAAACCCAGGACAAATGGGTGGTATCCACAATATCCTCAGGGTACAGACTGGAATTTCGAGAGATCCCATCTTCTCAATTCCGAAGTTCAAGACTCTCCAAGGATCCACAAAAAAGAGGATCCTTCTTCAAAGGTTTGAATCCCTTAATAGCTCAAGGTGTGGTTACAGAGGTACACCAAAAGGAGCAAGGTTCAGGTTTTTACTCAAACCTCTTTGTGATTCCAAAACCGAACGGAGAAGTCAGACCCATCCTGGATCTAAAAAATCTAAACCAGTTTCTGAACGTTCGCCATTTTCGAATGGAAACGATTCGATCCGTGGTCGCTACTTTAAAAGGCGGAGAATTCATTGCGTCCATAGATATCAAAGACGCATATCTACACATACCAATCCTCCCCGCTCACCAAAGATTCCTAAGGTTTGCGGTAGAAGATCGCCACTTTCAATTTGTGGCCCTGCCATTTGGTGTAGCCACCGCGCCCAGAGTATTCACAAAGGTGCTAGCTCCTCTGTTAGCAAACCTAAGAACACGGGGCATTGCGGTAACAGCCTATCTAGACGATCTACTATTAATAGATCAGTCAAAGGAGGGATTGGATCACGCTGTAGACACTACAGTAGGATACCTGGAGCATTTAGGATGGATTATAAACTTACAAAAATCCTCTCTCCAGGCCCAAAGAAGGATAGTGTACCTGGGCATGATCATAGATACAGCCCAAAACAGGGTATACCTGCCAGAGCCAAAGATACAGTCTCTGAAAGACCTGATCCACAAGGTCAAAGCAAACAAGAGGCCGTCTATTCGCCTTTGCATGAGACTATTGGGAAAGATGGTAGCCTCCTTCGAGGCGGTCCCTTACGCCCAGTTTCATTCGAGACTACTTCAAGGCAATATTTTAGCCTCCTGGAACAGAAAGAGCCAAGCTCTGGATATACCCATGCGCCTGTCCTCACAAGTACGCCA
Organism: Rana muscosa; assembly: GCA_029206835.1. Lineage (NCBI taxonomy): Eukaryota > Metazoa > Chordata > Amphibia > Anura > Ranidae > Rana > Rana muscosa. The sequence goes on along the minus strand of CM055119.1, from coordinate 80,685,327 downwards.
CAGCTTCAATTGGTGGCTAGAAGCCAAGAATTTACGGAAGGGAAAGTGCTTCCTCCCAGCAGCCTGGAAGGTGGTGTCTACGGATGCCAGCCTATCGGGCTGGGGTGCAGTATTCGAGGAGGCTTCTACCCAGGGAACCTGGGCCAAGACTCAGGGGATCCTGCCCATCAACGTGCTAGAGATCCGTGCAGTATATCTAGCCCTCAAAACCTGGACATACAGGTTACAGGGCTACCCAGTTCGGGTTCAATCCGACAATGCTACGGCAGTAGCTTGCATCAATCACCAAGGAGGCACCCACAGTCGGGCAGCCCAAAGAGAGGTGAACCGGATCTTGGCATGGGCAGAAGAGCATGTACCTTGCATCTCTGCAATCTTCATTCCAGGGATAGAAAACTGGCAAGCAGACTACCTGAGTCGTCAGCAGCTGCTACCAGGAGAGTGGTCTCTTCACCCAGAGATCTTTCAGGCCATATGTCTGAGATGGGGAAACCCAGATGTAGACCTGCTAGCTTCCAGGTTCAACAAGAAATTGGACAACTTTGTGTCCAGAACGAGAGATCCTCTAGCCTACGGGACAGACGCTCTAATAACTCCATGGAATCAGTTCTCACTGATCTATGCATTCCCTCCGATCCCTCTTCTACAAAGACTGCTTCGCAGGATCAAGGAGGAGGGAATACCAGTAATCCTAGTGGCCCCAAACTGGCCCAGGAGGCCTTGGTATGCCGAGATCGTAAAAATGGCGATAGGAAGGCCCTGGAAGCTTCCACTTCGACACGACCTGTTGTCACAGGGTCCAGTATTCCACCCTTCCTTACAAAGGCTAAATTTGACGGCCTGGCTGCTGAGACCCACATTTTGAAAAAGAGAGGGGTCTCTAGCCTGGCTCTTTCTACGCTCATTAATGCTAGAAAGCCAGCCTCCAGACTCATCTATCATAGAGTCTGGAAAGCATACGTATCCTGGTGTGAATCCAGAAGTTGGAATCCTCTGAAATATGAAATAAGTAGGATTCTTGCTTTTTGCCAGTTAGGAGTGGATATGAAATTAGCCCTTAGCACCATCAAAGGGCAAATATCGGCTCTATCAGTCTTCTTTCAGAGACCATTGGCATCTCACTCCCTAGTTCGGACATTCATTCAGGGGGTACTGAGGATAAATCCTCCAGTCAGGTCTCCCTTGTGTCCATGGGATTTGAATTTGGTATTGTCAGTGTTGCAAAAGCAACCTTTTGAACCTATTCGCCATATTCCTTTAATTATATTAAGTAGGAAATTGGCCTTTCTGATTGCTATAGCTTCTGCTAGGAGAGTATCAGAGCTAGCAGCTCTTTCTTGTAAAGAGCCTTATCTAATTTGTCACAAGGACAAGATCGTACTACGACCCCATCCGGCTTTTCTGCCTAAGGTGGTGTCGGCTTTTCACTTGAATCAAGACATTGTTCTGCCTTCCTTTTTTTCCAAACCCGCGGACGGCGGGGGAAAAATTATTACACTCTCTAGATCTAGTGAGAGCGGTAAGGGTGTATCTGCAAGCAACCGCTCAGATACGTAAAACAGATGTTTTGTTTATTTTACCAGATGGTCCCAAGAAGGGCCAAGCGGTATCAAAATCATTTCCAGGTGGATTAGACAAGTAATTGTTCAAGCTTATGGTTTAAAGAACAGGACTCCTCCTTTTCCTGTTAAGGCGCACTCTACCAGGGCGATAGGTGCTTCATGGGCAGTGCACCACCAGGCTTCGATGGCTCAGATCTGTAAAGCTGCAACTTGGTCTTCAGTCCATACATTTTCCAAATTCTATCAAATAGATGTGAAAGGACATGAGGATTCCGCCTTTGGGCGAAGTGTGCTGCAGGCAGCAGTATAGGGCTTCTGGTCCGCAAGCGGCCTGTTTTGATCTGTGTCTCCCCCCCTTCATATGAGCATTGCTCTGGGACGTCCCATTATGTAATGACTAGCTCTGTGTCCCGTGGTGTACGATAAAGAAAATAGGATTTTTATAACAGCTTACCTGTAAAATCCTTTTCTTGGAGTACACCACGGGACACAGAGGTCCCACCCTTCTTATGGGAACCTTACTGCTTTGCTACAAAACTGAGGTACTTCCCTGATGGGAGGGGTTATATGGAGGGGAACTGTCTTCCATTGGTTGTGCCAGTGTCCAATCACCGCTGGTGACCCTTAACCCATTATGTAATGACTAGCTCGTGTCCCGTGGTGTACTCCAAGAAAAGGATTTTACAGGTAAGCTGTTATAAAAATCCTATTTTTTTCGTCAGTCAGAATCCACAGGCAAGCCTGCCCAGACTGAAAAAAGTGTGGCTGGGGGACATAAGCGTCCCTGGGTGCGTAAGCCTACCAAGCAAGCTCCCAAGCCCACCACCGCATGAAGTCTTGCCCCTGTCCCAAAATAGGACGGGGTTCGGCCAATCCTGGACCTCAAGGCCTGAATGCCTTTGTGAAGGTGCAAAACTTCCGCATGGAATCCATTTGCACGGTGATCGCTACACTCCATCTGGATTTTCTGGTGTCCTTGGACATCAAGGACGCCTACTTGCATGTTCCGATCTGCGCAAGTCGCCAGAAGTTTCTGCGCTTTGCGATCGGCGAAGTCCACTATCAATTTGTGGCTCTTCCCTTTGGCCTAGCCTCGGCACCAAGGTGTGTTTACCAAGGTGCTTGCCCCGGTTCTAGCTTTGCTGAGCCAGTGAGGCATTGCTATCGTGGGCTATCTGGACGATCTTCTAAGAGAAGACAATGGTTCAGAATTAGAAGAAAGTGTGACTATCGTCAGTCAGACCCTCAGGGACTTCGGGTGGCTCCTGAACATTCAGAAGTCGGTCCTGGTCCCGACTCGGCATTCAGAGTATCTAGGTCTGATCCTGGTCTCCTTGGAGGCGAAGGTATTCCTACCCCTAAACGGGCATTACAGAAAGAGATCCTGTCCACTTGGGACAAATCCCTGTTGTCCTTTTTGGATCTTCAGATCCAGGTGAGTCACCCAGTCGGGGCGTCCCTGGCGTGGGGGTTGAGGTCCCCGGCTCTTCGGTCCGGGAAGTCGTTCCTCCCCATCCAGTGGACAGTGATCTTGACGGACGCCAGCCTGACGGGCTGGGGTGGAGTCTGGGGAGTCCTGTCAGCCCAAGGGCTTTGGACTCCGGACAAAGCCCGTTTACCGATCGATGGTCTGGAAATACGGGCAATCAGACTGTCTCTCCTCGTGGTCGGAGAGACTACAGGATCGCTCCCCCAGGATCCTGTCGGGCGACGCCATGGCGGTGGCGTATGTCAACCATCAAGGGGGGACTCGGAGCTCAACTGCGGCTTCAGAGGTCGCCCGCATCCTAAGGTGGGCCAAAAGAAGCGTGCCGGCTCTGTCGGCCGTCTACATTCCGGGCGTAGACAATTGGCAGGCGGACTATCTGAGCCGCCAGACGCTGGACCAGGGAGAGTGGTCCTTGCACCCGAAGGTTTTTCAAATTCTGCGCCGGCAGTGGGGCATGCCAGATGTGGACCTGATGGCCTCTCGACTCAATCGCAAGGTGTCAAGTTTGTGGCCAGGTCCAGGGATCCTTGGGGTCATTATCACCTGATAAATGTTTATCCTCCGCTGCAGCTGCTTCCTCGCCTGCTGCGCAGGGTGGCGACCGAGGGGGTTCCGGTGATCCTCTTTGCGCCGGATTGGCCTCTGAGTCGTTGGTACGCTGATCTGGTACGTCTCGTCGTGGACGTTACTTGGCGGTTGCCAATGAGGGAGGACCTTCTGTCCCAAGGTCCTATATTTCATCCTGCTTTACAGTCTCTGGCTTTAACGGCATGGCTATTGAAAGCCAGGTGCTGAGAGACCGAGGTCTCTCGGATTCGGTCATTTCGACCATGTTAAGGGCACGAAAGTCTTCCTCCAGAAAGATATAACACCGTACCTGGAAAGCTTACATCGCTATGTGCGAAGAGCTGGACTGGCGTCCACGGACGTATTCCGTCCCCAGAATCCTGCGGTTCTTGCAGTGTGGCGTGACCCAAAAGCTTGCTTTGAGTACCGTTAGGGGTCAGATTTCGGCCTTGGCCGTCTTCTTTCAGCGACCGCTAGCGGTTCATTCCTTGGTTAGCACCTTTTGTGCAGGGGGTTCCCCATATGCTCCCTCCTATTACACCTCCTCTCCCTTCTTGGGATCTGAATTTGGTGCTCTCGGTTCTCCAGGAACCTCCCTTTGAAAATATCAGAGATATTCCTCTCTTGACCTTGTCTCAGAAGGTGGCCTTCTTAGTGGCCATTACTTCTGTTAGACGGGTGTCTGAGTTGACGGGCTTGTCCTGCAACTCGCCCTATTTGGTCATCCATAAGGATAAGGCGGTGTTGCGTCCGCGACCTTCTTTTTTGCCAAAGTTGGTCTCGGCTTTTCACTTAAATGAGGACATTGTCCTCCCGTCCTTGTGTCCTCTCCCATTGCATCCCAGAGTTTGCGCTTCACACATTGGATGTGGTACGTGCCTTGCAGGTGTACCTGTCTGCTACTGCTTCTATTCGGAAGTATGACTCACTGTTTGTGTCTCTCTGATCCAAAACAGGGCCAAGCGGTTTCGTCTGCCACCATTTCTAGGTGGATCAGACTGACCGTTATACAGGCCTATGCCCTCAAGGGGCGGGCGCCTCCCCTTCCGGTTACGGCGCATTCCACCAGGGCAATTGGTGCTTCCTGGGTTTTCCAGCATCAAGCGTCGGTTGCACAAGTGTGCAAGGCGGCGACCTGGTAGTTCGTTCATACCTCTTCTAATTTCTATGAGGTTGATGTGGCTGCATCTTCGGATGCTTGCTTCGGCCGCAAGATGTTGCAGGCCGCTGTTTAATTTTGCAACTCCTCCATTGAGGAGCTCTGCCTTGTTGGAGTGAAGTTTTTGATTTTCTATTTATACTGCTCCCATCCCTCTTGACACTGCTTTGGGACATTCCACGTGTAAAGTGTAAGGGGCTGTGTCAGTCCATGGACGATAAAAGAAAATAGGATTTTTGTATTCACCGTAAAATCAGTTTCTCTGACGTCCATGGACTGACACAGCACCCACCCTTTTCAAGGTTTGTACTGCTATGTTACGAACTAAGGTCTGCTGACTGCAGTGGGAGGGTTATGTCCGGAGGGACTGCCCCCCCCTGGGCGGGGCTGTTCAGCTCTGGCTTTTTAGAATGTATGTATAACATTTCACATTCTGCCTAGGTCTTCTCCTGCAAGCAGGGACATAACCCACGTGTAAAGTGTAAGAGAGGCTGTGTGTCCATGGACGTCAGAGAAATGGACTTTAGGGTGAGTACAAAAATCCTATTTTTCCATGTCTTACGATTTGTGGCAAAATCCATGAGTGGAACTGTAAAGGTATGGGGGGCAAATGGTCTATGGAGATGAGTCATAAGAATTTCTGTAGCTCATGAAACAGTTACCATTATCTTTTTGTTCTATTTTTTTTTGTATACAGCATGCAATAAAAATATACACACTACGTAGATAAACAATTGCCCCATCTACTTTTGTAAATGAGTACTTGAGGCCCCATGTCAGTTTTTTTTTTTTTTTTTTTTTTTTTTTTCTATGTCATAGCGCAGGTGGAATAGGCGTTAAAGAGAAAATACATGGCTCATCCATGAGAACACTGAGGAAGCCAGATGATGTTTTGCATGATGCCAGTTTTCTTCTTCCCTAACATTTTGTCAAAAAATTTTTTATTTTTTTTCTAGTACATGAAGAAACTTCACATACAGGAACGAGCAGTCGAAGAGGTCAAGCTGGCCATCAAACCATTTTACCAGAAGAGGGAAATCACAAAGGATGAATACAAAGAGATCCTGCGGAAAGCAGTACAGAAGGTGGGTGAGGTTTGTAATATATAAAACGCCACAATAATGAAGGCAACTGTCCTGTTCAGGTGACTAATTTTTCCTTCCTTCCTATCCCTGGTGTGTCTAGGACAAGAAGTAAGGGATAAATTCTAAAGACAGCAATACAGCTAAACAGGAATTCTATTTTTTATTGTATATACCAGGACACAAGGGAAAATTTATGTTCTTTACAATAGGGTTATGCCACCTTCTGGTGATTGGTCACTGGCAAAAAAAGCAGGCGATCCTCTCGTAGCCATAACCCCTCCCTGTTGGGCTACTTTCAAACTGGGGGCCGCACCATATTAGCGATAAAACGCCTCTCATGTTAGCGGTGCTTTACTGTCGTTTTAGCTGCACTTTTCGGACGCTAGCAGGGCGCTTTTAACCCCCGCTAGTGGCCAAAGAAAGCTCTATAACCGCCCGTGTTGCGGCACTTCCGAATCGCTGCCCATGCATTCCAATGAGCAGGGGCAGTTTAGTAGCACTGTATACAGCGCCCCAAAGATGCTGCTTGCAGGCCTTTTTTTTTCGTCCAGCAAGTGCATCGCCCCTGTGTGAAAGCTTTTACACTGGGGTGGCATGGGAGGCGGTTTTCATGCATTTTACAGGCGCTATTTTTAGCGCAAAAACACCTGAAAAACACCTTCAATGTGAAAGTAGCCTTAGGCAAGGCTTCGGTTTTTTGCTAGTGTCTTGGGTAATGGTCTGGTCTGTGCAATCTAAATATACCACTTGTGCTTAATAGATCTCACAGGTAAAGGCGATAGAAAAAAATAAAAAATCCTGGAATCCGCACATCCACAGAAAGTCTAACTATTTTGTGTACCAGCCGGTACGTCAGGTGCTAGACTGGATACCTGCCATATGTAGCTCAAGAAACTATGGAAAAAATTGGGGTCGGAGGGACAAGGGAGTCCCAGGAAGGCAAATTAAGGCAGGTCAACTATGGCTTGTGGTACAAAAATATGTATAAAAGGCTTTATTTGGGGTGGGGGTACATATACATTAAATTTAAGGTACATGTAAGGGATACAGTGTGTCCGAATCAACAGTGCAGCTCACTATACCTAACCATCTAATTAAAAAAATATATGCTGCAGCAAATAGACATTAAAAATGCAGAGCGCTCTGACAGGTACCAAAAATGACAAAGTCCATTTATCCAGAGGAAGAGGGAGTCACAACTATAGCGGTCCTGAAAAAAAGCTGTAAAGTGAATATGGGATCTCGTGTGTTATTGGAATTGAAACAGGGCACATATGCACATCCACCGTATTGATGTTGTGCACAGATAGTCCGTTTGCAAAAAAATGCTCATGGAATCTATGAGACAGATATAGTCCAGAATTCAAATGCACAGATCCACTAATCACTGTAGATAATCAAAACAGCATTTCAAACATATACACTTCAGCGATATAAGCCACTTGTTGCTGTAATTCAGTGTTCCAAACACAGAATGTGTTACACTCATGGAGCATGTATAGCGCCTAGAGAGACTTTAAATGTCACTGAAAATTCACTTTGACCAGTACAAATGAACGGAACACACTTTGTGTTCAGGCTACACAGTCTCATCAAGCCTCCATTGTACAGATGAAAGAGCAGGCATGTGGGAGAGAGGTATTGCAAATAGGGAAATGGCGGGGGGTTTTCCCAATTGGGCTCTCACCAGATCCTTGCAGGGTATGCTCCTTCCCAAGGACAGTATAAGTCTCTCAGGTCACTGCTCGGCTTGTAGGTGGCTGTGTGGCGACTTCAGGGTGGCAGTGCGCCGCTGAACTCTCCAGTGAGTTCTCCAGGAGGAAGTCCCACGTGGTGTGTAGTCATGTGACCTATCAGGTGTGTGAATGAAAGGTCTTGAAAGGTCTTGGAACGCAGTACTGGACCAGTGAAGGCGGAAGTGGACCACAGATAGCGGCGTTCCAGGTCTAATCAATTACTGGTAGAAAGTCTTTAGCATTGCTGGATAAGAGATCATTATGAGGACCTGTAGTTTGGCTCTGCACAGGCTATATGGTTGAAGTTTCGTGCATCTCCATGCACTTCTTCAAAACAAAGAAGTGCATGGACCACGTGGGACTTCCTCCTGGAGAACTCACTGGAGAGTTCAGCGGCGTGCTGCCGCCCTGAAGTGAGCCTGGAGTCGCCACACAGCCACCTACAAGCCGAGCAGTGACCTGACAGACTTATACTGTCCTTGGGAAGGAGAATACCCTGCAAGGATCTGGTGAGAGCCCAATTGGGCAAACCCCCTGCCATTCCCTATTTGCAATACCTCTCTCCCACATGCCTGCTCTTTCATCTGTATAATGGAGGCTTGATGAGACTGTGTAGCCTGACCACAAAGTGTGTTCAGTTCATTTGTACTGGTCAAAGTGAATTTTCTGTGACATTTAAAGTCTCTCTAGGTGCTATACATGCTCCATGAGTGTAACACATTCTGTGTTTGGAACACTGAATTGCAGCAACAAGTGGCTTATATCGCTGAATTGTACATGTTTGAAATGCTGTTTTGATTATCTACAGTGATTAGTGTATCTGCATTTGAATTCTGGACTATATCTGTCTCATAGATTCCATGAGCATTTTTTTGCAAACGGACTAACTCTATCTGTGCACAACATCAATACGGTGGATGTGCATATGTGCCCTGTTTCAATTCCAATCACACACGAGATCCCATGTACACTTTACAGCTTTTTTTAAGGACCGCTATAGTTGTGACTCCCTCTTCCTCTGGATAAATGGACTTTGTCATTTTTGGTACCTGTCAGAGCGCTCTGCATTTTTATTGTCTATTTGCTGCAGCATATTTTTTTTTTTACTTGGATGGTTAGGTATAGTGAGCTGCACTGTGTTGATTTTGGACACACTGTATCCCTCACATGTACCTTAAATTTAATGTATATGTGCCCCCACCCCAAATAAAGCCTTTTATACATATTTTTGTACCACAAGCCGTAGTTGACCTGCCTTAATTTGCCTTCCTGGGACTCCCTTGTCCCTCCCACCCCAATTTTTCTCACAGGTAAAGGTGCCAATACCAAATGGCAAATTATGAATAAACACCACCAGGGAGGGGACTTTGAGGCACCAATAGAGAGTCTTCAGAGGTTTCTGGTGGACAGAAATAGTAGTAGGTACTATAACAAAAATATCCATATATAAGAAACAGATATTCAAAAGCAAAAATGGCCATAGATGGTTGCATATAAATTTTACATTAGTTTACAATTTCAACTTACAAAAAATCAACAGAAGATTTAGCATCTCTTAACGCCACCGGGAGGCATCCAGGTGGCTCAAGGGATAAGAGCCTAATAATGAGAATCGTCATGTGTTTATAATAGTACAGTCCAACCAAGTATAAACTAAGGCACCATTAGTACTCAATCAAAAATCAAGGACCAAGAAAATGACCTAAGGATATGAGAGCAGTTTTTGTATACAGTTTAGCAGAGGTAAATGATGTTCAGGTGGAGATATTGTGTGTCATCTAGTCAAAGTTTGAATATCTGAAAAAATATAACAACGTTTGGGGCATAAGTAGCTTGGTCTCAAAGTGTCCATAAAGAGAAATCTATAAAAAATATGTGTGTGTATACAGTGGGTACGGAAAGTATTCAGACCCCCTTAAATTTTTCACTTTGTTATATTGCAGCCATTTGCTAAAATCTTTTACCGTATATACTCGAGTATAAGCCGAGATTTTCAGCCCTTTTTTTTGGGCTGAAAGTCTCCTCCCCCCCGGCTTATACTCGAGTTAGCGAAATTTAACATTGTAAATAGTACCTGAAAAAAAGTTGAGAGGCTGCGGCGTCCATCGTTTAAATCCCGCGGTCTCTTCCTGGTCCCTTCCGTGATAGGCGATTCTCAGCAGACACTCTCTGCCTATCACGAACGTTCTCTCATCCTCAGTTTCCCAGCAGACACGGTGTTCTGCCAATTACAGACGTCTGCTGGGAAACTGAGGATGAGAGAACGTTCGTGATAGGCGGAGAGTGTCTGCTGAGAATCGCCTATCACGGAAGGGACCAGGAAGAGACCGCGGGATTTAAACGATGGACGCCGCAGCCTCTCAACTTTTTTTCAGGTACTATTTACAATGTTAAATTTAAACAGTGAGCTTAGGGAACAGTGAGCTTAGGGAACAGTGAGCTTAGGGGAACAGTGAGCTTAGGGGAACAGTGAGCTTAGGGGAACAGTGAGCTTAGGGGAACAGTGAGCTTAGGGGAACAGTGAGCTTAGGGGAACAGTGAGCTTAGGGGAACAGTGAGCTTAGGGGAACAGTGAGCTTAGGGGAACAGTGAGCTTAGGGGAACAGTGAGCTTAGGGGAACAGTGAGCTTAGGGGAACAGTGAGCTTAGGGAACAGTGAGCTTAGGGAACAGTGAGGCATTGTTGACCCTCGGCTTATACTCGAGTCAGTACGTTTTCCCAGTTTTTTGTGGTAACATTAGGTACCTCGGCTTATACTCGGGTCGGCTTATACGCGAGTATATACGGTAAGTTCATTTTTTTTGCTCATTAATGTACACACAGCAACCCATATTGACAGAAAAACACAATTGTTGACATTTTTGCAGATTGAAATATCACGTGGTCCTTTGCTGTGACACTCATATATTTAACTCAGGTGCTGTCCATTTCTTCTGATCATCCTTGAGATGGTTCTACACCTTTACTTGAGTCCAGCTGTGTTTGATTATACTGATTGGACTTGATTAGGAAAGCCACACACGTGTCTATAAAAGACCTTACAGCTCACAGTGCATGTCAGAGCAAATGAGAATCATGGAGGTCAAAGGAACTGCCTGAAGAGCTCAGAGACAGAATTGTGGCAAGGCACAGATCTGGCCAAGGTTACAAAAAAATTCTGCTGCACTTAAGGTTCCTAAGAGCACAGTGGCCTCCATAATCCTTACATGGAAGATGTTTGGGACGACCAGAACCCTTCCTAGAGCTGGCCGTCTGGCCAAACTGAGCTATGGGGGAGAAGAGCCTTGGTGAGAGAGGTAAAGAAGAACCCAAAGATCACTGTGGCTAAGCTCCAGAGATGCAGTCGGGAGATGGGAGAAAGTTGTAGAAAGTCAACCATCACTGCAGCCCTCCACCAGTCGGGGCTTTATGGCAGAGTGGCCCGACGGAAGCCTCTCAAGACACATGAAAGCCCGCATGGAGTTTGCTAAAAAAAAACACCTAAAGGACTCCAAGATGGTGAGAAATAAGATTCTCTGATCTGATGAGACCAAGATAGAACTTTTTGGCCTTAATTCTAAGCGGCATGTGTGGAGAAAACCAGGCACTGTTCATCACCTGTCCAATACAGTTCCAACAGTGAAGCATGGTGGTGGCAGCATCATGCTGCAGGGACAGGATGACTGGTTGCAATCGAGGGAAAGATGAATGCGGCCAAGTACAGGGATATCCTGGATGAAAACCTTATCCAGAGTGCTCAGGACCTCAGACTGGGCCGAAGGTTTACCTTCCAACAAGACAATGACCCTTAGCACACAGCTAAAATAATGGAGTGGCTTCACAACAACTCCGTGACTGTTCTTGAATGGCCCAGCCAGAGCCCTGACTCAAACCCAATTAAGCATCTCTGGAGAGACCTAAAAATGGCTGTCCACCAACATTTACCATCCAACCTGACAGAACTGGAGAGGATCTGCAAGGAGGAATGGCAGAGGATCCCCAAATCCAGGTGTGAAAAACTTGTTGCATCTTTCCCAAAAGACTCATGGCTGTATTAGATCAAAATGGTGCAAATACTGAGCAAAGGGTCTGAATACTTGGGACCATGTGATATTTCAGTTTTTCTTTTTTAATAAATCTGCAAAAATGTAAAAAATTCTGTTTTTCTGTCAATATGGGGTGCTGTGTGTACATTAATGAGGGAAAAAAATGAATTTAAATGATTTTAGCAAAAGGCTGCAATATAACAAAGAGTGGAAAATTTAAGGGGGTCTGAATACATTTCGTACCCACTGTGTATTTGTGTGTGTGTGTATATGTGTGTGTATGTATGTATGTATATGTATGTATGTGTATATATATATGTGTATATATATATATATATATATATATATATATATATATATATATATATATATATATATATATATGTATGTATATGTGTGTGTGTGTGTGTGTGTGTGTATGTGTGTGTATATATATATATATAATATATTTCTTACCATCCATGGACTGACACAGGATCTTCAGTCTTGAGAAAGTGGGTTATGTTCCTGCTCATAGGAGAAGACTAGGCAGAATATTAGATGTTTTAACTTGCATTACCAGAGCTGAACAGCCCTGCCCAGGGGGTGGTCCCTCCGGACATAACCCTCCTACCAGCAGCCTCAGTTTTTTTCTACCTAGCAGAGGAGAGGACGTGTCTCTCTTCGGAGCTAGTCTCTTGAAGAAATATTTTTATTCCTTTTTGAATTTTTATTTTATTTTTGAGAATTCTATCAACAGTCGGCTGGGCAACAGGTTGGGTAGTTGCTATCCTCGTAGTCTTCCCAGTCCGACCATCGAGCGTGCTGATCCCCGCCCAGTGTGAGTTCAGTCCACGACATGCTCCAGGGGTGGCGGGTGAGCTTTTCGCTCCAGGGTCCACATATGTCTGGACAGTTTTGCTGTATCTCTTACAGTGGACCGGGCCGACAGCTACTCAGTACCGCACTGTGATAGGCCTGTCAGGAACACACCAGTGGGTCCTAGCTGGACGGGTGAGTAGTGTTTCCCCTGCCTCAGCAGGTGAGTACATGCTGTGTGTTCCTATGGTAGGGGGGTTTCCCTGTCTCCCCCTTGTTTTTGCTACTCTCTGTCACCTTGCTCTGGAATGCGCTGACTGGGGGTGCCTGGGGGACATTCTGTCCCGGTGGGGGGTCTGCATTCTATGTGGGGATGCTTCTTATGTCAACCTGGGCCTTCTGTTTTTTCTTGCGCCGCTGGGCGCCATGTTTTACTATGTTTTTTTCTTTTATATTGAAAGTTGCATTGGCGCACTTATCATTGCGGGGGCCATTTTCTTGAAGTCGCGCACGTTTTTTGTGCTAGTTGGCCTCTATCCCTGCCTAAGAACGGCGAGATTCTCCTCAGTCACTTCACTGTTCACCCACGCTGGGAGCGGGACACAGGCAGCAGAACCGAGCGGTCCTAGCCGGGTTGGGTGAGTCCCCTGGGTAACCCCCCACAGTCAGTGCAGCCGGAGGGTGGACTTTTTTTTTCTCTCACATTTTTACAAAGTCTCAGAGGGTGCTGTGGTATCATGGAGTCAATGTCACCTGCTTCCCCATTCATGTCAGAAGCAACTGGCAGTGCTTCTGCACCTGCGGTCCCTATGGACCAGTTGTCGGCAGTCCTGGAATCATTTGTTGCCAGGATGGAAGCGGCGTGCGAGCGCAAGGGAGCTTTAAAGCGCCCTCTCCACACACCATCTCCAGGGGAGTGCTCTGATTCTGATATGGGCATTGCTGCAGCACAGGATCCTAGCTCTGAATTTTTGGATGTTTTTGACCAGGACATTCCTTGTGAGGAAGACCCCTTATCTGGGTCAGTACATGACAGGAAGCTTGTTAGTGAACTCATTGATGCTGTGAGGGACACTCTCAAGCTGGAGGCTGCGGCTGAAGAACCTCTGGTGGATTTAGTCTCCTTTGGTTCATTTCAAAGTTAATCCTTCTAAGAAGGTTTTTCCCTATACACCTTTCTTTGACAGATTTATAGACCAGGTTTGGGACAAACCGCAGAAGTCCTTTGCGGTCTCGCAGAGTCTGGCGGTTAGGTACCCCTTTTGAGGAGAGCCTGATTAAAAAATGGGCCTCTCCTCCGGTGGTTGATCCCCGGTCGCCCGATTGAATAAAGCCACAACTCTCCCGTTTGAGGGGACCCGTGCCTTTAAGGACCCTACTGATAGGTCGGAAGTGGTGAGCAGAGCCATGTTCATTATGCTGGGATCCGCGTTACGTCCTCTTGTAGCGGCGACCCTGGTGTCTCATACACTCACGGAATGGGCGAAGATTCTGCACCAGACTGTGCGGGAGCATAATCTTCCTCTGTTTTTCATTGCACTGGGCGGCCAAATGGCACAGGACCTGGTGTATGTGTGCGATGCCACTATGGACGTTGCCCCCCTAATCTCTAGGGCCTCAGTGTCTGCGGTGGTTTTGCGTCGCCTGATCTGGTTAAAATGCTCGTCTGCTGACCTGGCCTCTAAGAAGCTCCTGACGGATTTGCCTTTCAAGGGCGGAAGGCTATTTGGTGCTTCCCTGGATGACATTATTAAAAATGTCACGGAGGTAAGAGCACCCTTCTTCCTCCTAAGGCAAAGGAGCCGCGCCGTAAGCTGAGTCCTTCCTTTCCCACTCAGAAGAGGTTTTTTCGTCAGTCAGATCCCGCGGGAAAATTCTACCGGACTGACAGGAGTGCGGCTGGAGGACAGAAGCGTCCCTGGGTTCGTAAGCCGAACAAGCCGGCAAGCAAGCCCGCCACCGCATGAAGTCTTGCCCCCGCCCGACTCTGGGGTGGGGGGACGACTTTGCAGGTTCACAGATCGATGGACCTCCCGGATCTCCGACCGGTGGGTATGCGAGGTGGTCACCTCAAGGGTACAGAATAGAGTTCTTTTCCTGGCCACCAGACAGATTCTTTCCCTCAAATCTCTCTCTCCTTCCGGCGCGTCGGGCTGCCCTATTAGGGGCAGTGCAGGACTTGCTGAGGTGCGGAGTAATTGTGACGTACCGGCAAAGGAGAGGTTTCATGGATTTTATTCAAATCTGTTTGTGGTCCCAAAGAAGGACGGAGTCCGTCCAATTCTGGACCTCAAGGCCCTAAATGCCTTTGAAGGTTCGGAAATTCCGCATGGAATCCATTCGCTCTGTGATTGCTGCGCTCCACCCGGGGGATTTTCTGGCATCCTTGGACATCAAGGACGCCTACTTGCATGTCCCAATCTGTGCGGGTCACCAGAAGTTTCTGCGCTTCGCGATAGGCGAAGACCACTATCAGTTTGTGGTTCTTTCCTTCAGTTTGGCGTCAGCACCGCGTGTTTTTACTAAGGTGCTTGCCCCGATTCTAGCTTTGCTGAGACAGCGAGGCATTGCTATCGTAGGCCATCTAGACGATCTTCTGAGAGCAGACTCTGGCTCAGAATTAGAGGAAAATGTGGTGATAGCCAGTCAGGCCCTCCGAGAATTTGGCTGGCTGCTGAACATTCAGAAGTCGGTCCTGGTTCCGACTCAGCTTCTGGAGTACCTAGGATTGATCCTGGACTCCTCGGAGGCGAGGGTATTTCTACCCTTAGAAAAATTACAGACTCTTCAATCTGCGGTACGGGTACTGACGTCCTGCAAATGGTCGTCACTCCGTTTTTGCATGCGGGTCCTGGGACTCATGGTGGCTTCCTTCGAGGCGGTGCTGTATGCCCAATTCCACACTCGAGTCTTACAAAAGGAGATCCTATCTTGCTGGAACAAGTCTCCATTATCACTGGATCGTCAGATCCAGGTGAGTCACCTGGTCAGGGCATCCCTGACATGGTGGCTGAGATCCCCGGCCCTTTGGTTATGGAAGTCGTTCCTTCCTGTCCAGTGGACTGTGATCACGACGGACGCCAGTCTTTCGGGCTGGGGCGGAGTCTGGGAAGTTCTGTCAGCTCAAGGGCTCTGGACGAGTCCCGTCTGCAGATCAATGTCCTGGAACTCCGGGCAATCAGACTGTGCCTCTCCTCGTGGTCAAGGAGACTACAGGGACGCTCAGTCAGGATCCAGTCGGACAACGCCACGGCGGTGGCTTATGTCAACCATCAGGGGGGAACTCAGAGCTCAGTTGCGGTGTCCGAGGTCGCTCACATCCTTGTGGGCGGAAAGAAGTGCGCCGGCTCTGTCGGCCATTTACATTATAGGTGTAGACAACTGGCAGGCGGACTGAGTCGCCAGATGTTGGACCAGGGGGAATGGTCCTTGCACCTAGAGGTGTTTCACCTCCTTTGCCGGAGGTGGGGCACGCCAGATGTGGACTTATTGGCCTCTCGACTCAATCGCAAGGTGTCGAGATTTCTGGCCAGGTCCAGGGATCCCTGGGCAGACGCGTTGGTGGCCCCGTTGGGTCGGTATCGGTTTGATTTATGCCTATCCTCCACTGAAGTTTCTTCCTCGCCTTCTTCGCAGGGTGGAGGCCGAGGGAATTCCGGTGATCCTCATCGCTCCAGATTGGCCTTGGTACGCCGATCTTTGTTTCGCCTAGTGACGGACGTTCCATGGCGACTGCCTGTGCGGGAGGACCTTCTGTCTCAAGGTCCTGTACTTCATCCTGATTTACAGTCGCTGGCTTTAACGGCATGGCTATTGAAAGCCAGGTGCTGAAGGACCATGGTCTCTCATTCAGTTATCTTGACCATGCTGAGGGCACGGAAATCTTCCTCCAGGAAGATATACCACCGTACCTGGAGAGCCTACATCGCTATGTGCGAGGAGCTGGCTTGGCATCCATGGACGTATTCCGTTCCCGGGATACTGCTGTTCTTACAGCGCGGTGTGGACAAAAAGCTTGCTTTAAGCGCCATTAAGGGTCAGATTTCGGCTTTAGCTATTCTCTTTCAGCGGCCGCTTGCGGGTCATTCTTTGCTTTACTACCTTCGTACGGGGGGTCCGCCATGTGCTCCCCCCTATTAAACCACCTCTTCCTCCTTGGGATTTGAATTTGGTGCGCTCGGTTCTTCAGAAACCTCCTTTTGAGAACATCAGAGAGATTCCTCTCTTAACTTTGTCTCAGAAGGTGGCTTTCCTAGTAGCCATTACTTCTGTCAGAAGGGTTTCTGAATTGGCGGCCTTGTCTTGCAAACCGCCATACTTGGTCCTCCATAAGGATAAGGCGGTGCTACGCCCGCAGCCTTCTTTTCTCCCGAAGGTGGTCTCGGCCTTCCACCTTAATGAGAACATCGTACTTCCGTCTTTATGTCCTCGTCCTTCGCATCCCAGAGAGTTTGCGCTCCACACGTTGGACGTGGTACGTGCCTTGCAGGTGTACCTGTCTGCTACGGCTTCGATTCTGAAGTTTGACTCGCTGTTTGGCCCTGGTTTTGACCAGACACAGACTCAATCGGTTTCGTCTGCCACCATTTCCCGGTGGATCAGGCAGACTGTCATACAGGCCTATGCCCTTAAGGGCGGGTGCCTCCCTTTCCGGTTACGGCTCATTCAACCAGGGCAATTGGTGCTTCCTGGGCTTACCGACATCAAGCGTCTGTTGCACAAGTGTGCAAGGCGGCGACCTGGTCGTCCGCACATACCCTTTCAAAGTTTTATAAGGTTGATGTGGCTGCATCTTCTGATGCTTCCTTCGGCCGCAAGGTTTTGCAGGCGGCTGTTTAAAGATGCAACTCCTCCGTTGAGGAGCTCTTCTTGTTTGGGGTGTAGTTTGGTTTTTCCTTGATACTGTTCCCACCCCTCGTTCTTTGGGACGTCCCACTTTGTCGGGATTGAAGATGCTGTGTCAGTCCATGGACGGTAAGAGAAAATGGGATTTTTTTTGTACTCGCCGTAAAATTCTTTTTTCTGACGTCCATGGACTGACACAGCACCCACCCCTCCTTTTTTGTGTTTGTACTGCTTTAATACGAACTGAGGCTGCTGGCTGCAGGTAGGAGGGTTATGTCCGGAGGGACTGCCCCTGGGCAGGGCTGTTCAGCTCTGGTAATGGAATGTATGTTAAAACATCTATTATTCTGCCTAGTCTTCTCCTATGATGAGCAGGAACATGGCCCACTTTGTCAAGATTGAAGATGCTGTGTCAGTCAATGGACGTCATAACAGTGTAAATTTGCTGTCCCCTCAAAACAACTCAACACTCAGCCATTAATGTCTAAACCACTGGCAACAAAATCGAGTACACCCCTAAGTGAAAATGTCCAAATTGGGCCCAATTAGCCATTTTCCCTCCCCGGTGTCATGTGACTTGCTAGTGTTACAAGATCTTAGGTGTGAATGGGGAGCAGGTGTGTTAAATTTGGTGGTATCACTCTCACTCTCTCATACTAGTCACTGGAAGATCGACATGGCACCTCATGGCAAAGATCTCTGAGGATCTGGAAAAAAAATTAATGCTTTACATAAAGATGGCCTAGGCTATAAGAAGATTGCCAAGACCCTGAAACTGAGCTGCAGCACGCTGGCCAGGACCATACAGCGGTTTAACAGGACAGGTTTCCCTCAGAACAGGCCTCGCCATGGTTGACCAAAGAAGTTGAGTGCACGTGCTCAGCGTCATATCCAGAGGTTGTCTTTGGGAAACAGACGTATGAGTGCTGTCAGCATTACTGCTGAGATTGAAGGGGTGGGGGGTCAGCCTGTCAGTTCTCAGGCCGCACGCTGCATCAAATTGTTTTGCATGGCTGTCGTCCCAGAAGGAAGCCTCTTCTAAATATGATGCACATGAAAGCCCGCAAGCAGTTTGCTGAAGACAAGCAGATTAAGCATATGGATTACTGGAACCATGTCCTGTAGTCTGATGAGACCAAGATAAACTTTTTTGGTTCAGATGGTGTCAAGCGTGTGTGGTGGCAACAAAGTGAGGAGTACAAAGGCAAGTGGGTCTTGCCTACAGGCAAGCATGGTGGTGGGAGTGTTATGGTCTGGAGCTGCCTGATTGCTGCCAGGGTCCTGTCGAGAAATGCCCCGTATCGAAAAATGCCTAGCTGGAACTGCGCATGTGCCGTGCATGCACAGAATGGACCCTCAGAACAGCTGAGTTTACATCAGCTGTTGTCTCGCGTTGCTGAGGCACGTTCATGTAGGAGAGGGGTGGATATTTACATGAAGGG
This sequence comes from Rana muscosa, assembly GCA_029206835.1. NCBI lineage: Eukaryota > Metazoa > Chordata > Amphibia > Anura > Ranidae > Rana > Rana muscosa. The sequence goes on along the minus strand of CM055119.1, from coordinate 80,666,619 downwards.
GATGGATATTTACATGATGGGCAGTGCTGGGGGGCGGAATTTTTATCGATGGCCAAACAAATCTGCTAAAGAAATCTTTATCCAATATTGAAAAAGCCGCCCTTCAATTGACTAAACACGCCGCGTTCAAAATGAATAGCAGATAAAGATTTCTAAATATCCGCCCCTCATCTACATGAACGTGTCTCAGCCACGCAAGACAACAGCTGATAGTAAACTCAGCTGTTCTGCGGCGCATGTGCAGTTCCACCCGGGCACTATTCGAAGGGGGGGGGGGGCACTTCTCGACAGAACACCAGCATTGGGGCACTACAGTTCATTGAAGGAACCATGAATGCCAACATGTACTGTGACATACTGAAGCAGAGCATGATCCCCCTCCCTTTGGAGACTGGGCCGCAGGGCAGTATTCCAACATAATGACCCCAAACGCACCTCCAAGACGACCACTGCCTTGCTAAAGAAGCCGAGTGTAAATGTGGTGGACTGGCCAAGCATGTCTCCAGACCTAAACCCTATTGAGGCATCCTCAAACAGAAGGTGGAGGAGTGAAAGGTCTCTAACATCCACCAGTGGAAGAGGACTCCAGTGGCAACCTGTGAAGCTCTGGTGAACTCCATGCACAAGAGGGTTAAGGCAGTGCTGGAAAATAATGGTGGCCACAACCAATATTGACATTTTGGGTCCATTTTGGACATTTTCACTTAGGAGTGTACTCACTTTTGTTGCCAGACATTAATAGCTGTGTTGAGTTATTTTGAGGGGGCAGCAAATTTAAACTGTTATACAAGCTGTACACTCACTACTTTATATTGTAGCCAAGTGCAATTTCTTCAGTGTTGTCACATGAAAAGATGTAATGTATTTACAAAAATGTGAGGGGTGTACTCACTTTTGGGAGATAGTGTGTGTGTGTGCGCGCATGTACATGTATATAATGCTGGTCGGGGCAGCACACACCGAGCAAAAAATGGATTGTTCAGGTGCAAAGCAGATGACCGAGATCACCCAACCTCCAATATATAGAAGAACAAAAATGTCCACTCTGCAGCAATTTGTAGATTTATTAAGAGCGTTACAAACTCATAAAAGTAAACGGTTCTGGATCTGTCAGGTATAACAGGCATGAAAGTCAAACTCACATGTACTCTTTTTTTTTTTTTATATAGAACATTTCCCCTGGACCTGAATAACTTTAACCACTTAACGACCGCCCACTGTAAATATACGTCGGCAGAATGGCACCGACAGGCAGAATCACGTATATGTACGTGATTGCCTTTGTATAGTTGGGGGGTCCGATCGGACCCCCCTTCTTTACAGTGAGCGGTCGTTTTACCTTCTGGAGCGATCCGGCATGAGGGGACGGCCGTTCGATTCCGGCCACCCCCTCTCGATCGCTCCCGGCGAATGAGAGCTTCCCCTGCCTGTGTGCTTGTTTACACAGGCTGGAGGAAGTGATGTCATCTCTCCTGCGGCGCTCACATATACCGAGCGCCGTACAGGAGAAGATGCAGGTTAGTGCACACAACACTACACTGACACCAGGACACATAGGTACATAAATCGCCCCCCCAGTCACAGTGTCACTGATTGCAGTGACCATTTATTTAGTGATCACTGCAATCAGTGACATTTGTGACCGTAAAAGTGTCGCTACATTTAGTTTTAGGTCCAGTGTAGCCCCCTAACCCCCCCCTAATAAAGGTTTAACCCCCTGATCACCCCCCAGATAACCCTTTCACCCCCTAGCACCGCCGTCGCTATGCGATCATTTTTCTGATCGATAGCCAGTAATTTTTTTTAGGTTCGCCGCAGGTTTTTATAGCGTCGGGTACCCCCATAAATTATCTAATAAAGGTTTAACCCCCTTGATCACCCCCCAGGTAACCCTTTCACCCCCTAGCACCGCCGTCACTAAGCAATCATTTTTCTGATCGATGTCTTAGCGTCGGTGATGCTGATCGGTAGCCAGTATTTTTTTTTAGGTTCGCCGCAGGTTTTTATAGCGTCGGGTACCCCCATATATTACCTAATAAAGGTTTAACCCCCTTGATCGCCCCCCAGGTAACCCTTTCACCCCATATCACCACGGTCACTAAGCGATAATTTTTCTGATCGATGTCTTAGTGTCGGTGATGCCGATAGGTAGCCAGTAATTTTTTTTTAGGTTCGCCGTCAGGTTTTTATATAGCGTCAGGTACCCCCATATATTACCTAATAAAGGTTTTAACCCCCTAATTGCCCCTAGTTAACCCTTTCACCAGTGATCATCATATAAGTGTTACGGGTGACGCTGGTTAGTTAGTTTGCTTTTTATAGTGTCAGGGCACCCGCCGTATATAACCCAATAAAGGTTTAACCCCCTGATCGCCCGGCGGGTGATATCAATTAGGTTTTAGCGTCAGAGAGGGTCTGCGTCACACCCCAGGCAGCGTCAGGTTAGTGCCAGTAGCGCTAACACCCACGCGTAAAGCATACACCCCCCTTAGTGGTATAGTATCTGATCAGCTCAATATCTGATCTGATCAGATCTATACTAGCATCCCCAGCAGTTTAGGGTTCCCAAAAACGCAGTGTTAGCGGGATCAGCCCAGATACCTGCTAGCACCTGCGTTTTGCCCCTCCGTCCAGCCCAGGCCACCCAAGTGCAGTATCGATCGATCACTGTCACTTGCAAAACACAACACACATAACTGCAGCGTTCGCAGAGCCAGGCCTGATCCCTGCGACTCCAGTGCTGTATGAGGTGATTTCACCACCACAGTTAAAAAAAAAAAAGCATATATGCCGAAGCATTGGGGCAGCAGGGGCGGAGGAGCGATTTTGCTCCTAATGCCGCGTATATACGGTCGAAATTCCGACGGAGGCTTGCCCGTGGATAAGTCCGACCATGTGTGTGCGGCATAACTTTTGCGAGAAGATGCCCCCATGCTTCGGCATATATAAATGGTGCATGTATGCCCATCATTAGAAGTGGGTGGATGAAGGGCGGTATTCTAATGGTGGGCATACCCACCGATCAATCTTTTTTTTTTTCGTTCAGCCAACAGGCTGCATGAAAAAAAGATTACAATACATGTCCAACAAGGACCAGCAACGTACTGGTATGTTGCTGGACTTTGAATGTTTATACCAGAATGATGCCTGCGGGTTTAGGTATCCTCTTGGTATCATTCTTTTCAGCCAGCGGCCGGCTTTCATGTAAAAGCAATCCTAGTGGCTAATTAGCCTCTGGACTGCTTTTACAAGCAGTGGGAGGGAATGTCCCCCACCCCGGATATAAAAAGCGCCATTGGGAAATTGGGAAAGCATTTTATCACAACGATCTTGGTGTGGTCAGATGCTTTGAGGGCGGAGGAAAGATCTAGGGTCCAATAGACCCCAGTTTTTTCAAAAAAGAGTACCTGTCATTACCTATTGTTATCATAGGGGATATTTACATTCCCTGAGATAACAAAAGTGATTAAAAAAATAATATGGAAGCAACAGTTTAAAAATAAAATAAAAAAGCAAAATTAATAATAAAAAAAAAAAAAGCACCCCTGTCCTGCCCTGCTCTTGCCCAATGGCGAACGCAAGCGTCGGTCTGGCGTCATATGTAAACAGCAATTGCACCATGCATGTGAGGTATCACCGCAAAGGTCAGATCGAGGGCAGTAATTTTAGCAGTAGACCTCCTCTGTAAATCTAACGGGGTAACCTGTAAATGCTTTTAAAGGCTTTTAAAAATGTATGTAGTTTGTCGCCAATGCGCGTTTGTGCGAAATTTTAAAGCATGTCGTGTTTGGTATCTATGTACTCGGCCTAAGATAATCTTTTTTATTTCATCAAACATTTGGGCAATATAGTGTGTTTTAGTGCATTAAAATAAAAAAAGTGTATTTTTTCCCCAAAAAATGCGTTTGAAAAATCGCTGCGCAAATACTGTGTAGAAAAAAAAAATGCAACACCCACCATTTTATTCTGTAGGGCCTTTGCTTTAAAAATATATATAATGTTTGGGGGTTCAACATAATTTTCTTGCAAAAAAAAAAAATGTTTTCATGTAAATAAAAAGTGTCAAAAAGGGCTTTGTCTTCAAGTGGTTAGAAGAGTGGATGTAAGCTTCCTAATGTTGTGTATAAAATGCCAGAACAGTTCAAAACCCCCCCAAATGACCCCATTTTGAAAAGTAGACACCCCAAGCTATATACTGAGAGGCATGTCGAGTCCATGGAATATTTTATATGTTGACACAAGTTGCGGAAAAAATACAATTTTTTTTTTTTTTTTTTGCACAAAGTTGTCACTAAATGATATATTGCTCAAACATGCCATGGGCATATGTGGAATTACACCCCAAAATACATTCTGTTGCTTCTCCTGAGTACGGGAATACCACATGTGTGAGACTTTTTGGGAGCCTAGCCGCGTACGGGACCCCAAAAACCAATCACCGCCTTCAGGCTTTCTAAGGGTGTACATTTTTGATTTCACTTCTCACTGCCTATCACAGTTTCGGAGGCCATGGAATGCCCAGATGGCACAAAACCCCCCCAAATGACCCCATTTTGGAAAGTAGACACCCCAAGCTATTTGCTGAGAGGTATTGAGTATTTTGCAGATCTCGCTTTTTGTCACAAAGTTTTGAAAATTGAAAAAAAAGAAAAAAAAAATGTTCTTTCTTCATTTTCAAAAACAAATGAGAGCTGTAAAATACTCACCATGCCTCTCAGCAAACAGCTTGGGGTGTCTACTTTCCAAAATGGGGTCATTTGGGGGGGTTTTGTGCTATTTTGGCATTTTATGGCCTTCGAAACTGTGATAGGTAGTGAGGAGTGAAATCAAAAATTTGCGCCCTTAGAAATCCTGAAGGCGGTGCTTGGTTTCCGGGGTCCCGTACGTGGCTAGGCTCCTAAAAAGTCCCACACATGTGGTATCCCCGTACTCAGGAGAAGCAGCAGAATGTATTTTGGGGTGCAATTCCACATCTAACCATGGCATGTGTGAGCAATATATCATTTAGTGACAACTTTTTGTAATTTTTTTTTTTTTTTGTCATTATTCAATCACTTGGGACAAAAAAAAAATATTCAATGGGCTCAACATGCCTCTCAGCAATTTCCTTGGGGTGTCTACTTTCTAAAATGGGGTCATTTGGGGGGGTTTTGTACTGCCCTGCCATTTTAGCACCTCAAGAAATGAGATAGGCAGTCATAAATTTAAAGCTGTGTAAATTCCAGAAAATGTACCCTAGTTTGTAAACGCTATAACTTTTTGCGCAAACCAATAAATATACGCTTATTGACATTTTTTTTACTAAAGACATGTGGCTGAATACATTTTGGCCTAAATGTATGACTAAAATTGAGTTTATTCGATTTTTCTTAAAACAAAAAGTAGAAAATATCATTTTTTTTCAAAATTTTCGGTCTTTTTCCGTTTATATCGCAAAAAAGAAAAATCGCAGAGGCAATCAAATACCATTAAAAGAAAGCTCTATTTGTGGGAAGAAAAGGACGCAAATTTCGTTTGGGTACAACATTGCATGTCCGCACAATTTACAGTTAAAGCAGTGCAGTGCAAAATTCTGAATTCACCTCTGGTCCTTTAGATACCAAATGGTCCGGGGCTTAAGTGGTTAAGATACAATGCAATTAAACATAGCAGCTAATATTCAGAGGACAAATATCATGGCAGTGTCTATGGTTACTTCATATAGATATCTGTAATAAAAAATAAAGAATTGCAAATAACTTGTAACAATATTTGCAGAAACAAATCTAAATCATAATCTTATTTCAACCCCTTCAGATAAATATTATCTACCGTATTTATCGTCGTATAACACGCGCCGGCGTATAACACGCACCCCAAGTTTAGGAGGGAATTTTAGGGAAAAAAAACTTACATTTAAATGCAGCCTTACCAGTGTCCATTGCAGCCTTGTCAGTGCAGCCTTGCCCCAGTGTCCATTGCAGCCTTTTCAGTGCAGCCTTGCCAGCAGTGTCCAGTGCAGCCTTGCCAGCAGTGTCCAGTGCAGCCTTGCCAGCAGTGTCCAGTGCAGCCTTGCCAGCAGTGTCCAGTGCAGCCTTTCCCCAGTGCAGCCTTTCCCGAATTTCAAAATGGGCGCCGCCGAGACTGGGCGGAGCCGGGCGAACGCCGCCGAGAACGAAGGGACTGGGCGGAGCCGAGATGCACATAGCCGAGTGTACTCGGCTCTTCTCCGCTCACAGTCATGCAGAGTCCCGCCCTATGATGGACATAACATAGGGCGGGACTGGGCGTGACTGAGCGGAGCCGAGAAAAGCCACGTACACTCAGCTATGTGTATCTCGACGGCGATCGCTGCTCTCCGCTCAGTCAGCGGCGATCGCCGGGATCTGTGAGTATCGGCGTATAACACGCACCCATGATTTTCCCCTGATTTTAAGGGGAAAAAATTGCGTGTTATACGCCGATAAATACGGTAATTGTAAAATCCATTCCACTTTCCTCTGTCTCAATTTTAATTCTCTAGTTCCACCCCTCCTCCACCGTGGGACGTGATCTATTACCATGAATCTAAGCTGGGCTACAGTATGCCCACACTGTTCACATTTTTTAGCAACTGGTAATTCAGATAGCCAAACCTTAATTTTCTGATTGGTCTCACCGCATAATATAATCCACATGGACGTTTTAAAATCTAGATCACGTATGTACTTCTTTGTTTTACAAAAAAAATAGTTTATTTTTGTTTGAGTTTTATGCCAGTAATTTATTCAACAATTGTACATTGCAGGGTATAAAAGAATAATGCAGCCCAATAAATGAACAAAATAAAGAAAAAAGAAAAGCATTGGTTCACATATGTACTTTGACATGTAAAAAAATCATTTTAATATCAATAGATTATCCTGACTGGGGATGAGTGAATGAAGTACCAATAATCATATTGGAGCATTATAGACAGGGGAAGAACCATTCCTTCTACAACCATCAAATGTGGGTACTCCCATCACTTTCTCACTTTGAAATTCTGACTTGATACATATATCCCTAATAGTCTGTCCCCTTCTACAAGATGGTAATGGAGGGGCTTGAAATTCCTCAACATCGGGAAAAGCTTCTCTCAGAATTCTCCATTGTTTTCTAACCACTGAATAAATCTGTGCAGAACCTGAATTGTACTGGGAAACAAAAGGAATTCTCTTGTTCTGTCCATATTGTCGACTTACTGTCCTGTTAGCTTCCAAGTCCTGCACTCAACTTTTCATGGGTTAAATCTGTGTGGGATACCCTCTGTCTGCAAGTCTGTTTTGCCTGTTTCACGGACTATGCGACTCGCACGTGTCATCTGGCTGCGGGGCATAGCTTTAAACACTGCTGGCGGATGACCACTAGAGTAAAGCAGTAACTGGTTACTTTCGGTCTGTTTAATGTATAAATCGTCTCAATTTTACTGTTTTGCTACACCTCAACATCCAAGAAGGGGACCGATTCATCACTGTACTGCACATTAAACTGTAGTGTCGGTGTCATATTACCGTATTTATCGGCGTATAACACGCACCCTAACTTTAAAAGGGAAGTTTCAGGAAAAAAACTTTCCACAGCCCCCTGCGTATAACACGCAGGCACAGTTTGCCCTCTATTTATAGGGTAAAATCTTATACGCCAATAAATACAGTATTTAAGTATGTATCAAATGCTTTTAAAGACTACCCCCCATGTGGCAAAAATATCATCAATAAATCTAAACCAAACCACCCTATGTGACAAAAACATAAATTGTTCAAAAATGTAAATTTTCAACCATATCCACGTACGCATTAGCATAAGGGGGGAGACGTGAGCCCGTTGCTGCACTCTCCAGCTGCAAAAAACTCATTATCAAACATTAAAAAATTTATTTTGAGAACAATCCTTAGTAAAGTAGGAAAAAATTGTATCTGTGCCTCACTATATAGAGCACAGCACCATAGAAGTTTTACTGTGGCATATATGCCCATCTCATGTTCTATTGATGTATATAAGCTCTCTACAGTCTACATCCTAGGTAACTAACAGATTGTTGTGGTAATGTCACATTGCTCAATTTAATCAAAAAATCGTTGGTGCCGTCGCAGTTATACTGCGGAAGGTTGGCTCGGCTGCGCAATTTGCCGTACCAGTACGGCGGTCCCTTCCATGAAAATCAATGAGTCGCCCTTATTAGCCGGCTTGATAGTTAACCCTGTATGTTGAGACAAACCCTTTACAGCATTTAGCACCTGTTTATCATATATTTTAAAACACACTTCTCTTTTCGATTTTGTTAATACAGTGGAACCTCGGATTGCAAGTAACTCGTTTAACGAGCATTTCGCAGTACAAGCAATTATTTTTTTTAAATGCTGACTCTGTTTTCGAGTGTCTCGCGAAACGAGCAGGATTCAAGCCTCCTGCAGTGTGCAGTACCGCATTTGGCCAGAGGGGCGGGGGCACCGGAGCCGTTTTGAAATACTCGGAAACACTCTCAAACTGTTCTACATGGGTGTTCAAAAATGAGATTTTTTCATATCCACAATATTTTTGTCACATGGGGTGGTTTAGTTTAGATTTATTGATGATATTTTTGCAATATGGGGGGGAGACGTGGAGTCTTTAAAAGCATTTGCCCCCCTCTTCCCCAAAACCTCCATTTCACAAACTGGAGCCGGGGAGGAGGTCTTAAAGCAGAACTTCCCCCTTTTTGGAGTAGCTCTGATTTTAAGTATTAAAAAATACGTTTAAAAGTGATTATGGCTTATTAATCAGGCAAATATGAAACATTGCTTTAAATATTATATTTATATTCATCTGCAGCCAGTTTGAAAGCTCTGTGCTGTGTGAAGTCTCCTGCTCATAGCTATTGTGCTGATTTGAAACACAACCCCTTCCTCTAGTTCAGTGGTTCTCAACCCTGTCCAAGTAACCCCAACAGGTATTTTGAACAGCTATTTTATCGAAGAGAAATTCCCAAAACATGGCCTGTTTGGGGGTACTTGAGGACTGAGTTGAGAACCACTGTTCTAGCCAACACCGCAATGATGCAACCTGTTTGAAAACAGAATGTCACAATGCTACCCTAGCTTATGTGTATGTATGTATGTATGTGTGTATGTATATGTATGTATACGTATATATATATTATATATATATATATATATATATATATATATATATATATATATATATATATATATATATATATATATAAAAAATTTATTTATTTTTAAACAAATTTTAAATAACATTTCCCAAAGGCTGTCATACGGTAGTTCCCTATTTAATGGCATGTTTTGGGCTTCTTTCCTGCAGTGCCTGGCAACTTGACCAGAACCAGTTGCTGCAGCATATTCAGTTTTAGCATAAAGTACTCTTTATATAAATTATAAGGCTAGTATTACATCATTGTAATGGCATGTATTTATTGTTAGTCGTTTATAAGTGACCCCTAACTGTATTGGTGGAGATTGATCAATGTATTTATCTTCTTTCCTAGATCTGCCACAGCAAGAGTGGAGAAATTAATCCAGTCAAAGTGGTGAACCTAGTGAAAGGCTATGTGGACAAGTACAAGCATATTAGGAACAAGAGTAAGAAGTCATGTGGAGTAGATGATCTCTTCGGGCCAGAATCACCATTATGAAGAAAGTGTTGTCCTATTCGAAACCTAGACAGCGTAGATTGCTAGATGTCACAGTGGAAGACTTGTATAATACGATGATTGTCCTTCTTTTTGTTTTCAATGATAAGCTCATCTTGGATTTTGATTTGATGGTTTTGTTGCCATAAACTGCACACCAATCACCTGTCAGTCATGTGACGCTTCCCAGTGGCCCACCAATGTGCCAAGGCACTGAGGAGGTCCTGAGCGATGACTTTTCAACACTTTGGCATCAAAACTGGGATTACTGTGGAGGCCGTTGTCATTTCCCCTACAATTTCTCTGTGCTACAGAGGTGTATACAGAAGGAGGAATTTGTAACAACTATTTTTGATGGCTATGGATACACTTATTTTAATTGCCAAAGTAGGAACCGAGAAGGGGACCCAGTGCTTTATATTCAGAGCGATAGAAGAAAATGTTCTGGAATAAAGTTTGTCCTTTGACAAAGTAATATGTATAAAGGACAGTTTATAAATCTAATTTTAATTGTTTGAAAGTTTTTGTCTGTTTTTTTTTTTATACCTTTATTCTAGTGAAGATAATCCTCGTGCACCTTGTAAGCACGAATATAGTTCATCTTTTACAGCCTTTCGGCAAGTTTTTATATCTGTAGGCACTTCCTACATTAAAGGGCTACTATATCAAAATGTATATAGTTTTAATAAAAGGGTCTATGCAAAAGGTGTTTCTTACCACATCAACCTATAAATATAAAATCCTTTAGGAGACCATTGTTTACAGTCCATCACAGATAATTTCTGTCTGATAGTAATGCTATAAAGACAATGGCAGATACTCACTCTGTCTCCCCCTATAGCCTCTTCTGGCAACAATGAAGCAAAATGTTTAATTTTCATTGTTGGCTTAGGCCCCTTTCACGCTTCTGCAACTTGTCATTCCTCATGATTTTCAATAACCATTCATATATGTGCGACTTCAAGTCATGCCGACTTCAAAGTAGTGCCTGTACTACTTTGGTTCGACTTTCATGCGAGTTGAGGTCCATATATATATATACTTCAAGTTTACACAGGCAGTCCCTGAAATCGCTGAAAAATCGCATGACTTTGCAGTCGCGGTAGTGTGAAAGGGGCCTAAGGCTGGGTTCGCCACTGGTACAACACGACAGTCATAAGACTGTGGATCTGACTTTGCCCTGCGATTTGAAGTCCGACTTCCATCCGACTTCAATAAACGGTGATCCGACTTTGATCCCGACAACTCCAGGCACTCTGTGTCTGGCATGAATCTTTAGGGAAAACTCCACGCCAAATAAAAAAAATTAAACTGCATAGGGTTCCCCCTCCAAGACTATACCAGACCCGGTCTGGTACGGATATTAAGGGGCGCCCCCCCACGCCAAAAATAAAAAAGGGCGTGGGGTCCCCCGAAAATCCATACCAAAACCTTATCCGACCACGCAGCCTGGCAGGTCAGGAAAGGGGGGTGGGCACAAGCGCCTCCCCATCCCACCCCAAAGTACCTTGTCCCCATGTTGATGGGGACAAGGGAATCTTCCCGACAACCCTGGCTGGTGGTTGTCGGGGTCTGCAGGGGGCTTATCGGAATACGGAAGCCCCCCTTTAACTAGGGGGCCCCCAGATCCCACCCCCCACCCTATGTGAAGGAGTATGGGGTACATTGTACCCCTACCCATTCACCTAAAAAAGAATGTCAAAAGTAAAAACGGTACACAGGTTTTTGACAAAGTAATTTATTAAAGCAGCTCTGGCGTCTCTTCTCTATCCGCTGTCTTCCCACTGCTGGGTCTCCTCTCTCCACTGTCTTCTCCCCTTTTTGTCTTCTTCTGTTCTTCCTCCGATATTCTCCCGACACTCTCTCCTGCTGTAATGCTGGGTCCGCCGTGTGCCTTTACTTATATATCCGTGGGCCGTGGCCACCCAGTGACATCATCCGGAGGCCCTGCCCCTTGTGATGTCACCAGGTGGCCACGCACCATGCCTAATATAAGTAATGGCACACGGCGGACCTTGCATTACAGCGGGAGAGTGTGTCTGGAGAACGTCAGAGGAAGAAGACCTCAGAGAGAGGAGACCCGGTGGGGGGAGAAGACAGCAGAGAGGAAGAAAGAAGTTACCGCTCAGACGTGGCTGTTGATCTGCTCACTGGATCCGAAGCCGTGGGTGCAGGCGATTGCGTATAACGATGCAGAAACTAAAGAAACGCTTGGACAGCCGCACTCCAAAAAATTTGTTGGTTCTTTATTTAAAAAAAACAAGGTCACATCAACACATATGACAGCAAAAAACAGCAAGAGGAGCTCTTGCTGTTTTTTGCTGTCATATGTGTTGATGTGACCTTGTTGCTGTTTTTTGCTGTCATATGTGTTGATGTGACCTTGTTTTTTTTAAATAAAGAACCAACAAATTTTTTGGAGTGCGGCTGTCCAAGCTTTTCTTTAGTTTCTACAGCAGAGAGAGGAGATCCAGTGGCGGGAGAAGACGGCACCGGAGTGAGAAGAAATCTGGAGGAGACATGCCGGAGCTGCTTTAATAAATTTGTCTAAAAACCTGTGTACTTTTTTTTTGGGTGAATGGGTAGGGGTACAATATTAACATGGGGTGGGGGTCCCCCTTATTAAAGTGGGGCTTCTGAATTCTGATAAGCCCCCCCCCTGCTCACAGACCCCGACAACCACCGGCCAGGGTTGTCGGGAAGAGGCCATTGTCCCCATCCACATGGGGACAAGGTGTTAAGGCGTGGGGGGGGGGCACAGGGCACCCTTGTCCCAAAACACCAACCCGCTCGCTTGTTCCTGCCCCCTTTCCTGACCTACCAGGCTGCATGCTGGGATTAGGGTCTGGTATGGATTTTGGGGCGACCCCCACGCCATTTTTTTGGCGTGGGGTTCCCCTTCAAGATCATGGGAGCGCAAGTCGCATGCCAAAGTCAGATCAGTTAAGACGATGATCCAACTTTGATCCGACTTCAATGAGATTCAATTGGCTGAAGTAGGATCAAAGTGGGACCAAAGTAGTGCAGGAACCTTTTTTAACCACTTACAGACCGCCCGCCCGCCATCGTTTTACGTCGGCTGTTTGAAGAGGAATACCGTTGTTATGGTGGCAGCTAGCTATAACCCCGGTATCCTTCTTCAGCGGGCGGTCCGCTACAAGATAAAAGTGGTCTCTGCGGCGGATCACTTTTATCGGCGGTGGGAGAGGGCTCTGTCGCTTACCGGAGCCGTCGGCAGAGGCGATCTGGTCCTCTCTGTTGCTGTGTATGGAGACGTGTGAAGGGAAGATGGCCCCCACCCGTGTCTCTATATCACTGCAGGGCGGAAGCGACGTCAAAACGTCACTTTCGCCCATAGATCTTAAAATTAATTTTTTTTTTTTTTTTTTTATATTGCATTTTAGTCCAAAAATGAGATCTGAGGTCTTTTTGACCCCAGATCTCATATTTAACCACTTAACGGCTCGCCCATAGACAAAAGACGTCTACAGGGCGGTTCGTTAACTCTGGGAGGGCGTACATGTCCTCCCAGAATCCCTCTCCCGCGCGCACACTGGAGTGTCCGTGACCGCGTCACGGATCATGGTAAATCGCCGCTGATAGCAGCCGTTTACCATGTGATCGCTCCGTGAAATGACGAAACGATCACTTGTAAACAAACCGGCATCATGTCATGACGCCGGTTCCTCTCTCCCCTCTGTGTACTGATCGGTACAGTAGGAGAGGGGATAGAGATCCATCCATCCCTGCAATACTCTGCCGTGCTCGGCCTCTGTATGTGGCCAGGCTGTGGAATTCTCATACATGTGGTATCACCGTACTCAGGAGTATCTATTTTGGGGTGTAGTTTTTGGTATGTACATGCTATGTGTTAAAAATATTGTATAAATGGACAACGCCATCATATGACGTCCTTGACTTTGTGCGGGGATATCTGAATGATGCCTGCAGCTACAGGCATCATTCAGATATCTGCTTTTTCAGCTGGCGATTCCATACACCATAGGATCGATCATAGCGGCTGTTCCGCTGCTTGATCGTTCTTACGATAGGCGAGAGGGGACTACCCCCTCCCGCCGTCCTCCGTTGCTTCTACCGACTCACCGCTACGATCGAAGCCAGGATCGTTTTTTTATTTTTATTTCAGGCTTCCCAGCCTAGAGGTGAGATGTGGCGTCTTATTGACCCCATATCTCACTTTAAAGAGGACCTGTCATGTCATATTCCTATTACAAGGGATGTTTACATTCCTTGTAATAGGAATAAAAGTGATCAAAACATTTATTTTTGGGGAAAAACGTGTCAAACTAAAATAAACTAAGTAAAATGAACAATACATTTTTTTTTTTTTAAAGCGCCCCTGTCTCCGTGAGCTCGCATACAGAAGCGAATGCAAACGTAAGTCCCGCCCACATATGAAAATGGTGTTCAAACCACATATGCGAGGTATCGCTGTGAATGTTAGAGCGAGAGCAATCATTTTGAGTAGCGAAGTTTGGCGCCATGCCACGAGTGTGTGCAATTTTAAACGGCATAACTTCATCTTTCACATTATGCAAAAACATTGGGCTAACTTTTTTGTTTGTTTTTTTAAAGCACAACGTTTTGTTTTTTTCCCCAAAAAAAGCGCGTTCGAAAAATTGCTGTGCAAATACCGTGCGAGATAAAAAGTTGCAGTGACCGCCATTGTATTCTCTAGGGTCTTTGCGGAAAAAACATATATAATGTTTTGGGGCTCTATGTAATTTTCTAGCAAATAAATGATTTTTACATGTAGGAGAGAAATGTCAGAATTGGCCTGGGTGCTCCAGAACGCCTGAAGGTGCTCCCTGCATGTCGGGCCTCTGTATGTGGCCACGCTGTGTAAAAAGTCTCATGCATGTGGTATCGCCATACTCAGGAGTAATAGTAGAATGTGTTTTGGGGTGTAATTTGTGGTATGCATATGCTGTGTGTGAGAAATAACCCGCTAATATGACAATTTTGTGAAAAAAAAAAAAAAAAACTTGATTTTGCAAAGAATTGTGGGAAAAAAATGACAACTTCAAAAAAACTCACCATGCCTCTTTCTAAATACCTTGGAATGTCTTCTTTCCAAAAAGGAGTCATTTGGGGGCTATTTGTACTTTTCTGGCATGTTAGAGCAGGGGTCCTCACTTTTTAAACAGGGGGCCAGTTCATGGTCCCTCAGACTGTTAGGGGGCCGGACTATAGTTTAAAAAATATATATGAACAAATTCCTATGAACACATCTTATTTGTAGTGCAAAAAAAACAGGGAAAAACTATTTAAAATAAAAAACTATTTTAATCAACAAACTTATTAGTATTTCACAGACTCCCATCATCACAGATCCCCCTCCCCAGAACCTCTCCATCAGATTACCTTCCATCAAAAAGCCCCCATATAAGGTCATCCATCACAAAGCCCCCCAACACAAACTCCTCTCCATCACAGAGTCCCCCGTAACACCCCCCCCCTCACAGATCCGCCCTATAAGATTCCCCCCATCACAGTCTTTCCCCCAACCACAATAGAAATATGTGTATTCCAGAAAGTTTAACAATCAGCAGATAAAGATACTCCAAACATCTGGTGTTAGCACTTCAATCATCACGGCACCATGGTTGTTGTGGTGTCAGGGTGATTGAAGCGCATTATTTCTATTGTTATGTTGTAATTTAAAAATAAATAGTTCAACTCACCATAATGCAGAATCAGTCAAAGCCCTGATGTCAATGTCCCCAGCCAGCGGAGTGCTTCCTTACATCTCAGGTGTCCCCAGTGGAGTGCTTCCTTACATCTCAGGTGTCACTGTCCCCAGCCAGTGGAGTGCTTCCTTACATCTCAGGTGTCCACAGCGGAGTGCTTCCTTACGTCTCAGGTGTCCCCAGTGGAGTGCTTCCTTGCGTCTCAGGTGTCCCCAGCAGAGTGCTTCCTTACATCTCAGGTGTCCCCAGCAGAGTGCTTCCTTACATCTCGGATGTCACTGTCCCCAGCCAGCGGAGTGCTTCCTTACATCTCAGATGTCCCCAGCGGAGTGCTTCCTTACATCTCAGGTGTCCCCAGCGGAGTGCTTCCTTACATCAGGTGTCCCCAGCGGAGTGTTTCCTTACATCTCAGGTGTCCCCAGCAGAGTGCTTCCTTACATCTCAGGTGTCACTGTCCCCAGCGGAGTGCTTCCTTACATCTCAGGTGTCCCCAGCGGAGTGCTTCCTTACATCTCAGGTGTCCCCAGCGGAGTGCTTCCTTACATCCCAGGTGTCCCCCCCCCCCCCCCCCCATTTGTGCCCTTCTATATTCCAGCAGCGGTGTCTCCGCCGCCATTACTGAAGGCTGAGGGGGAACAAATCAGAAGACCACAGACGAGTTAATAACCAGAAGGGAGCCTGCCGAGTGGCTACACTAGAAATGGAGCTGCGGCACCGCCCACCCGCCACCCCTTTCCACAACAGGTCACAGATGACAGACAGGCCGGTGGTGGGCGGTGCCACAGCTCCATTTTTATAGTAGCTACTCGGCAGGCTCCCTTCTAGTTTATAACTCGTCTGTGGTCTTCTGGAAAATGGCCGCCGGCGGAGACATTACCTCCGCCGGCCGGACCTCTAGTGGCGACGGGCGATGAAAAATAGTTTAAAAAAAGGGGATTTATGCAATGTTAAATGGGCAGTCCGCGGGCCGGGTAAATCGCACTGGCGGGCCGTAGTTTGAGGACCCCTGTGTTAGAGTCTCAAGAAATGAGATCGGCCGTCAGTACTTCAGGTGTGATCAATTTTCAGATACTGGCACCATAGCTTGTGGACTCTGTAACTTTCGCAAAGACCAAATAATATACACCAATTTGTACTTATTTTTACCAAAGATATGTAGCAGTATAAATTTTGGCCAAAATTTATGAAGAAAAGTTACTAATTTGCTAAATTTTATAACAGAAACAAAGAAAAGTTATTATTTTTTTTTACAGAATTTTCTGTCTTTTTTCTTTTATAGCGCAAAAAATAAAAAACCCAACAGTGATTAAATACCACCAAAAGAAAGCTCTATTTGTGTGAAAAAAAGGATAAAATTTAAATTTGGGTACAGTGTTGTATGACTGAGTAATTGTCATTCAAAATGTGAGAGCACCGAAAGCTGAAAATTGGTCTGGTTATTAAGGGGGTTTAAGTGCCCAGTGGTCAAGTGGTTAAGAGGACCTGTCATGCTTTTTTCTATTACAAGGGATGTTTACATCCAATTTTTATTTTTTATTTTTAAAACAGTTTCAAAATAAATTAAAATAAATAATGAAAAAAAATGCATACGTGAGCAGCGCCCGCATATGAAAACGGTGTTCGAACCACACATGTGAGGTATCGCCGTGGTCGTTGGAGCAATAATTCTAGCCCTAGACCTCCTATGTAACTCAAAACATGCAATCTGTAGAATTTTTTAAACGTCGCCTATAGAGATTTTTAGGGGTAAAAGTTTGTTGCCATTCCACGAGCGGGCGCAACTTTGAAGCGTGACGTGTATCAATTTACTTGCCGTAACATTATCTTTCACAATATAAAAAAAAAAAAAATTGGACTAATTTTACTGTCTTATTTTTTTAGTTAAAAAAAGTGTTTTTTCCCCCAAAAAAGTGCGCTTTTAAGACCGCTGCGCAAATACGGTGTGACCAAAACAGTGGCGGCTGGTGCTCAAAATTTTTGGGGGGGCGCAAACAAACTGAAAAAAAAAAAAATGTCATCAATTGCCGCCACTGTGCCCATTAAACGCAGCCACTGTGCTCAAACGCCAGCAGTTTTTCCCCCCAAATGCAGCCAGTTTGCCCCCTCAAATGCAGCCAGTTTGCCCCCCTCAAATGCAGCCAGTTTGCCCCCCTCAAATGCAGCCAGTTTGTCCCCAAATGCAGCCAGTTTGTCCCCAAATGCAGCCAGTTTGTCCCCAAATACAGCCAGTTTGTCCCCAAATACAGCCAGTTTGTCCCTAAATACAGCCACTTTGTCACCAAATACAGCCAGTTTCCCCCCAGCCCTGCACTTACCTTCCTCGGGTCAGCACCGTCCTTCCGTCCTTGATGTCTTCTCCCGCCCTCGATGTCGCTTCAGCCAATCAGGTTACCGGCAATGCATGAACCTATGTATTGTTGTGAGTGACGGGCGCAGGAGAGAGAGGGGGTGGCGCTCCTGCGCCCACTATGGATGCACTGCCACTGGACAAAAAGTATTGCAAAGACTGCTATTTTATTCTCTAGGGCAGGGATATGCAATTAGCGGACCTCCAGCTGTTGCAAAACTACAAGTCCCATCATGCCTCTGCCTCTGGGTGTCATGCTTGTGGCTGTCAGAGTCTTGCTATGGTTCATGCAGGGTTCGTACGGTCATTAAATTCCTGGAAAAGTCATGGGATTTTGACATGGCACTTTCCAGGCCTGGAAAAGTTTTGGAAAATGACTGAACCCCACTAAGTTTTGGAAAAGTCATGGAATATTTTAGTCACTACTAGTCGTGCAACGGATCGTAAGCAATCCGTGATCGGAACAGGTCATCCTGTTCGGATCGGCACACGGCGCAATCTGCGGAGCGCTCCGGAGCCTCGGCCATTAGGAAAGGCAGCGGCTTCGGCCTAGCTCTGGAGCCGCGGCCATCTTGGTACACCCGGCGGCAGCCTATTGGCGGCTTAGCTGTTCTGAGGTCTGAAGGGGGGGGGTGCCTGCATTACTGGGGGGTGTCTGTACTGGGATGTCTGCACTGGGGGTGTCTGTACTGGGAGATCTGCACTGGGGGTGTCTGTACTGGGAGGTCTGCACTGGGGGTGTCTGTACTGGGAGGTCTGCACTGGGGGTTTCTGTACTACTGGGGGTGTCTGTACTGGGAGGTCTGCACTGGGGGTTTCTGTACTACTGGGGGTGTCTGTACTGGGAGGTCTGCACTGGGGGTGTCTGTACTGGGAGGTCTGCACTGGGGGTGTCTGTACTGGGGATGTCTGTACTACTGGGGGTGTCTGTACTGTACTTACATCAGTGCTACAGTTTGAATTTATTTGTGTGAACTGTGAAGTTAAGTCATGGATTGTGGAAACTAACTAGTATCGGATGATTGTATATAGTGTTTATACCACATTTACCACTGACTAATGCAGAGTTGCAATGCAAGGAAATCAGCTAAAAGTAGTTGGATCTGTATGTGCGTTATAATTAATTAATCAAAATTAGTCGTTTAATCGATTAAAAAAAAAGATTAATCGAACACAAAAATTTTAATCAGTAACAGCCCTAATTTATATTAGTAAAAATATGCTGGGTGTGACATGGATTTTCTTCTTATTTAACATGTATACATAGACATTTCATGAAACATAAGGGCATGAATATTTACGTGAAGTCATGGAAAAGTCATGGCATTTGATTGGTAAAAATGTGTATGAACCCATGGGACTTGTAGTTCTGCAACAGCTGGAGGTCCGCTAATTACATATCCCTGCTCTAGGGTGTTAGAACCCCCAAACATTATATATTTTTTTTCTAAGTTATTTTCTAGCAAAAAAAAAAAAAAAACGTTTTTAACTTGTAAACACCAAATCTCAGAACGAGGCTCGGGGCTTAAGTGGTTAAAGTCGGACCCGTTAAGATGGATCTCATAGGGAACCATTCATTTATACACGTCATGCAACTTGTGCTTCCAGTGTCGGAGCGTTTGTCATACCAGTGTGAACCCAGCTTTAGGGGAGGACATGTTTACTGTGAGTTATGGGCCCTACTATTAGGAAACAAGGCATGGAGAATAGATGAATAAAAGACCACAATCTGTCATAAACATCAAAACTTAAATACTTCAAGTACATCACGGGACACAGAGCTGGATAGTAATAACTATATGGGTTATATGTAACCTTCAGGTGATGGACACTGGCACACCCAAGACAGGAAGTCCCCTCCCCTATATAACCCCTCCCATACAGGGAGTGCCTCAGTTTTTTCGCCAGTGTCTAAGGCAGGGGTAGGCAACCCCGGCACTCAAAGCCTCTTTTGCCGGCACTTGACTCCCTCCCCATCAGCAGAGCAGCGCAGGGAAGTGTCAGTGAGACACTAATGCATTCCAATTTCATAGTTCCCCGTGCCGCACTAAGGGGGGAAGCACTGTGCCCCCACACATTGTAAAAGATGGGAAACATTGGTTCTCTAACTTTGCTGTAGCTGCGATCGTCAGCTTTTGTGATTGGGAAGAGATTGGGTGCAGTTCTGCTAGGGGGGGCAGTTCCTGTTTCCAGGAGGAGGATGACTGTCATTGTCCACTGCTAAAGCCAATCACAGGAAGACGACTCACTTGGTTGCCACTACCAATCTCAGAAATAAGGGATTTCACTGTGATTGAGAAATTCACAATCAGGTGACAGTTTGTGGAAAATGGAATTACTGTTGAGCTTCTGGGAACTTTGTTGAAATTATTCCTGAATCTATACGTCACTTATTACTGAACCACTGCACTCTGTGTCACTCACTACTGAACCCCTGCACTCTTTGTCCCTTTAAGCCACAGCCAGTAATCAGCGCAATGAAAATCAAACCCACCTTTTGATGATCCTGCACCCAGGCCCACTGCTTTCAGAAAATACCCCTGACCTGAGCTCATCATTGCACATCCATTCCAGATGCTTGTATGTGGCATCACATACAAGCACGTGGGCTGGATGCGAGAGGTGGATCAGCAGGATGAGTGTGCCAGGACAGGTAGATGTGTCTCATCTCAGCTTCCTTTCACCATTCTGCATATAACAGATGAGAAGAGGGTACAGCAGTGGAGCAGATGAGCAGAAGGGGTTTAAAGGTGGGACAGAAGAGCAGGAGGGTACAGTGGTGGGGCAGATGTGCAGGGAGGTACAGTGGCGGAAGAGAAGGGGCTTCAGAAGTGGGGTACAGTGATGGAGCAGATGAGAAGAGGGTTCAGTGGTGGGACAGAAAAGCAGGGGGTAGAGCAGTTGGGCAGATGTGAAAGGAGGTGTATTGGTGGGACAGATGAGCAGGGGGAGCAGAGGTGGGGCAGAAGAGCAGGGGAGGTACAGTGGTGCCGCAGATGAGAAAAGGGGTATAGTAGTGGGAGGGATGAGAAGGGGGTTCAGCGGTGGGACAGAAAAGCAGGAGATACAGTGATGGGGAAAATGAGAAGGGGGTTACAGTGATGGGAAAGATAAGCAAGGGGTATATCGGTGGTGCAGATGTGAAAGGAGGTGCATTGATGGGACAGATGAGCACAGGGTTACAGTGGTTGGGCAGAAGAGCAGGGGGTACAGAGGTGGGGCAGATGTACAGTGGTGGGGCAGAAGAGAAAGCAGGTTACAGTGGTGGGGCAGATGAGAAAATGGTTCAGCGGTGAGACAGAAGAGCATGGGGGTACGGCGCTTGAGCAGATGTGCAGGGGGGTACAGAGGTGGGACAGATAAGCAGGGGGTACAGAGGTGGGACAGATGAGCAGGGTGGCAGAGGAGAAAGGAGGTACAGAGGTGGGACAGATGTGCAGTCGTGGGGCAGAAGAGAAAAGATGTGCAGTCGTGGGGCAGAAGAGAAAGGGGGTTACAGTGGTGGGGCAGATGAAAAGATGGTTCAGCAGTGAGACAGAAGAGCATGGGGGTATGACGCTGGAGCAGATGTGCAGGGGGGTACAGAGGTGGGACAGATGAGCAGGCGGTACAGAGGTGGGACAGATGAGCAAGGTGGGATAGATGTGCAGGCGGTACAGAGGTGGGACAGATGGGCAGGGTGGTACAAAGGTGGGACAGATGAGCAGGGGGTACAGAGGTGGGACAGATGAGCAAGGTGGGACAGATGTGCAGGCAGTACAGAGGTGGTACAGATGAGCAGGGGGTACAGAGGTGGGACAGATGAGCAGGGGGTACAGAGGTGGGACAGATGAGCAGGGGGTACAGAGGTGGGACAGATGAGCAGGGTGGTACAAAGGTGGGACAGATGAGCAGGGGGTACAGAGGTGGGACAGATGAGCAGGGGGTACAGAGGTGGGACAGATGAGCAGGGTGGTACAGAGGTGGGACAGATGTGCAGGGGAGTGAGACAGTGATCTGAGGTGTGAAGGTGCAAGGATTGGGGCTGATCTGAGTGCAGGATGTTAATATCTCACTACTACTCAAGTGTAGTTTACAGTATTTACTTTTTAAAAAAAAAAATCCTTTGTGTGATTGAGTGTGAAGTTGACATTTTTTTGTTTTGTTAAGGGGGGACTCCGCTGGGTATGCCTGATGTAAAGAGGGACTCTGCTGGGAATGCCTGATGTAAGGAGGGACTCTGCTGGGAATGCCTGATGTAAAGAGGGACTCTGCTGGGATGCCTGATGTATGAAGGGACTCTGCTGGGTACGCCTGATATAAGGGGGGACTCCGCTGGGGATGCCTGATGTAAAGAGGGACTCTGCTGGGAATGCCTGATGTAAAGAGGGTTCTCTGCTGGGAATGCCTGATGTAAAGAGGGACTCTGCTGGGTACGCCTGATGTAAAGAGGGACTCTGCTGGGAATGCCTGATGTAAAGAGGGTTCTCTGCTGGGAATGCCTGATGTAAAGAGGGACTCTGCTGGGTACGCCTGATGTAAAGAGGGACTCTGCTGGGAATGCCTGATGTAAAGAGGGTTCTCTGCTGGGAATGCCTGATGTAAAGAGGGACTCTGCTGGGTACGCCTGATATATGGAGGGACTCCGCTGGGTACGCCTAATGTAAGGGGGGACTCCGCTGGGGATGCCTGATGTAAAGAGGGACTCTGCTGGGAATGCCTGATGTAAGGAGGGACTCTGCTGGGAATGCCTGATGTAAGGAGGGACTCTGCTGGGAATGCCTGATGTAAGGAGGGACTCCGCTGGGGATGCCTGATGCAAAGAGGGACTCTGCTGGGAATGCCTGATGTAGAGAGGGACTCTGCTGGGAACGCCTGATGTAAGGAGGGACTCTGCTGGGTACGCCGGATGTAAGGAGGGACTCTGCTGGGTACGCCTGATGTAAAGAGGGACTCTGCTGGGAATGCCTGATGTAAGGAGGGACTTTGCTGGGAATGCCTGATGTAAGGAGGGACTCTGCTGGGGATGCCTGATGTAAGGAGGACAATAGATGAATTGAGCGCACTCTGGATTAGGAAATACAAAAGAAAAACTAAACATAAAACGGGGCAGACAGAATGGGAATGGAACTAAAATAGGCTGTATAAAAACACACGTTAAAAGTCCATATCAATTAGTCTATGTGTGGAATAGCTTGAAGACTATCCGCAAGGAAGGCTGCCAGCTTACAGATAGAAGTGATCTGAAATAAGACAGGAAGAGGAAAAAAGCAGCGCCTTCTAAGCGTAGTAGTATCAGAAATTTATTAGAGCAATATATAATACAGCGGCAAGAGATACACTCACAAACGAGTATAGTAAGAGGCTTATCTTTAAAGGTTGTCATCCGCTCGACCCGGGAGCTGCGAATCCTGATGTTCACAAGCTGGAATCCCACGTAGTGGTTAGCGGTGGTAGAAGGAACTTCACTCTCGCGGCCGCAGAGATGGGGAAGAATCCTCACTGGAACACAGCTAGTGGAATCGTCACTTCCGGGTATGATGCCGGCGGGGGATGCGCGCGTTCGAAGCATGCGTGCTTCTTCATCAGGCTCCACGACATTCCAGTGAGGATTCTTCCCCATCTCTGCGGCCGCGAGAGTGAAGTTCCTTCTACCACCAGCTTGTGAACATCAGGATTCGCAGCTCCCGGGTCGAGCGGATGACAACCTTTAAAGATAAGCCTCTTACTATACTCGTTTGTGAGTGTATCTCTTGCCGCTGTATTATATATTGCTCTAATAAATTTCTGATACTACTACGCTTAGAAGGCGCTGCTTTTTTCCTCTTCCTGATGTAAGGAGGGCCTCTGCTGGGAATGCCTGATGTAAGGAGGGACTCATCTGGGTACGCTTGATGTAAGGAGGGACTCTGCTGGAAATGCCTGATGTAAGGAGGGACTCCGCTGGGGGCACCTGATGTAAAGAGGGACTCTGCTGGGAATGCCTGATGTAAGGAGGGACTCCGTTGGGTACGCTTGATGTAAGGATGACTCTGCTGGGAATGCCTGATGTAAGGATGGACTCTGCTGGGGGCACCCGATGGCATCTGGTGACAGGCGACATGGCAGGTGACACACTCGGGGCTAACACTGATTCGGCATTATGGTGAGTTGAACTATTTCATTTTATATTACAATGTCATAATAGAAATAATGCGCTTCAATCACCCTGACACCATAACAACCATGGTGCCGGGATGATGGAAGCGCTAACACCAGGTGTTTGGAGTATCTTTATCTGCTGATTGCTAAACTTTCTGCAATACACATATTTCTGTTGTGGTGTAGGATCTAGGCCTGCTGTCCCTCCATCTCTCTTTCTCTCCCTCTTTCTTTCTTTCTCCCTCCATCCCTCATTCATCTCAGACTCTAACCACACCCCCTTCCGAACCACGCCCATTAGAGCCACGCCCACCATTTTGCGTAACCCAACGCCCATTTTTCGCTGCAGCGTGCTTCGCGCGCCGCACTTTTTATATTACACTATGTCACGCCTACAAACGAATGCCCCACCCCCTGATTATAGCAATCACGGGTCAGGTAGAGGGCCCCATAGCAGAATTTTGCTTAGGGCCCCAGGGAGGTCAGGATCAGCATTGCATGCAGCCAAGAGTCTGTGTGCAGAAGGTAACTCAAGACCTTGCCCTCTGCCAAACTCTGGGCATCAGCACAACCAACTTATGAAATCTAAGATTGTAAGGCAAATATAAACTGAATAGCCGGTGTGGAGGAAAACTTAGTTTTGCACTAAACATAAGTGAAAAATAGGATTTTTATAACAGCTTACCTGTAAAATCCTTTCCTTCGAGTACATCACGGGACACAGAGCTTTATAGTAATAACTATATGGGTTATAGGCCACCTTCAGGTGATGGACACTGGCACACCCAAGACAGGAAGTCCCCTCCCCTATATAACCCCTCCCCTACTGGGAGTACCTCAGTTTTTGTAGCAAAGCAATAAGTATCCCAATAAGAGTGGCGGGAGCTCTGTGTCTCGTGATGTACTCAAAGAAAAGGATTTTCCTGGTGCCTCCATGGCAGCATACCTGTGATAGAGCTCCGCCTCGACTCCTCCTACAGGAGTAGTGAATAGCATAAATGAAAGGCATAGCCCCTCCCCAACATTCTCCCTTTTTCCCCTCATGCCTCTTGACTGGTAAGGAGTAGCAGTACGTCCATAGCTCTGCAGTCGGCAGCGTCCGCCGGGTTAAGCCTCTCCCATGCGCAGTCCCTGTTCTTGGGCTGCTCTTAACGCTAATAAGACTGTGGATCTTTTGGGGTCATGCAAAGTTTCCTCATAGGAACGCAGTCTGCTGGTGATTTACGATTAAACAAATGCAGGTGGATTCAGCAGGAGGATCCACTGTTCTTCTTTTCCATGGACAGGTTAGACTTTTTTCCTTTGCCTTTGTCTGTTTTCTTTCCTAGAAATATATGATCACAAACTAATTTAAAAAACAAAAACAAAAATTCCCCTTTAGGAGCTTTTATTTTCTGATCACGCATGCGCAGCCCGGCCGTTGCACCTCCAATCTCCCGGGTGCTTTGCGCGGTAGAGTTTGCCCACCCCCCGCCTTTACCTCTTAGATATGGGGTGCCTGAGCCAGTTATGGCTCTGGTGGGTTTCTGTTTTTCGCTCCCCGCTTGCTATGCGGTCAGCGGGGAGGGAATGGCGGAGAGACACGCCGACGTGTTCCGGGGCGGTGCGCAAGTGCGGCCTCTGCGGTCGCATCATTGCCCATCCATGAATGGCTTTCTCTGCGGCCGGGTGTGCGCAGGCGCGTGCGCGCATGACGGTGAAGCTGTGGAGGCCATGTTTGTTTAGGAAAATCAGCCAAATGGTGCCAGAAGGGGTGCTGGATCTTCTTCTTTTTTTTCTCAAACAAAGGTCTTTATTGAGCAAAAGTAAAAGAACAAAGAGTTCCAGAGCACAAACAGTACATTCAAGCAGTGTGGCGCAGCACACCTATAGATACTTAATACAGATTATCACCCATTCCCCCCTGCAAGTAGTAGTACCACACATTACCAGTGCATGCAACCACCCCCAATCTACACCTCCCATCAACATACTCTAACAAGTAGACAGCATACCCAAACATAAAAAATATACACCCACCCTGGGCGGACTCAAAATAGGACGATCATACACCAGGTCCATCGGGGCCAGACACGGGACGTTCAGCCACGAGGCCCACAGTTTATCATATTTAGTACAGGTCCCCCTACGTTGATACACAAGTTTTTCCAAACGAAGTGTAACCCCCATTTGTGTGATCCACTCCTGCACCGTGGGTGGTTTGGTATCTTTCCAGTGTCTCAAGATCATCAATCGAGCCTGAAATAAGGCTCTACCAATAGCCTGCTTAGGGATATCCTCCACCTGGAGGCCAGGCGCTGGACCTTCTAATTAGGTCCCCCATCCTACTAACCTTTTAAAAACTGGCTTCATTTGGGCTCAGGGCTGCGTTTGATTGCAAGTGGTACCCTGCAGCTCAAGAACGTCTCAGCAGTCAGGTATGTGTCCTTTTTCCTTTATTTTCACTCGTATGCTTTAAAACACTAACTTTGTTAGCTCGCCATACTGGGTACTTTTCTCTTTTCTCACTTGCGTCTTTCTGCAGCTGACCCTCCTGCCCATTTCGCCATGAGCCATTCGTCTCGCAGTCAAGATCCTCCTATGTCCAATAGGAGCAGAGGTCACGCTCTTCTCACCATAAATCTTCTAGAAAATCAGGATCGCAAAGACATCGTCATTCTCCTTCGCCTCCACCGCGGGCGTCAAGGAAAAAAATGCTGGGCATGTGGCACGGTTCCACTCCCTGATAAATTATTCTGTAAGGACTGTCTCAGGGACTACGCAGCCAACCGGGAACTTGAAGACCAACAGGTGGTTGACCTACTCAAACAAACTATGAAAGACTCTTTCTGAGTTGACGGCAATGATTTCTGGTCACCCAGTCCCGCAAGCTGCACAAACATTGGATTTAGACCCTGACACTCTGGGTCTGTCAGCTGTCAGTACTCCTTTGACTGCATCAGAAAGAACAGCTAGACAAATTCCACCGGAAGATCCGTCCGAGGAGTCCTCAGATGATTCTGAACCGTCTGGTTTAAAATTTTCCCTGGTACAACCCTTTGTCCAAGCAGTGAGGAGCGCCATTGCCTGGGAAGACCCAGAGGAACCTCCTCAAAAATCAAAAACGTATTTCCCGTTCCTCAAGAGAAAACAAATCATCTTCCCATTAATGGGGGAGATCAGAGAGATCATAGAGGACGAGCGGAAGAAAACTGACAAAAAGTTTACTCTAGTCCGTCTAACCAAGCTGTATCCACTGGCAGATTCGGATACTCAGTCCTTAAGTTCAATGCCTGTGGTTGATTCGGCTGTGGTGCGTCTGGCAAAAAATGTAACCTTGCCGATGGAGGATTCAGTGTCATTCAAGGATCCGCTAGATAGCTCCTTTTGAGGTCTAGGTCAATTCGCCTATCTAGAGGCCGGGGCGGCTTGTAGACCATCCATTGCGCTGACATCTGTTTCCAATGCCATCAGGTCATGGACGGTAAATGTTGAGATAGCCCTGCACCAGCCAAAAAGTCCCCAAGGACGACATAATCACAGCTCTGGAAGAGCTTAAGTTGGTGGAGGATTTCGTAGGAAAAGCTGCGATCGACACGATCTGTTGTTCGGCCAACTCAATGCTGCACTCATGGCAAAACGAGCCTTATGGCTAAAACCCTGGACAGCCAATCTGGCATTGAAACAAAATTGGTGCAAGATTCCCTTTGATGGAAAGTCTCTCGAGTAACGGGGTAAATCTGGCTTACTCCCTCAGGACAGGAAGGTCCGGAGAACAAAGGCCTATTTATCCCGATTCTGACAATCAAATTCCAGAGACTTCAGGCAGTCCCGCCCCTTTAGAGACAACAAAAGATCGTGGAGAGGCACTCAGACATCTTTTTTGGGAGCTTTCTCTCATCAGCCTCTTTTCAAGGAAACACAGACAGGGAAGGGATCACCGCTCCAGGTGGATGTGTGGAAATGGCACTCTCCTCAAGGTGGAAGCATCAGGTGCAGGCTAAGCATATAGCAATTAGAAGAGGGAAGGTCTGGACAGCCGCACTCCAATAAAAATGCCTTTATTGTGCAAAATAACAAAAGTACACACCACAGCAGGGTACAGGATAAAAAGGCTGACGCGTTTCACACTATCAACAGTGCTTAGTCATATGACTAAGCACTGTTGATAGTGTGAAACGCATCAGATTTTTATCCTGTACCCTGCTGTGGTGTGTACGTTTGTTATTTTGCACAATAAAGGCATTTTTATTGGAGTGCGGCTGTCCAGACCTTCCCTCTTCCAAAAGGAAACACAGACACCGGCCTCCCCACAGAAAGCACTGGCCCTAAACCAGTTTATGGAGTCTCTGCAGTGTCAAGGGGCAGCAGTACCTGTCCCCCCCCCCCATCGGAGCGAATAACAGGTTTCTATTCCACCCTTTTCCTGGTACAGAAAAAAACAGGCGATTGGAGACCTGTAATAGATCTGAAAGGCTCAATCGATACATCCATCTTGAAAGCTTCAAGATGGAGTCGCTCCAAACAATTATCCAAACCATACAACCATGTCCACCTGCAATTCCAGGCTCTGCCCTTCGGGCCGTGCACCTCCCCTCGGGTGTTCATGAAAGTGTTGATATCGGTCTTGGCCCCTCTGAGAGAGGGGATTAAGAATTTACCATTACCTGGACGATATCCTCTTGTTATCGAACAACCCGAACCAGCTTATAGCCCACAGAGAAATTCTTCTGCAGTCATTATCGGAGTTGGGGTGGTTGGTGAATCACTGAAAGAGCCAATTAGTTCCAACACAACAGATGGTTTACCTAGGAGCGATGTTCGATACGCACCTGGGCACAGTCTCTTTACCCAAACTGAAGATGGAGGGAATCATTCAGAAGATGTCCAAGATCATACAGAGGTCCCATTTGTCAGCCTCACAGTGTCTGAGCCTTATTGGCACAATATCCTCGTGCATACCCCTAGTTCCGTGGTCCCACTGGCACCTGAGACACTTCTAGATGGGACTCCTATCACAGTGGAGACGGCAACATCTATCCCAGACAATTCGTTCGACTGATGAGCAGGAGTAGGCACTGGTGGACGAATCCAGAATCTCTCCCGGTTCCATCACTTGGGTTCCCACTCAGGGACCACAATTACTTCCGATACGAGTGGCCAGGGGTGGGGTGCCCATTGCGGAGAATTCCAGATTCAGGGAAGATGGTCCTTTCCCGCCAGAGGGATAGTGCCCAACGTCTTAGAAATGAGGGCAGCAATTCTAGCCTTGACCTCGTTTACATCTCAGGTCAAGGGGCAGAGGGTGCTTCTGCGTCTGGACAACAAAGCCGCACACTCGTACATTCAGAGACAAGGGGGCACCCACAGCAAGACACTTCTGAGGGAAGTGGAACCTGTAATGATCTGGGCCGAGAAGAATCTGGTAGACCTCAGAGCAATATATCTCCCAGGCAAGATGAACTCAGAGGCAGATGTCTTATGAAGTTTGGGGACAACAACGCTCCACTCCACCCCCATGTGTTCAACCAAATCTCCCATCTATGGCAGGCCCCACAGGTGGACCTCTTTGCTACGCAGGAGAATTCCAAGCTCAGTAGATTCTTCTCTCGTCTCCCGCATCCACAAGTGGAGGGAGTAGACGCGTTGTCATGTCCTTGGAACTTCAGGACAGCTTACACCTTTCCTCCTCGCCCACTAATCTCGAAGTTTCTCCTCAGAATTCTGAGGGAACCAGTCCAAGTACTAGCAGTGCTACCTTATTGGCCAAAGAGACCTTGGTTCCCGCTAGCCATGCACCTCAGTGTGGATCCTCCGATCAGAATTCCTCCCTTCCTGCAGTTGTTGACCCAGGGCAGGCTGGCCCATCCAGACCCACAGAAGCTGGATCTTCGTGTATGGAGGTTGAAAGGAGAAGGTTTGAATCATTGGGTTGTTCCCAAGAGGTCATATCCACCTTGCTTAAGGCCAGAAAACCAACAACCAATGCAATATATACAAGGATTTGGGACAAGTTCCTATTCTACGCCACAGGTAAAGGATTTGATCCAGTCTCTCCTTCCACTGCTGATGTCTTGAGCTTCCTTCAAACTGGTCTCAGTTTAGGGCTCAGCCAGAGTTCCCTTAAGGCAGTGTTTCTCAACTCCAGTCCTCAAGGCGCCACAACAGGTCATGTTTTCAGGCTTTCAATTATTTTGCACAGGTGATTTAATCAGTTTCACTGCCTTAGTAATTACCACAGCCGTTTCATCTGAGGGAAATCCTGAAAACATGACCTGTTGGTGCGCCTTGAGGACTGGAGTTGAGAAACACTGCCTTAAGGTAGAGGTGTCCGTAATCTCTACAGCAACTATCACCAGGTGGACAGAAGCCCCTCTAGTGGTTACGTTCCTCAGGGGCATATTGAAGATGTGTCCTCCATCCAGATGTTCCTTTTCAAAGTGGGATCCTCCTCTAATATTGGAAGTCCTATCCACTCATCCATTCGTGCTGGTTCAAGAGGTCTCAATTTGGAACCTAACCTTAAAAACAACTTTTCTGTTGGCAATCACACCTGGCAGGAGGATTTCAGAACCCCACTCTCTGGGCATGGGGGATGAATACATATCCTCCTTCCCAAACCAGGTAGAACTTCGCCCTCTACAATGGTTTTACGCCTAAAGTCACTACAACGGCACATCTATCGGAACCATGGGCGCTACCAGTTTTCTTGGACTCAAAATCAATGTCCTGTCATGAGTTAGACATATCCAAGGTCCTTGGGGCTTACTTGGAAGCCACAGCAAGTTTCAGGAACTCTGAAAGATTATTCATCATCCCATAGGGCAAGAATAGAGGAAAGGAAGCTTCTGCCAGAACCTTGGCATCCTGGGTTGTCAAATTGATCCAGAAAGCTTACAGGGTGAAGAACTTGGAACCTCCGGCTCAGGTGAATGCTCATTCAACAAGGGCAGTATCAGCATCTTGGGCAGCGAGGGCGAATGTTTCTTTGGAAACAGTATGCAGGGCCGCTACTTGGTCTTCTCGACACACGTTCCTTAACCACTTCATTACCCAGCCATAGTCATATGACGTCCACAGATGGGATCTCCCATCCTGGGTGGACGTCCTTGATTTTGTGGGGGGATATCTGAATGATGCCTGCAGCTAGAGGCATCATTCAGATATCATTCTTTCATGCCGGAAATTCTGTGCATGATGAGAATGATCATAGCGGCAGTTCCGCCGCTTGATGGTTCTTATAGGCGACAGGACGGGTGCTTCTCCGGACTCTCCCATGCCATCGGGGGCCCAGAGAAAGAATTGTCCAGCCCCCGGATGACAAGCATAGAGATTTCCGGTGACCAGATGGTCGCCAGTCATCTCTATGACCGTCGGAGGCCTGGGCGCGACGTTGTGACGTCACGCCCGGGTAACCGGAAGTAAACAAAGCCGCAATTGCGGCTAGTAAGCATGAGATCTGTGATTTATTTTTCCCGATCTCATGCTTTCCAGACTGGAGGAGAGATGTGGGGTCTTATTGACCCCGCATCTCTCCATAAAGAGGAGCTGTCACACACCATTCCTATTACAAGGGGATTTTTTTTACATTCCTTGTAATAGGAATAAAAGTGATCCTAAAAAAAAGTGTACATTTTTTTTTTAAACGCCCCTGTCCCCCGTAGCTCGCGCTCAGAAGCAAACGCACATGTAAGTCTTGTCCACATATGTAAACGCCGTTCAAACGACATATGTGAGGTATCGCCGCGTGCGCTAGAGCATGTGCAACAATTCTAGTACTAGACCTCCTCTGTAACTCTATACTAGTAGCCTGTAAAAAATTTCAAAGCGTCGCCTATGGAGATTTTTAAGTACCGAAGTTTGGCGCCATTCCATGAGTGTGCGCAATTTTAACCACTTAACAACCACCTGCCGACAAATAACGTCGACAAGGTGGTTGCTTAACTCTGGGAGGACGTTATATAACGTCCTCCCAGAATCGCGCTCCCGCGCGCCCCCTGGGGCGCGCACACGGGAAACTCCATGACCGCCGGGTCCTGGACCCGGCGGATCACGAATCGCGGTAAATCGCCGCTGATAGCGGCCGTTTACCACGTGATTGCTCCGTCCAATGACGGAGCAATCACTTGTAAACAGACCGGCGTCATTTGATGACGCCGGTTCCTCCCTCCCCTCTCTGTACCGATCGGTACAGTGTGAGAGGGGAGGGGGAGGGAGCGGATGGCAGCAGCAGCACTGTGGGCTGGATCTGTGACAATTGCAGTCACAGATCCAGCCATCCATCCATCCCTGCTCAGCCATCCCTGTGCTATACCCTGCCAATACTCTGCAATACACCCTGCCAATACTCTGCAAAATACCCTGGTGCAATACTCTGCAATACCCTGGTGCAATACTCTGCAATACCCTGGTGCAATACTCTGCAATACCCTGGTGCAATACCCTGGTGCAATACTCTGCAATACCCTGCGAAATACTCTGCAATACCCTGCGAAATACTCTGCAATACCCTGCGAAATACTCTGCAATACCCTGCGAAATACTCTGCAATACCCTGGTGCAATACTCTGCAATACCCTGGTGCAATACTCTGCAATACCCTGGTGCAATACTCTGCAATACCCTGGTGCAATACTCTGCAATACCCTGGTGCAATACTCTGCAATACCCTGCACAATACTCTGCAATACCCTGCACAATACTCTGCAATACCCTGCAAAATACTCTGCAATACCCTGCAAAATACTCTGCAAAATACTCTGCAATACCCTGCACAATACTCTGCAATACCCTGCACAATACTCTGCAATACCCTGCACAATACTCTGCAATACCCTGCACAATACTCTGCAATACCCTGCACAATACTCTGCAATACCCGCCACAATACTCTGCAATACCCTCCACAATACTCTGCAATACCCTCCACAATACCCTGTGCAATACTCTCCACAATACCCTGTGCAATACCCGTGCAATACCCTGCCATACACCGCAATACCCTGCCATACACCGCAATACCCTGCCATAGTCCGCAATACTCCGCAATGCCCTGCAATACTCCGCAATGCCCGGCAATACTCCGCAATGCCCGGCAATACTCCGCAATGCCCGGCAATACTCTGCAATAACCACTTCCCGCCCTCCGGCCATCATATGACGTCCTTGACTTTGTGCGGGGATATCTGAATGATGGGAGCAGCTACAGGCATCATTCAGATATCAGCTTTTTCAGCCGGCGATTCCCTACACCATAAGAACAATCATAGCGGCTGTTCCGCCGCTTGATCATTCTTACGGGAGGCGAGAGGGGATGTCCCCCCCCCCGCCGCCCTCCGGTGCTTCTACCGACTCACCGCTACGATCAAAGCCAGGATTGTTGTTTTTTTTTTTTTTTTTTTTTTTCAGGCTTCCCAGCCTAGAGGTGAGATGTGGGGTCTTATTGACACCCCCCCCCCCATATCTCACTGTAAAGAGGACCTGTCATGCCATATTCCTATTACAAGGGATGTTTACGTTCCTTGTAATAGGTATAAAAGTGATCAAAAAAATGTTTAGGGCGGAAAAACATGTCAAACTAAAATAAATAAAGTAAAATGAAGAATAATTTTTTATTTTTTTTTAAAGCGCCCCTGTCCCCGTGAGCTCGCATACAGAAGCGAACGCATACGTAAGTCCCGCCCACATATGAAAACGGTTTTCAAACCACACGTGAGGTATCGTTGCGAACGTTAGAGCGAGAGCAATCATTTTGGCCCTAGACCTCCTCTGTAACTCAAAACATGTAACCAGTAAAAATATTTAAAGCGTCGCCTATGGGGATTTTTTAAGTAGCGAAGTTTGGCGCCATTCCACGAGTGTGTTCAATTTTTAAGGGCGACATGTTAGGTATCTATTTACTCGGCGTAACTTCATCTTTCACATTATGCAAAAACATTGGGCTAACTTTACAGTTTTTTTTTTTTTTTAAGCACAAAACATTTTTTTTCCGTAAAAAACGCGTTTAAAAAATTGCTGCGCAAATATCGTGCGAGATAAAAAGTTGCAACAACCACCATTATATTCTCTAAGGTCTTTGCTAAAAAAACATATATAATGTTTTGGGGTTCTATGTAATTTTCTAGCAAATAAATGATGATTTTTACATGTAGGAGAGAAATGTCAGAATTGGCCTGGGTGCTCCAGAACGCCTGAAGGGGCTCCCTGCATGTTGGGCCTCTCTATGTGGCCACGCTGTGTAAAAGTCTCACACATGTGGTATCGCCATACTCGGGAGTAATAGCAGAATGTGTTTTGGGGTGTAATTTGTGGAATGCATATGCTGTGTGTGAGAAATAACCTGCTAATATGACAATTTTGTGAAAAAAAAAAAAGAGAAAAAAAAATCTTGATTTTGCAAAGAATTGTGGGAAAAAATGACAACTTCAAAAAACTCACAATGCCTCTTTCTGAATACCTTGGAATGTCTTCTTTCCAAAAAGGGGTCATTTGGGGGGTATTTGTACTTATCTGGCATGTTAGGGTCTCAAGAAATGAGATCGGCCGTCAGTACTTCAGGTGTGATCAATTTTCAGATATTGGCACCATAGCTTGTGGACTCTATAACTTTCACAAAGACCAAATAATATCCACCAATTTGTACTTATTTTTACCAAAGATATGTAGCAGTATAAATTTTGGCCAAAATTTATGAAGAAAAAATAGTAATTTGCAAAATTTTATAACAGAAACGAAAAAAAAATCATTTTTTTACAAAATTTTCAGTCTTTTTTCTCTTATAGCGCAAAAAATAAAAAACCCAACAGTGATTAAATACCACCAAAAGAAAGCTCTATTTGTGTGAAAAAAAGGACAAAAATTTCATATGGGTACAGTGTTGTATGACTGAGTAATTGTCATTCAAAATGTGAGAGCACCGAAAGCTGAAAATTGGTCTGGTTATTAAGGGGGTTTAAGTGCCCAGTGGTCAAGTGGTTAAAGTGTGACACGTTAGGTATCTATTTACTCGGCGTAACATCATCTTTCATATTTTTCCAAAAAATTGGGCTAACTTTACTGTTTTGTTATTTTTTAATTCATGAAACCATTTTTTTTCCAAAAAAAAGGCGTTTGAAAAATGATTGCGCAAATACCGTGCAAGATAAAAAGTTGCAATAACCGTAATTTTATTCCCTAGGGTGTCTGCTAAAAAACATATATAATGTTTGGGGGTTCTGAGTAATTTTCTAGCAAAAGAATGATGATTTGTACATGTAGGAGAGAAGTGCCAGAATAGGCCCAGTATTGAGGTGGTATAAAAGCTCTGTATTGAAGTGGTTAAACATTATCGTGTTGATCCCGGAGCTCTTACGACAGTAGAGTTCAGGAGAAGAGCAATTTGTGCCGCTATGTCTGTCTAATTAAAAAAAAATCTTTTCACTAGACCTGTAAGAGGAGTCGAGGCGGAGCTCTATCACAGTTATGCTGCCATGGATTGGCACCAGGAAAGGAAAATTACGGTAAGTATGATACAATTTTCAGTTTTACAGGTAAGCTGTTATAAAAATCCTATATTTTTCGTACATCATGGGACACAGAGCTGGATACCTATATGGGATGTCCCAAAGCAATGTCCCTTGAGGGGAGGGAGACACAAAATAAAGCAGGGCGCCATCAGACTTGAGGACATAAAGGACCGCCTGCAGCACACTGTGCCCAAAGGCAAAATCCTCATGCCTTTTTACATCCACCTGATAAAATTTTGTGAATCTATGTACCGAAGACCAAGTTGCGGCCTTGCTGATCTGAGTCATAGAGGCTTGATGATGCACTGCCCATGAAGCACTAACTGCTCTAATTTGAAAAGCTAGAACTCTCCCTTTTAAACCATAAGCCTGAAAAATAACTTGTCAAATCCACTTTGAAATAGTAGATTTTGACGCTGCCTGCCCCCATCTGGGGCCTTCTCGCAGTACAAAAAAAACATCAGTTTTTCAAATCTGAGCCCTCGCCTTCAAATAGACTTTAACTGCTCTCATTACATCCAAGGAATGTAATGACTCTTCCGCAGAACGAGGTTCTGGAAAAAATTAAGGGAGAACCACATCTTGGTTCAAATGAAAACCGGACACCACTTTAGGTAGAAAGGTTGGATGAGGACGTAACACTACCTTGTCCTTATGAATAATCAAATATGTCTCTTTACAAGAAAGAGCAGCCAATTCTAATAACCTTCTAGCAGAGGATATATCCACCAGAAAAAAATATTTCCTTGTTAAAAGGACTAATGGAATATGGCATAAAGGTTCAAAAGGCTGCATCTGCAATGCCGACAGAACTAAATTGAAGTCCCATGGACACAAGGGTGTCTTAACTGGCAAGTAGATCCGTGTTACCCCCTGTACGAAAGCACGGACCAAAGAATGCGTAGACAGCGGTCGTTGAAACAATACCGACAAAGCTGAGACCTGACCCTAGATAGTACTCAAGGCCAGCTTCATCTCTATGCCCAAATGTAGAAAGGCAAGAATCCTACCTATGACATACTTCCGAGGATGCCAACCCTTGGATTCGCACTAAGTCACATATGCCTTCCAGACTCTATAATATATGACTCTGGAGGCCGGCTTCCTAGCATTATTCAGGGTAGACAGCACTGAACCTGAAAGCCCCTGTTTTCTTAGAATGTGGCCAAATCGTTAAACTTAGCGTTTGTAAGGAAGGGTGGAATATTGGTCCCTGTGAGAGCAGGTATGGACGTAGTGGAAGGGTCCATGGGCCCCCCACAGCCATTCTTATGACCTCCGCGTACCAGGACCTTCTGGGCCAGGCCGGAGCTACAAGAACCACCAGCCTTCCTTCTCCCTTGATTCTGCGAAGAAGCCGCGCTAGTAGCTGAACTGGGGGAACGCATAAATCAGTGAGAACTGATCCCAATGGGTTACCAATGCATCCATCCCGTAAGCAAGTGGATCCTTTGTCCTTGACACAAAGTTGTCCACCTTCTCGTTGAACCTGGATGCCAACAGATCTACGTCCGGGGTCCCCCATCTCAGACATATGGCCAAGAAGATGTTGGGGTGAACAGACTACTCCCCCCGGAGACAACTGCTGGCGACTTAAGAAGTCCGCCTGACAATTTTCTATTCCCGGAATGAAAACTGCAGATATGCAAAGATTATGCCTCTCTGCCCAAACCAGGATATGGTTTACCTCCCTCTGGGCTGCGTGACTCCTGGTGCTCCCTTGGTGATTGATATAGGCCACTGCATTGGCATTGTCGGATTGAATCCTGACAGGACAATTTCCTAACCTGAGCGACCATGCCTTCAGAGCCAGGTGTGCCGCCCGAATTTCCAGAATGTTGATGGGAAACGTCTTCTCTGTCTCGGACCACCTGCCCTGGACAGTCATCTCCCCCAGGACTGCTCCCCAACCTGAAAGGCTGGCATCTGTTGTTACCACCCCCCAGGCCACAGGAACGAAAGACTTCCCCTTCTGCAGATTTCTGGACATCAACCACCAACTGAGGCTCTGACGCACATCTGGGGTCAGACACATTGGAAAATCAAGAGCTTGGATATTCTTTTTCCAAGCGGAAAGGATACTGTTTTGTAACAGTCTTGAATTAAATTGGGCACATGAAACGGCCTTGAATGAAGCCACCATATTCCCTAGCAACCTCATGCAAAGACAAATGGAGGGATTTTCCTTCGTCATGACTACCTGGACCAGTTCCCTTATAGCTCTGACTTTTGCTTGGGGCAAAAAAACATTTTCTTTAGGTCTGTATCTATGACCAGACCTAAGTACTCCAGCCTATTCACTGGTCGCAGGGATGACTTCTCTAAATCGAGAATCCAACCCAAGTATCTCAGAAACTTGACCGTGCTGACCACAGACTGGTTCAAACGGTCTATCGACTGTTCCACCAACAGTAGATTGTCCAGGTAAGCTATAACTGTTATGCTCTGAGCTCTTTGCCTGGCCAGGAGCGGGGCCAGAACCTTTGTAAACACCCGGGGGGCAGTTGCCAGCCGAAGGGCAAGGCTACAAACTGATAAAGATATTGTTCTACTTTGAATCTCAGGAATTTCTGGTGAGCGGGGAAAATAGGTACGTGCAGATATGCATCCTTGATGTCTATTGATGCAAGCAGTTCTCCTCCCCAAAGGGTGGAGACTACCGACCGGATTGATTCCATGCGAAAAGAGCGAACATTTAGGAATTGATTCAGACCTTGAGATCTAAGATGGGTCTGACATCTCCATTTGGTTTTGGCACCGTGAAGAGATTTGAACAAATTCCCAAACTGTGCTCTTCTGTGGAAATCTTTACGATCACCCCTTGAGACAGCAACCGCTCTAGCGCCGAAAATAGAGACCTTCTCTTTACTGGATCTTTGGGAACGCTTGATCTCAGGAAACGAGGCGGTGGAAACTCTCGCAACTCTAGCTTGTAACCTAGAGATGCGGTAGAAATTACCCATCTGTCCTGGATCTCCTTTTGCCAAGTTCCCGAGAACTGCAGAAGCCTTCCCCCAACCCGATCGAGCGGGGACGCCCCTTCATAAGGAAGCGTTGGGACTCTGCTTAATAGGCTTCCGCCCCAGGGCCTCTTGTGTCCCTGGGTTTGACCTTCAGCTTTTCACCTTGACCCTGACGGTGGAGGCCGTCGTGACTGCCTAGAGACTGATGTCCTTGGCACTGGAGAGGAAGCCTGTTTAAAAGGACGCCTACTCCTTCTTTTAACAGGTAAAAGAGTACTCTTTCCACTAGAAATCTTTTGAATGTATTTGTCCAAATCATCTCCGAACAACCGTTCCCTGTGAAACGGAAAGGCTGACCAATTTTTCAACCACAGGATTCTACGCATATGCACCAACAGGAGCGTCAGACGGGAGGCCCGATGAATAGAATCCTTAATAGCGTCAACAGCAAAGCATAAAGCCTTTGGTAGATCAGCTAAGTCTCGGGCTTGCTGAGCAGGAACCACCCTGAAAACCTGTTTCACCTGATCCTTTAGGGATTGACAAATGCCAATTGCTGCTACCACAGGCTGAGCTACAGCACCTGCCAAAGAAAAGAGGTTTTCAATAAAGATTCCAGTCTTTTATCCCTTGGGTCCCTAAACATCTGAACATTGTCTACTGGACAAGCTAGACTTTTATTCACACAAGAGATAGCAGCGTCAACTGCTGGCACACTCCATTTCTTGGTGAATTTTTCATCCTTGGGATAAAGTACAGATAATTTCTTAGGAGGAAGAAAATGTTTATCTGGATGACCCCAATCCTCATATATAAGCTGTTCCAACAAAGGATGGACAGGAAATGCATGCAGGGCCTGTGGGGCTTTTAAAGAACCCAAGGAAGAAACAGGCATCCCAGCTGGCTCTGTTAAAGGCAACGTAAATGCAAAACGTACCATTTCTGTAAGGGATTGCACTAGCAACTTTTCAGACTGAGAAGCTGAAAAGGGCTCCTCTACGGTAGAATCTTCAGAAGAGGAGTCATCAAACTGTCCCTCTTCTTTATCTCCTGAGGGTGATTCATCCTCTACCGGCCACTGCTGGTCCATAGGCTGAGGACCCGGGGCGGGGGAGGGGGACCTAGCCCGCTTCGTTCCACCCTGGGAAGAAAAAGCGATTAGAGGCGCTAAACGCTCCTCCAAACCTACGAGAGCTGAAGAAAGTACTTCCTCAGTAATATAGGCAGGGGTCTGGAGGTTGGGGGTGGCTGCAGCACCTAACAGTCCTGATGACTCACCCTGGTCAGCCACATCTGGTACCTCTAGAGACGCTGGCACCGCGGAGGCATGACCAACCTCAGAGCCTGATGGTGATGCCCTAGGAGCCTTTTTTGAGGAATTTGCCCCCGTTTTAGCAGTCTTAGTCCCTGAATTCCTGGAAGACATAGTCCTAAGCACAAAAGCAGAGGTACTATAAAAAAAGCACCAACTGCTGAAGTATAGTCCAGCAAGAAAGAGCTGCTATCCACTATTCAGCCTGATACAAAATAAATGTGTCACAAGGGAGTGCCTGTATCGATCACTCACGTGCCCCCACCGCTGCTGTGTCCCTCCGTCAGCTCCTGCCTCCACGAGGCAATGTTTATACAGGGATGTTCCGCCCTGCGCGTGCGCCATGTGAGAATGTGAACGGTGGGTCACGCACATGGTGCTGCACTAAGCCACGCCCCTCCTCCCCTCGCCGGAACGCCCTCCGTCATTTAAATCTGCTGTTTCCCGTGATACATAGTAGCCCATTATGCTTTACCCTTGCAGGGAAACTAAGAGGAAGTAAAACCCATCAGTGACCATATCTCGTGTGTTTTTTTGTTTTGTTTTGTTTTTTAAAGTGAGAATAGATGTCATTTTGTAAGGCTGCACCATTTGGAGAGAAATAGTATAATTGTACAAAAGGCCACCCATTTGGACAATAAAACCCGCAATTACAGTCACCTTGCTATACAATCGAGGGTACAAAAAAAAGGAGACGCCTGTGTTCCACCAATAACGAATATATCTTTTAGATAACAGCCCAGTAGGCAGACAATAATCGGATGGACAGAAGGTGATGGTTGGCTGACAGAAGGTGATGGTTGGCTGCATGGCTAATTTCCCAGGAGTGACAAGAGGCCTCAAACGAGGAATACCATACCTAGGTGGCTCAGAAGGGGAAGTACTAATTGGGGATAATCATCAGTAGTCCAGGTAAATGC
This sequence comes from Rana muscosa, assembly GCA_029206835.1. Lineage (NCBI taxonomy): Eukaryota > Metazoa > Chordata > Amphibia > Anura > Ranidae > Rana > Rana muscosa. Next base: position 80,626,129 of record CM055119.1, on the reverse strand, counting down.
CATTGAGTATATTGAAAGCATTGCACTGTGGCTTGTTGAGCGTCAGACAGTCTTTGTATAAATGATTCCCAGAAATTAAGATATTTTCTCAGCCTGAGCTGACTCAACAACCGCATCAGAAACGTAACACGGGTGTGTTATTGATGCATTCTTGCTGCATTTTCAATGCATTTGAACTAGGAGGTGCATTTTTTTTTAACTCCCCAAAAATGCAGCAAGCAGGATTTTTTTTTTTTTTTTTTTTTTTTTTATTGCCGAGATTTTGCTTCTCTGAGGTCTTCTCTGTCAGACCCCCAGATCAACCAGGCATCCTTTGCCTTAATTTAGCATGAATGTTCTCAGCCTAATGGTGTTTCTCTTTGGTCAGTTCCACTACAGACTTTTACAGCTCAACATTTTCACTACGTGGGACAAATGATCCCTTTTCTGGATCATCCAGAGACTACTAGCCAACCAGGCAAAAATCTCCCTGGCATAGTGGATTTCCAAGAAGGAAGGTAGGATGGATGGACAGCCGCACTCCATAGTGGATTTCCAACCCAGCTCTAGAATCGGGGTAATTGTTCCTCCCCTTTCCCTGTGCCGTGGTAACGACAAATGCCAGCCTGTCAAGCTGGGGTGGAATTAGCTATTCCCTAACAAGGCAGCTGGTTCCCAGTCAATGTTCCCCATCCATATTCTGTAGAAGACTCACTCTCCTACTTGGTCACCCAGTAAGTATACAGTCAGACAATGCATTTCTGTGGCCTAAATGAACCACTAATGCAGAGACAGAAGTCAGCCAAGTGCAGGCATGCAAAGAGGCTGGAGGAGATAAGCAGCACTAAGATATAAAAGGGTGAATACAATATTTTCTTAACCACTTGACCTCTGGTAGGTTTTACCCCCTTTAGGACCAGGGCATGTTTTGCTATTCAGCACTGTGCTGCTTTGTCTGGCAATTGCTCCGTCATGCAACACTACATGCAAATGAAATTTTATACAAATAGAGCTTTCGTTTAGTGAAACCACAAAGCAATACACAGTCAAGTCACTTTCCAAAGAATAATGGCACACTTTTACAGACTGTTAAATTTTTTTTTTTAGTACATGTGTACTCTAGGGATGAGCTTCGTTTTCGAGTCGAACATACGTTCGACTCGAACATCGGCTGTTCGATCGTTCGACGAAGATCGAACGATTTGGGCCGTTCGCGCCAAATTCGAGTGACGCGAACGGCCCACAATGCACTACGCCATCGCAGTGTCATCCAGGTGCTGTGATTGGCCAAGCATGCACTGTGACCCCGCATGCTTGGCCAATCACAGCGCCGGCAGCGAGGAGAGCAATGATTGGCCACAGGCAGGATGCCTGTGGCCAATTATTGCTGAGGGGGTTTAGTACACGCCCCACACTATAAAAGGCCGCCAGCGCGGCGGCCTTGTGTAGTGTGTTCCGGAGCAGGGAAAGAGAAGCATAGGCAGGGACAGTGTCATTTTTTTCCTTTACTAATCCTGGATTCCTTGTGTTTAGGGACAGATAAGGATAGATAGGGAGAGTGTCAGTGTGTTATTCTGTGCTAAACCTTGTTTGTAGGGACAGAGAAGGACAGTGAGGGAAAGTGTCAGTGTGCTATTCTGTGCTAAATCTTGTTTGTAGGGACAGAGAAGGACAGTGAGGGAAACTATCAGTGTGCTATTCTGTGCTAAACCTTGTTTGTAGGGACAGAGAAGGACAGTGAGGGAAAGTGTCAGTGTGCTATTCTGTGCTAAACCTTGTTTGTAGGGACAGAGAAGGACAGTGAGGGAAAGTGTCAGTGTGCTATTCTGTGCTAAACCAATCTTGCTGAACCATATTTGAAATCCTTGAGTTTAGGGACAGAGAAGGACACTCGGGGAAACTATCAGTGTGCTATTCTGTGCTAAACCAATCTTGCTGAACCATATTTGAAATCCTTGAGTTTAGGGACAGAGAAGGACACTCGGGGAAACTATCAGTGTGCTATTCTGTGCTAAACCTTGTTTGTAGGGACAGAGAAGGACAGTGAGGGAAAGTGTCAGTGTGCTATTCTGTGCTAAACCAATCTTGCTAAACCATATTTGAAATCCTTGAGTTTAGGGACAGAGAAGGACACTCGGGGAAACTATCAGTGTGCTATTCTGTGCTAAACCAATCTTGCTGAACCATATTTGAAATCCTTGAGTTTAGGGACAGAGAAGGACACTCGGGGAAACTATCAGTGTGCTATTCTGTGCTAAACCAATCTTGCTGAACCGTATTTGAAATCCTTGAGTTTAGGGACAGAGAAGGACAACCGTGGAAACTATCAGTGTGCTATTCTGTGCTAAATCTTGTTTGTAGGGACAGAGAAGGACAGTGAGGGAAACTATCAGTGTGCTATTCTGTGCTAAACCTTGTTTGTAGGGACAGAGAAGGACAGTGAGGGAAACTGTCAGTGTGCTATTCTGTGCTAAACCAATCTTGCTGAACCATATTTGAAATCCTTGAGTTTAGGGACAGAGAAGGACAGTGAGGGAAACTGTCAGTGTGCTATTCTGTGCTAAACCAATCTTGCTGAACCATATTTGAAATCCTTGAGTTTAGGGACAGAGAAGGACAGTGAGGGAAACTGTCAGTGTGCTATTCTGTGCTAAAGCAATCTTGCTGAAGCATATTGCAAATCCTTGTGTTTAGGGACAGAGAAGGATAGGCAGGGGACAGTGTCAGTGTCATTGTTGCTAAGCCTTCTGCACAGTATACACCTGAAGGTAGCCCTTATTGCTGTTTTTCCCATCTTCCTGCAGGCCATCCATTAAAATGTCTGGAAGGCAAACAAGGAGAGGCAGACAGTCAGGAGGCAAAAAAAGAGGGCAAGCAGGCTCTGTGTCTAGGGGCAACAGTGCTGGTCGTGGACGCGGTGCATTGTCATCAGCACATGGCCATGGGACACGCTTGTCCTTCTTTTCGGCAGCTGGACATGTTGAGCCACATCATGCCGAAGACTTGGTAGAGTGGATGACCAAGCCCACCTCATCCTCCTCATCCTCTCTCACCCAGGCTCAGGGTACTGGCAAAGCAGCTGCCAAAGCGTCCTCTTCTCTGGTATCAATGTCATCATTAGTCACTCCTTCCCTAGACCCACCATGTCCTCCTCCTGAGGAGTCCCCCGAACTGTTTGAGCACAGTGTTGGGTACATGCTCCAGGAGGATGCCCAGCGTTTCGAAGGATCTGATGATGATACCCAGCTAGAGGAAGGCAGTAGCGTGAGAGCAGAGAGAGGGGATGCTCAAGAAGGACACCAATCTGGCAGTCATGCTCCAGCAGCTGCAGCATACTGCCAGATTGGCTCCAGTGATGAGGATGGAGGGGATGATGAGGTCACTGACTCCACGTGGGTGCCTAATAGGAGAGAGGAGGAGGATGATGAGGAGGCACATCTCCAACGAGGCAGGATGCCCTTGGGTGGCCAGCGTATGGGCAGCACACCGACGGAATCACACCGCAGAGCTCCGCCTGTGCAGGGCGCTGCCTCTGCCCGTCATTCAAAAAGTTCTTTGGTGTGGGCCTTTTTTGAGGCGAGTGCATCAGATCGCACAGCTGCTGTTTGCAACATATGTCTCAAGTGTATATCGCGTGGCCAAAACATCAGCCGCTTGGGCACCACATGCTTGATCAGACATATGTTGACCTGCCATGCAGCTCGTTGGCAAGCCTACCTTAAAGACCCACACCAAAGAACAAAGCGGTCCTCTCCTTGCACCGCATCAGCTGGGATCTCCAACCCCACTATCCCTTCAGTCCTCTCTGAAACCTGCACTGAGAGGAATGAAGGTGTAGAATTAGGTGTGTCACAGCCAAGTACTTGCGGCCACTCTGCTAGCAGTACACCGACGTCCGATTGTAGCAGGCAAATTTCCCTGCCCCAGCTGCTGGACCGTCGAAAGAAGTTCACTCCCAGCCATCCACATGCCCAGCGGTTGAATGCTAGCTTGGCTAAATTGCTAGCGCTTCAACTGCTGCCTTTTCAGTTGGTAGACTCGGCCCCCTTCCGTGAGTTTGTGCAATGTGCGGTTCCTCAGTGGCAGGTTCCCAAACGCCACTTTTTCTCACGGAAGGCGATTGCGGCTCTCTACAGGCATGTGGAAGGCAATGTCTTGGCCTCGCTGGACAGGGCGGTCAGCGGTAAGGTGCATATTACCGCTGACTCATGGTCCAGCAGGCATGGACAGGGACGTTACCTTTCTTTCACGGCCCATTGGGTCACTCTTTTGGCAGCTGGGAAGGATGCAGGACAAGGTGCAGTAGTGTTGGAGGTTGTTCCACCGCCACGCCTCCAAAATGCTACTACTGGTTGTGACACACCTCTCTCCTCCACCCCCTCCTCTTCTTCTTCCTCCATGGCCTCTTCCTGTGCTTTGTCCTCGGAACCAGCGGTGCTCCGTAGGCGTTCAAGGGGCTACGCAAGTACGCAGGCAAAAAGATGCCATGCTTGCGCTGGTGTGTTTGGGGGACAGGAGCCACACTGGGGCAGAGGTCCTGTCTGGTCTGCAGGGGCAGGCCGAGAGGTGGTTTACGCCACGCCAGCTTAAGCCAGGAATGGTGGTTTGCGACAATGGCACCAACCTCCTCTCCGCCCTCCGACAGGGACAACTGACCCATGTGCCCTGTGTGGCTCACGTCCTTAACCTGGTGGTGCAGCGGTTCTTGGGCAGGTACCTGGGCTTACAGGATGTCCTGAGGCAGGCCAGGAAAGTCTGTGTGCATTTCCGCAGATCTTATAATGCCAGTGCTCGCCTGGCTGACCTGCAAAAGGAGTTGAACCTGCCCAAGAACCGCCTTATATGTGACATGCCCACCAGGTGGAACTCAACGTTGGCCATGCTGCAGCGGCTGCACACGCAGCAGAGGGCCATCAATGAGTACCTGTGTGACTACGGCACCAGGACAGGGTCAGGGGAGCTCGGGTTTTTTTCACCACGCCAGTGGGGCATGATCAGGGATGCATGCACTGTCCTGGCACCATTTGAGGAGGCCACGAGGATGGTGAGCAGTGACAGTGCATGCATCAGTGACACTGTACCTCTTGTCCACCTGTTGGAGCACACGCTGCGTGGAATAATGGACAGGGCACTTGAGGCAGAACAGAGGCAGGAAGAGGAGGACTTCCTTGCCTCTCAAGGCCCCCTTTACCCAGACAGTGTTCCTTCTGTCCCACCCATCGCACAGGAAGAGGAGGAGGAGGAGGAGGAGGAGGAGGAGGAGGATTGTGTCAGCATGGAGGTGGAGGCTGGCACTCAGCATCATCAGCAGCAGTCTTTTAGGGATGATTTACAGTCCCAAGAAACCAGTGGACTTGTACGTGGCTGGGAGGAGGTGGCTGCGGATCATGTCGTCCTTAGTGACCCAGAGGACTCCGGACTGAATGCCTCAGCTAACCTACGCTGCATGGCCTCCCTGATCCTGCAAAGTCTGCGGAAGGATCCTCGTATTCTTCGGATCAAGGAGAGGGACCATTACTGGCTGGCCACTCTCCTTGATCCACGGTACAAGGGTAAGGTTGCGGACCTTATGTTGCCGTCGCAGAGGGAGCAGAGGATGAGACAACTCCGGGAGGCCTTGCAGAAAGGTCTGTGCAACGCGTTCCCAGAGACTGGGAGGTTACAAACTCCTGGTCATGGACAACGAGTTGCTGAGGCTTCGGGCAGTCAAAGAAGGAACGGTGGGGAAGGTGGCCGTCTGACCGATGGGTTCAGACAATTCTTTAGTCCGCAGCCCCAAAGTATGATCAGTTCCAGCAACCATCGCCAGCATCTGATATACATGGTGCAGGAATACCTAGGGGCAAGGTCAGACTTGGACACCTTCCCCACCGAAAATCCTCTGGCTTACTGGGTCTTGAGGATGGATCACTGGCCAGAGCTTGCACAGTATGCAATTGAGCTACTGGCCTGTCCTGCATCCAGCGTTCTTTCAGAACGCACATTCAGTGCTGCTGGAGGATTTGTCATGGATCACAGGGTGCGCCTGTCCACCGACTCGGTTGATCGACTGACTTTCATCAAGATGAACCAGTCTTGGATCACCACCAGCTACCACACACCTGATGCTGATATAACAGACTAATTGATTTTAAAATGTCACATCCCTTCAAGACTGATGCTGATGCTGAGTGCCTGTGCTGTTATGTTGACTGGCTATCCTCCTCCTCCTCCTCAATGATCCGATTAATGATGATAGCTTGGAAGATCATTTTGGTTTATGGGTGCCGCCACCAGTGGCTAAGGCCCAATTTTTCAGCCCCTGTTTAACAGGGGCGTGTAATTACAATTTTTGATGCAATACTTTGCAACAGGGCTCATTGCTGTGCTCCAAGTACAGTATCTGTGAGGGGTTGCAGTGTTGTGCCACCAGTGCCTAAGGCCCAATTTTTCAGCCCCTGTTCAACAGGGGCATGCAATTATAATTATTGATCTAATAATTCACAGCAGGGCCCATTGCTGCGCCCACCAAGAGTAACTGTCAGGCCTTACAGTGTTGTGTCAACACCACCACCACCACCACCAAACGCCCAATTTTTCAGCCCCTGTTCAACAGGGGCATACAATTATAATTATTGATCTAATAATTCACAGCAGGGCCCATTGCTGCGCCCACCAAGAGTAACTGTCAGGCCTTACAGTGTTGTGGCACCAGCACCACCATCAAAGGCCCAATTTTTACTACCACTGTTCAACAATTATATGTTATTACAATTCCTGATATAATAGTTGACAGCAGGGCGTTCCAGCACCCACCAAGAGTAACTGTGAGTGCTTACAGTGTTGTGCCAACACCAACACCTAAGGGGCCAATTTCTGCAGAGTATATACGGCAGGTCCCTACTTTCAAACATCCAACTTACAAACGACTCCTACTTGCAAACGGAAGAAGACAACAGGAAGTGAGAGGAAATCTACCCCTAGGAAGAAAAATTCTCTCCTGTAAGAATTAATATGGGAGAAAGGTGTCTCCTCTCTACTGATGCTTTATCACCAATCCTTGTTTCAATAAAAACACCACATTTCAAAAACAGTTGTCATTGGGACGCAAAGTGAGGTGAAATGTTCTGAACAGGGCACAGGCAGCAAAACAAATGTTACATGGGTGATAACCCTTCCCTATGTTTTCCAAAAAGCTTAAAAATAGATTTTTTGGCTGGAGCTACACTTAAACAATGTACGTGTTCAAAATTACAAACAGATTCTACTTAAGAACAAACCTACAGTCCCTGTCTTGTTTACACCGGTCTTGTTTACACCGCCTGTATACTGCTGTTCAGAGTATATAGGGCCTTTTTTATTTTGTGTTGCGGGGTTCCCCTTAATATCCAAAGAAGACCCAAAGGGGCTGGTAATGGGCTGGGGGGGGGGGGGGGGTGATGGGGTAGCTATGCCATTTTTCTTAAAGATTTTCATCCATATTACCGGGAGCAGACATTACATTAAAGCCGCAAGCAGTTTTAAATGGCTTTTTTTTCCTTTAGAAATGTCATTTTGTGCAGGGACAGTTCTAAACACGGGAAACACGTGGCAATTCACAGGCATACTTTAGACACCCCCCAGGTACGATATTTAAAGGAATATTTGACTTTTTTTTTTTCACTTTATGCATCATTAAAATGACTGCTCCCGAAAAACGTCCGTTTTTAAAACTTCTTTTTGCATTGATACATGTCCCCTGGTGCAGAACCCGGGTTCCCAAACTCTGTTTAGGACAATAACATGGATAATAGTCGTTATAATTAGCACTTTAGAATCCGAACGTTCGCATCCATTGTATTTAATAGGGTTCTAATGTTCGTGCGAACTTTTGGTCCGTTCGCGGGTTCTGGTGCGAACCGAACCCGGGGGTGTTCGGCTCATCACTAGTGTACTCATAAAAATCTAAATTCTTATACAGTACCAAGTTATGCATACTATTTGTACCATAACAACCAAACATTGCAAGCATATTCAGCAAAGAGAAAACACCAAAGACTAAAAGACTGCCCCATCCTGTAACTTCAGTACCCAGCCAGTTGCATATGCAAATGTACATGTACATATTTGTGTGTGTGTGTATGTATATATACACATACATGCATACATAAACACACACGCTACAATAACAATCTATCTAGGACTAAATCGGTTGGAGTCAAGCCTGGTACAGCCAGCCAACCACCCACCCAATGCAGCACCTGTTAAACCTAGACAGAACCCCCCTATGCTGGTAGATAAGGCGTTCACAATGTAATGTTGCACCCATTTGAGTTAACCACATCTCTAATGTGGAAGGGGACTGGGAGATCCAATGCTGCAATAGGAGTTTCCGGGCCTGGAAGAATGCCCCAGGCACTGCTTCTCTGATTTAAGTATGTAGTACTATATCATCCAGTATGCCCAATATGCATGGTTTCAGGTTTAAGGGTACCGATAGTTCATAAGCACTGGTAACTGGATAACAGAAGTCAAGTATGCGACTTTGGGCACCTCCACAGAAGGTGTACAAAATCACCAGTATCCATATTACACCTAACACATATTGAATCAGGCTGCAGTCACATAGTATACAATTTGAGGGGGGGGGGGGGGTACGGTGTACTCAAAGCAATATACAGTATATATAATTGGTATAGTCTTTGAGTTACATTTAATGAGCAGCTACAAACAGACTCCAACGCCTCTGCCCATTGATCTCCAGAAATGCCTCCTACTTAATTTTCCCATTGTTCCATGTGTATTAGGGAATTTTTCCAAATAGTCCCCTAACAACATCACATAACCTCTAGAGAAGAAACCTTTAGCAGATGTGGAATGTTGCATCATATGGAATATAGGGGTTGGGGACTGTTCTGGTGACACTAGAGAGGGCTGGACTTTAATGACATGCTGTAGTTAAACAAAAAAAAAAACATGTTTTGTGGCAGGCCAAAAAAAAAAATTCTTTGTTATAAAACATATCCAATAAAACCATTTTTTAGAAACTTAGACCAAAATGTATTCTGCTACATGTTGCAAGTGCTGGCAGTGATAGGAGGCTGATCCTGCTAACACTGAGTTTTTTTGGGGACAGCTTTGATCGCGATCAAAATACTGACTGATTAATACAGACACTATACTAGTAATGGTGGTGATCAGCCACTTATAGTGTGACTGTTATAGTGTAGTGAGCAATCTGGTGCTAACTGCAACTGGCTGGGAGGGAAATTAACTGACTGACCACTGCCATCGCTAGTAACACAATACAGTGATAATACTGTACACTGACACTGTACTAATGGCACTGGCTGAATGACAGGGGTGATCAGGAGGGCAATCAAGGGGTTAACTGTGTGCCTAACAAGTGCATGTGTAATGCTTTTACTCACAGTTCTCGCTGGGTTTCTCTCCTTGCTTTGAGGTATGAACGGTAGGGAGAAATCCAGCCAGAGCCTAGGTTTAGAAGCACACAGTCCACGGGCGAACAACAGGTATGCAGCCTAAATGATTGGCTGTACCTTGCTGACAAGCTCCTGTGGTGTCCAATCACAGGTCAGCAGGGGGCGCACACATTCTTGCCTCTAAACCATGAAGTTTACAGTACATTTACAAGGGAGCAGTTTAGGGTAAATGTAGCGGTACCCTCGTAGGAGCTGCTGAGTATTGTGGTCCGTCTGTCACCCTGCCCCAGCCAGGCACACACTTGTCATTCATCCAAAGACATGAAGCAGTCCTTGCACTTGTTTTTGTTTATTAAGGGGGTTTAAACTTGGATGGGGATGGGGACTTATGAGACATCACTTTCTTTCTTCAGCGTGTCACTCCTTACTCTTCCTGCACATTGCTTCCTCTCTTTCCTGGACCAGCTAGCACTGTAGGCCTGACACTGGCTCAGCCAGGCCAAAAACAGATGCCCTTTGCAGGCATGGACTGCGGGCCCCTATGGTGTAGCAAAATTGTAGAAAAGTCCCAATGCTAGCTGTCCCTGTGGCTACTGCTCCCAGCACCACCTCTTCAGGCACTGCCAGCCCTCCTGGCTGCAGCTGCCCCTTTCCACTGCCTGTACCACCATGATCCTCCTGACTGGCTCTGCACCCACCCCAGACTGGTACACATCAGTCCTCTCAGGCATGCCTCCCAGTCCTCCTGATTGTGTAACACTCACCAGCCCTCCTGGCTGCTGCTGTGGAACTCCTGGAGACTTGCCCAGCAGTGTTCTCCCATTATCCTCTCTTGCTCATCCTGTGCCTTCTGTCCAGGACACCTCTGTGGGTTGTAAGAGGGTCCCGTCTGCACCCTGGCCCAAGGTCACCCCCCCAGACTGGGGAGCTCCCTCAAAGGCCCCGACAGCCTAACACTCCATCTCAATTCTTCCATCCGATCAACTTCTCCCCAGCTGGGCGGACCCCTGCCAATCCAGGTTGGGGATTGGTCAGGGCTCCTTAGAATACCCCAGGTGACTCCACCTCCTCTCCACGCCTCTCTTTCTAGAAAGTACCAGAAGATTCTAGAAAGAAGTGGGAGGTCCTAGTGATGCCACCTGAGTCACCCAGCACTACCCTGAGCCACTCCCAGCCCAGATCAAACACACCTACTTTACCTACTCTAGGGAATAAAACCTGCACTAATTCCCAAGCACACTAGAGGGTGCTACATAAAGAAAAAGGAAACGCCTATACTTACCTCTATGCTGCAGTATCAGTCTGGTGCTGCAGCTGTCCCCCCTCAGCTCAGCCTGAGGACTGAATGATCACATGACTACTGATCACTCAGTGCTTGGTCTCCACTCTGTTCCTAGAGTGCTCACTGGAGAGAGGACGTGCACAGCTAGCTTCCGCTCTCAGCCACGCGTTGAGAGCTGAAGCTAACTGTCTTTCAGGCAGTTGGGTGGATCCCGTCAATATTGGCTGGTTCCTTTTCTGGGCCTGGAGCAGCTCTACCACATCAGGTGATAGTGGCCACTAAAGATATAGCCGGCTATCAGCTGACTCTGGGTCACAGGAGAGCAAAAGTAAGTGCACTGCTGTGATCCAAAAGAGAAGTGTGCCCAAAAAAAACTTTGACCATTCTTCTTTTAAAGGCTAAACAAGTGCAGGTACGAATTAGAATGCACCTAATACAGTCAGGTCCATAAATATTGGGACACCAACACAATTCTAATCTTTTTGGCTCTATAACCCACCACAATGGATTTGAAATTAAACGAACAAGATGTGCTTTAACTGCAGGCTTTCAGCTTTAATTTTAGGGTATTTACATCCAAATCATGTGAACGGTGTAGGAATTACAACAGTTTGTATATGTGCCTCCCACTTTTTAAGGGACCAAAAGTAATGGGACAGATTAACAATCATAAATCAAACTTTCACTTTTTAATACTTGGTTGCAAATCCTTTGCAGTCAATTACAGCCTGAAGTCTGGAACGTGATGACATCACCAGATGCTGGGTTTCATCCCTGGTGATGCTCTGCCAGGCCTCTACTGCAACTGTCTTCAGTTCCTGCTTGTTCTTCGGGCATTTTCCCTTCAGTTTTGTCTTCAGTAAGTGAAATGCTTGCTCAATCGGATTCAGCTCAGGTGATTGACTTGGCCATTGCATAACATTCCACTTCTTTCCCTTAAAAAACTCTTTGGTTGCTTTCGCAGTATGCTTCGGGTCATTGTCCATCTGCACTGTGAAGCGCCGTCCAATGAGTTCTGAAGCATTTGGCTGAATATGAGAAGATAATATTGCCCGAAACACTTGCTGCTTTTGTCAGCAGTCACATCATCAATAAATACAAGAGAACCAGTTCCATTGGCAGCCATACGTGCCCACGCCATGACACTACCACCACCATGCTTCACTGATGAGGTGGTATGCTTTGGATCATGAGCAGTTGCTTTCCTTCTCCATACTCTTCTCTTCCCATCACTCCGGTACAAGTTGATCTTGGTCTCGTCTGTCCATAGGATGTTGTTTTAGAACTGTGAAGGCTTTTGTTGTTTTGCAAACTCTAATCTGGCCTTCCTGTTTTTGAGGCTCACCAATGGTTTACATCTTGTGGTGAACCCTCTGTATTCACCCTGGTGAAGTCTTCTCTTGATTGTTGACTTTGACACACATACACCTACCTCCTGGAGAGTGTTCTTGATCTGACCAACTGTTGTGAAGGGTGTTTTCTTCACCAGGGGAAGAATTCTTCGGTCATCCACCACAGTTGTTTTCTGTGGTCTTCCGGGTTTTTTGGTGTTGCTGAGCTCACCGGTAGGGATGAGCCAAACACCCCCCGGTTCGGTTCGCACCAGAACTTGCGAACGGACCGAAAGTTTGCGCGAACTTTAGAACCCTATTAAATACAATGGATGCGAACGTTCGAAATCAAAAGTGCTAATTATAACGGCTAAAATGCAAGTCATTGTCCTAAAAAGGGTTTGGGGACCCGGGTTCTGCCCCAGGGGACATGTATCAATGCAAAAAGAAGTTTTAAAAACTGACGTTTTTTCGGGAGCAGTCATTTTAATGATGCATAAAGGGGAAAAAAAAGTGAAATATTCCTTTAAATTTCGTACCTGGGGGGTGTCTAAAGTATGCCTGTGAAGTGCCACGTGTTTCCCGTGTTTAGAACTGTCCCTGCACAAAATGACATTTCTAAAGGAAAAAAAAGTAATTTAAAACTGCTTGCGGCTTTAATGTAATGTCTGATGCCGGCAATATGGATGAAAATCATTGAGAAAAATGTCATGGCTACCCCATCACCCCCCCCCCCCCAGCCCATTACCTGCCCCTTTGGGTCTTGTATTGATATTAACCACTTCCCTACCCAGCCATAGTCAAATGACGTCCACAGATGGGATCTCCCATCCTAGGTGGACGTCATATGACGTCCTCGGCTTTGAGGGGGGATATCTGAGTGATGCCTGCAGCTAGAGGCATCATTCAGATATCCTTTTCTTGTGCCGGCGATTCTTCGCACCATAAGAATGATCATAGCGGCGGTTCCACCGCTTGATCGTTCTTATAGGCGGCGGGAGGGGACATCCCCCCCTCCCGCCGCCATCTGGTGCTTCTCCGGGCTCTCCCGTGCCATCGGGGACCCGGAGAGAATCGTCCGGCGCCGGTGGTGGGTCACGTGACGAGCATAGAGACCAGATGGTCACCAGTCATCTCTATGATCGTCGGAGGCCCGGGCGCGATGTGATGACGTCACGCGGTCCTCATATGTAAACAAAGCGACATTGCGGCTAGTAAGTATGAGATCAGTGAAAAAAAAATTCACGATCTCATGCTTTCCAGCCTGGAGGAGAGATGTGGGGTCTTATTGACCCCGCATCTCTCAATAAAAAGGACCTGTCACACACATTCCTATTGCAAGGGATGTTTACATTCCTTGTAATAGGAATAAAAGTGATAAAAAAAAAAATAAAAAAAAGGAAAATAAGTGTAAAAAATAAATAAAATAAGTAAAAAAAAAATTAAAACGCCCCTGTCCCCGGTAGCTCGCGATCAGAAGCGAACGCACACGTAAGTCCCGCCCACATATGTAAACGCCATTTAAACCACATATGTGAGGTATCGCCGCGTGCGTTAGAGCGCGTGCAACAATTCTAGCACTAGACCTCCTCTGTAACTCTAACCTGGTAACCTGTAAAAAAAATTAAAGCGTTGCCTATGGAGATTTTTAAGTACCGAAGTTTGGTGCCATTCCATGAGTGTGTGCAATTTTAAAGCGTGACATGTTAGGTATCTATTTACTCGGCGTAACATCATCTTTCATATTTTCACAAAAAATTGGGCTAACTTTACTGTTTTGTTATTTTTTAATTCATGAAACCATTTTTTTTCCCAAAAAAAGGCGTTTGAAAAATTATTGCACAAATACCGTGCAAGACCGTCATTTTATTCCCTAGGTTGTCTGCTAAAAAAACATATATAATGTTTGGGGGTTCTGAGTAATTTTCTGGCAAAAGAATGATGATTTGTACATGTAGGAGAGAAGTGCCAGAATAGGCCCGGTATGGAAGTGGTAAAAAAAAGCCCGGTGTTGAATTGGTTAAGGGGAACCCCGTACCCAAAATAAGAAAAGGCCCTATATACTCTGAACAGCAGTATAGAGGCGGTGCAGACAAGACAGGGACTGTAGGTTTGTTCTTAAGTAGAATCTTTTTCTAATTTGGAACAGGTACATTTTTTAAGTGTAGCTCTAGCCCAAAAATCTATTTTTAAGCTTTTTGGAGAACACAGGGAAGGGTTATCGCCCCTGTAACATTTGTTTTGCTATCTGTGCACCTGTTCAGAACATTTCACCTCACTTTCCGTCCCAATGACAAATGTTTTTGGAAAAGTGGGGTTTTTATTGAAACGAGGATTGGTGATAAAGCATCAGTAGAGAGGAGACATCTTTTTCCCATATTAACTTTTACAGGAGAGAATTTCCCTTCCTAGGGGTAGATTTCCTCTCACTTCCTGTTGTCTCCTTCCATTTGCAAGTAGGAGTCATTTGTAAGTTGGATGTTTGAAAGTAGGGGCCTGCCGTATATACTCTGCAGAAATTTGCCCCTTAGGATTTGGTGTTGCCATAACACTGTAAGCCCTCACAGTTACTCTTGGTGGGCGCTGGAACGCCCTGCTGTCAACTATTATATCAGGAATTGTAATTACATGCCATTGTTGAACAGTGGTAGGAAAAATTGGGCCTTTGGTGGTGGTTCTGGTGCCACAACACTGTAAGCCCTCACAGGTACTCTTGGTGGGCACATGAATGGGCCCTGCTGTGAATTATTAGATCAAGAATTGTAATTGCATGCCCCTGTTGAACAGGGCCGGAAAATTGGGCCTTTGGTGGTGGCGGTGGTGCTGGTACCACAAGTCTGTAAGTCCTCACAGTTACTCTTGGTGGGCGCAGGAATGGGCCCATCTGTGAAATATTAGATCAAGAATTGTTATTACATGCCCCTGTTGAACAGGGGCAGAAAAATTGGGTCTTAGGCACTGGTGCTGGTGCCACAACACTTCAACCCATCACAGATACTGTATTTGGAGTGCAGCAATGAGCCCTGTTGCAAAGTATTAGATCAAGAATTGTAATTACATGCCCCTATTAAACAGGGGCTGAAAAATTGGGCCTTAACCACTGGTGCCACAACACTTCAACCCATTACAGATACTGTATTTGGAGTGCAGCAATGAGCCCTGTTGCAAAGCATTGCATCAAAAATTGTAATCCCCCCCCCCCCTGTTAAACGGGCTGAAAAATTGGGCCTTAGCCACTGGTGCCACAACACTTCAACCCATCACAGATACTGTATTTGGAGCGCAGCAATGAGCCCTATTGCAAAAAATTGCATCACAAAATTGTAATTATACGCCCCTGTTAAACAGGAGCTGAAAAATTGGGGCTTAGCCACTGGTGCCACAACACTTCAACCCATCACAGATACTGTATTTGGAGCGCAGCAATGAGCCCTGTTGCAAAGTATTGCATCAAAAATTTTAATTATATGCCCCTGTTAAACAGGGGCTGAAAAATTGGGCCTTAGCCACTGGTGGCGGCACCCAGAACCACAAATGTTCTTCCAAGCTATCGGCAGGATCATTGAGGAGGAAGAGGATAGTCAGTCAACATAACAGGACAGTCACTCAGCATCAGCATAGGCAGTCTTGAAGGGAAGTGATATTTCCCAAAAAAATATTTGGTTACATCAGCTTCAGGTGCTTGGTAGCTGGTGGTGATCCAAGACTGGTTCATCTTTATGAAGGTCAGTCGATCAACCGAGTCGGTGGACAGGCGCACCCTGTGATCGGTTACAAAGCCACCAGCAGCACTGAATGTGCGTTCCGAAAGAACGCTGGATGCAGGACAGGCCAGTAGCTCAATTACATACTGTGCAAGCTCTGGCCAGTGATCCATCCTCAAGACCCAGTAAGCCAGAGGATTTTTGGTGGGAAAGGTGTTCAAGTCTGACCTTGCCCCTAGGTATTTCTGGACCATTTAAATCAGACGCTGGTGATGGTTGCTGGAACCGATCATACCTTGGGGCTGCGTACTAAAAAATTGTCTGAACGCATCGGTCAGACGGCCACCTTCCCCACCGCTCCTTCTTTGACTGACCGAAGACTCAGCAACTCATTGTCCAGGACCAGGAGTTTGTAACCTCCCAGTCTCTGGGAACGCGTTGCACAGACCTTTCTGCAAGGCCTCCCGGAGATGTCTCATCCTCTGCTCCCTCTGCGACGGCAAGATAAGGTCCGCAACCTTACCCTTGTACCGTGGATCAAGGAGAGTGGCCAGCCAGTAATGGTCCCTCTCCTTGATCCGAAGAATACGAGGATCCTTCCGCAGGCTTTGCAGGTTCAGGGAGGCCATGCAGCGTAGGTTAGCTGAGGCATTCAGTCCGGAGTCCTCTGGGTCACTAAGGACGACATGATCCGCAGCCACCTCCTCCCAGCCACGTACAAGTCCACGGGTTTCTTGGGACTGTAAATCATCCCTAAAAGACTACTGCTGTTGATGCTGAGTGCCAGGTTCTACTTCCATGCTGACACAATCCTCCTCCTCCTCCTCGTCCTCTTCCTGTGTGATGGGTGGGACAGAAGGAACACTGTCTGGGTAAAGGGGGCCTTAAGAGGCAAGGAAGTCCTCCTCTTCCTGCCTCTGTTCTGCCTCAAGTGCCCTGTCCATTATTCCACGCAGCGTATGCTCCAACAGGTGGACAAGAGGTACAGTGTCACTGATGAATGCACTGTCACTGCTCACCATCCTCGTGGCCTCCTCAAATGGTGCCAGGACAGTGCATGCATCCCTGACCATGCCCCACTGGCGTGGTGAAAAAAACCCGAGCTCCCCTGACCCTGTCCTGGTGCCCTAGTCGCACAAGTACTCATTGATGGCCCTCTGCTGCGTGTGCAGCCACTGCAGCATGGCCAACGTTGAGTTCCACCTGGTGGGCATGTCCCATATAAGGCGGTTCTTGGGCAGGTTCAACTCCTTTTGCAGCTCAGCCAGCCGAGCACTGGCATTATATGATCTGCGGAAATGCACACAGACTTTCCTGGCCTGCCTCAGGACATCCTGTAAGCCCGGGTACCTGCCCAAGAACCGCTGCACCACCAGGTTAAGGACGTGAGCCACACAGGGCACATGGGTCAGTTGTCCCTGTCGGAGGGCGGAGAGGAGGTTGATGCCATTGTCGCAAACCACCAATCCTGGCTTAAGCTGGCGTGGCATCAACCACCTCTCGGCCTGCCCCTGCAGAGCTGACAGAACCTCTGCCCCAGTGTGGCTCAGGTCCCCCAAACACACCAGTGCAAGCACGGCATGGCATCTTTTTGCCTGCATACTTGCGTAGCCCCTTGAACGCCTACAGAGCACCGCTGGTTAAGAGGACAAAGCACAGGAAGAGGCCATGGAGGAAGAAGAAGAGGAGGGGGTGGAGGAGAGAGGGGTGTCACAATTAGTAGTAGAATTTTGGAGGCGTGGCAGCGGAATAACCTCCAACACTACTGCACCCTGTCCTGCATCCTTCCCAGCTGCCAAAAGAGTGACCCAATGGGCCGTGAAAGAAAGGTAATGTCCCTGTCCATGCCTGCTGGACCATGAGTCAGTGGTAATATGCACCTTACCGCTGACCGCCCTGTCCAGCGAGGCATGGACATTGCCTTCCACATGCCGGTAGAGAGCCGGAATCGCCTTTCGTGAGAAAAAGTGGCGTTTGGGAACCTGCACATTGCATAAACTCATGGAAGGGGGCCGAGTCTACCAACTGAAAAGGCAGCAGTTGAAGTGCTAGCAATTTAGCCAAGCTAGCATTCAACCACTGGGCATGTGGATGGCTGGGAGTTAACTTCTTTTGACGGTCCAGCAGCTGGGGCAGGGAAATTTGCCTGCTACAATCGGACGTCGGTGTACTGCTAGCAGGGTGCCTGCAAGTACTTGGCTGTGACACCTAATTCTACACCTTCATTCCTCTCAGTGCAGGTTTCAGAGAGGACTGAAGGTATAGTGGGGTTGGAGATCCCAGCTGATGAGGAGCAAGGAGAGGTCCGCTTTGTTCTTTGGTGTGGGTCTTTAAGGTATGCTTGCCAACGAGCTGCATGGCAGGTCAACATATGTCTGGTCAAGCATGTGGTGCCCAAGCGGCTGATGTTTTGGCCACGCGAGATACGCTTGAGACATATGTTGCAAATAGCAGCGGTGCGATCTGATGCACTCGACTCAAAAAAGGCCCACACCGAAGGGGAATAACGGGCAGAGGCAGCGCCCTGCACAGGCGGAGCTCTGCGGTGTGATTCAGTCGGTGTGCTGCCCTTACGCTGGCCCCCGAAGGGCATCCTGCCTCGTTGGAGATGTGCCTCCTCCTCATCCTCCTCCTCTCTCCTATCTGGCACCCACGTGGAGTCAGTGACCTCATCATCCCCTCCCTCTTGATCACTGGAGCAAACCTGGCAGTCTGCTGCAGCTGCTGGAACATGACTGCCAGATTGCTGTCCTTCTTGAGCATCCCCTCTCTCTGCGCTCACGCTACTGCCTTCCTCTAGCTGTGTATCATCATCAGAACCTTCAAAATGCTGAGCATCCTCCTGGAGCATGTACCCAACACTGTGCTCAAACAGTTCGGGGGACTCCTCAGGAGGACATGGTGGGTCTAGGGAAGGAGTGACTGATGACATTGATATGAGGGAAGAGGACGCGTTGGCAGCTGCTTTGCCAGTACCCTGAGCCTGGGTGAGAGAGGATGAGGAGGGCTTGGTCATCCACTCTACCAAGTCTTCGGCATGATGCAGCTGAACAATTCCAGCTGCCGAAAATAAGAACAAGCGTGTCCCATGGCCACGTGCTGATGACAATGCACCGCGTCCACGACCAGCACTGTTGCCCCCAGACACAGAGCTTGCTTGCCCTCTTTTATTGGCTTGTGACTGTCTGCCTCTCCTTGTTGGCCTTCCAGACATTCTAATGGCCTGCAGGGAGATTGGAAAACCAGCAATAAGGGGTAGCTTCAGGTGTATACTGTGCAGGAGGCATACTACACCCACTGTAACTGCTGCAGATGCCTGCCTGTGTTACACAACAGGAAAACACAGCAATAAGGGGTAGCTTCAGGTGTATACTGTGCAGGAGGCACACTATGCCCACTGTAACTGCTGCAGATGCCTGCCTGTGTTATACAACAGGAAAACACACCAATAAGGGGTAGCTTCAGGTGTATACTGTGCAGGAGGCACACTACACCCACTGTAACTGCTGCAGATGTCTGCCTGTGTTACACAACAGGAAAACACAGCAATAAGGGGTAGCTTCAGGTGTATACTGTGCAGGAGGCACACTACACCCACTGTAACTGCTGCAGATGTCTGCCTGTGTTACACAACAGGAAAACAGCAATAAGGGGTAGCTTCAGGTGTATACTGTGCAGGAGGCACACTACGCCCACTGTAACTGCTGCAGATGCCTGTTAGTGTAACACAAAATAAAAAAAACACAAGCAATAAGGTGTATACTGTGCAGGAGGCACACTACGCCCACTGTAACTTCTGCAGATGCCTGCCTGTGTTACACAACAGGAAAACACAGCAATAAGGGGTAGCTTTAGGTGTATACTGTGCAGGAGGCACACTACGCCCACTGTAACTGCTGCAGATGCCTGCCTGTGTTACACAACAGGAAACACAGCAATACGGGGTAGCTTCAGGTGTATACTGTGCAGGAGGCACACTACACCCACTGTAACTGCTGCAGATGCCTGTTAGTGTAACACAAAAGAAAAAAACCACGAGCAATAAGGGGTAGCTTCAGGTGTATACTGTGCAGGAGGCACACTACGCCCACTGTAAATGCTGAAGATGCCTGCCTGTGTTACACAACAGGAAAACACAGCAATAAGGGGTTGCTTCAGGTGTATACTGTGCAGGAGGCACACTACACCCACTGTAACTGCTGCAGATGTCTGCCTGTGTTACACAACAGGAAAACACAGCAATAAGGGGTAGCTTCAGGTGTATACTGTGCAGGAGGCACACTACGCCCACTGTAACTGCTGCAGATGCCTGTTAGTGTAACATAAAAGAAAAAAAACCACGCGCAATAAGCGGTAGCTTCAGGTGTATACTGTGCAGGAGGCACACTACACCCACTGTAACTGCTGCAGATGCCTGCCTGTGTTACACAACAGGAAAACACAGCAATAAGGGGTAGCTTCAGGTGTATACTGTGCAGGAGGTTTAGCAAGAATGACACTGACACTGTCCCCTGCCTATCCTTCTCTGTCCCTGTATACTAACACACTGTAAATGCACAAGGTTAATGAAAGAATATCACTGACACTGTCCCCTGCCTATCCTTCTCTGTCCCTGTATACCAACACACTGTAAATGCACAAGGTTAATGAAAAAATAACAGACACTTTCCCTGCCTATCCTTCTCTGTCCCTGCACGCCAACACACTACACAAGGCCGCCGCGCTGGCGGCCTTTTATCGTGTGGGGCGTGTACCAAACCCCCTGAGCTATAATTGGCCACAGGCATCCTGCCTGTGGCCAATTATGGCTCCCCTCGCTGCCGGCGCTGTGATTGGCCAAGCATGCGGGGTCACAGTGCATGCTTGGCCAATCACAGCGCCGGCAATGCACTGCGATGGCGCAGTGTATTGTGGGGCGTTTGCGTCACACGAATTTGGCACGAACGGCCCACAAAGGTCTGTTATCGCCGAACAGGCGATGTTCGAGTCAAACATGCATTCGATTCGAACACCGAGCTCATCCCTACTCATCGGTGCGTTCTTTCTTTTTAAGGATGTTCCAAACAGTTGATTTGGCCACACCTTATGTTTTTGCTATCTCTCTGATGGGTTTGTTTTGTTTTTTCAGCCTAATGATGTGTCAGGGACCATGAATCAGATGGAGACAGAAGTGCAGTTAATACACACTAGTTTAATAATAAATAATAAAAGGTAAATAGAGTAAGCATAGTCAAAAACATAGCCGGAGTTCAGTAACCGGTTTAGGTAGTCAGCCGAGCCAAAATCCAAGAGCCAAACGAGGTAGGTAAAGGACAGCAAGCAGGATCCGTAGCCAGAGGGAACAGCAGACAAGCAGGTCTTCAGCTGGAACGCAGGAGAAAGTCTGTAGTGATGTTAACACAGGCAGAGGCGAAGATCAAATGAACTGGAAGTCCTTAAGTAGGCAGCTGATGAGCAGATCCACAACAGGTGGATCACTGGAGAGATGGAAGCTGGCAATTAACTGACAGCTGAGCTGCCAGCACAGAGAAGAAAGGGCTGAGCCCTGACAGTACCCCCTCCTCAATGACCCCCCCCTCGTCTATGGAAATCACGGAGGAGGACAGGGGCATGTACATCCGAGGATGGGACCCAGGAGCGTTCCTCCGGACCGTAGCCCCTCCAATGCACCAGGTACTGTATGCGCCCACGGAACCTACGGGAGTCAACAATGGACTGTACCTCATACTCCTCATGGTTCTCAACCTGTACAGGGTGAGGACGTGGCACCGAGGTGGTAAAACGGTTGCAGACCAAAGGTTTCAATAAGGAGACATGAAACACATTAGAGATACGCATACTGGAAGGAAGGTCCAATGCGTAAGCCACTGGGTTTATCCTGCGAAGGATACGGAAAGGCCCAATAAACCGAGGTGCGAACTTCAGGGAAGGAACACGAAGTCGCAGGTTGCGAGATGACAGCCAGACCCTGTCCCTGACCAGGTAGGAAGGCGCAGGCAGGCGTCTGCGGTCAGCATGGAGTCTGTACCTCTCGTTAGCCTGTCGCAAAGCCTCCTGGACTTGTACCCAAGTGGAACAAAGACCACGGAGATGTTCCTCTAACGCAGGAATACTCTGAGGAACAAAACGAGTCAGGCAACATGGAAGGTTGGAAACCATATTTTGCCATAAACTGGGACAACCGGGAAGCAGAATTCAGAGCGCTATTGTGAGCAAACTCCGTCCAAGGTAAGAGGTCTGACCAGTTGTTGTGATGGTCAGAAATATAGCAACACAGGAATTGCTCCAAGGACTGATTGGCCCGTTCTGCGGCCCCATTTGACTGTGGGTGATACGCAGAGGAGAAAGCAAGCTGAATTCCCAACTGTGCACAAAAGGCTCGCCAGAACCGGGACACAAACTGACTTCCCCTGTCTGAGACAATGACCTTGGGTAGGCCATGTAAGTGAAAGATCTCCCTTAGATGTAGGCAACTTCTTAAGTGGAATACAGTGAGACATCTTCGAGAACCGGTCTACCACCATAAGGATAACTGTGTTGCCCTGGGAGTTGGGTAACTCCACAATGAAATCCATAGACAGGTGGGTCCAGGGCCTCTCACCATAGGGTATGGGTTGTAGCAGGCCCACTGGAAGGTGTCGTGGAGTCTTACACTGAGCACACATGGAACAGGCAGCTACGAAGGCGGCTACATCGGCCCGTAGACTATGCCACCAGAATTGTTGGGAAATGGCCCAAAAGAGTGGATTCTTCCCAGGGTGGCCAGCAGCCTTGGGAGAATGGTAAGTCTGGAGCACGGCAGTGCGGAGGCTCTCGGGAACAAAACAGCGGTCACAAGGTTTCTCAGGAGGGGCATCGACCTGAGCAGCCAGAATTCTGTCTCCCAAAGGAGAAGCGAGACTGGTGCGAACCGTAGCCAGAATACGATCAGGAGGAAGTAACCTGGAATTGGATTATCTCATGGTGAAGAGCCCCTATGGCCATAGACAACGGAACAGTCTCATGAGTCACATGGGCAGGCTGTAGAGGTCTCCCGTCAAGAGCCTCAATAGCAAGTGGAGTGTCACGCAGCTGCAGAGGAATCGAGTGCTTAGACACAAAGGCAGCATCAATGAACAGGCCTGCAGCCCCTGAGTCGATTAGAGCCTGTATCTCGATGGATGACTCAGCCCAAGACAGGGTAACCGAAACCAGGGGCTTATCCTTCTGGGTAACAGGAGACGAAACAACGCCACCTAAGGTCTGTCCATGACAGGACCTCAAGGTTCGGGCGTTCCCTGGACGGGTAGGACAAGACTTCAAAAAGTGACTGGCCTGGCCACAATAAAGGCACAATCTTTCCCTCCTCCTCAAGGCTCTCTCATCCGCAGAGAGATGCGTGAAGCCCAAGTGCATGGGTTCAACTTCACAGACCGACTCGGTACCAGGAGGCATGGGAGGTGAGGGAGGCAAGGGTGGGACTGCAAAGCTCGGAGACAAACATACAGGAGGCTTCCGCAAGCGCTCCTTAACAGAGGGTCTTTCTCTGAGTCTGGAGTCAATGAGGATGGCAAACAAAATCAACTTCTCCAGCTCAGTAGGTATATCTCGGGCTGCTATCTCATCCTTGATGTTATCCGAGAGACCATGAGAAAAAGCAGCCACGAGGGCCTCATTGTTCCACGCTACCTCTGCTGCCAGAGTACAGAATTCAATGGCGTAATCGGCAACCGTCCTCGTACTCTGTTTGATGGACATGAGGCTCTTGGCAGCAGAAGCGGCACGTGCAGGAACGTCAAATACCCTTTTAAAGGAAGCCACAAATTCGGGGTAACTCAGGACCACAGGTTTTTGCGTCTCCCATAGAGGGTTTGCCCAGGCCAAGGCTCTCTCAGAAAGCAAAGATTTCACGAAACCTACTTTGCTTCTGTCCGTGGGAAACGCCTGGGGCAGCATCTCAAAATATATCTCAACCTGGTTGAGAAAACCTCTGCATTGGATTGGATCGCCCCCAAATCGCTGGGGAAGCGGAGCGGAACCAGACATACCTCTAATAGAGGTAATACTCGAGGCGGGTGCCTGCACAGAGAGTACCGGAGTGGCCACAGTGGGAGACTCTGGACGAGCCGTGCGACTCAGGAGCGTCTGTATTGCCGTGGCAAACTGATCCATGCGATGATCCAGGTCATCCAATCTGGAAAAAATATTATTGACAAGTGGATTGGCTGCATCTTCTGAATTCATGGCCTTCGCCTACTGTCAGGGACCATGAATCAGATGGAGACAGAAGTGCAGTTAAATCACACTACTTTAATAATAAATAATAAAAGGTAAATAGAGTAAGCATAGTCAAAAATATAGCCAGAGTTCAGTAACCGGATCAGGTAGTCAGCCGAGCCAAAGTCCAAGAGCCAAACGAGGTAGGTAAAGGACAGCAAGCAGGATCCGTAGCCAGAGGGAACAGCAGACAAGCAGGTCTTCAGCTGGAACGCAGGAGAAAGTCTGTAGTGATGTTAACACAGGCGAAGATCAAATGAACTGGAAGTCCTTAAGTAGGCAGCTGATGAGCAGATCCACAACAGGTGGATCACTGGAGAGATGGAAGCTGGCAATTAACTGACAGCTGAGCTGCCAGCACAGAGAAGAAAGGGCTGAGCCCTGACATGATGGCTTGATTCACTGATAGTGACAGCTCTTTGGATCTCATATTGAGAGTTGACAGCAACAGATTCCAAATGCTAATAGCACACTTGAAATGAACTCTGGACCTTTTATCTGCTCCTTGTAAATGGGATAATGAGGGAATAACACACACCTGGCCATGGAACAGCTGAGCAGCCAATTGTCCCATTACTTTTGGTCCCTTTAAAAAGTGTGAGGCACATATACAAACTGTTGTAATTCCTACACCGTTCACCTGATTTGGATGTAAATACCCTCAAATTAAACCTGAAAGTCTGCAGTTAAAGCACATGTTGTTTCATTTCAAATCCATTGTGGTGGTGTATAGAGCCAAAAAGATTAGAATTGTGTCGATGTCCCAATATTTATGGACCTGACTGTATATCAATTTGGCAAGTCCTTAAAAATGTTAACATCTTGACATCTAAGTAAAAATGTGTTTATGGTTGCTTTGATGATGCAAGCAAATGACTACAGGAAAAAAGAAGCAACAGTACAAGGAAATGAAACTATTTCACTTGAAGCCAGAGCCTCACCCATGGAAGGCAAACGTAAGTAATCAGACATGTATTTATGTGATAGCAATCAGTCTTTACCTAACTAACCTATTAAAGACATATCCCTAGGAATAAGAAACAATAGTTACAACACAATGACAATGGTCAGTCTATATATTCTATGCAGAGTAGTACAGTTTATGAACTGTACATTAAATGCCAAGTCTTCCTAATACTGGATTTTACGTTTGAGCTGATGCGAGTTAAAGTGTGTGTGTGTGTAAACCCGAACAACCCTTCATTTTTGCCTTTTGGCCTGTTAAATGTGCCATTGAAAGGGTAAATGCCAGTGCTACACTGAATGCCCAAGCGGTATTATCTGTCTGTGGACTACAGAACACCTCCTCCTATGTTATGTCGATGGGACAGTGGTTTTGTGCATTTCTTTTAAAGGGTGACAATGGTGCTCCTCTTTGGCTACAGTACAGTAAGTAAGCATCCCGCCATCCTAGTACAAGTACTGTGTTAAACGCAGGATCAACACAAAAATATAAGGAAAGATATCCTGAAATAAAGAAACAGTGCAGCCACCCTATCTACAGTACTTGGGTTTAGTTACACTTTAAATAACCTACTTGCATATATCACTCATGAACTAGCATTCCCAACTCTGCCTCTTCTAATGACTTCATGCAGTGGAGTATCACACACCACTTGCTGCACGTTCCCTACTGTCTGATAAACCCCTTTCCATCTGAAATATATTCATTACTGTTATCCAGCACAATGCATGTGCCCAGGATACGTTCATAAACATCCTTCTCTCGCTCTCAATCCCAGCTGTCATTGACAACCAGAGTCCCAATTGACAACCGGGAATCAGTCAGAGTGGTTCCTGCTCCTGTGATCACTACATCAGCTCTGATATAGTGATCGCATGCTGACTTTATTGATACAAATGTAGCACACAGACCCTGTTTCCTGCCTACCTTCACTTGCAGGGGTAAAGACACACCATGCCACATGCCCGCATCCTCCTGGTATAAGAGGTTGAGCGTGTTCTTACAATTTTGGGTCCTGCAGCGAGTTACCTCCCCTCCATTGGTTTTCGTCCCCAGAATGTAGGGAAAAGTCTATTCTTTTCCCTGAAAGAAGGCCAATGTCCAGACAGTATTTAAACTCCAACAGACGAGTTTATTTTCCTTGCTTGAAACAGATTGGGAAAAGGGTTGAAGACAGCGATAGTATTAGGTAGGGAGATAGGTTCAGGCACGCGGCACCCAGGTACCCTATTCTCCACTCAAGCCTAAATGGGTATTGCTCACCCGGATAGATCCCTCTCACAGTTCTAGCAGCCGGAGTGGAGCAAGAACAGTCACTTCAGATTTAGTCCCCTTGAAAGACAAGTTCAGGAGATCCTCTGCCACAGAATCCTTTAGTTCCACACCACTGATAAGGTCCAATTCGTATTTATTCTCCAACAGCAATAAATCGTCATTTAGCACAGACAGGTTGTGACCAAAGAACAGTTCAGTATAGGTGGGGAGTAGGTCGAGGCACAATCCTTAGTTAGAATCAACCATTGTGGTGTCACCAACGGTTATGGTGTACAGTCGCTGCCACCGACTGTGTAGAACAGAAAGTGAAAGCGCAGCCCCTGTCAGAGGGAAGACATCCGTCCAAGAGAGTTACCAGAGGCCCCGCCGTCACCGGCAATGCTGCACCGGACTGTTCGGAGGGGTTGCGCTCCCTGGCCTCCTCGTCTCAGACTCGGGCACCCAAGGCTTTAGGGCCCCCTTGGAGTCCTCCACCCTTGCGGGACCCAGTCGAAGGTACCGGGCCCCAGGCCTCCTCAATAGTACCTCACCCCAGGCTAAAGGTGCCTGGGATGGACTCCATCTCCCGCTCCGGCCAGGTCAAGGGCACCTGGGCCCGGAACTCCGGAACGCCGGCACCCAGGCTGAAGGTGCCTGGGCGCGACTCTGACCTCCGACTCTGAACCTCGTGGTCAGGGCATCCGCCCCCTTTTATCTCCTCTCCCTCAGCGTCACCGCAGGTTCCCCGCCCTGCGGTACAACCACCGGAAGAGGACAAAAAGGGTACAGTACTGCAGTGAGGGTTCAACCCCGGCCCAGTGCGACAGCGCCCCCCACAGGCCGAAGGGAACCTCACACCACCAGAGTCCTCCAGGAACAACAAATGGTCCCAAATTCCCTGACAATCCATGCATCTGGGTTACACTACCACCCAGATGCCTCCCCCTAAATTCAAATACCCGCTAGATACGCAAGATCTAGGATTGTCTATGACCTCTTGGCTTGCACAGCTCAGTGGTCATAGCCTTTCCACACCTTCCTCTAATGCTTGCTAAGGGTAGAGGGGAGGGCAGTGGTGCCATACCACTTAAGTTGGGATAGAAAGGGGTAAGGGATTGGTGGCAAGGGGGCTTCCAGATCCCAATTAGGCCCCCCACCTGCAAACCCTCAAAACCACCGGCCAGGTTTGTAGGGAAGATGCCTTGTCCTCATCAACATGGGTACAATGTTCTGTGCAAGGGGGTGTCTCCCCTAGCAAGGCACCCCCCAATGTTGAGGGCATGTGGCCCGGTATGGTTGAGGAAAGGGGGCGCATAGTTGTCCCCTCCTTTTCCCGGCCAGACAGGCTGCATGCTTAAATTAAGGTCTGATATGAATTTTTCATTTTTTTTTATTTCATTGGGGGGATGGGCGCTATGCAAAAAGAAAAAATGCACAAATAATCCATACCAGACCGTTTAAATTAATTGCCGGCAAAAAAAACTTCATTGCTGACTTCTTATTAAAAAATGTTTAAACAAGCTGAAATAAAAACTCCTGAAAATTGCTCTGCTTGGGTGTGAATGCAACCTAACAAACTGCTACATTCTACTTGTTACAAGATAAATTCTTAACCTTTTCTTTTTTGCACTGATATATTGATATATATATTTCTACTAAGCAGGCAAGGAGGTGCTGCCCCTGAGGCAGATGGACCTGTCATTGAAGAGACTGAAGGTTATCCCATCTGAGGTTCTGTTGGACACCAGAATTCAGATACTTAAGCTTGATCGCAACAAACTTCGAAGCGTCCCACAGATTGGCTGTCTTAAAGAACTTCAGATTCTCCTCCTTTCCAAAAATGAATTAAATGATTTCCCGTTGGAGATCCAATATTTGGTCCACCTAGAAAGGCTGGAGCTCAACCAGAACAAGATTGAGGCCATTCCTAGTGGTATATTTCTAAACCTTAAGGCCCTCAAATATCTGAAACTAAATAACAACCGCCTGTCAGACTTACCAAAGGACTTATCCACTTGTTCTGAACTCCAATACTTAAATGTAGCCCACAATCTCTTTACAGAAATTCCCAAGTCTATTCTGATGTTAATGAGTTTGAGAGAACTCTATGTGGACAACAATAAGTTGCAAAAGCTCCCCTCTGATCTTTTCCTTAGTCTTTCCTTGAAAAAGTTCAATGCTTCCTACAATCACCTGAAGGAACCACCTGATGAGGTCTGTGCAGGTGGGCTTAAGCAGATCCAAAGCTATTTCCTGCAACTCCAGGGGGGGCAAGCGAGGGAGGAGAAGAGAGTCAAAGTAATCTTCATTGGTACTAGCTTGGCTGGGAAGACAACTATAAGCCGGAGCCTCAGTCGAGGCAAGATCATGCCTGTCTTTGAAGAGGACAGGACTGTCGGAATAGAGATCAGTGAATTCCAAATTAATGACTTTACTTTCCTCTTCTGGGACTTTGCTGGACATCTGGAGTATTACGTCACTCATCATGTCTTTATTACACCACATGCTTTAGTCATCCTAGTGGTTGACCTGCACAGGTGAGCTCAGATATCCGCATTTATGGCCTTACATTGAAAAATTGACATTGGAAAAAATATCTTAAGATGTAAGTAGACATATATAGGTGGGAACAAACATACACTTGAGAATTTTCCACTGCTGAAATACCTGTATAACTATATCTCTTCTGCAAACCACTTTGCGGAATTGCTTGTATATGGTATCTATAGGCTTTCTGCAAAACAGTTCTCCCCAAAGCAGTTCTTCCAGTGCATTTCAGTGTTCACATCAGCAGCCTGATGGTTTAATCCTTGTCACTTCTCATTGCTATAAAAAGTCACATTATTATAAGAGAAAAAAACGAATACTGATAACTTCCAACATCTTATTAGGGGCCCCTTCAGACCTTTGCACTTTGTTGCAGTGCATTACCACACCAGGGTTAATGTAAAGTATTCCACACTTATTTAGGGCCCATTTACACCTCTCGTTCAGGTATGTTACCATAACACACATATGTTAAGGCGGCTCATCCAAATGTCTGGGCAGGTATTGTAACAACATGCCCCAGAAAATGGACATGCAATATTTTTTTCTGACATTTTTTCTGACAACACACCGTAATGCATTACTATGCATTGTGGTACATTGTGATGCATGTGTGTCAGAGGTGCGTTGCTTTAGTGCATTGCAATACTATTGAAAATGAATGACACAATCATGCCGCCCGCCGCCACTGCTGGTGTTCTGCCAAGCTGGTTTCGCCTATCGATATGGTTCCGAGCTCGACTGCGCAGGCGCAATCGGAGGCGACGGAAATCTCAGAGGTTTAACAGCTGTTTGGCAGCTGCAGACGCACTCGCTCCCGTTGCTTAGTTACACACGCCGCTTTCTTCTTCATGCTGCTGTATACAGCAAGGGGCGGCAAGGGACAGTTAAGATGTGATAATATTGAGCAGTGCGATTTGTTTGTTTATACACACTGCTCTATACAGCAAGGGGCTGTATAGAGCGTCGTGTATAAACAAACAAATCACACTGCTCAATATTACATCTGATCCGCCCCTTGCTGTATAGAGCGGCATGAAGAAGAAAGCGGCGTGTGTAATGAAGCATCAGGGGCGAGCGCGTCCACAGCTGCCGAGCCTATGGTTCCTCCTATCGATCTGGTTCCCTCTTGACTGTGCAGGCGCAAGCCGAGCCGACGGAAAACTCTGAGCTTTAACAGCTGTTCAGCAGTGCCTGCGCAGTCGAGCCCGGAACCATATCAATAGGGGAACCAGCTCGACAAGACACCGAATCTAAAAAAATAAAAAAAAAACTGTGCCCGCTACAAATGCTCCCGCGGTCTTCCAGCTCCACCGTATGACATTTCTTAAATAGGTAAGGGGTGGGGCCACTAAGGCACGCACCAAAAAAATAGCTATAAATTGGCCCTTTGAATAATAGACTAAATACTGGACCTGCAGCATGTTTTTAATGCCATGTACCACAGCATGCTTTTTTTTTGCATTGGGGTGCCATTCTAAATCTTACCACGTGTCACACTAATGCATAAGTCTGAAATCAAACATGCTATAGCCAATGCATGCTGTGTCCAGTAAATAAGAACCAAAAATGTTATATACTAAAGGTCAGCTCACCAGTCCTTAGATGTGGTGGCTGTAATAAAAAAAAATCAGATTTTTTCCCCTTTATTTTTACCTAGTGATCATACCAGCAACACACATCCTGTCCTAGGGTGACATTGCTCACTACACTGTTATATCCATAGAGGAGCAGTCAACCTTAGTACATGAAATGTGTTAGGCCTACAGGACAATGTATTCTTGCTGCTTTAATTGTGCACAGGAGCTATTAAATACATTTTTTTGGTCCCAGCATAAATCTCCCTGTGCTTTCCCATAATTGGAGAGCTGCACGTGCCATGTACAACCTGCTATACAAGTAAATTCCTGTATATGGTGTGACAGCAGGAAGGTAAATTCACCTGGTTGCAACCAGGGGGGTAGATATATTTCTCCCAGATTCAGGCTTTATGCCGACTTATACAACTAGGGAGAGGGCTGGGCGTCGTGCAGGCAGGGAGTTGATGAGATCAGCTGAAGCTTGTCAGCTCGTTTAAGGCCTCTACAAAAACTCCCAGATTCATTAGGTGTTGGCTCATGCCTGGACCCAGACCTGTGTGGACTGTCTAGGGAGAGTGAACCCCTGTGCGGTGAGACAAAGCCTGTGTGGCTATTTATTTGGACATTGACTAAACCAGGGACTTAGGGACTAGGACAGCACTAGGCTGATCCCAGTTGTTAGTTAGGAAACCTGCATGTTTAGTCAGAGGTCAAGCTGACCAGGATTTATTTTGTTTATGTTTCTTTTTGGTTTTGCTGTGTTTTTGTCACTGTACATAGAAAAATAAACCGCACCTTTTGATTTGGAAAACCACAAACTCTGTCTGCTGGCCCTGTTTTTGTGTGGGGAGCCCAACCAGGGGGTCACACACACCCGCTACCGAGTTAACCCCCTCACAGTTGGTGGAGAACCAGTGGCAGTTTTTTTTAAGCCAGCATGGAGGAGATACTGAAACAGCTGGCTCTAGCAAATGCCAATCAACAGCAGACAAATGCAGGTTTGCAAAAGAGCCTTGCAGCCCAGCAGCAAGCTCACCAACAGAGTCTGGAAGCTCAGCAACAAGCCCAGCAGCAATCTGAGGCCCGCTTCATAGACCTGTTACAGAAGCAAGAGCAGAGACTACAACAAATGGAAGCAGTAATGCAGCAACGTCCGCAGACCAGTGGGGAAAGCCGTCCCACTAATACCGCGTCCTTTGGGGTGAGTCGTTTATTGACAAAAATGACTGGAGAGGATGATCCAGAGGTATTTTTGACCACATTTGAAAGGACTGCTGAAAGAGAAAAGTGGCCTGAGGAGCAGTGGGCTGGACTGGTGGCTCCTCTGTTAACTGGTGAATCGCAGAAGGCTTACTATGACCTAGAGCCTGACCAAGCAAAAGACTATGTGATGCTAAAAGCTGAAATATTGGCAAGGCTGGGTGTCACCCTGGCTGTCCGGGCTCAGCGTGTGCATAACTGGACTTTCCAGCTTGGAAAACCCCCCAGGTCTCAAATGTATGATCTCATTCACCTGAGCAGGAAGTGGCTACAGCCAGAGACTTTGTCCGCACCAGAGATTGTGGAACGTGTTGTAATGGATCGGTTTTTGAGAGCTCTTCCTACTGCCATCCAAAAGTGGGTAAGCCATGGAGACCCAGAGACGGCCGGTGGTCTTGTGGATCGTGTAGAGAAATACTTGGCTACAGAGAACCTGACGGCCTCTTCCAGAGACTCTCGGACTTTCCACCCTAAGACCAGACCATCCCCAGGGGCGGATAAGAGGATTCCAAGGGGTGAGGGTGGAGAGAGTGAGAGGGTGGGAGCTCTACCCAAAGTTTGGCGAGAACAGCCTGGGAAGTCAGGGGCTCAAGAGGCAGCCAAAAGGATTGTTTGCTACCGCTGCCGGCAAGCGGGACATATTGCAGCAAATTGCCCGGTTGTGGAGGAACCCATGCAATGTGACTTTCTGACGGACCGACGTCAGTCGCTGTGTGCGACAGTCGCATGCACTGCCATTCGGGGAACTGAGAAACATTTATGCAAAATGTGTATTAATGGTAGAAATGTTGTGGTATTGCTGGATTCAGGTAGCCTTGTGACCCTGATAAAGGCTGAATTAGTTAAAACAGAGGTTTCTGGGAATAGCAAGGTAGCTGTTATTTGTGTGCATGGGGACACCCGAGAGTATCCAGTGACTACAGTGTGTTTCGAGACCCCCAAAGGTACCCTCTCTCATCCAGTGGGGTTAGTATCTCAATTACCGCATGATGCCATTGTGGGAAGGGATTTTCCGAAGTTCTGGGAACTGTGGGATGATCCTGAGCCCCCCACTGGTGCCCCTATGTACCAGGAATGTGATAGCCAGAACTCCTCTGAGAGTGGTGAGGACTCTCCAGAATTTCCCTTGTCAGTATTGGCAGGGGAGACTCAAGAAACTGGAGAGGAGCCCACCTCCTCAGACGAAAACCTACCGTCTGTGGAGTTTTCTGATCTGGAGGTTCACAGGGAAAATTTTGCCACAGAACAGTTAAAAGACCCCGCCCTAATAAAGGCACGGGAAAACGTAGTGGAAATAGATGGCGAGTTAGTGAACCCAGATAATACCTGCA
Source organism: Rana muscosa (assembly GCA_029206835.1). Taxonomy (NCBI): domain Eukaryota; kingdom Metazoa; phylum Chordata; class Amphibia; order Anura; family Ranidae; genus Rana; species Rana muscosa. Next base: position 80,593,240 of record CM055119.1, on the reverse strand, counting down.
CTTACCCATACTTCAGCGTAGAGAAGGACCTACTGTATCGGGTGGCAAAAAGGGCAGAATAAACCGTTGAGCAGCTTGTGGTGCCCAAACCTTACAGGAAGTTGGTGTTGGAGTTGGCCCATGGGCACATTCTTGGAGGTCATCTGGGGACAGAGAAAACCCGAGAGAGGGTATTACAGAGATTCTATTGGCCTGGGGTGATGAAGGACATAGAAAATTATTGTTCCTCCTGCCCTGTGTGTCAGAGGTCGGCCCCGATGCCACATTTCCGTAGCCCGCTGGTCCCTCTACCCATCATTGAGGTCCCGTTTGAGAGAATCGCAATGGATTTGGTAGGTCCTATAATCAAGTCCGCTAGGGGGCACCAGTACATATTGGTTATAATGGACTATGCCACCCGTTATCCAGAAGCGATCCCTCTCAGAAATACCTCGGCCAAAACCATAGCCAAAGAGCTATCTCTTGTTTTTAGCCGGGTGGGTATTTGTAAAGAACTGCTTACGGACCAAGGTACACCCTTTATGTCCCGGGTTATGAAAGAGCTGTGTAAATTGTTCAAAGTGACGCAATTGCGTACATCTGTGTATCACCCCCAAACCGATGGGCTGGTTGAAAGATTCAACAAAACCCTAAAACAAATGTTGAAGAAAGTGGTGGATAGAGATGGAAAGGATTGGGACTGTCTACTTCCTTATTTGATGTTTGCTATTAGGGAGGTGCCCCAATCCTCTACGGGATTCTCCCCCTTTGAGTTACTGTATGGGAGACACCCAAGAGGGCTGTTGGATATTGCCAAGGAAACTTGGGAAAGTGAGAGTTCTCCCCACAGGAGTGTGATTGAGCATGTCGCCCTGATGCAAGATCGAATTGCACAGGTAATGCCCATCGTGAAGGAACATTTGGCCCAAGCGCAGTTGGCACAGCAGAGAGTGTACAACCGTGGAGCCAAGACCCGTACCTTTTCCCCGGGGGATAGGATATTGGTACTTGTCCCTACGGTTGAAAGTAAATTCCTTGCCAAATGGCAAGGCCCCTACGAGATAATGGAAAAAGTGAGCGAAGTGAATTACAAGGTCAGACAACCAGGAAGGCGAAAGCCCGAACAGATATATCACGTTAATCTGTTGAAAGCCTGGAGGGATAGAAAGTCCCTAGTCGCAGAAACTTGGTCACCAGCTCAAACTGGTTGCGTGATTCCGGAGGTTGGAAAAGCAGCCACCTTGTCACAACCCCAACAGCAGGAGGTTAAGGAGTTTGTGCTTCGCAACAAGGAGGTGTTCTCTGAGCTGCCGGGACAAACATCTGGGGTAGAGCATGATATTATTACCCCGCCCGGTGAAAGGGTGAAGTTAAAACCCTATCGGATCCCAGAGGCCCGACGGGAGGCAATACGGGAGGAAGTACAGAAAATGCTGAACTTAGGGGTGATAGAGGAGTCCCAAAGTGATTGGTCTAGTCCCATTGTGTTGGTGCCTAAACCGGATGGGAGCTGGCGATTTTGTAACGATTTTCGTCAGTTGAACAAAGTTACAAAATTTGACACCTACCCCGTGCCACGTATAGATGAGTTGATCGACCGGCTGGGAACAGCCCGATACATGACAACTCTTGACCTCACAAAAGGGTATTGGCAAATTCCCCTGGCCAAGTCGGCCAAAGAGAAAACCGCATTTGTAACCCCAGACGGGGCGTTCCAATATAAGAGAATGCCGTTCGGGTTACAGAATGCGCCGGCCACATTCCAGCGGAAAATGGACCAGATACTGAGGCCCCATCGGAAGTATGCTGCGGCTTGCCTGGATGACGTAATTGTCCATAGCACAGATTGGGCCTCACATCTGCCAAAAGTGCAAGCAGTCCTAGACTCTATCCGGGAAGCGGGGTTTACGGCTAACCCCAAGAAGTGTACCATTGGGCAGGAGGAGGCCAAATATCTTGGGTACACCATTGGCAGGGGAGTGATAAAACCCCAACTCAACAAAGTCGAGGCCATCCAGAGTTGGCCACGTCCCAACAGCAAGAAGCAGGTACGGGCCTTTCTGGGAATCGCGGGTTATTATCGGCGCTTCATTTCCCACTTTGCTTCTAAGGCTGTGCCCCTAACCAACCTGACGAAAGGGAAAGGGTCGGGCATGATTAAATGGACCCCCGAGGCTGAGGCAGCATTCCAATTCTTGAAACAAGCCTTATGTAGCCAGCCAGTGTTGTACTCACCCGACTTCTCTAAAGACTTTGTCGTACAAAGTGATGCGTCAGATGTGGGGTTAGGAGCAGTATTGTCCCAGGTCTGGAACGGGGAAGAGCACCCAGTCATTTACCTCAGCAGGAAGTTGAAGTCCCATGAGGTAAATTACGCCACGGTTGAAAAGGAGTGTTTAGCGGTGAAGTGGGCTCTAGATTCCCTTCGGTACTATCTGCTAGGTAGGCACTTTGACATGGTTACGGATCACGCTCCGTTAAAGTGGATGGCTCAAAACAAGGAGACAAATAGAAGAGTGAATAGGTGGTTCCTGGCCCTACAGGAATTCAACTTCACAGTAAAGCATCGCCCTGGCGTTCAAATGGGGAATGTGGATGCTTTGTCTCGAGTACATGAATGCCTGATTGCTGGTGTTCCAACCCCAAGGTTAAAACAAGAGGGGGGGGTATGTGACAGCAGGAAGGTAAAGTCACCTGGTTGCATCCAGGGGGGTAGATATATTTCTCCCAGATTCAGGCTTTATGCCGACTTATACAACTAGGGAGAGGGCTGGGCGTCGTGCAGGCAGGGAGTTGATGAGATCAGCTGAAGCTTGTCAGCTCGTTTAAGGCCTCTACAAAAACTCCCAGATTCATTAGGTGTTGGCTCATGCCTGGACCCAGACCTGTGTGGACTGTCTAGGGAGAGTGAACCCCTGTGCGGTGAGACAAAGCCTGTGTGGCTATTTATTTGGACATTGACTAAACCAGGGACTTAGGGACTAGGACAGCACTAGGCTGATCCCAGTTGTTAGTTAGGAAACCTGCATGTTTAGTCAGAGGTCAAGCTGACCAGGATTTATTTTGTTTATGTTTCTTTTTGGTTTTGCTGTGTTTTTGTCACTGTACATAGAAAAATAAACCGCACCTTTTGATTTGGAAAACCACAAACTCCGTCTGCTGGCCCTGTTTTTGTGTGGGGAGCCCAACCAGGGGGTCACACACACCCGCTACCGAGTTAACCCCCTCACAATGGCCAAACATTTGTAAATGCTGATGCTTCTTTGCATCGATATTTACCCACCATGCCTGACTGTGAAACTTGTCAAAAAGTGTGTGAGTTTATTTACCACTGACTTTTCCGAATGAGTAAGGGTATTAAGTACCCCTTTGGCCCCTTTCATATGGGTAGACCAATCGGGTCTGCCTGTTAGTTTTTTAGGCAGACAAGATTGGACCATCCATTGCCCTCTATGGAGCACCGGGTGTCAACGGACATGTTTGTTGACACCCGCCGACATCCTATCCAATCCTGTCCATTAAAAATAGATGGATGGGGATCTTTTCCCATCTGTCTAGTGGATTGGATGGCCAACAGGTGGTCCATTTACATCTGACCACCCATAGAGAACAGCAGGCTGTGTCTGTGTCCACTCTGCATAAGCAGAGCAGACACAGACAAGCCATTTGCCTACATAGCGGGAATCAGTGGACAAATTCCCTGCTGAGCAGGCAGACGTCTGACGGAGTCCACCCCATGTGAAAGGGGCCTTATCAATTGATGTGGGGACAAGGTGCTTTTCCAGTGGTCCCCCCTGGCAAGGTGCCACCTAAATGCTGAGTCTCATCAATTGCAGCTATCTTTTTTTTTTTTTTTTTAGTATACCGTATATATATGTGTATATATATAAATATATATGTGTGTATATATATATAGAAAATTGAGTACTGTCCGTGATACTTTTTTTATTTGCACTAACATACAATTTTTCAGGACAAGCTTTCGGTGCATGTCCCCTTCTTCAAGGTCCAAGCAGTACTGATTCACAATTTTTTTAGCAGAATGTTAAAACAAAACAAGAAAAAAATCTCAGAGGGAAAGGAAAAAAAACATATACAAATCAATGGTAATAAAGATAGCAGCAGAGTAAGGCCCCTTTCACATGGACGGCAAAATTGCCGCAGTAAAAAGCCTGTTTTTTGTTCTTTGAAATTCAAGGCTTCAGGCAATGCGATTAGCTGCATTTGTACATTGCGATTACCTGCGTTTACGTGCGTTTATTTGCGGTTGCGTTTAGCTGCGGTTAGTTATTCCCATAGCAACCTGTTTATTTATTTTTTTGTCCCTTGGATCTAACCATGATGCATTTCGGTCCTCTGCCATCTATTTCCTGTTTCTTTGTTCACTTGCTGAGTGTGTGTTGGAGTTTAGAGGTGAGAGGAGTGATCGGTGTGTTGTGCCTGAGATTTGCAAAAATGAATGCAAATATGATGAGTTTGCTGGCGATGCTCATGTTGCTGATGATGAGGATGAAGAGGAGAAGACAGATCCAGTCTAGGCGACGTCCCCGCCGTTACTGGGTCCATCCCCTAACCTCACAGCGTCTATCAATTGGCTACTTTGCCCTCATGTTCGGTGAGCTGCGGACCCATGGGGACAAGTTCTACAATTATACTCGGATGTCCGTGGCAAGCTTCGATGAGCTGTTGGAACTCTGTAGAACACGCCTGAGCAGAACCAGGACCAACATGAGAAGAAGCATTAGTGCAGAAGAGCGGCTGCTACTTACTTTAAGGTAGGTTTTCCATATCTTGAACAGATGCTTTAAATTCATGTACATGCAGGTGTACCAATATTATTGACAATAGTGTGTATGTATGTTCTTGCATAATATATAGATATAAATATATGTGTCTTTTTTGTATTGCAGATACCTTGCCACTGGTGCCAGCTTCACCTCCCTTCATCATCAGTTCCTAATGGGAATTTCTACTGTATCGACAATAGTCCATGATACATGTCAAGTTATATGGGAAGAGCTGAAAAGCAGTGTCATGCCGGAACCAACATCCAGTCTGTGGGAGGAAATATCTGAGGAGTTTTGGGAGAAGACCAACTTCCCAAATTGCATTGGGGCTTTAGACGGGAAACATATCCGTCTCATCAAGCCACCAAACTCTGGTTCCCGTTATTTCAACTATAAAAAATATTTCTCCATTGTCCTCCTGGGGCTCAGTGATGCCAACATGCGGTTCATTGCTGTGGATGTGGGAGCTTACGGGAGTTCTGGAGATTCCAGAATTTTCCGTAATTCTATGATGGGCCAGCGATTGGAAAATAGTGAATTCAATGTGCCACAGTCAAGGCCTCTTCCTGGTACTGCTGTGCCGGATCTTCCTTTTGTTGTGCTGGGAGATGAGGCATTTGCCTTATCCACCCACCTTCTCAGGCCCTATACGAGGCATGGTCTCACTGACAGGAGGCGCATTTTTAATTACTGTCTCAGTAGAGCCCGGAGAATGGTGGAGTGCGCATTTGGCATTTGCACTGCCAAATGGCGTGTTTTGATGACAGCCATGCACCTAGAAGTGGATCATGCGGTCAATGTTGTTTTGGCATGTTGTGTTCTCCACAACTATTTGAGGGGTAAGGAGATCGTGCCCACCGAAACCCCGTTAGCGTTACCTGTTTCCGCAGAACACAGAGGTCGTGTTACTGCCACTCGTCCCACGAATCAAGCTCTACAAGTGCGTGAGGATTTCACAGATTTTTTTTTGACAGAGGATGGACAGCTCCCATGGCAATATGACCATTTGTAAAGAGATCTTTGTTAGCCATGTTATATCAACCTTATATTACAGTTTAAATTTGTTCTTGAAATAAAGTAGTTGACAATTTTTTACAATTAAATTGTTTTTATTTTTATATCTTTGCCATGTTAAATAACAAAAAGGTAGAAAAAATAGACAAACCTTACAAAACATTGAATGCTTGCATGTATAGAAAACTATTTTTTCAATTCCTTAGGAATATAGAGAATTTTCTTCTATTTTCAAGTATAAATTGACTCTGTACCCCCCCCCCCCCCTAAAATATTGAGTATTTCTAAAGTGCTGTTAACCATATGTTTGACTATATGTGGACACTGTGAGTGCAGTAAACAGCTTTGAAACATTTTTTCACAACTTTACGAACTGTTGTGTAGCGGCTGTTTGATAACAATGTCCAAATGTAAGCAAAGAATTTAAAAAGGTTTTTTAGTGCTTAAAGCTGACCATACACCTATAGATTATCTGCATAATGTCTATGATTAGATGGAATTATATTTGTCCATGTACACTGCACTGTGTAGATGGGGGGGAGGGGATCTCCCACTGGGCCAAGCTTCAGTATCTTTCTAGTCGTCCGAGTAGCAAGATATGGAAGCTTGGAACAGTGGGAGATTCTTACATCTGCACAGTTTAGCGGAGATGGAGGAATCTGTTCCACTTTTTCCATCTGAACATAGAAAAACAGAAGATAACCTATAGGTGTATGGCCAGTCTGCTGAGGCATGGCCCCATAGAGAAAGTGTCAAAACCCTAACCTTCGTCACCTTAATTTTGATTTCGCCATGTATGCTGCACTGTGTAGATTGGGGGATCTCCCACTGGGCCAAGCTTCAGTATCTTTCTAGTCGGCCATGCTGGCTCTCAACCTAAACAATGCTTTGGTACTGTGAGAGCCAGCGTGGCGGAGTAGCAAGATATGGAAGCTTGGAACAGTACAGTACAGTTTCTTACATCCGTACAGTTCAGCGGATATTGAGGTAGGTATCAATAAAATTCAAGTAACAAAACATAAAAAAATTAAACAGTAATATAACAAATTAAAAGGTCAAAACTACAAGTTTTCATACACTGGATAAGGGGGACGCAGGGAAGAGTGACTTGGTTCAGTGCCAACATCTATGGGTGATCCTGATCCTGATTGGGAAGATGAGGGTGAAGTAACTGGGTGTGGCTGCACATGCATCCTTTGATAACCAGGATTAGGTGGGTAAGGTGTATACATCGGTGGGGGTCCTGCATAAGGATTAATGGCAGGTGTTGTGTCATGGAACTGCTGATTGGCCATTGGTCGACTCAAAGAGCCACTGGGTGAATTAAAACCCATAGCCCATGGCTGAAATTTTGGATATGGGCGTTGCTCTTTGCAAGCGGATACAATATACGTTAAATAGGCATGTATATCACCCCTGACCTCAGTGCGCTTATCAGGAGGAATCTCCCTGACTACACAAAGCAACATTCTCAAAAACATAACATCTGGGTCTGAGATATTGAGAAATTCATCATCTTTGGCCTGGTTTTGCGATTGGTTTCTCATTTCTGCTATAATACGGTTAAAATATTCCTCAAAAGGTGTCTCTTGTTGAGTACGTTTTTGACGGCTGGTGGAAGTAGACTGTCCTCTCCTACCTACATTTGCCTGCAAATAGATCAAATATATAGATTATGCTTCTGATGTTGAGATCACACTTACATAATAATAAACATGATGCTTGCACAATTATTAAAGTCGTGTCCGAGCTTGCAACACCTGTTTTCAATAGATCAGACACAGGCACTTGTTTTAGCCCCGAAAACCTGTTGTCACTGTATTGGCAGCCAGAAGACCACCAAAACTGTTTTTACAATGTTTCAGTTCATGAATGAAGAGAAGCCGCTGTCTTCTCTCCATTCATTTTCAGCGCAGCGGAGGCTGCTGAGAAAGGGACTGGGGAATCTGTGTCCCTAGTCCCATTCCCTGTCTCAAAGGGAAGATGTCAGAGGTCTGTTAAGACCCCTGATATCTCACGAAAGAGAGGGCTGAAAAAAAAAAAGAATAAAATAAAAATTAATTGTAAAAAAATACAAAAACTAAAAGAAAACACACACTGACACTGTCGTCCCCCCCCCCCCCCCCCCATTAAAAAATGAAAGCATTGTAAAAAAAATAATTGTAAAAACCATCATTGTGACGTTTTGAAAGTACATACCACAGGTTCTTCAGTGGATGGTTGATATTCTTGGGATGAAAGCGACTCTGAATTGGTTTCTTGACTGGTGTCTGCGTCATCTGGTGATGAACTTTCACGTCTTGCGCTTGCTCTCTCAGGAACACTTGACACAGTTCTAATAATAACAAAATTACAAGTTTAAAAATAACATGAATACTGTCATGTGTACACTACAGAATAGCCCTCTATATAGAGCAGGGTGGGTTTAGACACCTTTCACACTGGAGCGGTGACGCAACCAAAAATCCTGATAGCAGCAACCTTGGAGTGGTGAAGGAGCGGTGTGTATACCGTTCCTACACCTCTCCAGCCCACTCAAATCATTAGGACAGTGCGGCTATACTGCCCACAAATTTGTTAAAAGTAAAATATATAATATATATACTTACGAACGCATCTCGGTGGTGCGCCTCAAAAAAGACAAAGCCTCTGCATGGGGGTTAGCCCTGCGACGAGTTGAGGGTGCTCCGCTTCTCTCCGCAGACTTCTCTTCATTAACTTCTTTCTTGTACCGGTCATGTAGGGACCTCCAACGTGTATAAACCTCTTTTCCTGCAATATATATATCAAACATAACGCATGTTAGGAAAAGTCGAGAGAGATCTGCTCACCCCCCCCCCCCACCCTAGAAAAAACTTAAGGGAAGACACCAACCATTTAATTTCCCATTTTCAAATTAGGTTTGTTTGCAGCATTGCATAATTGTCAGTGACGCAGTGCTGGATCGCTAAAAAATGGCCTGGTCATTTAGGGGGTAAATCTTCTGTTTGTGGTTATTATGGGAAACAGCTATGATACATGTGTACCCTGCTTCATAGACACAACAAACATTGCACTCACCTCGGTTATCCTGCTCAGTGGCAGACATATTGTCCCAGTTCGGTGTGACAAATTTGTATACTTCCTCCCACTTGGATCTCTTCAACACTCGATCGGCATATCCTGGGCATTCTGAGTCCCATAACTCTGGTCGGGAATGCACAAGGGATATTATGGCCTCATGTGATATATCTCGCGCCGCCATGCTGCCTTCTCCTCTTTCCAATATCCCTCTGAACTTCCTGTGTCATTTCCCAGGTACACCTACTGGTTATGATGCGCTTCCGGGTGATTTTTTTTTCTCACGCTGCTATCCGCAGCTGACTCAAAAGACTGCGATTACATGCGGTTGTTTGCAGATAGCTGCGCTACATCGCACCTGGACGCATTCAATTCTATTTTTTCTATTCGCACGGAACCGCATGTAACGAAATCGCAGCTAAACGCTGTGTGTGAATGGGGCCATAGGAAAGCGTTGTGTGCTTTTAGCTGCGGTAGAAAAATAGAAAATCCGCAGCTAAAAGCACCATTCTATCCGTCCGTGTGAAAGGCCCCTTAGTGGGATAAGACAGAGTTAGTGAAATAAGACAGAGTTAGTGAGATAAGACAGAGGGAGAGCTATAGACCTGAGGGGGGAGATGCTAGTCACAGAGGGGGTCATAAAACCTTAGTATAATGGGTAAGGAAACCAATATCTAAATTTAGGCCATTAGTTTTTGTGTCAAAAAGAATTATCATTCTTAGTTCAAATGTTTTCCTTTCCTGGATAGTTCTGAAATTCCCTTTAAGAACTAAAACATTGAGGTCTTCTATAGTGTGGTCTGGTTGTGAGAAGTGATGTCCCACAGGTGTGCAGAAACTCTCTTCTTTATGTTCCTTGATGGTATGTTTGTGCAAATTCATTCTCGCTTGCAACTTCTGTCCTGTTTCACCAACATAAGATCCTTTGCCACACCTGTTGCATTGGATGAGGTACACAACATTACTGGAGGTACAGTTGTAAGATCCCATGATAGTGAAGGTCCCATTTGTGTGTGTGTGACACTTTTGGATGGATTGATCTGGTTGCACAGTTTGCAGCGTTTTTTATTGCAGGGTTTGCTTCCATTATTTGTGACTTCATAATCAGAGTGAAGTTTCCTGCTGATTAGTTTGTGTCTGAGGTTGGGTGGTTGTCTGAAAGCCAATAATGGGGGTTGTTGGAATATTTATTTCAGAGTTTCATCCTCTGTTATAATGGGTTGTAAATATTTGATTATCTTCTCATTGATCAACACTTTTCACCCATCTATTAAACTAAAAATGAATTATTCGAACACACATGTCAACTTCCTAGACACTACAGTATACATCAGGGATGACAAGCTTCACACTTCCATATACAGAAAACCGACTGACCGATGCAGCTATCTTCATAGTTCCAGTTTTCATCCCCAACACACTAAACGAGCCATCATACACAGCCAGGCCATCAGATACCACCGAATTTGTTCAGACCCAGAAGTCAGAGATAAACATCTCAGAACACTGGCAGGCTCTTTCCAGAAGAAAGGATATAAAGACAAAACCATCAACAACAGCATAAACACAGCCTTGAAAACCCGAAGAGAAAATCTCCTCCAATACAAAGAGAAAAAAACAAATAACCGAGTACCTCTAGTCACCACATACAACCCAACACTAGAAGGGATCAAAAAGATAATCAAAGATTTACAGCCCATTATAACAGAGGATGAAACTCTGAAAGAAATATTCCAACAACCCCCATTATTGGCTTTCAGACAACCACCCAACCTCAGACACAAACTAATCAGCAGGAAACTTCACTCTGATTATGAAGTCACAAATAATGGAAGCAAACCCTGCAATAAAAAACGCTGCAAACTGTGCAACCAGATCAATCCATCCAAAAGTGTCACACACACAAATGGGACCTTCACCATCATGGGATCTTACAACTGTACCTCCAGTAATGTTGTGTACCTCATCCAATGCAACAGGTGTGGCAAAGGATCTTATGTTGGTGAAACAGGACAGAAGTTGCAAGCGAGGATGAATTTTCACAGACATACCATCAAGGAACATAAAGAAGAGAGTTTCTGCACACCTGTGGGACATCACTTCTCACAACCAGACCACACTATAGAAGACCTCAATGTTTTAGTTCTTAAAGGGAATTTCAGAACTATCCAGGAGAGGAAAACATTTGAACTAAGAATGATAATTCTTTTTGACACAAAAACTAATGGCCTAAATTTAGATATTGGTTTCCTTACCCATTATACTAAGGTTTTATGACCCCCTCTGTGACTAGCATCTCCCCCCTCAAGTCTATAGCTCTCCCTCTGTCTTATCTCACTAACTCTGTCTTATCTCACTAACTCTGCTGCTATCTTTATTACCATTGATTTGTATGTGTTTTTTTTTTCTTTCCCTCTGAGATTTTTTTCTTGTTTTGTTTTAACATTCTGCAAAAAAAATTGTGAATCAGTACTGCTTGGACCTTGAAGAAGGGGACATGCCCCGAAAGCTTGTCCTGAAAAATTGTATGTTAGTGCAAATAAAAAAAGTATCACGGACAGTACTCAATTTTCTTTGTCACAATTGCACTAATACGGCTACAATTACGTCAAGTATATATATATATATATATATATATATATATATATATATATATATATATATATACAGCCCTCAAAAATTCCACTCGCCTTCTCGCAATTTGCAAGTGGAATTTAATGCAGGGCGAGTGAGGAGCGGGGTGGACCAGGCTGACCATTTCCTGGCTGAAGCGTTCAGCCAGGAAACTGTCAGCCGGAGGACACAGAGCGGCAGGACCGGACTGCCCTGGCGCCGCTTTGAGCTGAGGTGAGGAGGCTGCAGCGCTTCCCTCCCCCTCTCTCTCTCTCCACTCCTCTTGTCTTGTGTTTTTCACACACAGCGGGGATGTCCCGCTGCGTGTCATGGAGCTGGCTGTGTCTGTGTTTGGCGTGCTGTGTAACAAGGTCCCGCTCCCCCTAGACCGGCTTGTGTGATAGTATCAGTGTTCCGCCTAGGGGGGCGGGACCTTGTTACACCGCGCGCCGAACACAGACACAGCCAGCTCCATGACACACAGTGGGACATCCCTGCTTTGTGTGCGATACATCCAGGGGATTCCAGGTGAGTCTCTATTGATGATGGGGCATAGTAAAGCTGCATTAATGGTTCACCAAAAAGCTACATTGATGGGGCACAATAAAGTTGCATTAATGGGGCACAGTAAAGTTGCATTAATGGGTCACAGTTAAGCTGCATTAATGGGGCACAGAGAAGCTGCGTTCACAGGCACAGAGAGGCTGCGGGCACAGTGAGGCTGCGTTCACAGGCACAGAGAGGCTTCGGGCAGAGTGAGGCTGTGGGCACAGGCACAGAGAGGCGGAGCGGAACGGAGTAAAAAAAAATATTTATATTTATCACCAGGGTTTTGCTGGCGGTATCACATGTGGTATTTGTCAGAAACAGGGTGGGGTTCCCCCACAATAGCTGGTTGCTAAGGAGGGTGGGGGTCCCCCCCAATAGCTGGTTGCTAAGAAGTGGGATGGGAACCCGGCCGCCGCATCCTTAACAATGGATGACTCATCAGCTGACAGCCGAATGTAAAAAAAACATGCCGGCAATTAAAAATTATGAAAAAAAACTGCCAAAACCACGCCAAAATTAAAAATAAAAATGCCGTGGGGTCCCCCCCAAAATCCATTCCAGACCCTTATCCGAGCATGCAGCCCGGCAGGTCAGGAAATGAGGGAGATGAGCGATCGCCCCCCTCCTGAACCATACCAGGCCACATGCCCTCATGGGGTAGGAGCTGATGGGCACAAGGGCCTCTTCTCCACAACCCTGGGGTGTGGTTGTGGGGGTCTGTGGACAGGGGGCTTTAACAAGGGGACCCCCAGATCCCGCCCCCCCAATTTTAATGGATATGGGGTACATTGTACCGCTACTCATTCACCAAAAAATGTGTCAAAAATAAATAAAAACACACACACAGTTTTTGACAATTCCTTTATTTAAAAAAATAAAAAAACAATGTCCCCTAATGTAGATCAATTGTCAATCACGCTGCACGCCACACTGCCGAACCCGGAAAAAAAAGCTCCGCCCATGACAAAGGCTAACCGCCGAATGCCTGCTTTGCCGTTTGACTGTTTTTAAGTAGGTAAGGGGCGAGGCCACCTGGCGATGTCACCCTTATGACATCACCGACCCAGCATGCACCAGTCGATGACGTCACAAGGGGACGGTGCCACCACGTGACTTTGCCGGGTGGCCCCACCCCTTACCTATTTAAGAAATGTCACACGGTAGAGCTGGAAGACCGCAGGAGCATTTGTAGCAGGCACAGCTTTTTTTTTTCTTTTTTTAGGTCCGGCAGTGGCGGCAGGTGGCGTGATTAACAATGGATCTACATCGGAGATATTTTTTTAATAAAGGAATTGTCAAAAACTCGCCTTTGTACTGTCTTTATTAACATTTACACTTTTTTGATGAATGGATATGGGTACTATATACCCCATATTCATTCACATGGGGGAGCCAGGATCTGGGTGCCCCCTGGTTAAAGGGGGCTTTCAGATTCCAATAAGCCCTCTGCCCACAGACCCCCCCTGCCCACAGCCCAGGGTTATGGGAAAGAGGCCCTTGTCCCTATTAACATGGAGACAAGGTGCTTTGGGGTGGGGGGGCCTCTGCCCCCCACCCCAAAGCACCCCCCATGTTGAGGGAATGTGGCCTAGCATGGTTCAGGAGGGGGGGACCCTTGCTTGGATAAGAGTCTGGAGACGGCACGCCATTTAAAAAAAAAATTGGTGTGGGGTTCCCTTTAATATCCATACCAGACCCGAAGGGCCTGGTATGCATTATGGGTGAGATCCCACGCTGTTTTTTTTCATCATTTTTAATTGCAGGCATGTTATTTTTACATTCTGCTGTCATCCGTTGTTAAGGACGCATCGGCTGGCTTGCCGGTCCGCTCCTTAGCAACCAGCTTAATGCGATAAATTACCGAAAATATGTGGTAATTACTGCTCAATTGAACAAACACTGCATTCGTTATTAAACACAAAATTCTTAGTGAATTGCACTTTCAAAACTGATTTAACGCAAGCCTTATTTTACTGCATTTTATTTGCCGTTAACTCTTAGTGAATTGACCCCTATGCTGGATCAGGTTTTCTGCAGGTGTTTCATACATCTGAATTTGTTTATGTGGTCTGTTCTGCTGCAGAAGTTACAACTATTGTAATTTTTTAAAGAGTAAGAGCTTGTTGGAACATTTGTAGTAATTGAAGGTGCTAAATATTTTTTTTTTCTGTGTTCAAATATTTTATTAAAGAATAAAGAACAATGGTTACATGATAAAGAAGCAATAAAAAGGTTGTCCCCTGTGTACAAGGCGGAATATAGGTTGAACAGCATTCTAGTGAAACAGTAGGGACGCAGCCCATTTTGGTAAAACTCAAGTAACAACAATAACACAATAAAGCATTAAGAAGCAATTTGGTGTGTACATGGCTGGGATCACAAGAGTAATCAGCGGCAGGCTACACATAGAGGTAAATTTGAAATTGACTCCGGTGGGAGAGGACTAATTACAGGAAGTGGCGGGATTAGATGAGTTGCAGGATCTGGTGGTATAAAGTAAATGGGTGGTGTCTAGTCTTTGCACAACAGGCCAGTTAGACTAATCAAGCACCATAGCCTCTCAGGGGAGAGTGATAAGTTCAGGAATGATAGAAAGGAAAAAGAAGAGGAGAAGGAGAGAGAAAGTAAGGGGAGGGAGGGAGATATGAGGAGAGTCACCGGGGGAAGGAAGGGAGTAGGGGGGAGGGGAGGGTACAGATCTGGTACCTATGAGCAATCAATGTTGGAGAAAAGGTGATTTAGGGGAGAAGTAGAGAGTTGTCAAAGTCAGGGGGGAGGAAGTGTGTAACCCAGGGTTGCCATAGGCGTTCGTATTTTTTTAACTTTGTCAAACAATACAGCTTCGACTTTAGCATGTATCATTTCTCTGGTAATTCTATTATTGGTTTCCGTAGTATTGAGATGGACAGTTTTCCCGGCCTTTGCGATTGTTTTAAATATTTTTTTGTTATGAAACTATAGTATAATGTGCACTATAGGTTGCTTGCCCCTTAAGACCACTATCGATCAACTTTTACAGTCTGCTTTGCTTGCTGTGGATACCTGCAAAAATCATCCAGTCCTCCAAGCTTTCTCCATCTTTTTTTTTTTATTTACTTTTTCTAAAGCTTACAATTTAATCTATTCACACAGGTACCAGATGGATAATATTCAGTGCTTCATAAACTTGGTGGGATTCTGGATTAACAACCTGCTCATGAGAGTGCCCGATTCTGTAGTCCTTACTGTGGGGACTCATAAAGACCTATGCCATCCAGAGGAAGTGGAACTAAAGAGTAGAGATATCCAAGAGAAGATCTGCAGCATGTTGGATCAACATAAAGCCAGCCTCCTGCATTTCATCAACAATCTGGGGGAACGTCAGGACTCTGAGCTCTACCTTGAGCAGGCAGAAAAGCTGAGAGAGATATCTAATTGCACCATAAATGTATGCAAAAAATAATAATCCATGTTGCATGATTATTTGGGAGTATTTATTTAAAGTTATGGGAAATTCCCTCTTAAACAGTTGTCACCAGAACAAGTATTCCCTTTGGAGGATTTCCCCTAACTTCCTGTTCTGGTCAGAGATGTACAACCTTGTATTTTCCCTCATTTTCTTTCCTGCCACAACCTATCCAAAACAAAAATATGTTTATGTAATAGACCAATGGTCAAGTCCAATTGTGACCTTGCTACTCTACTCAACTCGTATGGAAGCCAGACAAGTGTTCTAATGAGGTGAATTGAGCTGGTTCAACCAATGAGCAACCTGCAACCCTCCAGCAAAAAAGGAAAGTCACAAACCATCCAATTGCCAGAAATGCATTCTAGAATTTACTTTTTAGTAGTGTATTAAAACCTGCCAAAGGTAGTAAATGCACATGCACTATATTACCAAAAGTATTGTGACGCCTGTCTTTACATGCACATGAACTTTATTGGCGTTTTAGTTCGTAGGGTTCAGTATTGAGTTGGCCCACCTTTTGCAGCTATAACAGCTTCAACTCTTCTGGGAAGGCTGTCCACAAGGTTTTGGAGTGTGTCTATGGAAATGTTTGACCATTCTTCCAGAAGCGCATTTGTGAGGTCAGGCACTGATGTGGGCGAGAAGGCCTGGCTGGCAGTCTCCGCTCTAATTCATCCCAAAAGTGCTCTATCGGGTTGAGGTCAGGACTCTGTGCAGGCCCGTCAAGTTCCTCCACTCCAAACTCTCTCATCCATGTCTTTATGGCCCTTGCTTTGTGCACTGGTGCCGAATCATGTTGGAACAGGAAGTGGTCATCCCCAAACTGTTGGGAGCATGAAATTGTCCAAAATGTCTTGGTATGCTGACACCTTAAGGAGTTCCCTTCACTGGAACTAAGGGGCCAAGCCTAACCCCCGAAAAACAACTCCACACCATAATCCCCCCTCCACCAAATGATTTGGCCACGTGTACAAAGCAAGGTCCATAAAGACATGGATGAGCGAGTTTGGGGTGGAGGAACTTGACTGGCCTGTACAGAGTCCTGACCTCAACACGATAGAACATATTTGGGATAAATTTGAGTGGAGACTGCAAGCCAGGCCTTCTCATCCAACATCAGTGCCTGATCTCCCAAAAGCGCTTCTGGAGAAATGGTCAAACATTCCCATAGACATACTCTTAAACCTTGTGGACAGCCTTCCCAGAGGAGTTGAAGCTGTGTTAGCTGCAAAGGGTGGACCAACTCAATATTGAACCCTACAGACTAAGACTGGGATGCCATTAAAGTTCATGTGCGTGTAAAGGCAGGCGTCCCAATACCTTTGTTAATATAGTGTATGTCAAGTTTGTATATAAAAATTAATACTATATATATTTTTTAGGTTCTTCCAGTTATTACCATTGACAGCAACAACTACGATGACATAGAAAATCTGCAACACCACATCCTAAATTCAGTGAGAAAAGTGGAACTATTTCCTAACGTTATTAAAATGTTGCCTATTGTCTACAAAACAGTGGAACTGTCTATTCTAGAGGTGACTCAAAGTGAAGACAGTCCTGAACATGGTAAGTAGTCAATCATATTGACCAACAACTCAGCCAGGCATCATAAATGAGTCTTCATGTTATCTGCTACTCTCTGGCCTTATATAAAACTTCATAAAAACATTTGTAAGACAAATACCTTTAAACACTCCCTGGTTCACACCAGTGCGGCTTTAAAATTGTGCTACTTCGGTGCGATATTAAAGCCACAGATCAGTGTGATTTGCACCTACAATTTCATTGCGGCTCGAGACTTCATTTAACAGAAGTCTATGCAAGTCGCAATGAAATAAAAAAAAAAAAAGTAGTGCAGAAACCTTTTCAAAGTTTGAACGGTTCCATTGCTGGCAATGAGGTGCGACTTGTGATGCTATTTGGAACTGTAAAATCTGTAAAATCGGTGTGAACGAGGGCTAAGAATGTCTTTCCACTAGCTCGGCAGGCCTTGTTCTTGTATGTGAACACACCTCAAAGTTCAGAGTTCAGGTACAAAGATCAGATACTTTTATTTACATAATGCAGTACAAATACAATCTAGACAACCGTATGCTTCTGTGACAACATTAGACCCAAAGGTGTGGAGAAACTCAAATATCCTGCAAAAAGCCCTGACCTCAACCCCAGGGCTGCTGTTAGAAATCACAGGGCCCCGTACAGCCTACCTGGCAGGGCCCCCCAATATATCAAGACCATATTTTCACAAAAAATACACTAAAATCATTATTAGTGGACACAAACATAACGGAAAACCTGTGTGAATTAGCCCTTTTTTATTTGTTTTTTACATAAAAATAAATTTATTATATTTACAGTGACAAGGGGGCACACAGGGGGGGGGGGGGGAGTCAAAAGCAGGCAGAACAGGGAGGGAAATAAGTGTCGGGGAAGAAATTACAGGAATGATGCCCTGTGTCTGTGTCTCTCCCTGCAGCAGCTGAAACCGGCAGGAGGGGGAGAAACTGTCTTTCAGCTGCTGCAGAGAGCTGCACAGGGCATCCTTCTTTAACTGCCCCTCTGCCAAACCACACTAAGTCCCCCTGCTGTTTGGGCCCCCCATGTGTGCCCGGGCCCCCTACAGGAGGACTGGTGGTCCCCCTCATATCAGTGGCCCTGCTCAACCCTTTTGAATACCTTTGGGATAAATTTGATCACACTGGCTTTTAAACCAGGCCTTCTTGTTTAACATCAGTTCCTAACTGAACAAATGCTCTGGTAGAATGTTTTTGCAAAAAAATACCACAGGCACACTTCAAAATCTTGTAAAAAGCCTTCCCAGAAGAGTGGAAGCTGTTATAGCCGCAAAGGAAGAGATGATTTGGAATAAGAAGGAGACTGCAAGGACTTATGGGGAATGTAGTCCCCACTGAGACATAGTCTTGTAGATGAATAAGGAGCAGAGCTACACCTCCTAGGGTGCCTGGAACTGAAGAGGAAGGACTTTGGGCTGAAAGAGCCAATGATCAGGAAGTCTCAGGAGAAGGTTAGAGGAGAGAGGTGTGCAGGGAGCCTGTGTGCCAGGGACTGCCATTGCTCACCTGCTAAGAGACTGCTACTACTGCTGGGTGACCTGTGCCAGGGGCTTCCTGGGTAAGGACTTGGTTTCAGAGAGCCGTGGTGAGGGTGCACCAGTCCTAAAGCGGAGTTCCAGCCACCTGTAAAAATAAATAAAAGTCTGCAGCTAAAAAAACAGTAGCTGCTGACTTTTTAAAAACATCCACTCACCTGCCCCATGATCAAGTGGTGTGCTCACCCCAGTCGTTTTCACCCGGCGCCGGCATCTTCACTATGGGCACCCAGCTGTGACAGCTTGTGGCTTCACAGCTGGGAGCCCACTGCACACCCAGGGAGGAGAACTAGGAACGGAATTGGGAAGCAGGTACCTGTCAAAATCAGGTACCTGCTCCCCCTCCCCCCGCTCCACAAAATTGCCAATTGTTCAAGAGGAGTGGGGGACGAGTCCTTAAAGCGGAACTTTCTCTTTTGGGTGGTGCTCCGCTTTAATTTTGTGGGATGGTAGGGCAGGCTGGGATGGTATAGGGCAGGTTGCGGTGGCATAGGGCAGGTTGGGGTGGTATAGAGCAGTTTGCGGTGGCATAGGGCAGGTTGCGGTAGCATAGGGCAGGCTGGGGTGGTATAGGGCAGGTTGAGGTGGCATAAGACAGGTTGCGGTGGCATAGGGCAGGGTGCGTGGCATAGGGCAGGGTGCGGTGGCGTAAGGCAGGTTGGGGTGGCACGCATAGGGCAGGGTGCGGTGGCATAGGGCAGGCTGGGGTGGTATGGTGCCAGGTTAGGACTCTATGTAGTGACATGTGCAGCAGTGCAGTAACTTACAGCATGCCTGGAGATGAAGACACTCTGGCTGCTGTGTCCTTGTTTCTTTCTCCTTCAGCTGTGGGATCAGCCAGAGTGAACGAGTTTGTGGGAGGAGTGGAGGG
This sequence comes from Rana muscosa, assembly GCA_029206835.1. NCBI lineage: Eukaryota > Metazoa > Chordata > Amphibia > Anura > Ranidae > Rana > Rana muscosa. The sequence continues at coordinate 80,573,807 of CM055119.1, read as the reverse complement.
GGCAGCCACACCCCCAGCTCCGCCCACCAACTCCGGCTGCCTCCGGAGATGATGGGGAAGACGTGACATACTGTCCAGCGGGCATTTGCCCGGTATGCGCTATGGCCAGTCCGGGCCTGCTCGGCGCCACTCCAAGTGTAAGAGCCGGCATGTGTTCCAATCCACGAAACCAATCTATTATAAAGGCTGCAACAAGTAAAGGATATTGCCACTCACAACAGAGTTGTGGAACAAGCCTTTGAAACCTACCTTGGTATATACCAAGGGGGTCATCTCCATTTGGTGAGTGTGGTCCCATCATGGAAAGGGCACTATTTGCACATAGCGGAATGCAGATGGTGAAGAGTGTGTGAAGCCCTGTACACACGATAGGTTTTACCGATGAAAACAGTCCGATGGACTTTTTTCATCGGACAAACCGATCGTGTATGGGCCCCATCGTTTTTTTTCCATCAGTGTTTAAAAATAGAACATGTTTTAAATTTATCCGATGGTTAAAAAACCGATAGCAAATTACTATCGTCTGTGGGGAACTCCATCGAATAAAAAACCCACACATGCTCAGAATCAAGTCGACGCATGCTCAGAAGCATTGAACTTCATTTTTCTCGGCTCAACGGAGTGTTTTACGTCACCGCATTTGGAACGGTCGGTTTTTGACTGGTGGTGTGTAGGCAAGACTGATGAAAGTCAGCTTCATTGGTTTTCCGATGGAAAAATCCATCGGTTAAAAAACCATAGGAAATCCGATCGTGTGTACAGGGCTTCACTTTGTATTGGAGTGTATTGGTTGTAAGTTTGCCACCTTACAAAGAAATGAAGGGTCCATAATTTTTATTGTAGGTGTATTGTAAAGGATACAGACAGAATATCAACTAAAAATCCAGAAAAAACACGATACAAATGTTATAAATTGAGTTACAGTTCAGTGGTGTTCTGCTGCAGGCACCCATATCAATCCTCTAATGAGGAATGCATATTTAGGTTGGGTGTAGTTATATCATACACCACTGGAGGGAGTAATAAATTAATATATCTCCTTTGTATTCAATGTAACACTGGGTTTTATAATATATCATGTACTATGTGTGGCATCTCTAGGTGTTATTTTAAATAGTCTTAAGTATAAGACGATTAAAGTTGTTTTATTGTTTGTATTAACATCAATATATATAGAAGGTGTATAAACACACATTGCCTGTCAGCAATGATGATTGGATGATTCCCTTTGCCGTTATGGCAACAAGCACGCCACTTGTGTATAAATACACTTGTTTTTCCTGTCACGAGGCTAAACCCATGACTAAGTCACGTGACGTAACGCGTAGGGGGAGGAGCCTAGTCACGCTAGCGGTGTTCGAAGGAACTGGAAGCCGCAGCGAGTGAAGGAGATCGCTCCAACTGAGCTGAATAGTGGCTACTGTGTGCATACTCTGTCTATGGTCACATTCATCTGTTTGTTTAGCTACCGTCTGTACTGCTCAAGCAATTCATCTGACCGCTGTTTGGACCTATGCACAGCTGAGCAATTGAGACTAACTAAGGAAGTCTTTCTAGCTGTTTGTCATTAGGACTGAATTAGTGCATGTGTGGAATTCTCCTGGCTGTTGGAAGCCAGTCATCCTGATGTAGAGGTTACTCAGTATTAGGAGATTTATACACTACTTGTGTTTTTGCACTGTTGTTGCACTGTGGATATCACATTATATTGTGTATTTTTGTACTACTGTATTCACTGGGGGTTGATTTATAGCGCACCAATATTGTTATTATTAATTTTCACTATGTTTTGAGCGTCAGATCATTCTGATTGAGTGCAGCCAGAATCATTTGGGTATCCTTTGTTGATTGTTTTTCACCGTTTAAGCACTGTTTGTTTGCACCACATTTAGCGCTGCAGTATTCTATATTATTTATCACTTATCTTCTGATTACTCACTGTAGCAGCTATTATGGATATATTCAAATTTGTGGAAAACCGCACAGTAGATCTCAAAGATGTCTTCACCAAAAATCCCATTTTAGAAACTGGGGATTTAGACACTAATTTTAGAAGGTTTGGCCACCTTATGGAAAAGAAGGTGAGCCTGTGGTGGGATTTAATATCACATGAGCAGTACATTAAAGAAGGGCTAGTCCCTAGAAGATTAAGGTGGGATGTCCCAATCAATGACGGTTTGCTGGATAAAGAATCTGTGGATGAGTGGTTAACATTTTGTAATACTAAAGGAATAGAGGTATTACAATTTTTAATAAAACGCAAACAGCGTAAACTTACTAATATCAATAAACATATTACTGATAGTAAGGTTATACTAGAGGGATATAAGGACACTCCCTCTTTTACAACACTCACTAACCAGCTAAATAAGGTATTGGAACAAAAAGATAATGAGTTAAAACAGAGAAAAAAGAGAAAATACTTAAGGGATACTAATGACTACAAATTAGAACAAGCCTATAAGTGGCAATTAAATTTGAAAGATGGCAAAAAGGGATCGGTTACATCATCGCCGGTCAGAGAGGTACGCATTGTATCCCCGAGTAGAGACCGTAGATACAGATCACCTGAGCCATCTAGACAACCTAGAGAACATATGGGTAGTCATGATAGGCCCTATAGAGAATATGGGAATGAAAGACCTCATAGGGATGATTATACAGGGCCCAGAACACCTAAACCATGGTGGAAGAACAAAAATAATCAAAAACCATGGTCTAAATCCCCCAAAAAAACCTTCTGGAAAAATAACAAGAATAATCACAAACCCCGCAACCCCCCACAAAACCATACTAATCAGGGGGCATATGAACAAGGATACTATGGTGATTGTAACCAGTCTAATTATGATAGGAGGGATGTAAGAGATACATACCCCCAACATAATCAACAGCATCAAGGGGGTTATTCCCAGCAAAATCAATACCAGGGATCTCATAACTATCGGGACCAGTACCAATATGAAAATAGAAGAAGCCTGATCCACACAGAAAATATATATGAACCTTTAAGTAACTATAGAGAAGAAGATAATACAAGGACTTTTTTGGAGTATCGCAGGAACGACAGAACTCCCCCTCGATACGAGCAAATGACAAGTGCTCGAAGTCCAAACGAAAGAGGGGATGTCGAGGAGGATTCAAAATCCAAAAAAAGAAGAATGCGGTAGGAGAGGGCATATATAATATTAGTGGAGTTGATCTTACTAGGACAGAAATGATAACATTGGATAAAGGTTTAAAGTACGCGCCCAAGAGAAATCTCAATAAATTTGATGTTTATGTAGACGTTCAAAAATATACAAGAAGATTAAACATCAAAAAATATATGTTGAACAAACCTCCGATAAGGGAAAAAGAGAGAATAATCACACCAGGGAGAATAGTCCCCAGCGAACTGCGGAATAAATCTCTCTTTAACCCTCAAGTACATAATAATGAGCATATTGAGGTGTTCAACAAAATGGTGTTAAGAGATTTGGAAAAATTAAAAGTCAAAAGAATGGCAGACCCTATAAGTATCCATCGGGGCATAAAAGAACTGGAAAAGAATAAACAAGTGGTAATAAGGCCGGCTGATAAAGGGGGCGCCATCGTGGTTATGTCTAAAGATTATTACCATGAGGAATTGCTCAGTCAACTCAATGACACCAACACGTATATCAAACTGAAGGGAAACCCCACAAGGGAATATAGAGAAGAACTGTCTGAGTTGATACTCAGGGGCACTATGAGAGACATTTTGACTAAAAGGGAAGAGATATATTTAGTTCCTGATATGTGTAGGGTACCAGTTATTTACACAGTACCCAAAATACACAAGAACTTGCATAAACCACCGGGGAGACCCATAATAAATGGAATCCAATCAATTAATTCTAGGATTGGTGAATATGTTGACAGGTTCCTACAGCCATTGGTCCCGAAAACACGATCGTATCTTAGGGACACTAAACATTTGATTCAGATCTTGGCAAAAGTAAAAATTATCCCACAACGTAATTACTTGTTAGCTACGGCGGATGTCGCATCATTATATACGGTAATAGATCATGAAGATGCAATTAGGGCCACCAAATGGGCCTTGACCAAATTTAGTGATCTTATATCCAAACAAATAAGGTTTATACTTAGAAGTTTGGCATTTGGACTCCAGCACAATTACTTTTGGTATTGCTCAGATTACTATAGACAACTCAATGGAATCGGGAATGGTGCCAAGTATGCACCCAGTGTAGCAAATATTTTCATGTCTGAGTGGGAGGAGGTGGCCATCTATGAAAATATACCAGAAAAAACTAGTGTTATACAAAAGATTCATTGATGATTGCATAGTAATCTGGGATGGAGATGAAAGTTCCCTAGTACAATTTCTGGAGAAATTAAATGAGAATGATCAAAATATTAAACTAACGTATACAATGAGTAAAAAAACCATACAGTTTCTGGATCTGGAAATCACATTGGAAGAGAATACAATATCCACGAAAACATATTTCAAACCGGTGGAACGAAACAGTTACATCCCAGTAGATAGTTGCCATTTTGAACCATGGCTCATCAACATACCAAAGGGACAGCTGATCAGATTACGAAGAAATTGTATGGATAATCAAGTGTTTTTGGAACAAGCTAAAATGATGGGAAACAAGTTCATTGCGAAAGGCTATAATGAGGAATTTGTCAGCAAAAAAATACAAGAAGTCTTAGAAATACCAAGGGATACTCTGGTGCAAGATAAGGAGAAGCAGATTACATCATTTCAGGAACTACCAATTATAATGAATTTCAGTGTTCAACATAGACAAGTGGAATCTATATTCAAAAGGCATTGGCCAATACTCAAGGCCGACAGGCAGCTACAAAGTATATTACCATCTGTACCCCGAATCATATATAGGAGGGCCCCTACGCTTAGAGATATAGTGGCCAAAAATGTGCCTGATCCCCCTACTAAGTTAAACACGCTCACTTTTTTTCAGGGAAAGGGATTCTTTCCCTGTAAAAGGTGTTATGCGTGTAGGAAAACAAATCTGAATGGACAAAGATGTTCAAAATTCAAATCTAATGCCACACAACAAAACTATGAGATAAAAGATTTGATTACATGCAGAACTGAGGGGGTGGTTTATGTGTTAGAGTGCTCCTGTTCGCTCCAATACATAGGACATACTAAGAGACCCATGTGGAAGCGAATAAGGGAGCACGTGCAAAATATTGAAAATGGGTTTCCGAAACATAATGTTTCGCGTCATTTTGCATTATGTCACCAAAATAATCCTAAAGAATTAAAATTCTGGGCTATTGAAAAATTCACACCACATTGGAGAGGTAGCCATAAAGTGAGAGACCTCAGCCAAAGTGAGTCCAGATGGATCCACCAAATGCGTACTCTTGCGCCGAATGGCCTTAACATCGAATTCGATTTTAATTGTTTTATATCCAATTATTAGATTTTCTGTCGTTTTTTATATACATACATGTATTTTTAATTTTGTACTTCTTTTTTTTTTTGAATAAAAGGTTTTTATTTGGCAGTATGTACATACAAAGCATACATGTAGGTCAATAACATGGAGGAATAAATGACAGACTTAAGTACAGCATAGTGGAAAGGGGTCATATACATATTTGAGGAATACATTGAGAACCACTAAGTGAGGGTGTCCGAAACTTCCAGCCATCGGTCCCAGATTTTATTGTACTTGGTTGGACACCCTCTATTAATATACATAAACTTTCGGTATGGAAGAGCACCATTAATATCAGCTTTCCATTCAGCCATAGTCGGGGGGGATGATCTCATCCACTTCCGCGCTATCACCTTCCTTGCCGAGAAGAGTGTTTCCTGGAGAAAAGTCTTAGTAAACTTATCCAGTTCAGGGCCTGGGTAGATCCCCAGTAAGCATGACCGTGGGTCCAGCGTAAGGGGTGAGCCCATATTGTCATGGAGGAAGTCCACTAATTGTTTCCAGAATCCCTGGATCACAGGGCAGGACCAAATTAAGTGGAAGAACGTACCCAGCTCCCGCGTACACATGGGGCAGGTGTTAGGGAGGTCTTTCTTATATCTGGATACTTGGAGTGGAGTAAGATAAGATCTATGAATGATATATAATTGGGTGAGCCTGTCTGAGAGCTTTGGGGAAGCCTCCCTACAGGCATCTAGGGCCTCACTCCACTCCTCATCATCCAGGTCTCCCACCTCCCTCTCCCATCTAGGTTTAAGTGCATATGCTAATTTCGTAGAGGAGGGTGTGATCATCATATTATAGAAGTAGGAGATGAGCTTTTGGGGGTCTGTGCCCTTAACTACGGCCATGACGGAGTTAGGGGAGGGCTGTGGCAGTGTCCCCCGAAACTGTGCAGTGAGGGCGTGGTGTACTTGAATGTATCTAAAGTACATACTATCAGGGAGCGCAAACTCATCCTGGAGAGCCGGGAAAGGTTTAATGTTACCTCTCGCAACAACTTGCGAGAGGTAGATTACCCCCCGAGAGCACCATATTTCAGGGTCAGGAATTCGGGAGAGTTCAGGCAGGTGGTCATTGTGCCCAAGGGGAGTGTAGTCATTGATCGGGTCTATATTCAGCTTAGTCATAGCAATGTCCCAGATTTTCCTATACTGGTATAAAGTGGGTTTAACCTGTTGAGAGTGGGTGCCTCGTGCCCCTGTCGCAATTGCGGCAACAGGGTCGCGTGTGTGGTGTGTTAAGCGAGGGCATAGTAGGGTCCCAAACCTGTCCCTGTCAGTTTTATCGACGTGAAAAAGTTGGGAGATCTGAGATGCGGTGTAATAAAGATGCAAATCCGGCATGGCAGTTCCCCCGAGATCTGTGGGATTCTTAAGGGTTCGCCAGGCCAGCTTGTGTCTGTTTTTTCCCCACACAAATGGCCCAAGCAAGGAGTCAAAGCATTTAAAGTACTTGAGGGGGATGTATACTGGGGAGTGCCAGAATACATAAAGCATTTTGGGGAGCAACACCATTTTTAGCAAGTTTATTCTGCCCCATACTCCAAGAGTCAGTCGTGACCATATTTGTATTTTGTCCTTGACTAGGGAATAGAGAGGGTCTATGTTAAGGGCGATGTAGTCTGACGGTGACCTAGTGATCTGAATTCCCAGATATTTCACACCACTCACTCGCTGCAACGGGAGCTCCGACTGTGCCTGTGGAGTTACATTTGGGTCAATGGGAAGGATCTGTGACTTACCCCAATTAATTTTCAAGCCCGAAAAGGTCCCAAAGCGTTCGATGGTGTCTAGCGCGAGCCGCAGGGAGGGGCCCGAATCAGCCAGGTATAACAGGGTATCGTCTGCATACATACTTATCTTTTCCACCAGCCCCCCGGAGGACAGTCCCCGTATCTCAGGATTCTCACGGATAGATATGGCCAATGGTTCTGCCGCAAGAGCATATAATAGGGGAGAGAGGGGACATCCTTGACAGGTGCCCCTGGTAAGCCCAAAGGAATCAGAGGGCCATCCGTTTGCTACCACTCTGGCAGTAGGATCCTGATATAGGAGACGGACCCACGTAAGAAATCTGGTGCCAAAGCCAAAGTGTTCGAAACAAGCCCAGAGGTATCTCCACTCCACGGAGTCGAACGCCTTGGCGGTGTCGAGTGTCACCACCACGCTTTCTCCAACCGCGTCATGTGAGGCCTGGAGGTTGATGAACAACCTTCGGAGGTTGAAAGAGGTGTTACGTCCAGGCATGAAGCCTGCCTGGTCAGCGTGTATCAGGGATAAAATGACTTGATTCAACCGATTGGCAAGGATTTTAGCTAGGATCTTAACATCCACCTGAAGAAGGGAGATGGGCCTATAGGATTCCGGGTATCCCGGGTCCTTCCCTGGTTTGGGGATTAGTACTATTATAGCCTCTCTCATGGATGGGGGCAGCACCCGTGTATCAAATAGGTAGTTGTACAGGGTAAGGAGTCTTGGAGTGAGTACGTCACTAAACCGTGCGTAGAATTCAATGGGGAGTCCGTCCGATCCCGGGGCCTTAGATTTAGCAAAACCCGCTATAGCTCCAGTAATTTCTTCTACTGTAATGGGTTCCTCTAGAAGGGTTACTTGTTCGTCAGTCAGCCTGGGAAACAGGATATCCGCCAGAAAATTTTCCATCTCTGCATCGTCAGGGGGGTCCTAGTGGTGTATAGGTCTACAAAGAACTCCCGAAAGCGTTCAGTGACACCTGGGGGATCCGTTATGCGACCACCCTCCCGTCTGTGCAGCGAAATGACAACCGGGGGTCTATCCTCCCTATGGACCATATAGGCCAATAGTTTGCCAGCCCTTTCTCCATGTTCGAAGAACTTCTGCCTGGAGAAGAACAGCTTACGACGGGACTTTTTGTAATGTAACTGACCAACCACTCGGGCCCGCATTCTCCTCAAGTCTGCCTGGGCTGGAGAAGGGTCATCTACAAATCCGCATTCAGCTGCAGTTAGCTCAGCCTCTGCTTTTTCAAGAGTATCAGCCGATACTGCCTTTATCACATTAATCTTACGCTTAAGGAGTGAACGGGCGTGCATTTTAAAGGTTTCCCAGACCGCCAAGGGGGGTGCGGAGGTGTCATTGTCTGTGAAGTATTGTTCAAGCTCAGTCGGGAGTGGATCCTCCTCCGGCAGTAAAGTGAGCCAGAAGGGGTTAAAGGCGCCAGGAGCTCAGGGGTTTGTTAACAGGGACAGAGAGTGAGGCCCAGTACGGGCAGTGATCCGAGAGAAATCTCGGACTAAAACCTGCAGCCCGCACTCTGGGCAGTAATTGTCTTGAGGTGAGTATGTAGTCAATACGGGACATGGTGCCGTGGGTAGAGGAGAAACAGGAGTATGACCGCGTCTGAGGATAGAGGTGTCTCCAGGTATCAGCCAGGTCAAATGAAGCAAGGACCCTAGAGAATCTGGTGGCTCGGGGACCAGGATTCTGTAGGTCAGTGGGTCTGAGCCTATCCAGGGATGGATCAAGCGTTTCATTAAAGTCTCCCAACCATATAGCCTGGACTATGGGGTGACGGGACATATATGCAAGGCCCTCTATAATAATTTTAATAGCAAAGGGGGGCGGGACATAAAAAGCGAGTATTAGGAAGGGTTCACCATATAACTTAGCATGTATAAATACATAGCGGCCTTGTGGATCAGTGCATATGTCACACAGTTCAAAATGCAGTGATTTGGCCACCAGAACTGAGACTCCGCGAGCATGAGACGTATGAGTAGAATGAAAGGCCCACCCTATCCATGGTCTGCGGTGTGCCATCTGTAATCTGCCCTCAACATGAGTTTCAACGAGTATAATTACATCCGCCCTCTGCTTCTTAAGGTATGAAAGGGTCGCCGAGCGCTTAATTTTGTCTCTGACGCCCCTCACATTCCAGGTAAGAAATTTAATGCTCGCCATAATTCAGGTGGAAATACATGAAGTACAGTATGGGACCGTCAGGGCCCCTCTGCTCCCAATGTGGCAGCATGTAGGAACAAAAAGAGATATACCTACCGACAGTGGCATTATGATATATGGTAATAAAAGAAAATTGTAAGTAAAAAGTCAGCATTGTGAGGAGTAGATCAAAATGTACCCATTCAGCATGAAATTTCATATAACTGCACATTATCAATGACCATATGCGAAACGTAATATTGCCAATCCAAAACCCAAACTTCCCCCCCCCCCACCCCGCCCTACACCCTCCCCAACTGGTGTGGGCATCAACCCAAAACATAATGTGTCCAATCCTCCTGAGAACAAAGCTGGACTCCGATGCAGTGTACTCAATAACAGCCACTAGATGGCAACGTGGGACCGGGAAACTCAAAACTGAAAAGCAAAAACTGTCCCAAAGATCAACGTAGGGGTATGGAAGTGATTGTGAAAATAATAAAATTGAGCACATCAAAAACAAGCACCAGAGGCCATTGTACACTTATGAATTCTGCCGTAAATGTACATAGGATGATATGAGCAGTGTCTCAGGGGATGGACGGGCGAATCCACGCTGTTCCATGCGTGGAACCTCCGCGTCGCATTGTGAGCCGGGGGCTTGCTTAAATTTTCAAATAGGTGGAACAGCACACAAAAGGAAAATAAGAGTTTCAGTTCCAAAGAAAGGGGGATCTGCTAGAGTCAGGATGTAATATCTAGGGGTATGAAGGTAACTGTTAGTGGGACCCCACATATGGGTATCACAGTAAGGGACTCCGGGGGTAAGGAAGCATATCTGCAGGCTGCAGCCACAGCCTCACTGATGATGATGGGGGAACGGGGATGCGGATAGCAGTTGACATGGAAGTGGGGTGCAGAGTCCAGGATAATGCTTGGCCCCTCCCGATAGAACCAAGGGTCACCATACGGTAGGGTGACCAGACATCCCCGGTTTCAGGGGACAGTCCCCGGATTGAGGACACTGTCCCCGGACCAAGTCTGTCCCCGGTTTTGTCCCCGGATTGCATTTGAACAGGGGCTGGGGCAATTTCAAAGACAGTCAGTGCAGAATAAAAAAAAATATTCTGAATTACACACCCCCCCCGCTCTAGTTTGGGGGGTATATTTTTAATTATCTGTGCCCCTTTTGATAATCATGTGCTGGTCCGAGCGGAGGGAATATTTCTTCAGTTTCGGGTGCATGCCCATCCAGCTCCGCTGACACGTTCTTCTGCCTTGGCTCAAGTCCCGGCCAGCCGCCTGCCTGTTTATCTCCTTGCCTTATCTGGCGGAGTGATCTTCTTCCGCTCCCCACCCAGTAGTAGCCGGGGCCCGGAGAGTAAGACTTCAGAGGCTGTGAGGTGGGCAGCAGCGGCGACGGGCAACAGAGTCGCTGGTTTGCCGCCATTACTAGTAAAAAAAAAAATATGTCCCCGGATTTCATTTGAAAAATCTGGTCACCTTACCATACGGACCCCGCAAGTGCCAGTCCATATATGGGCGCATTCATGTGGGAGGGGAAGGTGGGGATCAGGGGTAAGATGGCTGCAGTTGGAGACAGGGTAAAAGCAAAGAGTACTCACAGGGACCGAGGAGAGAAGTCAGGGTCGAGTCCTCCAGGTGTTCTTCCTGTATGCGCAGGGTTATTAGTGTGGCGGTGCACCTCGAGCCTCCCTGCGATCCAGCCAAGCAGCAGCGTCTCCGGGATCCTCAAAGAAGAGGACCTTGTCGTCAGCTTCTATCCGCAGCTTCGCCGGAAATAGCATGGCATACTTCATTAGCTTCGCTCTGAGTCTGCATTTCACATCCATAAAGGTCTGTCTGCGACGCTGCACTTCTGCCGAAAAGTCCGGGAACACTGCCACTCTGCCATTACCGTATGGAATATTCCCTTTCTCCCTTGTCAGGCGTAAAACAGCATCTCGGTCCTTGTAATTAAGGAATTTGGCAATAAAGGTGCGGGGGGGGGGGGGGGCCCCTGCGGCGGGGCCTTAGCAGGCATGCGGTGGGCCCTCTCCACTGCCAATATGGCCGAAAAGGCCTCACAGCCATAGGTGGTGACCAGGAGCTGTTCAAGAAACACAGTGGGATCCCCCCCTCCACACCCTCAGGCAGGCCGACGAACCGGAGGTTGCACCTTCTCAGTCTGTTCTCCATATCTTCCTGTTTAGCAAGGAGTTGATTGATCTGGAGTTGCATCCTATCCGAGCCTGCCTGTAATGGCTGCACCGCGTCCTCCACCATGCCTATTCTGTCCTCCGCCTCCGTGACCCGACCGCGGAGGGGCTGGAGATCCTGCCTGAGGAGGGAGATATCCACCTTCACCTCCTCAATTTGTGCAGTCAGCGTGGTGCGGCAGAGGGTGATGGCCTCAAGGAGTGTGGCTGTATCCGCACTCTGTGCGGGTGGCTCGCTACACGCGGCGCCGCCATCTTCCCCCCCCTCCTCCCCATTCAGCCTGCGGAACGGCGCCAGCTTGTCCTTCGCCGCCTTCTGCGCTTTGGTCGGAGACATGAAGCTGGCAGTGCCTGAGAGTCCCCCGGAGGCGCTGGGGTCAAAAAGGAATGGATAGGTATCGCAGGATATGGTGCCTTTCAGGATCACAGGACGGAGCTCCCTCTCTGTGCGACCTACTCCATGCCGCGCTGGCCACGCCCCCTAATTTTGTACTTCTATATAATGCCTCTGGTCTCTATATTATTAAGTTTTTGATAAATGTATCTATTTTACTAATTGAATGTATGGTTTTAAACATTAGGATTCATTTTTATTTTTATTTTAGCATATGTGTATTAATATACTTGGTGTTCTGCTGCAGGCACCCATATCAATCCTCTAATGAGGAATGCATATTTAGGTTGGGTGTAGTTATATCATACACCACTGGAGGGAGTAATAAATTAATATATCTCCTTTGTATTCAATGTAACACTGGGTTTTATAATATATCATGTACTATGTGTGGCATCTCTAGGTGTTATTTTAAATAGTCTTAAGTATAAGACGATTAAAGTTGTTTTATTGTTTGTATTAACATCAATATATATAGAAGGTGTATAAACACACATTGCCTGTCAGCAATGATGATTGGATGATTCCCTTTGCCGTTATGGCAACAAGCACGCCACTTGTGTATAAATACACTTGTTTTTCCTGTCACGAGGCTAAACCCATGACTAAGTCACGTGACGTGTGATGTAACGCATAGGGGGAGGAGCCTAGTCACGCTAGCGGTGTTCGAAGGAACTGGAAGCCGCAGCGAGTGAAGGAGATCGCTCCAACTGAGCTGAATAGTGGCTACTGTGTGCATACTCTGTCTATGGTCACATTCATCTGTTTGTTTAGCTACCGTCTGTACTGCTCAAGCAATTCATCTGATCGCTGTTTGGACCTATGCACAGCTGAGCAATTGAGACTCACTAAGGAAGTCTTTCTAGCTGTTTGTCATTAGGACTGAATTAGTGCATGTGTGGAATTCTCCTGGCTGTTGGAAGCCAGTCATCCTGATGTAGCGGTTACTCAGTATTAGGAGATTTATACACTACTTGTGTTTTTGCACTGGTTGTTGCACTGTGGATATCACATTATATTGTGTATTTTTGTACTACTGTATTCACTGGGGGTTGATTTATAGCGCACCAATATTGTTATTATTAATTTTCACTATGTTTTGAGCGTCAGATCATTCTGATTGAGTGCAGCCAGGATCATTTGGGTATCCTTTGTTGATTGTTTTTCACCGTTTAAGCACTGTTTGTTTGCACCACATTTAGCGCTGCAGTATTCTATATTATTGGTTGTAAGTTTGCCACCTTACAAAGAAATGAAGGGTCCATCATTTTTATTGTAGGTGTATTGTAAAGGATACAGACAGAATATCAACTAAAAATCCAGAAAAAACACGATACAAATGTTATAAATTGAGTTACAGTTCAGTGAGTAAAATAATTTGATCCCCAAGCAAAACATGACTTAGTACTTGGTGGAAAAACACTTGTTGGCAAGGACAAAGGTAAGATGTTTCTTGTAGTTGGTTACCAGGTTTGCAAACATCTCAGGAGGCATTTTGGTCTACAGATCTTCTCTAAATCCTTAAGGTTTCTTGGCTGTCGCTTGGCAAGTCAAAATTTCTGCTTCCTCTATAAAATTTCTATAAGATTAAAGTGATTGTAAAGGCAGAAGGTGTTTTATCTTAATGCATTCTACGCATTAAGATAAAAGGCCTTCTGTGTGGAGCAGCCCCCTCAGCCCCCCTAATACTTACCTGAGCTCCATCTAGATCCAGCGATGTTGGCCGAGACAGCAGCGCAGCACCATTGGCTCCCACTGCTGTCAATCAAAGTCAGTCAGGAGAGAAAAGGGGCGGGGCCAGACCGCAGCTCCGTTTCTGAGTGGACATAGGAAGCTTTGGCTTGGGTGCCCCCATAGCAAGCTGCTACTGTGGGGGCACTTAACAGGAGGGAGGGGCCAGGAGCACAGAAGAGGGACCTGAGAAGAGGAGGATCTGGGCTGCTCTGTGCAAATCCACTGCACAGGGCAGATATTTTTAACCCAAAAAAATGGAGACTTTACAATCACTTTTAAGGTCTGGAGACTGGCTAGACCACTGTCATGGATATGCAGTAGTGTTTGTCTGTCAGCTTACCTTCCTTCCCATGTGTTCATCTTAGAGGCCAGAACCCTTTCACCTGGCTTCCTTTATAATCTCCTCCCAGCCTGACTCCACCCCAGGCCCTATCACAGAACACTATATTAACCTGTGCACTGCAAGCCTGCTTTGCTGATCAACGTGTTTGTTAGGCATTGTGTGTTTGGGTTCCTGCCTGCCGTGTGCTACGTCTGTCTCTCTGTTACGTTATTGGCTTGTCCCCGACTATCCCTGTCTGCTCGTGACCCTTGACCTTCGGCTCGTTCTTCGTTATCCTTGTCTGCTTGTGGCCCCTGACCTTCGGCTTGTTATTCGGTTCTCTCTATCGTGTGCTGCTGCTTCCCCTCTTTTCCCCTTATCCTACGGGGCGTGAGCTAGGAAACTCCAGGGGCCGCGACCTGGTCCCAGCCTGCAGCGTAACATCCTCACCACTAGAGGCCCTGGAGAAGACCAGCTGGGTCTTAGACTCCGCGCCCTGGGGAATCTTGGCTCTCGCTTCCGTTGGGATCCCGGTTGTGCTCCTCTGGTCCCGCTTTCCACAACCACCCAGTTTCCTATCCGCAGCAGTCAGCCATAGGGTTCACTACCTTGCGGTGCACTCCTGTCCCCCTACGGTGTGCATCTGTCACCTGGCCACAGGTGACCTTGACAGTTTGATCAGCCATGAACCCGGCTGACATCCCGCTACCCGCGGATGATCCATTGCAGGGCATAGTTTGCAGACTTGAAACCCAGGAATCGAATCAGACTCAGGTGATGCGATTCCTCCAGGATCTGGCTTCTCGCTTTGAGCAGCTTCAGGCCTCCTTGGGAACCCTGAATCTGCAACCTCAAATACAACCAGCGGCTGCACCTATTGCACCAGTCGCAGCCACACACTCACTACAACTGCCAGCTCCGTCCCGTTTCTCTGGGGACTCCAAGGCTTGCAGGGGGTTCCTTAGCCAATGCACAATTCATTTTGAGCTCCAGCCCCAAAACTTCCTGTCTGATCGGGCTAAGGTAGCCTATATCATTTCCCTCCTCTCTGGTGAAGCTTTAGCCTGGGCAGCCCCTCTGTGGGAACTGAATGATCCAGTGGTTTCTAGCCTGTCTGGCTTCTTGAAACTTTTTCGGAATATCTTCGAAGAACCGGCTCGTGTCTCTTCAGCGGCCAGCGCCCTTTTACGTCTCCGCCAAGAGTCTGCTTCTGTGGGACAGTATGCCCTTCATTTCCGCATACTGTCGGCTGAGTTGAGCTGGAACAATGAGGCCTTAGTCGCAACCTTTTTGCATGGCCTGTCTGATAGAGTGAAGGATGAATTAGCAGGAAGAACCATCCCCACTGATCTGGCCGGCGTTATCTCCTTGTGTAACCAGATCGATATTCGCTTTCAGGAGAGGACCTTAAAAAAGCAACGCCAGCACTCCTTGGTTCTTAGTCAGCCTGAGCTCCCCTCTCTTCGACCCGTAGAGCATCTCCTACCAGCTGAGGAACCCATGCAGCTGGGTCGGACCAGGCTATCCCCCGAGGAACGTGCTAGGCGCAGAACTCTTGGTCTGTGTCTTTACTGTGGGGGCAAAGGTCATTTTCGTGACACTTGCTCTCTTTGTCCAGAAAAACGTTCGGGTCCACTTCATCTGGAAAGTGGAGTATTGGACCCAGAAATATCACCTTCCCCTTCTCGTCTTCTGCTTTCTGTGTTCCTTCATGTTGGTGCTTCTTCTCATTCGGTCTCAGCATATCTGGATTCCGGAGCCGCTGGTAATTTTATGGACTGGGAAATCGCATCGTCCATGAGACTTACTCTTTTGCCCCTCACCACACCATTGGTGGTCTTGGCGATTGATGGTACTGTTCTCCCAGGGGGACCTATCCGCTTCCAGACCCTCCCTGTTAAGATGTCGGTAGGGACACTCCACCAGGAGTGGATATCCTTCCTTATCTTACCCAAGGCCTCAACGCCTATAATTTTGGGTCTCCCATGGTTACAGCTCCATTCTCCTCATGTGGACTGGACTACTGGACAGATCCTGGCTTGGGGTCCCTCCTGTTCCTCGTCCTGCCTACCCAAGGTTGCCCCCTGTGAATCTGAGCTGGTCATTCATTCCAGGTTGCATAAGCATTTACATTTCTCTGTCCCTAACCACCCTTGGACGCACAGCCAGGCTAGCTTGTCTACAAGTCCTGCAGTCGCTACGTCTTGCGATGCGATTCAGGTAGTCGCTACACCTGACTCAGCTATTCACACTGCCTCTGTACTAGTTATGCCAGTCCAGCCCATGCCCAGTGAGCCTCCTACTTTTTCTTGTTCGGGACATTCTGCTTGTCCTTCAGCTATTCAGTTTGACTCCGGCGACATGTCACCTTCTAACCAACCTGACTTCAGGGTTCCACTGACATCTGCCCAGTCTGATGGTCCTGTGCAAGATGACCAGTTCCCCTTTAAGGGTCTAGGGGACCCTCCTCAGATTCCTGTTGATCTTCTCATGCCCTTGCTTATTCCTAGAGAGCCTTTGGTCCTCAATAGATCTTCTTGTCATCTCCCTACCTCGTTTTCGGTCTCTGAGGATAATCTTAAGTACGAGGTTAGACAAGTTCTCGATTCTCGGCTCTGCAGAGGCATTCTTCAGTACCTTGTGCATTGGAGAGGTTTTGGTCCTGAGGAGGCGTCTTGGATCGCTGCATCTGATGTCGCTGCACCTCATCTGTTGAGAAGGTTTCATCAGAGATTTCCCTTTAAGCCTGGGCCCAGGCGGGGGAGGGCCCATAAGAGGGAGGGTACTGTCATGGATATGCAGTAGTGTTTGTCTGTCAGCTTACCTTCCTTCCCATGTGTTCATCTTAGAGGCCAGAACCCTTTCACCTGGCTTCCTTTATAATCTCCTCCCAGCCTGACTCCACCCCAGGCCCTATCACAGAACACTATATTAACCTGTGCACTGCAAGCCTGCTTTGCTGATCAACGTGTTTGTTAGGCATTGTGTGTTTGGGTTCCTGCCTGCCGTGTGCTACGTCTGTCTCTCTGTTACGTTATTGGCTTGTCCCCGACTATCCCTGTCTGCTCGTGACCCTTGACCTTCGGCTCGTTCTTCGTTATCCTTGTCTGCTTGTGGCCCCTGACCTTCAGCTTGTTATTCGGTTCTCTCTATCGTGTACTGCTGCTTCCCCTCTTTTCCCCTTATCCTACGGGGCGTGAGCTAGGAAACTCCAGGGGCCGCGACCTGGTCCCAGCCTGCAGCGTAACATCCTCACCACTAGAGGCCCTGGAGAAGACCAGCTGGGTCTTAGACTCCGCGCCCTGGGGAATCTTGGCTCTCGCTTCCGTTGGGATCCCGGTTGTGCTCCTCTGGTCCCGCTTTCCACAACCACCCAGTTTCCTATCCGCAGCAGTCAGCCATAGGGTTCACTACCTTGCGGTGCACTCCTGTCCCCCTACGGTGTGCATCTGTCACCTGGCCACAGGTGACCTTGACAACCACTCCATGACTTTAATGGGCTTCTTCTTGAGACACTCCTTTGTTGCCTTGGCAGTATATTTTGGGTCATTGTCATGCTGGAAGACCCATACATGACCCATCTCCAGTGTTCTGGCTGAGAGAAGAAGGCTCTCATCCAAGATTTTACAATACATGGCCCCGTCCATTGGCCCCTCAATGCTGCAAAGTCTACCTGTACCTTTAACAGAGAAACAGCCCCAAAGCATAATATTTCCACCTCCATGCTTGACTGTAGAGATGGTGTTCTTAAAGGGGTTGTAAAGGTTTGTTTTTTATTTTCTAAATAGGTTCCTTTAACCACTTAAGCCCCGGACCATTTGGTAGCTAAAGGACCAGAGGTGAATTCAGAATTTTGCACTGCGCTGCTTTAACTGTAAATTGTGCGGACATGCAATGTTGTACCTAAACGAAATTTGCGTCCTTTTCTTCCCACAAATAGAGCTTTCTTTTAATGGTATTTGATTGCCTCTGCGATTTTTATTTTTTGCGATATAAACGGAAAAAGACCAAAAATTTTTTAAAAAAATGATATTTTCTACTTTTTGTTTTAAGAAAAATCGAATAAACTCAATTTTAGTCATACATTTAGGCCAAAATGTATTCAGCCACATGTCTTTAGTAAAAAAATGTCAATAAGCGTATATTTATTGGTTTGCGCAAAAGTTATAGCGTTTACAAACTAGGGTACATTTTCTGGAATTTACACAGCTTTAAATTTATGACTGCCTATCTCATTTCTTGAGGTGCTAAAATGGCAGGGCAGTACAAAACCCCCCCAAATGACCCCATTTTAGAAAGTAGACACCCCAAAGAAATTGCTGAGAGGCATGTTGAGCCCATTGAATATTTTTTTTTTTTGTCCCAAGTGATTGAATAATGACAAAAAAAAAAAAATTACAAAAAGTTGTCACTAAATGATATATTGCTCACACATGCCATGGTTATATGTGGAATTGCACCCCAAAATACATTCTGCTGCTTCTCCTGAGTACGGGGATACCACATGTGTGGGACTTTTTAGGAGCCTAGCCACGTACCGGACCCCGGAAACCAAGCACCGCCTTCAGGATTTCTAAGGGTGTAAATTTTTGATTTCACTCCTCACTACCTATCACAGTTTTGAAGGCCATAAAATGCCAAAATAGCACAAAACCCCCCCAAATGACCCCATTTTAGAAAGTAGACACCCCAAGGAAATTGCTGAGAGGCGTGTTGAGCCCATTGAATATTTTTTTTTTTGTCCCAAGTGATTGAATAATGACAAAAAAAATAAAAAAATAAAAAATTACAAAAAGTTGTCACTAAATGATATATTGCTCACACATGCCATGGTTATATGTGGAATTGCACCCCAAAATAAATTTTGCTGCTTCTCTTGAGTACGGGGATACCACATGTGTGGGACTTTTTAGGAGCCTAGCCGCGTACGGGACCCCGAAAACCAATCACCGCCTTCAGGATTTCTAGGCACAAATTTTTGATTTGACTCCTCACTACCTATCACAGTTTCGAAGGCCATAAAATGCCAAAATAGCACAAAACCCCCCCAAATGACCCCATTTTGGAAAGTAGACACCCCAAGCTGTTTGCTGAGAGGCATGGTGAGTATTTTACAGCTCTCATTTGTTTTTGAAAATGAAGAAAGAACATTTTTTTTTCTTTTTTTTTTTTCAATTTTCAAAACTTTGTGACAAAAAGCGAGATCTGCAAAATACTCACAATACCTCTCAGCAAATATCTTGGGGTGTCTACTTTCCAAAATGGGGTCATTTGGGGGGGGGGGTTTGTGCCATCTGGGCATTCCATGGCCTCCGAAACTGTAATAGGCAGTGAGAAGTGAAATCAAAAATTTACACCCTTAGAAAGCCTGAAGGCGGTGATTGGTTTTTGGGGTCCCGTACGCGGCTAGGCTCCCAAAAAGTCTCACACATGTGGTATCCCCGTACTCAGGAGAAGCAACAGAATGTATTTTGGGGTGTAATTCCACATATGCCCATGGCATGTTTGAGCAATATATCATTTAGTGACAACTTTGTGCAAAAAAAAAAAAAAAAATTGTCTTTTTTCCGCAACTTGTGTCAACATATAAAATATTCCATGGACTCGACATGCCTCTCAGTATATAGCTTGGGGTGTCTACTTTCCAAAATGGGGTCATTTGGGGGGGTTTTGAACTGTTCTGGCATTTTATACACAACATTAGGAAGCTTACATCCACTCTTCTAACCACTTGAAGACAAAGCCCTTTTTGACACTTTTTGTTTACATGAAAACATATTTTTTTTTGCAAGAAAATTATGTTGAACCCCCAAACATTATATATATTTTTAAAGCAAAGGCCCTACAGAATAAAATGGTGGGTGTTGCATTTTTTTTTCTACACAGTATTTGCGCAGCGATTTTTCAAACGCATTTTTTGGGGAAAAAATACACTTTTTTTAATTTTAATGCACTAAAACACACTATATTGCCCAAATGTTTGATGAAATAAAAAAGATGATCTTAGGCCGATGATCTTAGGCTCCAGCTAGACCCACATCTACTGTTACCCCCGTAGCTACATCTGGTGACTTACTGGCACCCATTTCCGCTTCCTCTTCTTTTCCTTTTTTAGTGCAGACCCCTCCACTCAGCCCATCCCTTCCAAAAACCAAAAGAAACCAAAAGAAAACACGTAGAAGAGGAGGAAGAGGAAGAGGGGGGAAACACAAATCTCCATCCATTACGCACGGACAAATTGAGAAAACTATAAAAATTTATAATCTATTTTCCCTCACCCTGAATGCGCAAGAAACTTCATTATTGGCCAGAGGTCTGAATTTTGCTCCCACCACCCTTCCCAATTCTTTCACCATGTTCAAAGATCTTAATAAATTTATTCGTAACCTTACCCTAAAAAGACATTTCAATATGAAAGCCGATAATACTACTTATCCTTCCACCACCCCCTCTGATGTTACACCCAACCTCTTAGATACCTCTGCGGACCAACAAGCAATTCAAGATCTTTGCGACTTATGGAACGTGGATGAAGAGGATGACCCGATAGTGTGGTCACAATATACTCAATCCAATCCGTCTATAGCCCACACTTCATTCAGACCCAAATCCATCTTTAATCCCACCCAATCAAAAGGTCCTTACTTATCCACATTCTATCAAGTAGTTTTCAAAGAACTTACCGTCCTATGTGCATCCGAATCATCCAAATCTCAACGATATAATAACAATCTTAACCCACCAGAATATGAAGCTTTGAAATCCTTAAGTACAAATCCAAACATCATTATTAGATCTGCAGATAAGGGAGGAGGTATAGTGCTACAGAACAAAATTGACTATATGAAAGAAACAACACGACTCCTCTCTGACAAAAACACCTATGAAAAATTAAAAGCTGACCCATTGCCGAAATTTACAGAAGAAGCCACCAACATCATCAAGCAAGCTTTCGCTGATGGGATCCTGAACAAGTTAGAGGCCGCCTTTTTCCTGAAACCCTTTTTTCAAGTACCATATTTGTATCACTTACCAAAAATTCACAAGGATACCATCAACCCGCCAGGCCGTCCCATTGTTGCCTCCATGGATAGTATCACCACCAGCTTTTCCCTCTACATTGATCATTTCCTACAACCATTAGCTCAAGCTCTTCCCTCCTACATCCGTGACGGCACCCACTTGATTGACCTACTCAAACCTTACACTTGGGAACCCTCATATTCTTGGGTATCCCTTGATGTATGCTCTCTTTACACTTCCATACCACATTCTGTGGGTCTTGAGGCAGTGGCCCACTTCTTGAAAGATGATCCTGATCTTAATTCACTCCAAATTGAGTTCATCCTATTGGCCACTCGTTTTTGTCTGGAGCACAATTATTTTCTATCTGCTGGGGAATTTTTTCTACAAAAGCAAGGTACCGCGATGGGCGCGAATTTTGCCCCGAGCTACGCTAACCTCACCATGGGACTGTGGGAGTCCAGATGCATTGAAGTCAACAACCCCTTTTCGGCCAATCTCGTCTTCTATGGTCGTTATATAGACGACATAATCATCATTTGGGATGGGCCAGCCACCTCGATTACAGACTTCGTTACCTACTGCAATTGCAATAATTTTGGATTAACTTTTACCTCTGCCATGGACCCTGAGTCCATATGTTTTCTGGATCTTGAGCTTTTCCATATAGATAATTCCATTACTGCTAAAAATTATACTAAGCCCACAGCTGGCAATTCCTACCTACATTATTCCAGTTGCCACCACCCCAGGTGGGTTAACAATGTTCCCAAAAGCCAATTCCATCGGCTCAGACGCAATTGCACCAGACTAGAAGACTATACATCTCAAAGTATTTTACTTAAAAACAAATTTATTGAAAAAGGATATCCTCCTGATCTAATTGAAGAAGTTCGTACCATCTACCTCCAAGACTCCTTGCCGCCCCCCAAAAAATCCAACCCAGAACCCACCACCCGTTTCATCACCCAATACCATGCCAAACATAAGAAAATGGAAAACATCTTCATGAAGCATTGGACTATTCTCACTCAAGATCCTCACTTATCGAAGTCCATACCAGCCACTCCCAAGTTCGCCTATCGTAGGGCCCCAAATATTAAGAGCAAGATTGCTCCAAGCAAAATGAAAGCACCGAACAATCATAAGAACTATATGCTAAAACAGCTTACTTTAATCCCCCTTGTAGGGATGTTTCTATGTAAAAAGGCCCTATGTCTAACATGTTCTAATGTTACCCATGGTAAAAAATCTTTCAAGGCCAATAATAAAACTTTTAACCTAAGTTCTTTTTACAATTGCTCTACTACCTACGTCATTTATTGCATTTCTTGCCCATGTGGCCTCCTCTACGTAGGCAGAACCATCAGAGCCTTACGGGCCAGATTTGGAGAACACCGTCGTGCAGTTCAAGGAGGCAACCCTAAATACAGTGTGGCACGCCATTTTTCAGCCCACCATCACAAAGACACTAGTGCCCTCCAAGTGTGGATCATTGAATCCATACCAGATACTCCCACTGCAGTTGAGAGATTCCAACGTCTCTGCAGACAAGAGACTTATTGGATATATTCTTTGAACACTATGTCGCCTCATGGCCTTAATGAAGAAATAGAAACTAACAACATCATCTAAATATTCTTGCGTTGCTACTTCCCTGCGTACTCTTGTCTCATGCAATTCGCTGCATGTGTTTCATTATGCTTTTATTATTATATTTTACCCTCCCCCTCACCTTTTCTCCCCCTACACCCCACCCCCCTCCCCCTTTTCACATAGTTTTTATATATATATTTTTTATATATATATCTTTTTTATGTGTATATATTTTATATATTTTTTATATATATATTTATATATGTTTTATACATGTGTTTTCTATCACCTATGTATAATTTATATAATATATTTTATATATGTAGGATTTTAGTATATATGTATATGTGTTATTGTGTTTTTATGCATGTTTATTACATATACCCCCCATTTCCCCATAATCTCCATGTTCTCTACACATTAATACAGATGTCCCCTCACTTTCATTCGCCTAACTTTTGCCATACATACGGATGCATACATGTACCTATGTTGGCATTTGTGTGTGTGTCTATACATATCTGTCACCCACACCATTTTTTTCTATCTTTCCTTGTTTATTTTTATTTTTATTATTATTTTTTATTTATTCATTTTTATTTTTTATTTATTTATTTATTATTTATTAATTATTTTTTATTTATTTTTTTATTATTTATTTATTTATTATTATTATAATTTTCCTTTTTATTTTTATTATTTTTATTTTTATTTTTATTTCCATCTTTATTTTATTTTATTTTTATTTTTACCTTTATTTTTATCTTTATTTTTATTTTTATATTTGTATACATATGTGTATATTCATATATGTGTACCTCTTTATACATTACATATCATGTTATCAATACTCCATCCCCTTCTTCCTTTTCTCTTTTTTTTTTTTTTTCTCTACTGAGATTGTATCTAACTTTTATTTATGGGTTAATTTTATATAGTTCATTATCATCATTATTATTACGATTATGAATCCTCTCCTACTATCCCTGCTTGGTATTACATGGTCTTCCATCCAGATCCAGCCCTGATCTCTCATAATTGCCATATCATTCTCCCTGTACTTGCTTAAATATTAACAGCACCACCGTCCCCCTCCCCTTTTTTCCCCCTCCCCTTCCCTCCTCTTGAAATTCGTCTTATAATACCTCCCCTCCCTCCTTTTTTATATATATATATATATATATATATATATATATATATATATATATATATATAAAAAAAAATTTTATATATTATTTCTAGCATTAAAGCCTTTTTCCCTTCCATTATCAAATCACACTATTTTTCATTCAATTTCCTTTTCTTAAACATGCCGTCTTGTATCCCTGCAATACATGTTTTCAATATCCCTTTGCGCTTTTCCCACAAATGCATATGTGCTAATCGACCTATCACAGCACTCCTTTCTGCCATATATTCTCCGCCCACCCCATGATATCCATGGATCTGATGAAACAGCAGAAGCTGAGAAACGCGTCATCCTATTGGTCCGTTCTTCTTACCACGTCACTTCCGGTCCGACGGCACGCTGCGCTCCACGCTGAAGCGCACGCTGATGCGCATCGTCCTGGATCTTCCTCCACTACAGGAAGAATAACAACATACACTCATACAGCATCTCTACGCCCAGGACTTCCATTGCTGACACTACATCTGCCTTCAGCCTTCAGCCTTATTCTCCATCTGGGACCTACATCTTTCCCTCGGACTGTTGATGACACCGGACCCTGTATGCTATTTACACTCTACATGCCTGATTACTTCTTCCTATTTGTGAGTAGCCATTTGGCTGTTTTTATTAATGGTTATTAAAACGTTAATACTGCACTTAGTTTGGCGCACCTTCCTTTCCTCACCAAACACGACATGCTTTAAAATTTCGCACAAACGCGCATTGGCGACAAACTACATACATTTTTAAAAGCCTTTAAAAGCCTTTACAGGTTACCCCGTTAGATTTACAGAGGAGGTCTACTGCTAAAATTACTGCCCTCGATCTGACCTTCGCGGTGATACCTCACATGCATGGTGCAATTGCTGTTTACATATGACGCCAGACCGACGCTTGCGTTCGCCATTGGGCAAGAGCAGGGCAGGACAGGGGTGCTTTTTTTTTTATTATTAATTTTGCTTTTTTATTTTATTTTTAAACTGTTGCTTCCATATTTATTTATTTTTTTATCATTTTTATTGTTATCTCAGGGAATGTAAATATCCCCTATGATAGCTATAGGTAATGACAGGTACTCTTTTTTGAAAAACTGGGGTCTATTGGACCCTAGATCTTTCCTCTGCCCTCAAAGCATCTGACCACACCAAGATCGGTGTGATAAAATGCTTTCCCAATTTCCCAATGGCGCTTTTTATATCCGGGGGGGGCATTCCCTCCCACTGCTTGTAAAAGCAGTCCAGAGGCTAATTAGCCACTAGGATTGCTTTTACATGAAAGCCGGCCGCTGGCTGAAAAGAATGATACCAAGATGATACCTAAACCCGCAGGCATCATTCTGGTATAAACATTCAAAGTCCAGCAACATACCAGTACGTTGCTGGTCCTTGTTGGACATGTATTGTAATCTTTTTTTTCATGCATCCTGTTGGCTGAATGAAAAAAAAAGATTGATCGGTGGGTATGCCCACCATTAGAATACCGCCCTTCATCCACCCACTTCTAATGATGGGCATACATGCACCATTTATATATGCCGAAGCATGGGGGCATCTTCCCGCAAAAGTTATGCCGCGTACACATGGTCAGACTTTTCCACGGGCAAGCCTCCGTCGGAATTTCGACTGTATGTACGCGGCATTATTAGCAAAATCGCTCCTCCGCCCCTGCTGCCCCAATGCTTCGGCATATATGCTTTTTTTTTTAACTGTGGTGGCGAAATCACCTCCTACAGCACTGGAGTCGCAGGGATCAGGCCTGTCTCTGCGAACGCTGCAGTTATGTGTGTTGTGTTTTGCAAGTGACAGTGATCGATCGATACTGCACTTGGGTGGCTTGGGCTGAACGGAGGGGCAAAACGCAGGTGCTAGCAGGTATCTGGGCTGATCCCGCTAACACTGCGTTTTTGGGAACCCTAAACTGCTGGGGACGCTAGTATAGATCTGATCAGATCAGATATTGATCTGTTCAGATACTATACCACTAAGGGAGGTGTATGCTTCACTCGTGGGTGTTAGCGTTACTGGCACTAACCTGACGCTGCCTGGGGTGTGACGCAGACCCTCTCTGACGCTAAAACCTAATTGATATCACCCGCCGGGCGATCAGGGGGTTAAACCTTTATTGGGTTATATACGGCGGTGATATCACCCGCCGGGCGATCAGGGGGTTAAACCTTTATTGGGTTATATACGGCGGGTGCCCTGACACTATAAAAAGCAAACTAACTAACCAGCGTCACCCGTAACACTTATATGATGATCACTGGTGAAAGGGTTAACTAGGGGCAATTAGGGGGTTAAAACCTTTATTAGGTAATATATGGGGGTACCTGACGCTATATAAAAACCTGACGGCGAACCTAAAAAAAAATTACTGGCTACCGATCTGCATCACCGACGCTAAGACAGCGATCAGAAAAATGATCGCTTAGCGACAGTGGTAATAGTGGGTGAAAGGGTTACCTGGGGGGCGATCAAGGGGGTTAAACCTTTATTAGGTAATATATTGGGGTACCTGACGCTATAAAAACCTGTGGCGAACCTAAAAAAAATTACTGGCTACCGATCTGCATCACCGACGCTAAGACAGCGATCAGAAAAATTATCGCTTAGTGACAGTGGTGATAGGGGGTGAAAGGGTTACCTGGGGGGCGATCAAGGGGGTTA
Source organism: Rana muscosa (assembly GCA_029206835.1). NCBI lineage: Eukaryota > Metazoa > Chordata > Amphibia > Anura > Ranidae > Rana > Rana muscosa. The sequence goes on along the minus strand of CM055119.1, from coordinate 80,547,291 downwards.
AACCTTTATTAGGTAATATATGGGGGTACCCGACGCTATAAAAACCTGCGGCGAACCTAAAAAAAATTACTGGCTACCGATCAGCATCGCCGACGCTAAGACATCGATCAGAAAAATAATCGCTTAGTGACGGCGGTGCTAGGGGGTGAAAGGGTTACCTGGGGGGCGATCAAGGGGGTTAAACCTTTATTAGGTAATATATGGGGGTACCCGACGCTATAAAAACCTGCGGCGAACCTAAAAAAAATTACTGGCTACCGATCAGCATCACCGACACTAAGACATCGATCAGAAAAATGATCGCTTAGCGACGGCGGTGCTAGGGGGTGAAAGGGTTATCTGGGGGGTGATCAGGGGGTTAAACCTTTATTAGGGGGGGTTAGGGGGCTACACTGGACCTAAAACTAAATGTACTGACACTTTTACAGTCACAAATGTCACTGATTGCAGTGATCACTAAATAAATGGTCACTGCAATCAGTGACACTGTGACTGGGGGCTGGGGGGTGATCTGGGGGGTGATCTGGGGGTGTCTGGGGGGCCTGGGGGGGCGATTTATGTGCCTATGTGTCCTGGTGTCAGTGTAGTGTTGTGTGCACTAACCTGCATCTTCTCCTGTACGGCGCTCGGTATATGTGAGCGCCGCAGGAGAGATGACATCACTTCCTCCAGCCTGTGTAAACAGTACACAGGCAGGGGAAGCTCTCATTCGCCGGGAGCGATCGAGAGGGGGTGGCCGGAATCGAACGGCCGTCCCCTCATGCCGGATCGCTCCCGAAGGTAAAACGACCGCTCACTGTAAAGAAGGGGGGTCCGATCGGACCCCCCAACTATACAAAGGCAATCACGTACATATACGTGATTCTGCCTGTCGGTGCCATTCTGCCGACGTATATTTACAGTGGGCGGTCGTTAAGTGGTTAAGCTAGTGCATTGTTGGTTCACTTACCTTTTCCTTAGATTTCCCTTCTAAATATTTTTTTTCTTTGTTTTCTTTGTCTGAATTTCTCAGTTCCTGTTCCTCCTCAGTAAGCTGTTCAGTAAGCTGTTCTGGCTGACTCCACACCGCTCGGATGATGGTGTGAAGTTTAGTGAGGAGAAACAGGAAGTGAGAAATTCAGACAAAGAAAAAAAACATTTAGAAGGTAAATCAAAGGAAAAGGTAAGTGAACCAACAATACACTAGCTTAAAGGAACCTATTTAGAAAATAAAAAACGAACCTTTACAACCCCTTTAAGGTCATAGTCAGCATTTTTCTTCCTCCAAATACGGCGCGTCGAGTTAATGCCAGAGAGCTGAATTTTGGTCTCATCTGACCCCAGCACTTTCTCCCAATCCTCTGAATCATTTAGATGTTCATTTGGAAAACATCAGATGGGCCTGTACATGTGCCTTCTTAAGGAGGGGGACCTTGTGGGTGCTGCAGGATTTCAATCCATGGCGGTGTATTGTGTTACCAATGGTTTGTTTTGTGACTGTGGTCCCAACTGCCTTGAGATCATTCACAAGCTCCTCCGGTGTAGTTTTGGGCTGATCCCTCACTTTTCTCATGATCATTCTTACCCCATTAAGCAAAATCTTGCATGGAGCTCCAGACAGAGGGTGATTGATGGTTATTTTGTATTTCTTCTATTTGCAAATAATTCCTCCAACAATTGTTTCATTTGCAAATAATCCCTTCTAACTAAGCTTGCTGATGGCCTTGTAGCCCATTCCAGCCTTGTGCAGGTCTACAATCTTGTCCCTGACATCCTTTGACAGCTCTTTGGTCTTGCTTATGATGGTGAGGTTTGAATGAAAGAATTCTGTGGACAGGTATTTTTTATACACATAACGAGTTATCGTTAGGAGCATCTTCTTACAGTGACAGGACTAATCTGTGTACCACATGAGCACATACTGTAGCCAGTCTATGGAAAACAGAATTATTGTTGGTTGGTAGGGGATCAAATACTTATTTTACTCACTAAACTGCAACTCAATTTATAACATTTGTATCGTGTTTTTTTTTTTGTGGGGGATTTTTGGTTGATATTCTGTCATACACCTATGATAACAATTATAGACCCTTCATTTCTTTGTAAGTGGCCAAACTTACAAAATCTGCAGGGATCAAATAATTATTTTCCCCACTGTACATCTGTAGAAGAGCTTATTTTATTTTTGTATTTTTTTTAATCAACAACGCCAGATCACCAGATAAAAATAGAAGAATGAAAGAAGAAAAAAGGAAACAGATACAGCCATAACATTTACAAATTGGTAGGCTGCAATATAATAAATGTTTGCTTTTGGGTATAATACCACTTTAGGATGCAGTGCATAAATACATAAAAAGTACAAACTTCAGCAGTGTTCCATATTATTGAATAAATAATGGGTGTGTACTGATGGTTATGATGGACTACTGCTGCCAGCAAAAACAGAGAGGTGGATGCATGAGATTTTAGACCAGTGCTATCAATAGCGACTGATTTATTTTTTATTTTTAAGGTGGTTTAATAAATAAAATGAACTGAATACATTATATGCAGCCTTTATTTGCAATGGGGGAATGCCTAATTGTGGTCCAAATGGGGCCCAGGATTCAAAGAAATGTGGTTAGGAACCAAATAGCAGTCTACCCTTGGAGAGTGTACAACTTATGCAAATTTAACCTTCTATCGTTCAGGGGTCAAAAAAAATTGTTGTGTATTTGTTAATAGACGGTAATACTGAAGTGTTAATCTGCTATAAAAGATTTGAAATCAGAGATTAAACTTATCTGAATGAATTGGGCGGAGCACAAGTTCCTTATTAGATGTGATGGTCAGGTGACCACAAACGTTTGACCATATGGTATATTTATTTGCAATACACTCTGGAACTATGCTGGTCCTGCATTTTGTGGATGAAACTGCAGCTGTTCTGTACTTAAAGCGGAGTTCCACCCAAAAGTGGAACTTCCGCTTTAAGCACTCCTCACCCCCTTACATGCCACATTTGGCATGTAATTTTTTTGGGGGGGGAGTGGGGGCTTCGGTAGGAGTGGGACTTCCTGTCCCACTTCCTCCTCTCGCCTTAGGCGGCCCCTCCCTCTAGGCGATCTCATGGGACACGTGACAGGTCCCAGGAGATCGCCTATCCACTCAGGGAGCGCAGCGCCGCTCGCGCATGCGCAGTGCGTGCCCGGCCGTGAAGCCGAAAGCTGTCACACAATGTGAATGGAGGCGCCGGCGGAGAGGGGGGGAGAGGAGCGACGCTCTGGGTGGCCGCATCGCTGGACCATGGAGCAGGTAAGTGTCTGTTTATTAAAAGTCAGCAGCTACACTTTTTGTAGCTGCTGACTTTTATTAAACCTAAAAAGGCTGGAACTCCCCTTTAACCTCCTTAGCGGTATTCCCGAGTGTGGCTCAGGGTGAATTTTCAGTACCAAAAGCAGCCACACTCGGGATTGCCTCACAGGATCCATGTAGAGGTTACTTACCTTGTCCCCTGGATCCTTCGATGTCTCCCCATCTGCCGCCGTGTCTCGCCCGATTCACAGTGCCGAGCTCCGTTCCCTGCGAGCATTGCGACGCATGGGGACGGAGTTCGGCGCCAAATTCAAAAAGTTAAAAAACACAGTATAGATACAGTATACTGTAATCTTACAGATTACAGTCCTGTATCCAATAATTACACATCTCCTTTGTCCCTAGTTGTTTGTCCAGTGCCCGGCATGCACTTTTACATTATAAATACTTTTCTTTCTGCCTGGAAACTGGAGATTGCCCATAGAAACCAAAAAGTGTCGCTTTATGTCAAAAGTTGTTTTAGACCAGCTAGAAAACAGCGATAATAAATTAGAATCACTCGCAGAATTGAGCGATAGCGATTTGTGGGGAAATTTGTCATCAAACACTGAAAAACACTTTTATCATTATTTTATTATTATTTGTTATAATTATTTTATAGTTATTTATTATATTATAATTTATGATTTTGTGTTTCAAACTTTATCATACCCGGGATGTCTTTACTAGACTCTGGTTTGGACAGATTTAAGTGATTTATTCCTAAGAATTACAGGCCTACAATATAGAACCCCAAATTTCCATGCAAAATATTGGTACCGCTTTCAGCACCTAAAATCTGAAATAATCATACCACCAGGGAGGTTAAAATGTCACTAAACTCACATCATAAAAAACTACCAATAAATGCTTTAATACATTATGTTCATACTCAGTCACTATGAGATTAATTTTCTGTATTCTGCAAAAAAAAAAACAACAAATGGTTTATCCTACTGCTCTCGATCTCTACCTTCTGTCCATGTCCCTAGTTGAGCTAGGGATTTTGCAGCTCTGGTGGCATCTCTGCACATGCTCAGTTTTCATTGAATTTCTATGCTGAGCATTTCCTCCCTATCACATCTCAGCAGCCCATGTGACAATAGAGTCACACATATGGGAGTATACACAGTGGTAAATAACAGCCCATTCCCTCTCTCCTTCTCCATGTCTACTAACCAGCTAAACACTATGGGGGCAGGATATTACATGTAGATTGATAGAGGATGTGAGTGCCCGGCGGCCCGCGATGTCCGCCGGGCACTCGCGATTGCCCAGTAACTGAGCAGGACCGTGGATCTCTGTGTGCAAACACAGAGAGCCACGTCCTGTCAGGGAGAGGAGACCGATGGTGTGTCCCTTGTACATAGAGACACAGATCGGTCACCTCCCCCAGTCAGTCCCCTCCCCCCACAGTCAGAATCATTACCTAGGTAACACAATTAACCCCTTGATCGCCCCCTAGTGTTAACCCCTTCCCTGCCAGTCACATTTATACAGTAGTCAATGCACTTTTAGAGCACAGATCGCTGTATAAGTGTGAATGGACCCAAAAATGTGTCAAAAGTGTCCGATATGTCTGCCGCAATATCGCAGTCACAATAAAAATCGCAGACCGCCGCCATTACTAGTAAAAAAAAATAAAAAAAATATACTATAAATCTATCCCCTATTTTATAGACGCTATAACTTTTGCGCAAACCAATCAATATACGCTTATTGCAATTTTTTTTACCAAAAATATGTAGAAGAATACATATCGGCCTAAACTGAGGAAAAATATATTTTTATATATATATTTTTTGGGGATATTTATTATAGCAAAAAGTAAAAAAATATTGTGTTTTTTTCAAAATTGTCGCTCTATTTTTGTTTACAGCGCAAAAAATAAAAACCGCAGAGGTGATCAAATACCACCAAAAGAAATCTCTATTTGTGGGGAAATAATGATAAAAAAAGTATTTCAGTACAGTTTTGCATGACCGCGCAATTGTCATTCAAATTGTGACAGCGCTGAAAGCTGAAAAATGGCTTGGGCCGGAAGGGGGTTTAAGTGCCCTGTATTGAAGTGGTTAAAAGAGTTTATTGATATTATTTATTTTTTCTACTCCGTATTCAAAAGGCTGTTTTTTTAAATTTTTATTTTGAACATGTGACCAGCAGCAGGGGACTAGAAGCTCCTCCTGCTTATGTTTCCCTGCAGACAGGCTGGGAAATAGCTGGGTCATGTGACAGCTGTATATTGATTAGAAAAAAGGTACTTTAGAAGTTTTTTTTTTTTTAAATAATTACAATGCCATCATCCACTTACACAAAGAGAAGGGATAATGTAAATTAAACAGTGTGTGCTTAGTATCACTTTAAGCAGCTTGATCACCTGTGAAATACCTTTTAGAATGTTACCATTGCTCATTCTGTGTGTTTATGTCCAGGTAATACAATATTTATGCTATTTGTTCTTCAGGTATAATGGATTTGGATCATCTTCTGAGTGAAATTTTACTTAGAAATGATCACAGTGACTTGGATAAAGAACTTCTCAAAGATATTTTACGGTACCTCCATCGAATTGGTCTCATTGTCTGGTATGAGGACATTAAGTCTTTACTTAACACTGTCTTTTTGAAACCATCATTCCTCATAACTGTCTTCAAGGTTTGATTTTATTTTTATTACTATGTACTTGTTTTTTTTAAAGTATAAGACATTATATTTATTCTAATACTACCTCTTGCTCGTTAATGCCTTACATTTGGTTACTTTATTATATTCCAGATGCTGGTTAGGCATGACCTTGCCAAACAACTAGAGAGAATACCAGCTGAAGTTCTAGTTTCAGAAAGATCCTTTAAGCGTGATGTTCTGAAATGGCAAGAAATGCTACGCTCCAAGGCCATGCTTCGCTTGCAAGCTATTAGGGTCCTTGTTAAACACCAGCTAGATAATCTCCCTCTGAGGGACACAAAGGATCTCTTCCATGATTTGTTGGGAAATTTGAGAGAAGATGGTAAGTTGATAAGTCTCTTAGTCCACTTCCAGATCTGTATGCCTGTAAGAAACATAAAGGACCTCAACCCAAGAGCCAAAGAATTTGTACCTGGGAATCCATGGTCTGTAAGAAGTTCGTCAAAGGAGATGTGCTATCTTTTTCCAACATATCTCAACACCTTGATGGAAGTTACTGAACGGTGGGGTGGAGATCACAGTGAGGACATATATGTTAGAGTTTACTTTTCTCCACAAATTCCAGAAGGATTTTTTCAAAGGTATAATTCTATACACCTATTACTACTTACTGGTACTAAATTGTGATGTAGATTTATTTTGAGCAGTAGTCTTTTTGCATAGCTTTTGCTAACTACTTATTATCACTGCTAACGTTGCATCATTTGTGGCCATGTTTAAAATCTAGCTTTAGCATGCTTTATCATGTTGCAGATGACTGTTGATATCAATTCATTAAACAGAAAAGCTTTGAACTGTAGTATTAACACATATAAATATGAATTATGGCTACCTAGTTTAGTAAATTTACATTTCAGACTCATGGTGAAATCATGCTCCTTCTACACTACCCATTGGGTGGAAAAAGGCAGCTATCTTCTAGTGAACAATGGAAAACCACTGGTGATCAAAGAGAATAACCAGAGAGCCGACAGTTACCTTGAGATTCGAAGTCGAAGACCCAAAAAACTCAATGGTAAGTTCCAATATTAATTATTAGTTGCATCCCCTCTCCCTTTCTGGCTATAACAGCCCCTATCTTCTGCAAAAGTTGTCCACAAGATTTTGGAGCGATTTTGTAGGAATTTGTGTACGTTTAGCCAAAAGTGCATTTTAAGATCAAATTCTTACATTGTGCTAAAAGACCTGGCTCAAGTTTGTGTTGCAATTTATCCCTAACTTGAGTCCTCCACACCAAACTGATCATACCATAACTTTATGGACCTGGCTTTGTGCAGAGTCATGTCAAAACACAAAAGGGCCTTAAGGTTGGAAACCACAATTGTCTAAAATATCTATGCACTGTATGTTAAAGAATTAACCATGCCCTTTACTGTAAACTCCTGAACCCAACAATTTTGAGGGGTGTCCACATACTTTTTGACATACAGCATACCTGTACTTTTATTTTTTAACAATCAGAATGTTACTTATTATTTGAAAACAATGTTATATACTTTATGCTCACAGCAGTACATAGTCACGGTAGTGCATGGAAGAGTCGAGAATGGGTAAACAAAATGAAAAGGTAGGTCCAAAAGAATAAAAGGCCAATAATCAGACAAAACCCAAATTAAGCAGTAGTAGTCAGCAGCATTGGCAATGTACCATATAAGGGGGAAAAAACACTATTACTGGGCCGCCAAATCCTATCTTCTTAAGACAATTCCTGGTAGTATACATCAGTTTATACATAAGCAGTACAGTATTAATTGAATTCTCCTAAAAAAACACTGTAGGATCTGTTCTCCACTTACATAGCGTTTCTTTTTTTTGCATAGTACAACAAGTAGTAGATCAACAGTTTGGTGCAGTAGGGCCCCTGTACTTTGATTTGTGTACAATTTGAGTATCTCTTATCAACAACAGAGGGTAAAAGACTTGCTGGACATTGGAGTCACTGTAAGAACAAAGCCGTCCCATTGTTTTACCTGTTCTGGGTTAAACACACATACATTAAAAGGATTTCTTTCTTTCTATATTGAAAATTTGGATGCAGTCACGATGCTTACAGAAGTTTGGTTGCTTCCTAAATCCAATACTGCAATTTTGACAAAAATGTATATGACTTACAAATATCAGTTATTTTATGATTGTCTTAAGCCTATATGGGGAAATCTGAACAGTTTTCAAAATTGATGATGACATCCTTCCTCTATTTCTGTATGCAGGACATTTATTCTATGACTCAGCAAGGAAGCCCAGACAATTGTCCTAAGTTTGGGACTGGTAGTGCACTGCCTATTTATCTATCTATCTTCCCTTTCATAATATTATCTTGCCAGATCTTCCACAATACAGGAGATGTTGGGCAGTAGTGGGTAAGAAATAATATTTCTCATAGAGCACCATATATATGACTATTTGGACCAGTCTAACAGATTACTCTACATTGCGCATTAAGCTCCAGCAAATATGATGTTGTGACTCCAGGCTCTACTGCTAGGAACTGGGTTAAAGGGGTTGTAAACCTATGCATTAAAACACCTTGCATTCACCGCCCCCCCCCCCCCGAGCCCCCATTTTACTTACCTGAGCCCCTAATTTCCGAGGGCGCGATCCTGCATCGTTCTCCCCATGCCTGATCGGCTCTTCATTGGATAGATTGATAGAAGGCAGCCATTGGCTCCCGCTGCTGTCAATCAAATCCAATGACCCGGGGGTGGGACCAAGTCATACAATTGGCGGCAAGGTAACCCCCTCTGGAGAGAGCTTCCCAGAAGGGGTTAGCTCTTGCGGGGAGGAGCCGTGAAAGCCGCCGTGGGACCCCAGAAGAGGACGATCGGGGCCACTCTGTGCAAAACGAACTACACAGTGGAGGTAAGTATGATGTGTTTGTTATTTAAAAAGAAAAAAAAAATCAAAGCTTTATTGTCACTTTAAGATCAAAATAAGCTGTAAATATTGATTTCTTCATTGTTTATTAAGGGGCACGGGTCAGATGGAAGTCTGAGATGTATGGGTTAAACTACTGCCTCAAGGAGCATTGGATAGTGACACACAAATAGTCATCATGCTTCAGTTTATTGTTAGTGTCCTAGTAGAATGGACATATTTTCTTGTCAGAGAAAAGAAAACCTATTTCCCTCTAAATTTTTTTATTTTTTTGTTAAAATACATGTATTCAAAAGAGATAATTTTGCAGATTTATGGATGGTCTGATCATTGGCACTGCCTTAAAGGCCTTTTCTGGACCGTGCCATGGCAAAAACACAGGGCTAGCCTGTCATGGTACCTTTGGGCTTGAGCTCAGCTTGTGATGATCTCCAGACACCTGATGTACTGTCTTAGCCACAGAAAGCTCTTCATGCCACCTCTGTGGTGGATACTAGAGTCTTGCCTTTTTTTTGTGGAGCCTGTTATGTGTTACTTGGTCTAATGTTACATCCCTCTACACCAGGGGTGTCCAAAATTTTTTCAAAGAGGGCCAGATTCGATGAAGTGAACACGCGTGGGGGCCGACCATTTTGCCTGACATTCTTTGAACCATGAAAATTCGGTCTAAGTGTGTACGTCTGAGCACTAATACACTGCCCAACAAGAATTCTCCTGCCTTTGTGGCTGTGTGTGGTGAAGAGATGAGCTTGGGCGTGTTATTTGGGTATACCGTGTTTACCGGCATTTATCAGGCACCTTCACTTACTTTAAGAGGGAAGTTTCAGGAAAAAATCTTCAATTTTAAATAAAGAATTGTGAAGCAAAATGAGGGTCAGTGCCCATCTGCAGCCTCACAAGTGCCATGAATGCAGCACCCACCCCCCATTGCCATGAATGCAGCACCCCTGTTGTCATGAATGCAGCACCCCCCTTGCCATGAATGCAGCACCCCAATTGTCATGAATGCAGCACCCCCTTGCCATGAATGCAGCACACCCCTTGTATTAATGCAGCACCCACATTGTCATGAATGCAGACTCATTGACATCAGTGCAGCCTGATTCATGCCCATCTGCAGCCTCGGAGGAGACAGGGAGGGGGCGGGACGAGCGCCAACAGACATACAGGAGAAACTGCTGTTTTCTCAGCAGCCTCTTTAATAGAAAGTCCCGCCTCCTATGGTGGACAGAACAGTCAACCAATGGCAGTGCAGAAGACGGGACTTCCTTTTACACAGGATGCCGTGTAAACAGGAAATACTCCTCTCCTGTATGTACGTCACTCGTCCCGCCTCCTCCCCATCCCCTCCAAGGCAGCCAGCATGATGTATATCTTTTGTGGCCCCCAGCGCTCAGGGATTTGTTGGGGGTCACAAAAGATATACATGTCAAAATTACCAGGCATGCCGTCCTAAACCGGGATTGGCCCGCGGGCCGGACTTTGGACACATTTAATACTCTAGAGATTTTGTGCAGCCACACATTGTGTATGACACAAGTATTCTGATAAAACAGCTCTGCAACATGTGTTGCATGCAACTAGGCACGTGCTATTCTTTCTCCTGCTACATTCCCCTACTGGGTTAACGCTCTGGAGTTTCTGTGCTCTCAAAGAACAGCAGTGGGACACTTTTCCAAGGTTTCTGCGCCACACTGGCCCCTGCGGCCTGATTCCTAATGCTGCACCACCTTTAGCTTGTCGCTCACATGCACACATTTTTTTCTGCCTCTCCCCTCTTCAGCGTGAGGTGATTCACCACCAGCTTCTCACAACAATTACAGGGTCAATCCTCCTTGCTGTTGCCTACAAGTTACCCAGACACAGACAGCCATATGACCTCTTCTTCTTTAACTATTACTGGGAATTGCACACTTTTACATACTGCAGATCATAAGACCAAGGAAAACAGTCCCGTGGGCCTTTCTAGCTTATGATCCACTTACAGTGTCTCTACCCAGGGACATGATATTGTCTGTCTGGACAGTTGCCCCCTGCTTGAGTCCAAACAAGCCTTAAAATATTTCCCAGCTCCATCAGGCATTGCTTCCTCATCAGCATTATCCAGTAGGAATTGTTGCTGCTCCCTCAGCTGAGGATAAGGAGAATTGTAACTCATCCTCTCTGGATGAGTTTGTGTCTAAGCAGGTTCAGTAGACAAAACCCTAGGCTTGGGATACAATTTGAGTTCTTAACCACCTCAATACAGGGCACTTTAACCCCCTTCCTGCCCAGGCCATTTTTCAGCTTTCAGCGTTGTCCCACTTTGAATGACAATTATTCAGTCATGCTATGTGAATTTGTTATCATTTTCTTCACACAAACAGAGCTTTGTTTTGCTGGTATTTAATCACTTCTGGGTTTTTTATTTTCTCTTAAATAAAAAAAAAGAAGACAGTTTTGAAAAAATAAAGTTTTTCTTCGTTTGTCAGTAAATTTTGTAAATAAGTAATTTTTGTCCTTCACTGATGGGCGCTGATGAGGCGGCACTGATGGGCATTGATAGGCTGTACCGATGAGGTGGCACTTATGGGGACTGATTAGGTGGCACTGATGAGGAGGCACGAATATGCTGCACTTATGGACACTGATAGGTGGCACTGATATGTGGCACTGATGAGCACTGATAGGAAGCACTGGTGGGCACTGATGAATGGCACTGGTGGGCACTGATAGGTGGCACTGATGGGCACTGATAGGTGGCACTGATGGGCACAGATTGGCGACACTGGTGGGCACTGATAGCTGGCACGGATTGGCGGCACTGATGGGTATTGATGGGTGGCATTGATGGGTGGCATTGATGGGCAGCAGTGATGGGCATTGATGGACAGCACTGATAGCCAGGACTGACTGGCATCACTAATGGGCACTGATTGCTGGAACTTGTGGGCACTGATTGCTGGCACTGTAGGTGCTTTATTATAATCAGGGCTCTGATGATCAGTGCCCTGATTACATACATAGATGTCCTCTGAGAGGAGATGCCGCTGATCGGCTCTCCTCTCCTCACACTCTGTCAGTGTGAGGCGAGGAGCGACGATTACCGGCATCTCCGTGTTTCATGTGACCGGCTGTGATTGGACACAGCCGATCACATGGTTAAAGAGCCACGGCTCTTTACAGAGATCGGGGTCGCGCTGTGTCCTAGCAACAAAGCGCGATCGCCACCCAGAACGAGAGCTGTGCCGCCCCGCTGTCATTTGACGGTGGGCGGGTGGCAAGTGGTTAATGATACAATGGGGGAGATTTACTAAAATTGGTGCACACAGAATCTAAAGCAGTGGTGCATAATAACCAATCAGCACAATAACACATAGAAGCCGATTGGTTACTATGCACCGCTGCACCAGATTTTGTAGGCACTAGTTTTAGTACATCTCCACCAAGTGTGTACATGCCTGGATATGGAGCAACATATGTCTGAATTCTCTAAAACCACCAGTCAGGGCTTCCTTAAAAGTCCCCAACCTGTGAAAATGTTCCCACTATACTCACTACTGTAACCTACCTTATATGGTTACTGGTTTAATTCTGACAAGCTATTTTCATTTCCCAAACCTTTATTGCTGAGCAATACCTTTTGAGGAGCTGCTTCTTAAAAAGTGGGCTCTTCCCATTGTGGACCCAGCTATTTCTTGGTTTAACAAAACATTGAATATTCTTGTAAAGGACATTCCAATGTTTAAGGATTCAATTTTCAAGAGACTGAAAACCCTTTCCAAGTCCCTTTTATATCTGGCAGGCCCTGCACTGCAACCTGTCATTGCCGTCATGTCCATTTGGCAAACCTTGGGGGTTATAGACCAAGGATATGACTAGGGCACCTGAAATGATCCTCAATGATCTTTCAATTTTGCAACAATTAGAACTCATTCCGGTTGCCCTATACTACTGTGTTCATGGGCTTGTGGATATTGTATGTCTTATATCCAGAATGAGTCTGTACATATGTGGAGGACTCCTTGGCTTGATTGTTGGTCTGCTTAACAACAAGCAAAAAATGCCTACTGCTTATGCCTTTCGATGGAGAATGTCTTTTTCATTCCTTGCTGGACAAAGAGTACCCTTTTGCCCCTTAAAAAAAGAACTCTAAGGCCCCTTTCACACTGGGGCGTTTTTCATGCGGTTTAGCGCTAATATTAGCGCTATTATACCGCATGAAAAAATTGTGCCCTGTATTCTTCAATGTGAAAGCCCGAAGGCTTTCACACTGAAGCGGTGCGCTAGCAGGACCGCTCCAAAAGTCCTGCTAGCCGCTTCTTTACAGCGGTGAAGGAGCGGTGTGTTCACCGCTCCTTTACCGCGGCTGCCCATTGAAATCGATGGGACAGCGCGGTAATACCGCCCGCAAACCGCGGCAATAGCTGCGGTTTGCGGGCGGTATTAACCCTTTGTCGGCCGCTAGCGGGGGTTAAATTCACCCCCCTAGCGGCCGCATACCGCGGTAAGAACGACGGTATAGCAGCGCTGAAAATCGCGCTGCTATACCGCCACCGCACCTGCCCACCCCAGTGTGAAAGGGGCCTAAGCCTCAAGCTGGTAAACTTCTTCTGAAGCTTAAAAAAGTTAATTTTGTTTCCTCTAAGACATCCAAGTTCAAGCACAAGTCTAGGATGCAGCTCCGTTGTAAACCTTGGATGCCCAAATCTTCCAGTCATTTTCACAATGAGGGGATGCCCCCACTTTTTTAGCATTTGCAACCACTTGAACTAAAAGCATCTCAGTTGCATGGTTAAAGGGCATAGTATCCAGAAAAGGAAAGGTTTTAAGTGAAACCTATTCACAGTTTCCAAGCCATAAAGTGACATTTGCCCCATTATGAATTTAAAAGCAATCAATATTTTTACTTGATTGCAGAAATTTCACATTGAATAGACCAGGTCAGTCATCGCTTTCCTGCATTCTTGAGATTTTTAGGACTCTGTGTACATCAAAGATGCTTACTTGATTCCCTGGAAACATGGGTACATGCAATGCTACCTGCATTTTGCTTTGGGCCCACAACACTACAAGTTCCTTTCCTTTGGTTTGTGCACCGCACCTGTAGTATTTACCAGTCTCTGGATTCGACAATTTTCCTGACACCCAGGACTCTGTTGCCCCTATCTTGGTGACTCACAAATCCAGCCCTGGAATCAGGAAAATACTTTGTTCCACTGGTCTGGAAGATTCTCTCCAGGGATACCAGCCTGACAGGCTAGGGACGACAGGCTGGGAAACACCCTCCTGGAACAAAGTACCAGGTCACCTGAGGAAGCTTTTCTCCTGATCAACATACTGGAGCTATAAGTGATTTGGTTACCCACTCTATGCTGCACCTTTTGGCTGCAAGGTCATCCAAACTGGATTCAGTCAGACAGTGGCACAGCAGTGGCATACATTGAACATCAGGGAGGAACTCTTGCGACTGAAAGTGAAGCCAATCAGATTATACTTGGCTGGACAGCACTACAGCACTGTCTGCCATGCACCTTCCAGGCATGGAAAATTGGCAGACCAGCTACCTCAGTCACTCCATTGCTCTTCTGAAGCTCCCGCCTTGTCTGCTCTATAAGATCTAGAAATAAAGGTGTATCAGTGATTCTCATGGTACCAAACTGGCCCAGGTGAATGTGGTACTCAGATCTTATCAAATTCCTGGCAGACTCCTAATGGGCTCTTTCACTGATTTATATTCTGGCATTGACGGCTTGGCTGTTGGAGCCCAGGTCCTAAGGGATTGTAGTCTATTTGATTCGCTTAATCCTATGCTCCTAAAAGCAAGGAAATCCACCTACCATCAAGCTGTTTAAGTTCATCTCTTGCCTACATGTAGTTTTAGACTGACTGTCATCGTTTTCATCATTCCAGAAGGTCACCATAAGGGACCTGCTTTTTGTTCCACCACTTCTAGGTGGCTCAGGCAGCTTACTGTTGCAGCCTATGGACTTAAAGATTAGGTTCTACCTTTTCTTGTCAAAGTGCACTCCACCAAAACTAGTAAGGGCTTTTCAACATCAGGCTTCTGTTTCACAGATATGCAAGTCTGCCACCTGGTCATCGGTTCAGGTGTTCTCTAGAGCAGTGGTCATCAACCCTGTCCTCAGGGCCCACTAACATAAGGTGACCATATTTTTAAAATGAAATCCGGGGACATATTTTATTTTTAACTAATAATGGCTGCAATCAGCGACTCTCTGCTCGTCGCCACCACCGCCCGCCTCGCAGACTGTTAAAAGGGGCTGTAAACCCTCATGTGTTTTTTCACCTTAATGTATCCTATGCATTAAGGTGAAAAAACACCTTGCAGTGACCGGCCCCCTGGCTCCCCCATTTTACTTACCTGAGCCCCGAATTTCCCTTGGCGGGGACGTGCCGTCCCTCTCTCCACGGGGTCCCGGCTCTTGATTGGCTAGATTGATAGCAGCGCAGCCATTGGCTCCCACTGCTGTCAATCAAAACCTATGACGCGTGGGCCGGGGGGCAAAGGCTGAATCATACATTTGGCGGCTATGGACGCTGAATTAATGACTCAGGAGCACGCCCGCAAGGTAACCCCCTGGGAGAGCGCTTCTCTTAGGGGGGTTATCTGATGCGGGGAGGAGCCGCGAGAGCCGCCGAGGAACCCCAAAAGTCGGTGTTTGAGGCCACTCTGTGCAAAATGAGCTGCACAGTGGAGGTAAGTATGATATGTTTGTTATTTACAAAAAAAAAAGAGATCCTTTACAATCACTTTAAGTCTTACTCTCCGGGCCCCGGCTACTACTGGGTGGGGAGCGGAGGAAGATCACTTTGCCAGGGAAGGCAAGGAGTTAAGCAGGCAGGCGGCTGGCCGGCACTTGAGCCAAGGCAGAAGAACATGCGAGCGGAGCTAAATGGGCATGCACCCAAAACTGAAGAAATATTCCCTCTGCTCCGACCAGCACATGATCATCAGAAAGGGGCACAGATAATGGATAAAATACACCCCCCTAAGCTAGTAGGAGCGGGGGAGCGGGTGTAATTCTGATTTTTTTTTTATTCTGCACTGACTGTCTTTGAAATTGCCCCAGCCCCTGTTCAAATCCAATCCGGGGACAAAACCGGGGACAGACTTGGTCCGGGGACAGTGTCCTCAATCCGGGGACTGTCCCCAGAAACCGGGGATGTCTGGTCACCCTACACTAACAGGCCAGGTTTGCAAGATAACTGAAATACATCACAGGTGATATCATTTGCTGCTCAGTGATTGCAGTATTCTTGTCTGCATCTCCCAAGGTAATACATAACCTGGCCTGTTAGTGGGCCCTAAGAACAGGGTTGATGACCACTGCTCTGAATTTTACAAGGGGAATGTTCAAGCCTCATCTGATGCCAGCTTCATACATGAGGTTCTTCAAGCTACTATTTGAGCTGCAAGCAGATCCCTTAGTAACAACTTTTTTTTTTTGCCAGTGTCCAATTCAGCTACAGGCAGCATTATAATTCACACATCTCAGAATTCTTCTGGCCCTGTGCACCTTAGTGAAGAAAGTAAATTTACGGTTAGTCAAAAATCCTAATTTACTTACTATTTACTTGCAGATTTTGGGCCTCTTTGGGATTATAAATTAACAATCCTTTCCATTATGGAGAAGCTTTGCAAGGAGTGGCCTGGACTTTTTTACTACATCCGGACCCCTTGTAGGACGGTGGGATGTCCGGAGGAGTTTGAATGGCCAGATATTGAGGGTCCTGGCTCAGTCTTTGACATGTATGTATTGTTTCATGGATAAAAATGTTTTCACAGCTGGTAAGAATTGCTATTATGGAGTAAAAGAGCGCCGGTCCTTACAGAGTCAGTCCACCAACAAGTCAAATTAAATTATATGTGTCTCCTGGCTACTTTCATTTTTTTAATATTACAGGAAGGAGATTCTGCTTACAGTGCCTTGAAAAGATATTCATACCCCTTGAAATTTTACAAATTTTGTCATGTTATAACCAAAAACATAAATGTATCTTATTGGGATTTTATGTGATAGACCAACACAAAACACAAAGTGGCACATAATTGTGAAGTGGAAGGAAAATGATAAATGCTTTTCAATTTTTTTTTACAAATAAATATGTGAAAAGTGTGGCGTACATTTGTATTCAGCCTCCCTGAGTCAATACTTTGTAGAACCACCTTTCACTACAATTACAGCTGCAAGTCTTTTTGGGTATATCTCTACCAGCTTTGCACATCTAGAGAGTGACATTTTTGCCCATTCTTCTTTACAAAATAGCTCAAGCTCTGTCAGATTGGATGGAGAGCGTCTGTGAACAGCAATTTTCATTTTTTCTAACCACGGATTCTCAATTAGATTTAGGTCTGGACTTTGACTGGGCCATTCTAACACATAAATATGCTTTGATCTAAATCATTCCATTGTAGCTCTGGCTGTATATTTAAGGTCGTTGTCCTGCTGGAAGGTGAACCTTCGCCCTAGTTTCAAATCTTTTGCAGACTCTAACTGGTTTTCTTCTAAGATTGCCCTGTATATGGCTCCATCCATCTTCCCATCAACTCTGACAAGCTTCCCTGTCCCTGCTGAAGAAAAGTATCCCCACAACATCATGCTGCCACCACCATGTTTCACAGTGGGGATGGTGTGTTCAGGATGGTGTGCAGTGTTAGTTTTTCGCCACACATAGCGTTTTGCTTTTGGGTCAAAAAGTAAAATTTTGGTCTCATCTGACCAGAGCACCTTCTTCCATATGTTTGCTGTGTCCCCCACATGGCTTCTTGCAAACTGCAAACAGGGCTTCTTATGGCTTTCTTTCAACAATGTTTTTCTTCTTGCCATAAAGGCCAGATTTGTGGAGGGCATGACTAATAATTGTCCAGTGGACAGATTCTCCCACCTGAGCTGTGGATCTCTGCAGCTCCTCCAGAGTTACCATGGGCCTCTTGGCTGCTTCTCTGATTAATGCTCTCCTTGCTGGCCTGTCAGTTTAGGTGGACGGCCATGTCTTGGTAGGTTTGCAGTTGTGCCATACTCTTTCCATTTTCGGGTGATGATGGATTGAACAGTGCTCCGTGAGATGTTCAAAGCTTGGGATATTTTTTTTATAACCTAACCCTGCTTTAAACTTTACAACTTTATCCCTGACCTGTTTGGTATGTTCCCTGGTTTTCATGATGCTGTTTGTTCACTGAGCTTCTCTAACAAACCTCTGAGGGCTTCACAGAACATCTGTATTTATATTGAGATTAAATTACACACAGGTGGACTCTATTTACTAATTAGGTGACTTCTGAAAGCAATTGGTTCCACTAGATTTTAGTTAGAGGTATCAGAGTAATGGGGGCTGAATACAAATGCACGCCGCACTTTTCAGATATTTGTAAAAAAAATTAAAAAACATCATTATCATTTTTCTTCCACTTCACAATTATGTGCCACTTTGTGTTTATCTATCGCTTTCCAGTATCTAATAAAATCTGAAATAATGTTTTAGGATGGACTGACCATTTAAAGCAAACATTTGCTTTGCCCAAGCTGGAGAAAGTAACATGTCCCATGCCCAGCAGCTCATACTCACAATTTCTTTACTGCCCCAATTTAAATAATATTAGGGAGCTTGTGACTCTCTTCCCTTCCCCTCATGTGACAGCACTGAAGCTTGGTG
This sequence comes from Rana muscosa, assembly GCA_029206835.1. Classification (NCBI taxonomy): domain Eukaryota; kingdom Metazoa; phylum Chordata; class Amphibia; order Anura; family Ranidae; genus Rana; species Rana muscosa. The sequence goes on along the minus strand of CM055119.1, from coordinate 80,528,760 downwards.
ATCCCATGGAGATGGAGAGAGAGCCATCAACCTGTGTAAAACTCTCACAAGGACAAATCAGAGCTTGGATTGGGCTTCCTCTCCTCACTTTTGGTGGCTAAATGGAACATTGGCAGAGCGAATGTAAAATACTCTATGTGTAGCTGAGAATGGGTTCTTTAACGTAACCTGTTGTTTTGCCCTTCATTGGTATATAACAGGTTTGCCCACTTTTACTTTCCTTTTGCCCTAAATAAAAATATATAAGACAATATAGAGAACAAACTGAAAAGGCATTTATTGCAGCTGGGTTGTTAAATATAGTAAATTAATACAACCAGCGCTAAAAATCCTATTAAAATAAAAATAACTATACTAAATTGTGCTGTGAAAATATCAAACTTAAAGCGGACCTTCAGTCATTTTTTCAACTTTCCATCTATTAAATCTTCTGCCCTTGTTGTTTTAACTTTTGATAGTAAAAATATTTTTTTCTGCCAGTAAATACCTTATACAGCCCACTTCCTGTTTATTGTCTGGTCATTAGCCTAGGCTTATGACATCATGCACAGCTCTCTCTCTCACTCTTGTGAGAGTTTGCCAGGAAGGGAGGGGGGTGAGTCACATGAGGGCCAATGAGAGCTGCAGAGCTGGAGGTGTGTCTGTGTAAATCCAGGAAGTGAACAGGCAGCAGCTTTAGCTGCCCACAGTTAAAATGGTTGCAGCCAGACTCAGTGGAGGGAGATTTCTGCAGCATATTTGGCAAGAACAGAATCACAGTATATATAAAATAATATGCAAAGTGGTTGGAGGGAAGCTTCAGAATGGCAGAGATGTTTGTATTACAAATTATGTGAGCAATCTGCAGTTCCTCTTTAATATCATGTGTTGCCAGCTGCGACACATTCAAGTGTATTCACCTCACCCCAAAAATATATAATGTTAATTTTATGTAGTGAAGCGCAACACTAACAACAGTTAGGCCCGGTTCTCACAGGGGCGGCACGACTTCGGGGGCGACTCGGCGGCGCGATCTCAAGTCGACTTGAGACGCCCGCCTGAGGCGATTTGCATAATGACTTCTGTATAGAAGTCAATGCAAGTCGCCCTGAGTCGCCCCCAAAAGAAGTACAGGAACCTTTTTCTAAGTCGGAGCGACCTGAGTCGCTCCTATTAGAACGGTTCCATAGCACAGAGCGGGACGTGACTCCTCAGGCGACCGAGTCGCCCGGGGAGTCGCCCCTATGTGAACCGGGCCTAAATAATAAAGTCCAGTCCAAATCAAACAAATGTATCAAAAATGTATCAAAAAAATTGCCCAGCACCCACTGCTTCTATTGACAAACGATCAAGCTTCTTGTGTGAACAATGTATCAAGCTTCTTGTGACAAAAAATCCACTACCAGCTGTAATGCCCTGCTCAGTGCTCACCTCCAGCTGTAAAATAAAACGCCTTTCAGTATCATCTGACCAGTGTTATATACCTGAGACAGAAACCTCCTCACTCCACTCCCCAGATATTGAGAATCAGCCTTTCCTCTCGACTCTTCCTCCTCTCACAAACTCCACCGTATATCATATGGGACAAAAAAGCAACACCATACCATATTGTTCTCCGTATAAACAGTTATATTGTCCCCCACTCATTTAAAAACACTTACAAGAGATAAAACAACATGTGCTTGTATAATACTTTCAACAGCCAGCTCACCACTCTAGACTCGACCGTAGCGGTGGTGTGATGTCACAGACTCGGCTCCTCTTTCCTAGATGCGTTACGCCCTCCTCCAATGCATCTAGTTAGCAGTATAGTTAGTATTTATCTGGCGCTCCAAGTGGAGTAATCCTTAGGGGTATAGTCTGCGGCTGTAATAGCTGGATGGTGATGTGTCCATAGGTTGGGTGGTTGGAAAAAAAGGGGTATTAAGGGTTGAAAAGGAAGGCAGCCATCCTTCAGAGTGTGTCCAGAACTCTGCAAGACATGTAAGGAAAAAACAGGGAGGGGGAGGCGCCGACCTGAGTGTAGAATTAAAATTATGACTTTAACCTCCCTGGCGGTATGATTATTTCTGATTTTAGGTGCTGAAAGCGGTACAATTATTTTGCATGGAAATTTGGCGTTTTATATTGTAGGCCTGTAATTCTTAGGAATAACTCTTTCAGTATTTTATGACAAATTTCCCCACAAATCGCTATCGCTCAATTCTGCAAGTGATTCTAATTTATTATTGCTGTTTTCTAGCTGGTCTAAAACCACTTTTGACGTAAACAGACAATTTTCGGTTGCTATGGACAATCTCCAGTTTCCAGGCAGAAAGAACAGTTTTTATAATATAAAACTGCATGCAGGACACTGGACAGACCACTAGGGACAAAGGGGATGTGTAATTATTTGATACAGTACTGTAATCAGTAAGATTACAGTATACTGTATGTATTGTGTGTTTTTACTTTTTTTAATTTGGCGCTGATCTCCGCCCTTGTGTGTCGCAACGCTCGCAGGGAACGGAGCTCGGCACTGTGTGAATCGAGCGAGACACGGCTCGCAGACACAGCGGGGAGACATTGCAGGATCCAGAGGACAAGGTAAGTAACTTTCCCTGTATCCTGCGATGCAGCCCCGAGTCTGGCTCGGGGTTACCGCTTTTGGTATGAAAAATTCTCCCCGAGCCAGACTCAGGAATACCGCCAGGGAGGTTAATAGGATAAAATTAAAAACACTTACAAGATGATAGAAGATGCATGCTCGTCAAAGTAAAGTGCAGTCCTGGCATTTCACGTGGCTCTGCAGGTCCCACCGCTGTTCCGGACAGCTGGAAAGGATTAGGCAGCTGGTTGGAATGGATCACAGTGTTTCTCCAGGAGTAAGGAAGATCCACAGGATCCACAGGAGTCCTGACATTCCAAATGATCACAGTGTTTCTCCAGGAGCAAGGAACCAGGAAGCTCCAGCCAGCTGCCTAATCCTTTCCTATGGTTGAGTCTAGAGTGGTGAGCTGGCTGTTAAATGTACTATAAGTAGCGCCCCCCCCCCCAATATTTGGGGGCGCTGTGTATATATTTAGGGGTAGTCTGAGCTAGTAGTTGGGCTCAGATCAATTAATTATTCATTATTGCTTCTGCTCTGGGTATGATGCTGCCTGGCAGTAGTGTTTCCTGTTGTCTGTAGGTGGCACTGTCATAGGTTGAACCACAGGGGGTATCGCAGCACCTTGGGTGTTCTCACTCAGCAGCCGTGCAGTGGGCGCGGTGAACCCGCTGTGCATGATGGGAGAGGGTACATAAGGGGTAGACGCCATTGGGGTTAGTTCATTCCTGGGGGCCCATTGGTCCTGTGCGTGCGCCTCATGGCACGGGTGCATGTGTTCTGGTCCCGGGCACCCTCAGCCCAAGGCCACATCGCTGCTTTGTAGGCCCAGTTCTGCTGGCTGAGGTCTATGCTTCAAGAAAGGATCCCAAGCTACCCACTTACGGGAAGCCCACTGTTAGGAAAGGAGACCAGGGGAGGATCAGTCCCAGAGGAGATTAGCGACGGTACTGCTGTCTTGGGAAGAGGCTTGGAAACTCGCCTAAAGAGGGATCCATAATCACAAGTCATGCAATACGCCAATCTGACCTAAAGGTTCACTTCATTATTCCCTGGCTGGGAGGTTCGGGAATTTAATCCTGTGGCAGGGGATTCCTGATCGTATCCATAAGAGAAAAAAAGGAAAGTTTGATTTGTGCTGCATTCCAGCTGCTAGGTCCATTAAACGGGACTATCCGGGTGAGCAATACCCACTCAGGTTTGAGTGCTATTTTAGTGTTGCATGCCTGAACCTTCCCCTGTGTGTGTTTTTTGCTTGTGTCCTATTCTTCCTCTAAAGTTTCCTCAGCAAAGAGAAAAATAAATCCTAACTGTTTGGGTTTTACATTGTGTGGACATTGGCCTTTCTGAACAGTCTTCTCACACCCTGACAACGGAAGCCATAGAGGTAATTCACAGACCCAAACAAAACCAGCAGCTCTCTTAACTGGGGGCTAGTGCTATATATACAAATGCATGGAGTTTGTGAGAGGAGGAAGAAAGGCTTAAGCCTCGTACACACGACCGAGTTTCTCTGCAAGAACCAGCAAGAAACTTGCTGGCAGAGCTTTCTTGCCGAGTAAATCGGTCGTGTGTACGCGGCTATCAGGTTTCTCGTCAAGAAAACCGACAAGAATCTCAACAAGAAAAATAGAGAACCTGCTCTCTATTTTCTCGTTGAGATTCTCGTCAGCATGTTTCTCGACGAGAAAAGTGTGTGTGTGTACACTTACCTTTCGCCGTGGAAACCCGCGCATGCTCGAAATGACTTTGACGCATGCGCGGTAGCTTCCTAGGCATAGGTAGGTGTAGCAAGATGGCGGCGACGGCATCGAATGTGACGAGCGCACGCTCGTCGTAGTCGATGACGTCACCGCGTTCGCTCCATTCAAAGAACCGCGGGTTCTTTGAATGGATCGTGTGTACACTCGGCCGGGACAAGTTTCTTGTCCAAGAATCTCGTCAAGAAAAACAACGTGTTTTTTCTTGACGAGATTCTCGGCCGTGTGTACGAGGCTTTATTCTCAATATCTGGGGAGTGGAGTGAGGAGGTGGCTGTCTCGGGTATACAACACTGGTTGGATGATACTGAAAGGCATTTTATTATACAGCTGGAGGTGAGCAGACATTACAGCTGGTGGTAGATTTTTGTCACATGAAGTTTGATACATTGTTCATGCAAGAAGTTTGAGGCCTGGTTCACATCTGAGCGCTTTTCAGCTTGTAAAACGCTCAGCTCTGAAGCTACAAAACGCCCAACAAGTAAAATCCCATTAATTTCAATGGCCCCTGTTCACATATGAGCGTTTTGTCGCCTGAAGCAAAACGCCTATAGCTCAAAAAAGTACATGAGCTTCTTTTTGGCAGATCACAAGAGTTTTTGGCCGCATAGACTTCAATTGAAACGCCTGACTTGAGCAGAAAAACGATCGTAAAATGCACGTAAAACACTCAAATAGCAGCTCTCCACCTCTAACTTCCTCTCCCCCCCCCCCTGTGATTTCTATTGGCTAAACAAAAACGCCTGAAGCTGTAAGACGCTTGTAATACGCTTCTAAAATGCTTTAAAAGGGCTTTTAAAAAGCTGCAAAAAAAGCTTAAAAAAGCTTTAAAAAACGCCAGTATTCGATATGCTCAGGTGTGAATGGCGCCTGATCGTTTGTCAATAGAAGTACTGGGTGCTGGATGTTTTTTTTGATACATTTTTTGATAAATTTGTTTGATTTGGACTGGACTTTATTTTTAACTGTTGATAGTGTTGCGCTTCACTGCATAAAATTATTTTTATACATTTTTTGGGGTTGTTAAATACAACTAAAGGCAAAACTTTCTTTTAGATTTAGAGAAAATAGGGAGAGGTTAATGTCCCTGTCAGGTTTGTATTGCTATCTGTGTCCATGTTATGATGGCCATATACACTTAAATAAATATTCAATCTTTTTCATTTAATCTCTCCCAACAGGAATAATTAATCTATAGTCAACAACTTTGATAGCTATGACATACAGGGAAGTTTTTCCCCATACAATCTCATAATCTGAACAATTGAATTATGATTGAATTCATGAACAAAGCATATCAGTGCAGCAGTTCAATTCAACACGATAAATAATTTTCCACCTTGGCCGATTTACTCAGTTTGACTGAATCCGATCTAAAAGGAACCTAAACTTATTGGAATGGAAGTTATGCCTATTCAATTATAGCATTTTGATTGAATTGCACATTGATCAAATAATAAAATCAAAGTGTGTATGGCCACCAGTAATGAGTTTCATGCCCTCTAATTGTCTTGATCACCGTCTCTGGAAATAAAGATGAGTGTAAGTCCAAATTGCCACCAGAATATGAATAGGGAGAAAGTCTTACAATGGGGACAGTTGCTCCCCTGACAACTGTCTAAGGGGAAACTTTCCTCATATTGAAAAGATGTGCTCTCATTTCCTGTTGATGGCAAAAACAGATCTAAAAAAAAGGACAGAATTTTTAACCCTCCTCTACTCTTAACCAGAATTGAAAAAAAGGGGTTTACTTTAAATATACTTTAACCCAGCCTAAAACTCCAAATCTTCAATGTTAGTTAAAGTGGTTGTTAAGCCACTCTAACCTGGATACACCATCAGCACTGCCTCCTATTGTAGTATCCCCCTCTGTGTGTGATTTCTAAAAAAAAAATGCTGCAAATACCTAATTTCACTGCTGAGATTGTGATCACATGACTGGCCAGCTTTCTCCTTTCCTCCTCTGAGAGATGCAGTGGGCGGGGCTGAGATTCCTCTGTTGATGTTAGTCTGGAGGGGAGGAGGAAAGGAGAGAGCTGGCTGGTCATGTGATCGCAATCTCAGCTCTTAAATTAGGTATTTACAGCATTTATATTTATAAATCATTCACAGAGGGGGACACTGCCATAGGAGGCAGTGCTGATGGTGTATACAGGTTAGGCCTCATGTACACTGCTGCTGGTAAACGGACGTTTAGGAGGAGTTGGGCATTTTTTTCAACTGCTCCTTTACTCTCCTTTATGTTATCTTATCAGTACATGTACACAGGGTCGTTTATAGTCGTTTCTAGGCAGTTGAGCTTAGAGGCTTTTTTGGAACCCAAAAAAATGCGCTCAGAAGCTGTGTTTAGAGGCAATTCAAGCGATAAACGTGGCTAAACGTGGTAACTCGCATTTAGCAGCGTTTCTTTTACAGACGTTTTTCATTTTAACCAACGAAAAAAAAAAAAAATTAAAACGCTTCTAGACGCAAACGCGGCATGTAAACGCGGCTAAATGGCCGTTTTTAGATGCTGGTTTCTAGCTGTCAAGTTAAATTGTTCAGGAGAGGTTGAACAACGTCCCGTGTACATGAAGCTTTAGTGTTATGAGAGCATCAGGAGGGGGAGGGGCAGCTCACACACAGACAGAGAGGGGAGGGGGGAGGACACAGGAGCAGAGAGGAGAGCAGATAGCAGGCTGCTGATGACAGAGGCACGTAAACTGACCACGGTGTCTGGACTCAGCAGCCTCGATAAACCGTGGTCAGTGTACAGAGAGGTGGGGAGAAACTGGCAGGATCAGGTTTTTTAGGTATTACAGTGGGCCAAATGACACAGGACAAGCACTGTGTCGTATAACATGCTTTAAAGGAGCATGATCCATTTTTTTTTTGGGTTAACAAACGCTTTACGTGTTTTTTTTTTTTCATAAATTATGTTACAAATGTATTCTTTTTAATTACTAAAGGAATAAAGATGACTTTAAAACATGTGAGACCTGCTGCAACACAGTCAAGATGGAGCTACTTCTACCAAAAGGTAAGTGCTGGGCCTGGCAAACATTCATACTTCTGAAGCTTGTCATATCCATTAGAATAAGGTTCTCATGTAAGACAACATCTAACACAGCTGCTCAGTTGACCACGTTTATTATCATGTCAGCTTGATATCAGATTTGATCAACATACCTTGTGAGCTGTCCATGCTTTGTTCTCACTTTGGTATCAGACACATGCCAAACAATCTGGCTGGTAATCGACACAGGTAGGTAGATTTACTAAAGGCAAATATACTGTGTACTGCATGTGCGTTTTCTTTAGTCTTGATCTGAGGGGAAGCTCTGCTGATTTATATCATTCAATACAAGAAAAAATGCTGTTATTTAATTTCCTTGCATGTGATTGAGTATAGTTTGCAAATGAAGTTTTACCCAATAACTAAGGTCTGGAGCAAGTTTACTTGCAGTGCACAATATATTTGCCTTTAGTAAACCAATGCCAATGTGTATGGGAATATTATCTGATCCTGACATGCATTTCCTTGAGCTCTATGGGTAGATGACAGCTAATGCAAATGTCGGGTTATGATATAATTTTTTGCTTACAAATAGAGAACCAATATTATGCAATGAAAATTGTAAAATACTGGAGTTTTTTTTCACTTGTTGCCTCTTCTATCATACTAGACGTCAGGTCCTGAAGACTGTAACTCTGCGCATTAATTTTTGATTCTGCTGAATAGTAGTATGTAAATGTGTCTGTTATACAGAGAGCTACACAAGTTAGGAAACCAGACACTGATTTTTAAATCAATTTGCACACCATTAATGTGTATTAGGGATAGGTGAAACAAAGTTTTACATTTCTGTGAAATTGTAGGAAAAAAATGGAAAATTTTGGTGAGGTTTTGCCATTTTGGGATTTAATTTAAAGTAATATTAAAATCTTTCCTCTTTTTTTATTTTTATGAACATGTTATACTTACCTGCTGTGTTGTAGTGCTCCTTGCCCCTCCCTCCTGCTGAGTGCCCCCAGAGCAAGCAGCTTGCTCTGGGGCCACCCAAGCAGGCTTTCTCCCAAGCCACAGCTCTGCGTGTCCAGTCACACACAGAGCCGTGCCTCTGCATGTGAAGGCAGGCATCTCAATACTTTTGGTAAGATAATATATGTGAACAGGCACAATAGAAAGCAATGTTCTTTCACCTGTCATGCAAATTGGATGCGGTTCAAAACGCATCCAATTCGCATATGTGTGAACCTAGCCTAGCACAAGATGAAAGGGAGTGACCTGCTCCTCCATATTTTTTTTGCCCCTGGCATCTCAACAGAACAGCAGGGAAGTAAAGTAATGGTGAGTATGTGTTGCTGGGCAGGAAGGACATTAAAGCAGACCTGTTGCTCACCCCTGCATGGGCTAAGCAAACATTTGCTTTAAAGCAGAGCTCCACCCTAAAGTGGAACTTCCGCTCATCTGATTCCTCCCCCCCTCTGGTGCCACAATTGGCACTTTTTAGGGGGAGGGGGACAGGATACCTGTCTTTGACAGGTATCCTTCTTTAATTCCGGGAGTCTGGGCCGCGGCCTGTGAAGTAACCGCGGGGCCACCTCCTCCTCCCCCGGCCGCCGGGCCATGAGCAGTAGGGTTCCCGGCGTGAAGCTGAAAGGCTACATTGCCGGGTTCCCTTACCCACAATGGCGGCGGTAGGACCCGACAGCTGATGGAAACATCAGCTGCAGTGCCAACATTGAGGGACTACAGGACAAGTAGGTGTCCTATTATTAAAAGCCAGCAGCTGCAGTATGTGTAGCTGCTGGCTTTTAATAAAAAAAATTTGGGCCGAAACACCGCTTTAGGGGGCAGTCTATACAAAACTGATATATTTCCTTTTTGTTGGTATCTAGAGACTGCAATGGGATTTAAATGGCACCTGAGGGTTAAAGAAACGTCTTCCAACTGTCCTGGACCAGTTATTGCGCCAAAAATTGGTTCCTTATTAGCTTATATTGTCACATAAAGAGAAATAAAAGTAAAAACAAAATCAATTGACTACACAAAAAAGCAATCAAATACAAAAAAAGGAAAGAAAATAACAAATATAAAGAACACTAAATTAAATAAACTATACTACTCTAAATAAACACACAAAAAAAACACACCTTCTAAATAAAGAGATGATTTGTTTTTTACTTACTAGTGGTGAAATAAATGTTGCTATAATCACTCCTCTTTACTAATGTGTCTATGCTGTACTTCACACAATGCTTTTGTGACAAGATAGTTGGAGTGGTCAGGTAACATAATGGACATGGGATGTAGAGTGTGGTGACGCACTGTGGAATATTTTATTACTGACATTTTCTTCATTGTCTTTACACAGCTTCCAGTCAGGCAAACAACTCTCATGTGCCACCGAATATCCATATCACTAATTATGGGGAAGCCTCTATTGTATCTCACTAGTAATGTGAAGAAAACTGATTGCTACATTCCTATAAACCAGGTCAGTAAATTTTGAAACGTAAAATAATTAAATATATGATAAATATAAATATATATACACATGCCAATCAGCCATAACTTTATGAGCACTGACAGGTTAGATGAATGTCATTGCTTATGCTTATCTCATTACAATGGCATCTGAATGCCAGTGGGATATATTAGATAGCAAGTAAACATGTTGTCCCTGAAGTTGAGGTGTTGAAAACAGAAAAAATTACCATCGCAGTTTGTTGTGTATGGGACTGCGTAGCCACAGACCAGTCAGGGTGCCCATGCTGACCCAGGTCCTCAGCCAAAAATGCCTACACAGGGCACGTGATCATTAGAACAAGACCACAGAGCAATGGTGGTCTGGTCTGATGAATCACATTTTCTTTTACATCATGTGGATGGCTGGGCAATATACAATTGTATTTTGGGCCAACTCCTTCCATGTATTTCTTAACTCTCCCATTTGAGGAAAATATTGGCTACGTTTGGGGCATACCTTGCCCCCATGGCTACACCCTTCACTTCACTATAATATTGTGGTTTATGCCCAAAAAAATTGTTATCCATGGTAGAGGAGGGATTATGATGTGGGGTTGCTTTTCAGGCATTGGGCCTGATCCCTTAGTTCCAATGAAGAGAACTCTTAAGGTGTCAGCATACCAAGACATTTTGGAAAATTTCATGCTCCTAACTTTGTGGGAACAGTCTGGGGATGGCCCTTCCTGTTCCAACATGACTGTGCACCAGTGCACAAAGTAAGGTCCATAAAGACATGGATGAGCAAGTCCTAACATTAGTGCCTGACCTTACAAATGAGCTTCTGGAAGAAGGTCAAATATTCCCGAAGACAAAATCCTAAACCTTGTGGACAGCCTTCCCAGAAGAGTTGAAGCTGTTATAGCTGCAAAGGGTGGGCCAACTCAATATTGAACCCTATGGACTAAGTCTGGGATGCCATTAAAGTTTATCTGCGTGTGAAGGCAGGCATCTCAATACTTTTGGTAAGATAATATATGTGAACAGGCACAATAGAAAGCAATGTTCTTTTACCTGTCATGCAAATTGGATGCGGTTCAAAACGCATCCAATTCGCATATGTGTGAACCTAGCCTAGCACAAGATGAAAGGGAGTGACCTGCTCCTCCATATTTTTTTTGCCCCTGGCATCTCAACAGAACAGCAGGGAAGTAAAGTAATGGTGAGTATGTGTTGCTGGGCAGGAAGGACAGTAAAGCAGACCTGTTGCTCACCCCTGCATGGGCTAAGCAAACATTTGCTTTAAAGCAGAGCTCCACCCTAAAGTGGAACTTCCGCTCATCTGATTCCCCCCCCCCCTCCGGTGCCACAACTAGCACTTTTTGGGGGGAGGGGGGACAGGATACCTGTCTTTGACAGGTATCCTTCTTTACTTCCGGGAGTCCGGGCTGCGGACTCCCGGAAGTAAGGACTCAGAATGGGCTTTGTGTTCCAGCTCTGGCACTAAGGCAGGCAAGTGTAATTCAGTTCCTGAGCATTAAAGCGGAGTTCCACCCAAAAATGGAACTTCCGCTTTTCCGGTTCCTCCCCCCCTCCGGTGTCACATTTGGCACCTTTCAGGGGGGAGGGGGGAGCAGATACCTGTGTAACACAGGTATTCTGCTCCCACTTCCGGGCATAGATACTCGAGCCACCCGTGGCTATCTACGCCCCTTCCGGCGCCTTCTCCGTCCCCCCGCTGTCTTCTGTGAGACACACGTGTCCCAGAAGACAGCAGGGACCAGTGGGAACATGCAGCGCGATTCGCGCATGCACAGTAGGGAACCAGGAAGTGAAGCCGCAAGGCTTCACTTCCTGATTCCCTTACCGAAGATGACGGCGACTCCACCCGAGAGCCAAGGGAGAGATCGGCTTCGGGTGCCGACATCGCGGGCGCCCTGGACAGGTAAGTGTCCTTATTTTTAAAGTCAGCAGCTGCAGTATTTGTAGCTGCTCACTTTAAAAAAAAAAATTTAATCGGCGGACCTCCGCTTTAAGAATAGGGTTCATCTCCAAAACCAGCCGTTCTGTCTGCACCCATAGTTAATACTTTAAACAGTGTACCAAAAAGAAAAAAGAATCAACATTTATTTAATAAATAACGCTATTCTGCCATTTTGTTCTCTAATATTTCATTTTATTTTATATTTACAGGACACATGGAAAAAAGAATACAAGAATTAATTATTCAAGTGGAATCATGCACTGTTATTAAAATGTTCTTAAAGAAACTATTTACAATAAAATGACTTATTTCCATGTTATTGGATATAATAATTTCACATACACAAGCAACACACATTTAGTAAAAATACAAAAATATAGATATAAAATATAATATATACCTTTATTTAAAAATATGTGAGCTTAACTTGCTCCTCTCACATTCCATGAACAGACCCACTCTGTGAAATCACCCAATATGGTAAGACTCCCAAGCGCTTTTTCAGTAAGCTAGTGCAAAGGCTGATGTACAAAGTGCACTGATCCAAGCCAATCAATCAGATTTCAGTTTTCTATGATATATGATATAATATATGATATTTGTTTGGCTGTCATGAATTACTGCAGATTACCGGGTACTTATCATGTAAACTGCACGTCTTTGCTCTGCTTGACTGAATAAGCGATGCAGTTTTACCTTCCGGGCGATGTCACGCATGTGGGTGCGTCCATTCTTGCCACTCGACTACCCATACATACTGACCAGCAGAAGTATATTGTGCAAAATGAAAGGCCATGCATTAACATCATCTGAAAAGCTAACCCAAAGTAGTGAATATATCTAAAACAGCAATTTACTTCTTAAAGCATAATCTCCTGTTATCCAGATATGCATTAGCTATACTGTACTGGCTGCTGCTAATTAGGTATACTTTGATGGAATGAACATATGAAGTTAAAATGTACCTGTGTAAGCAGAAGTGTAAATATATCAAAGGATGTGGATTACACAGATTACATTTATGATCCAAGGGACATACAAAAGACAAAGGGACATTCATTTGGATTTAGGTGGAAACAATTCACCATTAGTATATGTAACTGTGAAATGCTTCACAATAGAAGTAACAGTAAATTGCTAAAAGAAGTTTGTTACGTTTCTTTAAACTATTTAACGTTTTAATTAGGAAGCATAACGTATTTTTTCACCCAGTAATCTTAAAACACTTTTGGGGGCAAGGAGGAGTCCCCTCCCCCAACCCAGAGGCAAAGTTGGGCATAGTTTCCCAGGGATAGGGGGCGGTTTTGACTTCATCTGGACAAAACTGTTGGAATTGATCAGAGGTTAAACCCATTTAACTATATACAAATGCAATACATTTACTTTAACACCATTTAGTCCTACTATTTTAAGTATATATTGCAAGGACAGGATGTCACAACGTGACCATAAAAAGTCCACCTCTCATCATTCTTAACAGATATTAAAGGAAAAGTATGCCCAAAACTATTTTCGTCATACTTATCTGTCATACTTCTGTTCTCTGTGAGTCAGAGGACTGTAAAGTCCGCTGTCGGCTGACATCACTCAGCTGGTCCAGGCTGTGCAGGAATCTCGGCAATAATGTCAGGGATCTGCCCAGATCCCTGACCGGCATCTGGATCAGCCTCTAATCGCACCGCTGAGAGCCTGAGGAAGCTGATCCCACCTCCTCCGGAGCCTGGCACTCAAGTGAGCATTAAAGGGGCATCCTATGCATTAAGGTGAAAAAACACCTGGCAATGACGGGCCCCCAGCCCCCCCGTTTTACTAACCTGAGCCCGTTCACCTGCTCGGCTCGTCCCCGGCATCCTTTTCTCCACGGAGTCTCGGCATTGATTGGATAGATTGATAGCAGTGCAGCCATTGGCTCCCGCTGCTGTCAATCAAATCCAATGACGCCACCACCAGGGGGCTGGAAAGAGTCATACACTCGGTGTCTATGGACGCCAAGTGTATAAGACGGGAACACGCCCACAAGGTAACCCCCTTTGGGAGACAGCTTCCCAGAGGGGGTTAGCTATTGCGGGGAGGAGCCGAGAGAGCCACAGTGGGACCCCAGAAGAGGATGTTCGGGGCCACTCTGTGCAAAACGAACTATTAAAAAATAAAAAATGAACCTTTACAACCACTTTAAGAAGATGTTCATGTATGAAGAAACAATCTGTCCACTGAAAAATTCCGCGAGCCACAAACAATCACATGCAGACATTCATGTTACACAATCCTTGCCTAAACTGGGATTGTGGCCATGGGTCTACTTCTGCATCCACTAGCGGGAATGGGGTGAAAACATAGAATTCCCAAAATCAGTTTTACCCTGATTTGATTCCCTGTCATTGAGCAAATATTCGAAGCCCCCATTTAACCTATATATAATATTGGGGGGGGGGTGTTCTGCAATATGGGATAATCCCATTTCTTATAATATTAAGAGACGTAGCAAAGACAACTTCACTGGGTGACGGGAGCCTTGTTTTTAAGTATTTACCTTTACACCAAGTCAGTCTTCTCAAAAACTGAATAGATTTGAAGACAGCATAGTGTACTCTACAAAGAAGACTTGTGAAATTAAAATGTTAAATGACCGCAAAGATCAATACATCTTCATCATTCCCAATTACGCAGTTCTACAACTGTACCCAAAAAGTCTCATTGCTAATAAACACAAATAAGGCCAGTTTGGATTTGCAGTTCCTACCATGCTCAGACTTTGAAGTCAATGCAAATATATGCAATTTAGCATTTCCTGGATTGACTCCTTTTTGGAATAAATGCAGAGATAGATACTGAACACTTCATTAAAATCCACGCATATAAACACTACTTACTAGCAATGTGTGCATGAATTATTTCACTGTAATCCCCTTATGTGCTACGAGACACATATGATAGATCCACCGTTAAGCCTCTTTCACACTGAGGCGCTTGAAAAACTGCCAGTAAAACACTGAGCGCTTTTGAAGCGATTTTCAGGCGCTTTTGAAGCGCTTTCAATTCATTTCAATGGAGAGGGGCGTTTTTTCAGCGCACTGCCCCAGTGTGAAAGCATTCATTGATTTTAATGGAAATAAGTTTTCGGAAGCTTTTCAGGCGCTTTTTTTTTGCGTGAAAGCGCCTGAAATACGCCTCAGTGTGAAAGTGGTCTTGAAGAGAAAGTTAACATGATTGAGATAAAGAGACTATCAAGTTATGTTTTCCAGTAGGATAACTTCAATAGCAATTTACTCATTCAAATATATTGAATATACCATGTCTTTTTAGCGCACTGCTTAAAACCACAGCCTCATAATTAGAGACAATCTCAGCCTTTAGAATAGCTGCTGTCACATTGTCCATCAGGTACTGCCCAATGGTAGCAAGATATGACAACACTTATCTAGCCAACTAATTCACAATGTTTGGAAGAAGCCAACATACTGGATGCAACAAATTCTGGCAGAATAAGTGCCCAATAATAACGTAGCCTTCCACCAATAGTTACCTGATTACAGTGTAATTAGACACAAATATTTCAAAAGTGTAAAATATGTGTCATAAACTGTAATCTTTAACATGAAAGACAGGAACATACCTATTCAAAATTCATGTTGTAAAATACTACAGGACCACTGGATCTGTAGTTCAGGAATGTTTTTAAAAGCAACACAGCAACCCACGACAGTTTGACAGCTGTTTGACTTGATGTCTTCGGTTTTTGGGTCCAGACAACCTTGTTTTTGCTGAACTAAAACAAGTCGGGGAAACAACTCAGATCAAAGTCCATTAAGCAAGGCATGTCATGGCTGTTGAAAGAACTTGTATTGGAGATCTGTAGGCTAAGCAGTTCGTTTTGGAGTGAAGAAGCGCCTTCCTGCTGTGCAATCTGGTGCCAGAAGGTGCAGAAACTTGGAACAAGCTGGGGGAGGGAAAAAAGAATTAATAAGTACAAAATAGAAGATCAAACCTCTTTTATGTATTACACACTATGCAATCAGGAATTATTTTCTTTATGTGAATGTTATTCATACCTTGTAATAATACATTAAAAATCCAATAAAAGTTTTGTGAAATAAATTCTATGCAAGCAGTTGTTAAAGTGGAAGTAAACCCTCCTATCATTTTCAGGCAAGGAAGCTGCCATTTTGGCCTCTGTTTAATCTTCAACTGCCATGATGCTGCACATGTGATCAGTTATAACACCAGACATTGGATGGTGTGATAGTTTGGTTGAGAGCGCAACCAATGTGACAGTTAGCATTTCCGGCATGCCGGGAATGTAACTGTTTTTTGAAACGATTAAATCGTTGGGTTTACTTCCGCTTTAAAATTGGTAAATCATAAACGACTAAATAATAAAGACAAAGAATAATGCACATCAAACCATAGAAACGAGAAATAATCTCATTTATTTGCTTGTTCTAACCTGATAAAAAAAATAACCATTTGGTGACTGCACATCATTGCCTATTGCCAAAATGTAATTTTCAAATGAGCGGACTATAAGGCCCCTTTCACACTATTGTGCTAAAAATAGCGCCCAGAAAAAGCCGCTACTTTGAATCCAGTGTGAAAGCCCGAGGGCTTTCACACTAGAGCGGTGCGCTGGCAGGAGGGTAAAAAAACTCCTGCAAGCCGCATCTTTGAGGCACGATAGGAGCGGTAAAAATACCGCTCCTATAGCGCCCCTGCCCATTGAAATCAATGGGGTAGCACCTCCAAAACGCCCGCAAAACGCCGCAAAGAGGCATTATTGCGGGCGTTTTTAAACCTTTTTCGGCCGCTAGCGGGGGTTAAAATCACCCTGCTAGCGCCCGCAAATCGCGGCAAAAACAACGGTATAGCGGCGCTAAAAATAGCACCGCTATACCGCCAGCGCATCCAGCGCTTCAGTGTGAAAGTAGCCTAAAGGTTCTAATGTTGTTAAATATACATTCACCGGCCACTTTATTAGATACACCTGTTCAAGTGCTTGGTAACACAAATTGCTAATCAACCAATCACATGGCAGCAACTCAATGCATTTAGGCATCTAGACATGTTGAAGACGACTTGCTGGCATTCAAACTGAGCATCAGAATGGGGAAGAAAAGGGGATTTAAGTATCTTTGAACGTGGCGTGTTTGTTGGTGCCAGACAGGCAAATCCATCTCTCAGGTTTATAGAGAATGGTCCAAAAAAGAGAAAATACCCAGTGAGCGGCAGTTGTGTGCATGAAAATGCCTTGTTGATGTCAGAGGAGAATGGGCAGACTGTTTTGAGATGATAGAAAGGCAACAGTAACTCAAATAACCACCCGTTACAACCAAGGTATGCAAAATACCATCTCTGAACGCACAACACATCGAACCTTGAAGCAGATGAGCTACATCAGCAGAAGACCACACTGGGTACCACTCCTGTCAGCTAAGATAAGAACAGGAAATTGAGGCTACAATACACACAGGCTCACCAAAATTGGACAATAGAAGATTGGAAAAAATGTTGCCTGGTCTGATGAATCTCAATTTCAGCTGCGACATTCAGATGGTAGGGTCAGAATTTGGCATCAGCAACATGAAAGCATGGATCCATCCTGCCTTGTATCAATGGTTCAGGCTGGTGGTGGTGGTGGTATAATGGTGTGGAGGATATTTTCTTGGCACACTTTGGGCCCCTTAGTACCAATTGAGCATCGTTTAACCAGTTAACAACCACCTGCCGACAAATAACATCAACAAGGTGGTTGCTTAACTCTGGGAGGACGTTATATAACGTCCTCCCAGAATCGCGCGCCCCCTGGGGCGCGCACACGGGAAACTCCGTGACCGCCGGGTCCAGAGGACCGGGCGCATCACGAATCGCGGTAAATCGCCGCTGATAGCGGCTGTTTACCACGTGATCGCTCCGTCAAATGACGGAACAATCACTTGTAAACAGACCGGCGTCATGTGATGACGCCGGTTCCTCTCTCCCCTCTCTGTACCGATCGGTACAGTGTGAGAGGAGAGGGGGAGAGAGCGGATGGCAGCAGCAGCACTGTGGGCTGGATCTGTGACAATTGCAGTCACAGATCCAGCCATCCATCCATCCCTGCTCAGCCATCCCTGTGCAATACCCTGCCAATACTCTGCAAAATACCCTGCCAATACTCTGCAAAATACCCTGCAATACCCTGGTGCAATACTCTGCAATACCCTGGTGCAATACTCTGCAATACCCTGGTGCAATACTCTGCAATACCCTGATGCAATACTCTGCAATACCCTGCGCAATACTCTGCAATACCCTGCGCAATACTCTGCAATACCCTGCGCAATACCCTGCAAAATAC
Source organism: Rana muscosa (assembly GCA_029206835.1). Classification (NCBI taxonomy): domain Eukaryota; kingdom Metazoa; phylum Chordata; class Amphibia; order Anura; family Ranidae; genus Rana; species Rana muscosa. Next base: position 80,510,670 of record CM055119.1, on the reverse strand, counting down.
TCTGCAATACCCTGCGCAATACCCTGCAATACCCTGCGCAATACTCTGCAAAATACTCTGCAATACCCTGCGCAATACTCTGCAATACCCTGCGCAATACCCTGCACAATACTCTGCAATACCCTGCACAATACTCTGCAATACCCTGCGCAATACTCTGCAATACCCTGCACAATACTCTGCAATACCCTGCACAATACACCCTGTGCAATACTCTGCAATACCCTGCACAATACTCTGCAATACCCTGTGCAATACCCCCTGTGCAATACCCCATGCAATACCCTGCCATACTCCGCAATACCCTGCCATACTCCGCAATGCCCTGCCATACTCTGCAATGCCCTGCAATACTCCGCAATACCCAGCAATACTCCGCAATGCCCGGCAATACTCTGCAATAACCACTTCCCGCCCGCCGGTCGTCATATGATGTCCTTGACTTTGTGCGGGGTATCTGAATGATGGGAGCAGCTACAGGCATCATTCAGATATTAGCTTTTTCAGCCGGCGATTCCCTACACCATAACAACAATCATAGTGGCTGTTCCGCCGCTTGATCATTCTTACGGGAGGCGAGAGGGGATGTCCCCCCCCGCCGCCCTCCGGTGCTTCTACCGACTCACCGCTACCGTCAAAGCCAGGATTGTTTTTTTTTTTTCAGGCTTCCCAGCCTAGAGGTGGGATGTGGGGTCTTATTGACCCCATATCTCACTGTAAAGAGGACCTGTCATGCCATATTCCTATTACAAGGGATGTTTACGTTCCTTGTAATAGGTATAAAAGTGATCAAAAAAAATTTTGGGGCGGAAAAACATGTCAAACTAAAATAAATAAAGTAAAATGAACAATAAAATTTTTTTTTTTTTTTTTAAAGCGCCCCTGTCCCCGTGAGCTCGCATACAGAAGCGAACGCATACGTAAGTCCCGCCCACATATGAAAACGGTTTTCAAACCACACATGTGAGGTATCGCCGCGAACGTTAGAGCGAGAGCAATCATTTTGGCCCTAGACCTCCTCTGTAACTCAAAACATGTAACCAGTAAAAATATTTAAAGCGTCGCCTATGGGGATTTTTTTAAGTAGCGAAGTTTGGCGCCATTCCACAAGCGTGTGCAATTTTTAAGGGTGACATGTTAGGTATCTATTTACTCGGCGTAACTTCATCTTTCACATTATGCAAAAACATTGGGCTAACTTTACTGTTTTTTTTTTTTTAAGCACAAAACTTTTTTTTTTCCGTAAAAAACGCGTTAAAAAAATTGCTGCGCAAATATCGTGCGAGATAAAAAGTTGCAACAACCACCATTATATTCTCTAAGGTCTTTGCTAAAAAAACATATATAATGTTTTGGGGTTCTATGTAATTTTATAGCAAATAAATGATGATTTTTACATGTAGGAGAGAAATGTCAGAATTGGCCTGGGTGCTCCAGAACGCCTGAAGGTGCTCCCTGCATGTTGGGCCTCTGTATGTGGCCACGCTGTGTAAAAGTCTCACACATGTGGTATCGCCATACTCGGTAGGAATAGCAGAATGTGTTTTGGGGTGTAATTTGTGGTATGCATATGCTGGGTGTGAGAAATAACCTGCTAATATGACAATTTTGTGAAAACAAAAAAAGAGGAAAAAAAAATCTTGATTTTGCAAAGAATTGTGGGAAAAAATTACAACTTCAAAAAACTCACAATGCCTCTTTCTGAATACCTTGGAATGTCTTCTTTCCAAAAAGGGGTAATTTGGGGGGTATTTGTACTTTTCTGGCATGTTAGGGTCTCAAGAAATGAGATAGGCCGTCAGTACTTCAGGTGTGATCAATTTTCAGATATTGGCACCATAGCTTGTGGACTCTATAACTTTCACAAAGACCAAATAATATGCACCAATTTGTACTTGCTTTTACCAAAGATATGTAGCAGTATAAATTTTGGCCAAAATTTATGAAGAAAAAATAGTAATTTGCAAAATTTTATAACGGAAACGAAAAAAACCCAATTTTTTTACAGAATTTTCAGTCTTTTTTCTCTTATAGCGCAAAAAATAAAAAACCCAACAGTGATTAAATACCACCAAAAGAAAGCTCTATTTGTGTGAAAAAAAGGACAAAAAATTCATATGGGTACAGTGTTGTATGACTGAGTAATTGTCATTCAAAATGTGAGAGCACCGAAAGCTAAAAATTGGTCTGGTTATTAAGGGGGTTTAAGTGCCCAGTGGTCAAGTGGTTAAATGCCATGGACTCACGGGGTTTTGTTGCTGACCATGTCCATCCCTTTATGACTACAGTGTACCCATCTTCTGATGAGTCCTTCCAGCAGGATAATACACAATGTCACAAAGCTCAAATCATCTCAAACTGGTTTCTTGAACATGACAATGAGTTCACTGTACTCCAATGGCCTCCACAGTCACCAGATCTCAATCCAATAGAGCACTCTTTAGGATGTGGTGGAAGGGAAGATTTGCATCATGGATGTGCAGCCGACAAATCTACAGCAACTGCGTCATGCTATTATGTCAATATGGACCAAAATCTCTGAGAAATGTTTCCAACACCTTGTTGAAGCTATGCCACAAAGAATTAGGGCAGTTCTGTAGGCAAAAGGGTATCCAACCCGGTACTAGCAAGCTGTACCTAATAAAGTGGCTGGTGAAGGTATATTTACAGGTATTCATTTACTAGTTTACAGCTAATGTAAAAGTGGGTTGGTGTATATTTTTCAGTCAAGACAAAAAAAGTATTTTTTCTGCCTTTTTTTTTTTAGCCAGGTTAATATGACCTATTGCATACGGATATTTTTTATTTTCATTTACAAACAGCAGGTGGTGCGCTAGTCTCTTTTTCACATGTTTAACCGCTATGCTGAAAAATCATGTTTCTTGCCGCGTACACGCGATCGGAATTTCTGACAACAAATGTTCCATGTGAGCTTTTGGTCGGATATTCCAACCGTGTGTAGGCTCCATCGGACGTTTGCTGTCGGAATTTCCGACAACAAATGTTTGAGAGCAGGTTCTCAATTTTTCCGACAACAAAAGTTCTTGTCGGAAATTCCAATCGTGTGTATCCAATTCCGACGCACAAAAATCCTATGCATGCTCGGAATCAATTCGACGCATTCTCGGAATCATTGAACTTAATTTTTCTCGGCTCGTCGTAGTGTTGTATGTCACCGCGTTCTTGACATTCGGAATTTCCGAGCAACATTTCTGTGACCGTGTGTATGCAAGACAAGTTTGAGCGAAAATCCGTCGGAAAAACGGTTTTGTTGTCAGAATGTCCGATCGTTTGTACGCGGCATTAGAGTGCAGCAGCTCAAGCTGAAATTCTTACGCCTCCATAAGCGGCTTACGACTTACGCCTCCATAAGCGGCCGGTGACTGCATATAATTGGACAGCTTAAAGCTCCGCCCACCCTCCTCAGTGTGGCTTTTGTTCACTGCATCGTCTCCTGGGGCGGGGTCTGTCTGATTACAGGAGGAGGAGGAGAGAGAGAAGCACGACAGGAACCCCCTGGCCAGGACAGCAGGTAAAATTGAATAAATTACTCTTACTTTTGTGTGCCAAGCAGCCAATCTGTGCTCAATATGGAAATTAATATACAGTTCATGCTATTGCAATAAAGTGATCCATGCTACAAACTGATTAAACAGTCCACCTTCAGTTCATGTACTTCAAACTTTGCAGTACATGAGCTTTCACTGAAGGTGGACTGTTTAATGAGTTTGCAGCATAGATCACTTCATTGCAATATCAAGATCTGTATATTAATGAACTTTCACTGAATGTGGTCTGTTTAATGAGTTTGCATTGATTTCAGCATGTGCAAAGTGTTCCATGCATGCTGAAATCAATGCAAACTCATTAAAGAGGTTGAGGCTGCACTGATTGCCACTGATTAGGTGGCACTCTTAAGCTGCACTGATAAGGCAGCACTGATATGCTACACTGATGGCCACTGATAAACTGCACTGATAGCCACTGATAAGCTGCACTGATAGCCACTGATAAGCTGCACTGGTGAGGCTGCATTAATATGCAATGGTGAGGCTGCATTGTCGGGCACTGGTGAAGCTGCATTGATGGGCACTGGCGAGGCTGCATTGATGGGCACTAGTGTGGCTGCATTGATGGGAACTGGTGAGGCTGCTATGATGGGCACTGGTGAGGCTGCTATGATGGGCACTGGTGAGGCTGCATTGATGGGCACTGGCGAGGCTGCATTGATGGGCACCAGCGAGGCTACATTGATGGGCACCAGTGAGACTGCATTGATTGGCACTGGTGAGGCTGCGCTGATTTGCACCGGTGAGGCTGCATTGATGGGCACCGGTGAGGTTGCATTGATGGGTACCAATGAGGCTGCATTGATGGGCACAAGTGAGGCTGCTATGATGGGCACTGATGAGGCTGCATTGATGGGCACTGGTGAGGCTGCGCTGATTGGCACCAGTGAGACTGCATTGATGGGCATCGGTGAGGTTGCATTGATGGGTACCAATGAGGCTGCATTGATGGGCACAAGTGAGGCTGCTATGATGGGCACTGATGAGGCTGCATTGATGGGCACTGGTGAGGCTGCGCTGATTGGCACCGGTGAGACTGCATTGATGGGCACATGCGAGGTTGAATTGATGGGTACCAATGAGGCGGCTATGATGGGCACTGGTGAGTCTGCATTGATGGGCACTGGTGAGGCTACATTGATGGGCACTGGTGAGGCTGCGCTGATGGCCACTGGTGAGGCTGCGCTGATGGGCACCGGTGAGGCTGCGCTGATGGGCACCGGTGAGGCTGCACTGATGGGCACTGGCGAGGCTGCATTGATGGGCATCGGTGAGGCTGCATTGATGGGCACCGGTGAGGCTGCATTGATGGGCACCGGTGAGGCTGCATTGATGGTCACCGGTGAGGCTGCATTGATGGGCACCGGTAAGGCTGCATTGATGGGCACCCGTGAGGCTGCATTGATGGGCACCAGTGAGGCTGCATTGATGGGTACTGATGAGGCTGCATTGAAGGACAGCGATGAGGCTACACTTGGTACACACTTTTAGTGTAGATAGAGGAAGAGGTGGAGCTATACGATGAAAAGGTGGAGCCTAAAAAGGAAGGGGTGTGGTTTACAGATGACAGGGCGGGTCTTAAACTGAAAGGGGCGTGACCTGGACAAGAAGGAGTGGGTCATATTTAAACTAGGGGTGCCTGAGTTTAGTCAGGCCTAGGGCAGCACAAAATCTAAATACACCACTGCATGTACCATATCAGCAATGGATAAAGGCAGCCAAATGGTAGCAGGAATCACAGGGGTGACAGAAGATATAAAAAAAAATCCCTGCTGTCAACAGTATACCCAGTAATTGCTTGCGAAATTTTGTGACAGGCATAGAAGCTTTAGTATCATTTCTCTCTAATCATTAATCTAGCAGCTGCTGTGACTTAATCGTATCCTGGTAAAAGTTATGTGCTTAGAGAAATAAAGTGCAAAGTCAAATAAAAATGCCCTCAATATTTTGCCTCTTTAGAGAGAATTTTTGACATCCAACAGAACGGTGCCATTATTAAAAGTATTTATTTTATAAGTGATCTCAAAATTAAATGCAACTGATTACACACAAGATTAATATATATATATATATATATATATATATATATATATATATATACATATACACACATATATATATATATATATATATATATATATATATATTTTTTTATATACACACACGCACATTTATGTATATCATACTAGATACACGAAAGAAAACATCTAACCTATAATAAATCGTCATGAGATATGACAGCTCTGCTGGAAAGTAGAGGGGAGGACCATAGAGGTAAATCCCAACTCTGGTCGGGAACAGGAAAGTGAAACTTATGCATTCACAGGCAAGGAGGACTTTCAGATAAGAGGGGCTGGACTAGAAGACTGAACACAACCCAGTGGCAACTTCACTCGTTAGAAGACTTCACTGGCACCACAAGACCTGGACCATGCCATTACCAAGAATTCTGCAACTACATTGTGGATTTCCAATATTTTCCAATTTTTTTTTTCTTCTCTTAAACTCTGGACTAATCAAACACATCCATCTAATCAAACACATCCATCTGGTAAGTTAAAGCCTTATAGAACACTTCAATAAGAAAATCAGATGTTCTCATACACCTATTTTTCTACCAATGCTTTAAAGAAAACATACCAAAGACTAGGAAAATTCTGTGCTACTGAAATTAGCTCAAGACCATTAAACCTAAATTTAAATATTCATTTATTTTGCAGAATTTTTCAAATATTTTACGACCGACTTTGAACCCTGAAAGACAGTTTTGTAGTTGTGAGAAGTAGCTGGTTCAGATCAAGATCTAAGCAATATGTTAGGGGCAGGAAAGGGTTACAATACTGTTTACTGATGGTCCCTCTTTACCGAGACTAAAATCTCAGATCATGGATGAAAAACTGTTGTCTGTACTGCTGTAGTAAATAAGCATATGTGTATTTATTTAATGTAAATTAGACAATTTATTAATAAAGGTTCCGATGTGATGTTATTGCCAGTAACACCTCATCAAGTAGGATCTAAAGGAGAAGTTGGCAGCTAAGTGGTTAGCACCCCTACATTGCTGATTGGGACTAGGAGAATCCCACCAAGGACATGAAGTACGTAAATTTCATTTTTTTTCCCGTTTTTGTTTGTCTCCTATGGATTCTCTAGTGTCCTTGCACCATCTATAAACATACTTATGGGTTGGCTGGCATTTGACCGAACAGACCATAGATTGTCCTGCTTATAGACTCCTTCAGGGCAGCAACCCATATAAATGGTTCAATGGATGCAGCGAAGTCCTGGGTATTAGGCTACATTAAGAGCCGGTTCACACAGGGGCGACTCGTCAGGTGACTCAGCCGCCTGACAAGTCGCGCGCTGCTCTGTTCAATGGAACCGTTCTAATAGGAGCGACTTGAGTCGCTCCGACTTAGAAAAAGGTTCTTGTACTACTTTGGGGGCGACTTGCATTGACTTCAATACAGAAGTCATTTTGCAAGTCACCTCTGAAGTCGTCTTGAGATCGCCTTGCCGAGTCGCCCCCAAAGTCGTGCCGCCCCTGTGTGAACCGGGTGTCACACAGATGTTTAAATTTCAGAGTTTAGCTGTGTCTAGGAGACTTTTCTAAAAGCAGCTAGACTCACACAATGCAACGTAATCATGTTATTCATACATAACGATTAGTGTCATTTAGTTGCAGACAGTTTAGCTGTGTCTATGAAGAGAAGGAAAGTGCTGTGTCCAGGGCTGGATTTGCATCTCAGGAGCCTATAGGCAGAGAATTCTGAAGTGCCTCCCCCGTCCCCATCAAAAAAAGACAGTAATGCCCCGTACACACGATCCGAATATCGTACAACAGATCGTACAACTTTTTTTGCTTAATAGTCGCAAGTAGAAATTAAATAGGGTACTAAAGTCACGAAAATTCTCGTACGACAGAAAAAAAAAATCGGAAGTGATGTCATGTGTTGTAATGTATTTGTATTGTATTTTCGGACGACAACTTTACTGACTAAACGAAAATCGTACGATCTGGTATCGTACGAGGAAAATTTTCGTGCTTGTCCGATCGAATAATATCGGATGAACTGTCATGATCGGCTCTCGAAAGTAGTGTATACACGATCCGAAAATCGTACGATTCTTCCTCGGACGACCGTTTTCGTCCGATATTCGGATCGTGTGTACGGGCCATAAGACTGACTTTTGTTTTGATAAATTACCGCAAAGGTCTAGGAAATGAAAATTTTTTTTGCATAACATATTATCACACATCCCCTGTGTGATGATTTTAAGGTGACAGGTTCTCTTTATTGAGACCCTGCATGTCTCCTCTGGGCTCCACTGGATGTATTTTAATGCACATCGCATTGCAATGCATCCCTTTCCCTATGTTAGCCGGGGAAAGTGACAGGGTGACGAGAAGCGCCGCCATACAAGTCACTTTCCGGGTCACCAATAAGAAAAGAAATAGAGCGTACGTGTCCCCCCGTCTTCCCTCCCCTTCCACCTGCTGGTACCCATGTTGGACCCAGGCTCGCAGATGGGCAAGCGAAATCCTGACTACATGGAATGGGCGCGGGGGGTAGGGCAGTACCAGGGGTGTGTGGAAGCAATCAGGCGGTGGCGCGGCCAGATTGTGTGTGGAACTCCCTGCTGTCAGGTCCAGGCCTGGCAGCAAAAGGATTAAAAAAACTCACTGACGGGCGCTCCTCTAGGAAGGGCGCCTATAGGCACCTGCCTACAGTGCCTAGTGGAAAATTCGGCCCTGGCTGGGACCAGGGTGGGCTATCTGCAGCTAAACATGGATTGCATTTAGCTGCAGTGCATTTGCCAGCAGAAAATGCTAAACACAGCTATCTGCAGCTAAATGCAGCTACGGTAACACCTTGGTTTGAGAGTAACTTGGTTTGAGAGCCTTTTGCAAGACAAGCAAAATTTTAATATAAATTTTGACTTGATATACAAGCGATGTCTTGATATAAGAGTAGCGTCGTGTCACAACTGAGTATAAAAGAGAAGAGAGGCGCCTCTAAGTGTAGCAATATGGTTACATTTAATGAAGGTACAACATTTAGAAACTCACATGGTTGATGATTAAAACAGGCACATCTAAGTATGCAGGCATCCGGGGTAAAGCTGTCCACATAGACCTTCCTCTGCACCGCCATTGATGTCGTCCCTTCCATGAGCGGTTCAAGCCTCGCTTTCAGATCGCTCTACTGCAGAGTAGTCTTCCCGGTCAGCGGTGAGAGCCGGCGGTGAGGAGTACGGTCTATGTCGATCGCTTTACCCTGGATCCCTGCATACTTAGATGTGCCTCTTTTAATCATCAACCATGTGAGTTGCTAAATGTTGTACCTTCATTAAATGTAACCATATTGCTACACTTAGAGGTGCCTCTCTTCTCTTTTATACTCTGTCGCTCCTGCTGGATTTTGCTTCTAATTCCCTTGGGGAGGCTGCCATTTGTGGATGGACATTTTATGGTTACACAACCTATCACATTGCTATAATCTTTTTATATGGACTATAGACTGAAGGACTTATGAATAAATGGTTGTGGAACGAATCATTTGAGTTTCCATTATTTCTTATGGGAAAATTCGCTTTGAGATACAAGTGCTTTGGATTACAAGCATGCTTCTGGAATGAATTATGCTCGCAATCCAAGGTTTTACTGTACATTTATTTACAAACTGCAACTATCTGCAGGAAATCTTTCAACTCTTTCAAGTGCAGATTCACGGTGCTTAGCTGCTGTCAAATAGAAATGTTCATGTGAATGTAGCTTTATTCTGGTACAATATAAACATAGGCAATCATTTAATACCTTAGCTTTTTTTTTTTTAAAGCACAACTATAAATGTGATGATAATGCAAACTGGGCACACCAAAAACTGTGTGAAAAAGACACAGGGCAGCCATGTTGTTCAGAATTCATAGGTCAGCAATTAAATTTTTTTAGAATAGGAGACAAAAGAGCAGCTTAACACCACAGTTAGTGCGATACCAGCCGCCCGCGATAATCGTACAGTATGTAAAATCCGATAAGTTCTGTTTTGGCTAAACACAACTGAAAATAAGTTATTGCAGGATAAAATAAAGTTAGTGGATGAACAAATGTTTTAAAAATGTATGCAAACTATACTGCAATGCATTGTGTTTTGCAGTATTGATTTCATCATTCTTCTGTGGTAACGTTCCAAAGTGTGTGCTAGCACTACATTTCCAAAATATATTTCACAGGTCCAGTTTAATAAATACTGTTTCAGAAATTAATGTGAGGCACTGTTTCAAAAAGTATTGTGAGGAATTGGCTGGAAGGATTGTGGACAGTGTATATGTGTCACCTAGATTTCTCATGTAAACATAGGGAGGGGCTCCAAGGCTTGTGTCTGGTAAAGAGAAAAGCAGGATTTTTAATTACCAGTAAAATCAGTTTCTTGAAATACAGTATGGCAAGTGAATAACCCTAATATAGGTTCACATGGTGGGTTCAGAAGAGTTGAGAGCCAGATTAAGGTTCCAAGGGGACGCAGGGGATGTGAGCCAAGTCCTGAACATATGCCTAAACTAAGGAGTGAAAGGTCAAAGGTCTCTAGAACATAATGACCAAGGCCAAATGTTGTCGTTCAATGGTACTCAAAGCCACAGGCTGATCCAAACTAAATAATAATAATAATAATAAATCCCACAGAGTAATTTCTCAGTGCTAAAATTAAATAGGTTTTCCAGGTGTGATGGTAGACTGGAGGAAATAGACCTACTAGCCTTCATAAAAGGTAGGGATGATGTTGTCAGAAATCTGTCCCTCAGGGCCATGGCTTCAGCAGCCATGCCATTAAGGCCGTGGACCAAGAAGAATTGGTTCTTTGGACAAAAGACTTGGATGATCTGGAACAGCCCATTGAATGTCTGCTAGGGGTCCAAGTATGTCCATATACCAAGTCCCCCTGGGCCAGTCGGTGCAAAAAAATTCACCAGAATGCTCTCCATCTCGATCCTGCAGAGCAGATAAGGGTGAATTTGGAGCATCAAAAAGGGATAGATTAGGCTGAATTGATCCCACTGTGTCACCAGAACATCCACTTCAAAAGCCTGCTTGTCCCTAGACCTAGCGATCTGGTGACAAACTTGTCCAGTTTGTTGGTGAATCCGGACACCAGCAAATTAATGTCCGATGTACTGCACCTATGGCAAGGGGCTTGAAAAACCTCAAGATGCAGAGCCCATACCCCTGGATGCAGACATGGACAACTGAGAATGTCCACCTGTCAATTTTTCATGCCTAGGATGTGGATGGCTGACAGGTCCAGAATGTAAAGGAGGCACTTCTGGTGCTTTCTTGATGATTGATGTAGGCCCTGGTTTTGGCACTGTGCAACTGGATTCTCGCTGGGTGCTCTCAAAATAGAGGAGTCCAGTGTTGAAAAGACAACCAAATCATTCGGAGCTCTATGTTAATTGAAAGGTAAGTTTCCTCTGATGACCTAGTCCCCTGCACTGAGAGGGCATTCAGAACTACTCCCCAGCCCAACAGGCTGGCATTTGTCATGAGAACCTTCCACGTCTGTGGAGGAAAAGGCTTCCTTGAATTCAGCACTGGGTTGGAAATTCACTATGCTAAGAAGACTCTAGCATTGGGGGTCAAGAACATGGGACAGTCCAAGGACCCAGTCTGTTCTGTGCGAACATAATGTTGAATCTCTATGGTCTGGAGTGATCTGGGCATACGACAGCCTCAAAAGGAGGCAACCATTAAACCAAAAACCCTTTTTCAAGCAGGAAATGAGGGCTTCCTTGGGCCCAAAGAGCCTGGGCATGACAATAAAGGGACAGAAGTTTGTCCCAAAGGCAGAAAAGTTTTAGAAAGAGCTTTGTCTAACATTAGGCCCAGGTACTCAAATCTGTGATCCAGCAATAATTTCCATAGACTGAGGATCTAACCAAAGCTCTAGAGTCTGTTGATGAAGCAGAAAGATAAAGATGGTACTGTGTAATTAAGGATCCCAATGTCTATTGAGGTTAGAAATGACACTCTGGACCCAGGCATATGAATTTTTTGGGAACAGGAGGTTGACAAATGTCCCCCTATTTCTTAGATGTAGGAACATGTTATCACTCGGAAGAGGCCTTGGAACCAGTCTTGGCTGGCTTAGAGGGCCATGTCTTCTCGCAAAATTATGTTCCAGTCTTACGCTTAGCATTGGAAGACTGAGAGACGTGAAAGGAATTCTTATTAAACTAGGTAGTATAAGACCTACTGGCAGAGGTGCAAGCTTTCTTTTCCTGCGGGATGAGAGTACTCTTACCCAGTTTGATGTATTTATCCAAAGAAGGGACCAAACAGGCATTCACTTTCAAAGGGCAACCACTCAAGGCATTTTTTGCATGGGAGCTCAGCTGAACAGCACTTAAACCAAGGGGTTCCTCTGCATTTTGATGGAGAGAAGACTCATTCTGCAGAAGTGTATCCACCAAACCATTCATTAAGTAGCACGAGACCATAGGTAAAAAGGTCTAACTCATTTTGGACAGAGGTATATGTAAGGATGGAACTAAGATTTCGACCATGGGCTTAGTACAGACAACCAGTCTTCTGGTTGACTGCCAGAGTAGCAACCACACATTGCATGGTAGGTCCCATAAAAGAAAGAAGAGCTTTAAAGAGGGCATCTCATCTCATGTTTAATGGGTCTTTGAACACAGAATTATCCTCCATGGGAGCTGTGAAGGTCTTGGGACAAAAAAATGTACGGATCTACCACAGGAACCACTCACTTTCATACAAAACTGACCTCAATAGAATACTGTTAAGCAAAGCATTTTGGAGGAGTAAAAATCTTCTCTGGGTGAGACCAGTCAGGTCCGTACAGGACAAGCTCTACCAGAACTGGTAAAGTCTTGGCTGGTTTGAGTAATTTCAGGTACCTCCTGCTAGATGCTTTAAGATTAGATGCTCTTAACGCTGGGCAGGTGCATACTGCGTTAATAAGGGTAGCAATACAGATCTTTATTACCCAGGTGAGTCAGAATGGGTGTTAGGAGGGACCATTTTTAAGACTAGTTACATTTTGCATTAAATTCTACTTTAACAAAAAATAACACCTACCTTTACCACCACCAGTGCTTTTTTTATTGGCTCAAACAGACTCTGGCCAAAGGACAGGTATAAAGTGTAGTCTGGCGATGATCTCTTATTCTCCTTGTAGTCCTGCAGTTCTGTTAAAAATAAATGGTTTATGGTGTTTATGATGGTCAGAGAAAGTGCAGATATTGGTGATTTAACCTATGATGATGTGTCGTCAACCCCAAAGCAGTTTCTCACCTTACCCATGCTGAGTTGCAGCCACTCTCTCCAGGCTACATGATCCACTATCTAAGTTCCCCGGGGTTACCAGTGCAGTGGTTATAGAGCCTGAGCTACTCTCTGTACATTACACGTTGCTTTAAGTGTATCCAAAGCCAAACTCTTTTTTAGTTGTTTGTGGATCATCTATAACAACATATATATACTGTATATACTAGTTTTAGATTGTATCATTTAATTTTTTTACTACATTTTTTTTTTGATATGCTAGTATAATACAATGACTTACGTTATATATTTGGTTGGCTGGTCATGCTTTATTGAAGAAATTAAGTGTTTTAAATAGGATTACATATGTGTGTATTTTTTATGATTTATGACACAAAAAATGTGTTTAATATTATTTTGTTGTCTAAGCCATAGTGTCTGACAAACCTTATATGTATATTTCTAGTTTCTCGACTTGTATGAAGAGTTAAGTCACTCTATTGGTTTTATTATTTTTTCCTCATTTCTAGTATTTGGTGTATTCCCACATCCTTCTGGATGGTCTACTTCTCTAATAAACGTATTTTCCAAGGTTTTACTGCTGTGTCCCTGTTGGGGAAATTCACTCTTCCTGATGACCACTGTCCCTTGGGCTGATGGTAAGAGAATTAAAAATTTGAGTTGTAATGGGAACAGGAAGAGATTGAAAGTCTTCCACTGTAGAAACTTGTTGTTGCAGTGACAATTGTCTAATGCCGTGTACACACGATCGGTTTTACTGATGAAAACAGTCCGATGGACTTTTCTCATTGGACAAACCGATCGTGTATGGGCCCCATCGGAACTTGGGACGGTCGGATTTTTGACTGATGGTGTGTAGGCAAGACTGATGGAAGTCAGCTTCATCGGATTTCCAATGGAAAAATCCATCGGATTAGAATCCATAGGAAATCCGATCGTGTGTACAGGGCTTTAGAGAATATTTTTCTTACTTTAAAGAGATTTCCTTTCACTTCATGTGTCTATGAAAAGGAAGTAAGGGGGAAACTTCCCAATGGAAGAAAAATTTCAAAACAATGGGAGAGACTTTAACCTTTTTCCACTCTATCCAAAGGTTTTAGAGTTAGATATAAATGGAATAATAAAAATAATTAATTGTGTAAGTGCCATCCCTGCAAAATTTGATATTTCAGCCTTTGGCACTTTTCCTACCAGTTCCTGTCTCCTTCCCAGACAAAAAGTCCAGACACTTAAGGCCCGTACACACAATACGAAAATTGGATGGAAATATTTGTACGACAAGCTGTCTGACAATTTTTGGATCATTAGTACGGTGCTTTCGACAGCCGATTTCGATTTTTCGTCAAACAACAGCTGGATGTGCAGACTATAAAAAAAATTTTTGGATGTGAACTCAACGTCCGATTTTCATTTCATTAGTACGGTTTTCGTACGAAAAAAAACATAAGAGCAAGACTATGCATGCTCATAAACTAAAGAATACATACAAAACTATTCAACACATTACGTCACTTATGACGTTGTATTCTGTTTTACGGAAATTTTCGTAATGCGAGTAACCTCTACACTTTCGACATGAAACTAGCATGCCACAAAAAACGGACGTTCGGTCGTCCAAAAATCTGATCGTGTGTACGAGGTTTAAAGCTGGATAAACACTATACAATTTTCTGTCGATTTTTTGCTTCATATTTACCAAAACCATATCATAGGAGGTCAAACTTTAAGAGTTTTGATTTGTATGCAATCAGGCAGGCCCTTGCACTACATGGTTTTGGTAAATCTAAAGGAAATCAGACAACAAAAGTTGTATAGTGTGTATGGGGTCTTAGACACATAATGATAATAATCCCATATAGTTTGTCATGTATTTAAATGTACAGCAATACAATACAGTTGCCACTGACAGCAGAATATGTGTACAATATAGGTTGAATATCTGTGGAAATAAGAAGTTTTAATTTAAGGATATGGCATAACAGGGGCTTAACAGCTGACTGTGTAGAACGTATATAAATAGTCTATAGGGAGTCAAAGTAGTTACTGAGTTTAAAATATTTCATTAATTCTGACAATCTGGGTATCTGTAAATGTATCCTGATTGATCAATTGCAAATTATTTCAATGCATTCATTCTATTGTCTATAACCTAAAATCTACGCAATTCTCTATCCAAAAACCTACTCAGTCTTGATCCTACCTTGCCAAAACTGGTAGAAATCAAATATTCCTGTTTTAAAATTTCTATGCAACTTCTTCTCTTCTGAAACACTCTTCTTGGTTTCCAGGTTCTCCGACATGCCCCAGTACACTCTTGCGTTGCCCATTCTTGTGGCATACAACTTGCAATCTTCAGGATTAACCTCAAGTAAAAGTCCAGTTCCAACAGAATTTAGAATTTTGTCAGTATAATCGATTTGTAACTGATTCACCAGGGTATCGCTAGTAGAAGGGAAGGTGACAATATCTGCAACCTCACTTTGAGGAACGCATCCTGTATGGGTTATGTAAAACTTTGTTGATATATTTTGCTTGAGAACCTCTTTTCCTCGATAGAACACAGTCACTTCCCAGGATGTAAGTTTTGGGATGGTACCTGTAATAGAATATATGGTCACATATGCAGTTCAAGCTTTGAACACGTATTATATGTACAGCAATTATTCACTTGCTATGTTCAGATGGTAGATACCCCTACTCTATGTTCCATTGTCTAGAATACTTTTAAAGGAGAAGTATGGTCCAAGCTCTTTTGGTCATACTTTACCAGTGGGCCACAGGAGTGCAGTTAGTTCCACTAAAGCCAGCTGATGGCTGACGGCACAGAGGCGGCCCAGGCTGTGCAGGAATCCTGACAATAATTTCAGGATCCACCCAGATGCCTGACCGGCAGGTGGATCAGCCTTTTAACGCACCGCTGAGAGCCAGCTGTTTCTCCGCCCTATAGCAACAGAGCACAGAGTGGTAACTGACAGTCACAGGCTCTCCGCTCGCTTAAAGGAGATGTCCAGCCTTAGCTTTTTAGGCTGGGCTTCTCCTATGGGTCACAGGAGTGCAATTTGTTTTGCACTCCTGTGACCTGTTTTCAGCGGAGAGCGGTCTGAAGTCCGCTCTCTACTGACGTCACTGGAATCAGTCCAGGCAGCACGTCATCCCGACTTAGTAAGTCTGGATCTGCCAGGTGCCTGAACTGATGGCCGTCTCAGCCTCTCAGTGAGCCGCTGAGAGGCTGAGACAGCCGCTCCCCGCCCCTCCACAGCTCAGCACTCTAATGAGCGTGGAGGAGCAGAGCAGGAGAGATTCTGACTGACAGGCAGCAGCTTTCTGCTCGGGGAGGTGAGAGAACTGAGCCATCGGCGATGTTCGATGGTTCGGTTCTCAGTGAAGAGGCGGCGGGGGACAGATGCAGCATCGGTCTGATGCTGCATCCACCTAGGTAAGTGTGAATAGGCAAAAAAAAAAAAAAACTACTTCTCTTTTAAGAGTGAAAATGAGCGATCAGCAGTCTTTGATCACTCAGTTCTTGGTGTAGCGGTGGCTGGGGACAGAAGCAGCATCGGATCTACATAGGTAAGTATGATTTTTTTTTTTTTTAGAATCCCACACTTCTTTAAAAAGGTGGGTCCTGTTGCTCAGGGTTGCCAAATCAAAGTGTAGATATTTGCATCTATGACCCATGTATAAAAAAACACATAGCAATTATAGCAGAATCAATACTTAGGCAGGTACTAGTACACTATCAAATATTGCTTAATATGCAGGCCTAGCAGGTGATCATTACATTTATTAAAGTCAGGAGTAGAAAACAAAAAAGCAAAAGATTCTACACACCCTATAGAGTTAACTACAAAAATGTATTTTATCAAAAAAAAACTGTACAAAATAGTGCAGATGTTCATGTGGGTATACCAGAGTGTGGACATATAACGCCCAGTGCATCTTAGTTCCACTACGGGGTAGTGTTTTACATGTTCTTTGTATTTGCAAAGCTGATCACTGCCCCTTTTTGGTAACGATCCAGGGGGGGTCCATGTTTAATTGGCTTAGAGCCATCAATAAGGGAACAAGGGGGGTGTTTTGTATTGGGTAGGGTGGGTTTAGCCCCCTGTGGGGATTGTGTCTTCCGCCCCTCGGTTCTTTTCACGAGGGGAACACCATCGTCCCACACAGGGTGCGGTACTTAGAGGTTTTATAATAAGGGAGGGGATAATTATCTTGTTGGATGGTTGTGTATATGTGGGAACTTTGGGGTCTTGTGCTAGAAATATTTTGTACAGTTTTTTTGATAAAACAAATTAGGGTTAGGGGTTAGGGTTTTCCCTTGAAGAATAAGGCTAGGACTCAGGAATTGGAACAGGGACCTCCCCCAGAGGTCAAAGGTCAGAAGGCGGGTTCCCAGAGGTCAAAGGTCATGGGTCGTAGCTGACCCATCCCCACCAAAGTGTACCGCCTACCCCAACAAAGTCGGGGAATAAACATAGTTACATAGTTAGTTACATAGTTAGATAGTTAGATAGTTAGTCAGGTTGAAAAAATACACAAGTCCATTCAGTTCAACCATAAAAAAAAAAATATATATATATACATCGTACAATCCCATATACCCAATTCTATACCCACAGTTGATCCAGAGGAAGGCAAAAAACCCCAGCAGAGCATGATCCAATTTTCTACAGCAGGGGAAAAAATTCCTTCCTGATCCCCCGAGAGGCAATCGGATATTCCCCGGATCAACTTTACCTATAAATGTCAGTACCCAGTTATATTATGTACATTTAAGAAAGAATCCAGGCCCTTCTTAAAGAAATCTACTGAGCTGGCCAGAACCACCTCTGCAGGGAGTCTATTCCACATTTTCACAGCTCTTACTTTGAAGAAACCTTTCCATATTTGGAGGTGAAATCTCTTTTCCTCTAGACGCAAAGAGTGCCCCCTTGTCCTTTGTGTTGACCGTAAAGTGAATAATTCAACACCAAGTTCACTATATGGACCCCTTATATATTTGTACATGTTGATCATATCCCCCCTTAATCTCCTCTTCTCAAGAGTGAATAAATTCAGTTCCTCTAATCTTTCCTCATAGCTGAGCTCCTCCATGCCTCTTATCAGTTTGGTTGCCCTTCTCTGCACTTTCTCCAGTTCCCCAATATCCTTTTTGTGAACAAGTCGGGGAAAGCGTATTGGGTGTGTAGAATCTTTTTCTTTTTTGTTTTCTACTCCTGTCTATCATATTTTGATTACACCCCCCCCCCCTGTATATACAGGGTGAGTACTACACATTAATATTAGGTGTGATTCCCATTTTCTCGACCCTTTGCATACATTTATTAAAGTGCCTGTAACTAATACTCTTTAGGAGAGAGTAAACAAGCATTCTGCTATCCAAGATACATTTAGAAAAGGAGTTACCCAAAGCAGATGCAAGACAACTACCTGACAGCTTGGCTATTGCTATGGGTCACTTCTGAACCATTGATGGAGGTCTCCTGGTGAGCTCAGAGGTCTCGGTAGTTCTCAAAGAAAAACTGCAATCACATTTGCACCTTGATCACTTTCCTTTTCAAAACGGAATATTCCCTAGTTGTTTGAAAGAAGAAGATTTCCTATGTTTAAAAGTCTCACAGCCCTGCTACTTGTTGTAGGCCCAAGATGCTGCTATAACATGAGGTTTGATCCATGCATTAACAGTTTTTTTTTTTGTTTAGCGCTTTAACATACCAAATTACTTTGCATCAGAATGAATTCTGAACATGTAGAAACTTTTGAGAGTCTAAAGAAATGTCGGCTGGTGAGTGAGCATTCCAGAGTTGTGCTAGCACTTGCGATCACTGATGCCCCCTTCCTTGTAATATAAATGAGCAAATGTGCAGTCTGGCAAAATGGTCATGGCCTTGGCTGGATAGCATTGCTGTATTCCTTCAACCTTCAGAAATAAAGAGGCAGACTAACCCTTGGCATGACACCTAAGATGCTCTTGAGGACTGTGGAGGAGACTTAGAACATAGAATAGAATAATAAAATCAATGATTTCTCTGTAGATCTCTACTCACTTGCTTGATGAACTGCAGTTTCTTGAGAAGCGGTTTCTTGCTCATTACATGTAGGAATGTTATTCTGTGGGGACTGCGTTGCACTCATGTCCCCATTATTGTTACAAGTATAATTAGGGGAAAAGGTGGTGGCTTCATTATTCATCATATGCTGTGTACCTGTCAAAAAGAAAAAGCATGCCATGTGTAAAAACACACTTCAGATATGCGTCACAATTGTACAAACCTTTTCAATGAAAACTATCATAATTACAGGGATATGGGGTGCCACATATTAGTGCAATTCAAAACATCAAAATAAGCCAAATGCTCACGTAACTACCACATGAGACTTCATGCTCCCAAAGATTGCCCTGCACTTACAACAGAAAGTACAGTTTAAAATGGGGGGTAATTGATGCGCAAACCAGGATAAAGACCAAATAAATCTACTAACAAATAAACTAAGCAGCTGCCACAACTAAAAGGTGTTCACACACCAACAAACATGTGAAAATGGGGGGTGTAATGGCTCTTGCTAAAAACAAATCCCTTTAATTAAAGTGCAACCAAGTGGGTATAAACTAAAGTTAAAAATTATACAGGCTAAATAATCCGTGATGTGATAACATCTTACACAATAAGTATAAAAGAATAATCCAATAAAGTGCTCCAATATTAAAGGTAAAAATTCCATGCAATAGATCCCATGCAAAGGTATAATCCAAAAATGTGAGTCTCAGTAAAAAATACAAATCTGTGCAAAAATAGAGATCTAATAACAATAAAGTGCAAATAGTGAGTCTTTGTGTAGTCAAAAAATAAATGAAAACAAGTGTCCAAAAATAGAATAAAAAACGAGTCTCTGTGCAGTATAAAAAATCTAAAATCCAAAGTAGTAGTGCAGAACAGATCCACCATCCACAAGTGGCTAATCACATGCAGGTTCTATCCAAGTGCTCTAATCCAAGAGCCTACTTTTCCCCCAGCCTCTCACCTTGGCTGGCTTGTAAACAAGCCTCTTCAGTTGACCCAATGGCAGATGCAGCTCCTCAGCTAGATTGATATCCCTCACTGGCTATGGATCCCGGAGTGACCACGTGATTCCTTTGCATCAGTAAATGCTTTGGAGTGGGGCACTAAGTTCTCAGAAGTGAGATAAAACACAGGGGGGCTCCCATAGTGTGATACCATTCAAAATATTTATTTAAAACAACATGGAAACACTTACATCAATTACTGTTCAACAGACGCATGTATTCTCATACAAACATAAACACTTCCGCTCTCTCGGCTGCTGGGCCCCGGGACCAGGGAGGAGAGTCAGTGGTGACATTACTTCCGCCCAGCGGCCGAGAGCGGAAGTGTTTATTTTGAATGGTATCACACTATACCCTGTGTTTCATCTCACTTCTGAGAACCTAGTGCCCCACGCCAAAGCGTTTACTGATGCAGAGGAATCACATGGTCACTTCGGGATCCATAGCCAGTGTGGGATATCAATCTAGCTGAGGAGCTGCATCTGCCATTGGGTCAACTGAAGAGGCTTGTTTACAAGCCAGCCAAGGTGAGAGGCTGGGGGAAAAGTAAGCAACTTGGATTAGAGCACTTGGATAGAAGCACCTGCATGTGATTAGCCACTTGTGGATGGTGGATCTGTTCTGCACTACTACTTTGGATTTTATATTTTTTATACTGCACAGAGACTCATTTTTTATTGTATTTTTGGACACTTGTTTCATTTATTTTTTGACTACACAGAGACTCACTATTTGCACTTTATTGTTATCAGATTTGTATTTTTGCACAGAAGATTTGTATTTTTTACTGAGACTCACATTTTTTGATTATACCTTTGCATGGGATCTATTGCATGGAATTTTTGCCTTTAATATTGGAGCACTTTATTGGATTATTCTTTTATAATTATTGTGTAAGATGTTATCACATCACGGATTATTTAGCCTGTATAATTTTTAACTTTAGTTTATACCCACTTTGTTGCACTTTAATTAAAGGGATTTGTTTTTAGCAAGCGCTATTACACCCCCCCATTTTCACAAGAAAGTACAGTTTGCTGCTGCTGAAATGTCTTGTGTTGTCCCATAATGTTCTCTGCAATACTATAATCAAAGTATTGATAATATACACTGTGCTGCCAATAAACCGCTATCTGGATAACCACTTTGATGACTTTGCACCCTGCTAGTATCAGAGGAACGCTACATGATAGATCTTGGCCTAGAAGCTGTAAACTGGACATTGCTGGTGTACATTATTTCTCAACAGCCGTATTAGTTCTTTATGAATTGTATCTCAAGCCAAAGCGTAGGGAAAGTTTAGAACCTCTGTCAGGTGTTCATTGCTCTCTGTGTCCCCACTGAGGAGATTCACCATCTCTATTGGTCCTAGTGACCATTTTTAACAGACAAAGTGATGAAAAATTTTAAATCTTTACGGTTGTCACCAGAGAGGGTGAAGGTTAATCTTTCGATGAGAACACCTTTGTATTGTCTGTGTAATTATTAGCCATTATTACAGTCAGGATAGAAAGGGAAACCACTAATAAAGTGCTGTTGGACTGACAGACTGTCTGGGCCTATGTTTAAGTATAACTATTGTTTTTTTTGGGTTGTAGAATTTTGTTTTATTACACTAATAAATTGCACAGAAGTCTTTTGTGTGTTGGAAAAATAACACTTTGGGCTGCAAGTTATGTGATATCCACTAAGGAAACCTTGTAATACAAAAGAACTCACAGCCACATTTGGATGATAAAAAGAACCAAAACTAGAAACTCTCTGACTTTACTGTCATGACACAGAGCACAAACAAAATAATACAAATAACCATTTTATTCCATACAGGTAAAAAAAAAGAATTTCCAAAATCCATCAATAAAATCAATCAAGTGTATGCTGTGTATTGTAGCAATCAGCTACATAGGTTCACAAAAATTGTAATATCATACTTTACATGGCTGAATTGCCTACAGGTTAAGAATACATTTGAATATTCCCCATGGTTCAATGCATTTCTCATTCAAGCTTTATCAGGACTCATGAAGATAGTTGTAATAATAGCTTCATGCCCATGCACAGCCAACATGTCAGAAAACTTCCAGGTGGGCACCGGTATATCAAGAAAAAAACAATCAAATAGGACAATGTGAATGCATGTTCTTAATTGGTATTAAGTAAAAAGTCCAAGTGATATAGCTCAGCAACTACGGTTCTTTCATGGATCCTCAAAGGCCCACTCTCTAGTATCACAGGGTATGAAGTATACATATGAGGATGTTAGTACTAATACAACCAAGTGAGGAAATAGAGGGTAGGAAGAAAGACCACTAAGTAGGGGTATTGTGACCAAATCATTCATTCAATGCTTGGACGGCACAACCCAAGTGGTCTATATCAGCAGCATAAAAGCTAACAGGGGTAGTCAAGGGATCTTA
This sequence comes from Rana muscosa, assembly GCA_029206835.1. Classification (NCBI taxonomy): domain Eukaryota; kingdom Metazoa; phylum Chordata; class Amphibia; order Anura; family Ranidae; genus Rana; species Rana muscosa. Next base: position 80,488,308 of record CM055119.1, on the reverse strand, counting down.
GTGATCGCAGATTATCCAAAATGTCTTTCATGTCATCCCTGGAATAAGGTGATGTGAAATGCCCCTTTTGCACTATACTGTAATTTAAAGTGGACCTGAATACAAAAAGCAAAGATTTGCGTCAGTCGTGCCCAAGCAGTACTCTAAAAAACATTTATTTTTTCTCTTACATTCCTCCTGAAAAATGGCAGTGAACTACCTGGTGTGAGGTGCCTAGGAACTGTTCCTGCAGTGTCATAGTTGTATATCTAAAGTGTAAATCTAAGACACTACTGTTTCGGGAGATTTGGAGTAAAATGTGGTGATGTCCTACTGTGCTGCCCAATGTCCTTCTTTCTGAAGGTTCTGATATGAGGAAGCAAAGCCCTGCCTCTACCAAGATGGCAGCCTCCACCCAGACACAGTGCAGGAAAAGACATGGCAAGTCAGTAATGGGGGAAGAAGAGCTACAGGGGGACCACAGGCAAAACTGGTGACTAATCCTTTGCACTCCTTTCCTTAAAACACAGTTTCCAGATTTCACTTCCTCTTTAAACCTTTAAAACCATAATAATAAAAATAAAAAAAAACCGGGGGGTGGCACTCAGTGGCAAAGGGAAATCGTCTTTATAAAGGCCATAATAGGTTCATAGATTGGGAATTTTTGGTGAAGAAAGTTTTACTAGTACTAAGCAGGTAAATCATTTGTTAGTTTGGAATGAATGAATGGAACGTTTTGTCCGATTCTTTACTCAACTTTACTAATACAGAAGAGGTGAACAGTAATCACGGGAGCTATGTTACTCACTTTCTTGCTGGACAACATATTGGCATGTTTGCACTTCACGAAATACAGTTTCCTGAAAGGTGCTCACTGGTGGTGGTGGCTGCAGTTGGGGACATGCAGCTGTTTGTTGGAAGGCCGAGTCAAATGCTGGGAGATTCTCAAAGAGTCCACTCTGATACAGGTCATATACTTGATATTGTGAATCTACAGAAAGATTAAACAGTTAGCGTTTTTCTGGAAGAGAAATCTTTCCTAATTAATTACTTTTAACATTAGGAACGTTCTCATGGACCACACAATTATGCATCTAGTTGAATGCAATACAGCTTTGCAATAATTAGGCCCAACAAGGAAACAAGACTGGATAGTGTAGGGGTGAAAAGAAGGCCCCATATCTAAACAAGTGTCTTGTTACACCTTTGGGGATTGTGCAATTTATATATATCCCAGTAAATTATTAAGAGTGAAGGACCTATGCCTAAAATATACCTGTTATTAAAAAAAGATTTCATGCAAACCCTGCTGAAAACACAAGGTTTGCTTATTTATATTGCCTTAACACTGTAATACATTATTAAAAAACAAGCAAAGAAAAAAATGGTATAAATATACATCTCTTTCCCCAGTCTTCCACATGTGGCCGAATGTGACATCACACTTCTTGCTGTGTAGCTCCTGCACTCTGCTGGCACATCATCTAGTGAGATTTGAACTCAACAATCCCTGGCGTCTCATTAGGAATGTGACATCACATCCTTTAGTACAGAAGCTGGGGTTAATGTAAGTATATTTATTAATCTTTTTCCCCTACCAGAATTTTCATGTATTACTGTGTTTTGGCATGAATGGGACCTTGCTTGTTGGACCAGGTATGGAAGAAAAATAATAAATGGTTTTAATTTTTTTTTTTTTTACAAATAAATATCTGAAAAGTGGCCTAACTAAAATCTAGAGTCCACCTATGTGTAATATAATCTCAGTATAAATGCAGCTGTTCTGTGAAGCCCTCAGAGGTTTGTTAGAGAACTTTAGTAAACAAACAACATCATGAAGGCCAAGGAACACACCAGCAGGTCGCGGATAAAGTTATTTAGACGTTTTAAGCAGAGTTTAGCTTATAAAAAAATATCCCAAGCTTTGAACATCTCACGGAGCACTGTTCAATCCATCTTTCAAAATTGGAAAGAGTATGGCACAACTGCAAACCTACCAAGACATGGCCGTCCACCTAAACTGAGAGGCCGGGCAAGGAAAACATTATTCAGAGAAGCAGCCAAGAGGCCCATGGTAACTCTGGAGGAGCTGCAGAGATCCACAGCTCAGGTGGGAAAAGCTGTCCACAGGACAACCATTAGTCGTGCACTCCACAAATCTGGCCTTTATGGAAGAGTGGCAAGAAGAAAGCCATTGTTGAAAGAAATCCATAAGAAGTCCCGTTTGCAGTTTGTGAGAAGACATGTGGGGGACGCAGCAAACATGTGGAAAAAGGTGCTCTGGTCAGATGAGACCAAAATTTAACTTTTTGGCCAAAAAAGCAAAACGCTGTGTGTGGCAGAAAACTAACACTGCACATCAACCTGAACACACGTCATGTTGTGGGAATGCTTTTCTTCAGCAGGGACAGGGAAGCTGGTCAGAGTTGATGGGAAGATGGATGGAGCCAAATACTGGGCAATCTTAGAAGAAAACCTGTTAGAGTCTACAAAAGACTTAAGTCTAGGGTGGAGGTTCACCTTCCTACAGGACAACAACCCTAAACATACAGCCAGAGCTACAATGGAATGGTTAAGATCAAATCATATTCATGTGTTAGAATGGCCCAGTCGAAGTCCAGACCTAAATCCAATTGAGAATCTGTGAATCTTGCTGTTCACCATCCAATCTGACAGAGCTTGAGCTATTTTGTAAAGAAGAATGGGCAAAAATGTCACTCTCTGGATGTGCAAAGCTGGTAGAGACATCCCCAAAAAGACTTGCAGCTGTAATTGCAGTGAAAGGTGGTTCTACAAAGTATTGACCCAGGGGGGCGCTATACAGATGCACGCCACACTTTTCACATATTTATTTGTAAAAACTTTTGAAAACCATTTATCATTTTCCTTCCACTTCACAATTATGTGCCACTTTGGTTTGGTCTATCACATAAAATCCCAATAAAATATATTTATGTTTTTGGTTGTAACATGACAAAATGTGGAAAATTTCAAGGGGTATAAATACTTTTTCAAGGCACTGTATATTCTGCCATAAACAGAAAATACCATCACTACAAGGCACACTATATATGTCAGGCTTTGAGCAGTCCATTTGAATTACTTACATTGATCATGAAACAATTGACTCTGGTTGTTTGACAAGGGTTGTTCCTGACCATTATTATATGGCTCTTCCAAAGCCAAGTATGGCTTGTGTACGGGGTCTCTGAAAACCTGATCCACCCTTGGTATATCGTATGAATAGCCATCCTGAGGGATTTGGAATACTTGCTGTGCACCTAAAAAAGACAGGAAGATTTGTGATGCATTCAGGAAACCAGCGGAGCATGAATTTTGCTTTTGAATTTTATTTGTGCCTTTATTTTTGTTGATTAGTATAGCAAGCATCCTAGCACTTACTCTTTAATGACACTTCAATAAATGCAGAGTATGTTTGTGATAGGATCTTGGCACACATGATCTCATTACAGTGGGGTGGGTGAAGCCTTAGTTTAGGGGTTCAATTTGATTAGTGTTAGTGACTTCCCAAGAAAAAAAAAATCTAGAAATACAAATCTGTATTTACTGTTGTGGGATCCATTTCTGAGATTTGCACAGCTTTTGCCACATTACACAGCATTGTCTGGCAGGGCAGAGAATCAGATTTTGCAGGAGCCTGACATTGCCCCCACAATCCACTGGTCACGGGTGCAAGGCTCTGCATACCCCTGTGCAAGAAATAAATGCACATTTTTTTTCTGCAAAAATATGTGCATTTATTGCAGAATAGTGAACTTGGCATTTAAAGTCTTATCCTGCATACACACGACCGGTTTTTCTGTCGGAATTAACTCCGATGGGTTTTTCCAACGGAATTCCTTTCAAGCTGTCTTGCATACACACGGACACACCAAATTCCGACCATCAAAAACGTGGTGACGTACAACACTACGACGAGCCTAGAAAAATTAAGTTCAATGCTTCCGAGCATGCGTCGAATTGTTTCTGAGCATGCGTGTTTTTTCTCCGTCTAATTCCATACAGACGAATGGAATTTCCGATAGAAAAGGAAAGAAGAACCGGAGAGCGAGAGAAGAAGAGGGAAGAGGGAAGAAGGCGACGGAGAAGACCGGGCCTCTCCGCTAGCAAAAGAGCTGGAAGAAGATAGCGGAGGCCCGGCAGAAGGAAGAAAGAACCGGAGAGCGCTGAGACGACACCGGAGACCCACGAAGTCGGAAGAAGACCCCCGGAGCTGTGTAATAAATTACTTTAAAAAGCTGTGTGTGTTTTTTTATTGACATTTTTTTTCCACCAGGTGAATGGGTAGGGGTATGATGTACCCCATACTCATTCACATAGGGTGGGGGGCCGGGATCTGGGGGCCCCCTTATTAAAGGGAGCTCCCGGATTCCGATCAGCCCCCGCCCGCAGACCCTGACAACCAACGGCCAGGGTTGTCGGGAAGAGGCCCTGTCCTCATCAACATGGGGACAGGGTGCTTTGGGGTGGGGGGGCCGCAGGTCGCCCCCCTGCCCCAAAGCACCAAACCCCCCCATGTTGAGGGCATGCGGCCTGGTACGGTTCAGGAGGGAGGGGGGCCACTCTCTCGTCCCCCCCTCTTTTTCTGCGGCCTGCCAGGTTGCGTGCTCAGATAAGGGTCTGGTTTGGATTTTGAGGGGGACCCCCACGCCGATTTTTCGGCTTAGGGGATTCCCCTTCAAATCCACACCAGACCCAAGGGCCTGGTATGCTCCTGGAGGGGGAACCCATGCCGTTTTTTTATTTAAAAATTGACGTGAAGTTCCCGCTCAGGATTCATACCAAACACAGTGCCTGGTATTGCAGGGAATCCACGTCGGAACTCCGTCTACCGGCATTGCGTGTCGCTCATTGCGAAAGGAAAAACAACATTCTTCCTTTCCCGATGACGAGACAGCTCGGCGCTGGCTCTCGCGACGGGGCTCGTAGGGTGTCACTCTCGCCGCTAGAAGAGGCGAGATTGACACAAAATCGGCGGCACCTACTGTACAGTAAAAATATCTGTCCCCTGCAAGCATGCTGCAGAGTGGAACCCTTATGTGTAAGCAGTGGTCTTAATGCAGAGGTCTGACATGCCCCCTGTTGAGTTAAAGCTAGCTTATACTTTCTGCTGAATGGACAGCTCTGACTCAGCAGAGGGTATATTCAAACTCTGCAGAGAGACCACTGGTTCCACACAGACAGAAAGGATTCTTTTCCACAGCATGCTTGCAGGCTGTAGCTTGTTTCTAAAGTAAATTAACTGTACGGCTTTGAACACCTTTTGTTTTGATGCTCCTGGAATATATACTTGGCTGATTTAAACAAAATTCCTGATGGGCTTTCTTTTTTTTTTTTACAAATGAATCCTTTTTGAATGAATCCTATCATGTAATCTGCCCCTGTGCTTGTGCCTTATAATAAAAATGCAGCTATACACCTGATTTCAGAGCGCCTCTCGGTGCTCACGTGACCAGCCAGGTCTTCTCTCTCGGCCTGACAGCTGCAGGGGGCGGGGCTGAGATTCCCCCACTGACGTTATTCAGGAGGAGGGAGCCGGCCGGTCACATGAGTGCCAAGTGGCGCTCTGGAAACAGGTATATAGCTGCATTTTTTAAATAAGGCACAGACACAGTGGCAGATTACATTAATAAACAGAGAGAATAGTGTGAATTGTAAACTGTAATTTTAGCAGCAGGAGGGGAGGGTGGCGGGCACAGACACAGAGCTGACAGGCAGGGAGGGGAGGGAGGACAGGAGAAACAGCGGATGACGGAGGCACCTAAACTGACCACAGTGTCAGGGCACAGCAGCCATGATAAACTGTGGTCAGTTTACAGAGGGGAGGGCAGAACCAGGACGAATCAGCAAGGTATTTTAGGTGTTACAGGGGGACAAAAATTTTTTTAGGGTAACAAACACTTTAATGATGACGATGCATTATTTTTTCCCAAAAACGCTGCTCAGCTAATCTATGCATATATATTATACCAAAAACAATTAGAGCCAAACTCTGAGAACAAATGTATTCCACTTATAGCTCTTTCATACGAAAGGAAAATATCAAGCTATTGGGGTTGATTTACTAAAGGCAAATAGGCTGTTCACGTTGCAAGAGACATTTCACTTCGCAAGGGAATTTACTCTTAGTGAATGCAGGGAAAAATTATTTTACGAAGAATGCCCAATTACAGTGTTTTTTGCTTGCACGTAATTGGATGATTGGAAGCTTCACCTCATTTACTAAGCTAAAGGAGAATTCCCTTGCAAAGCAAAGCCCATTAGATCTGTTCTGTATGGGTTTAGCAGAGTTTTTCACATTCAGCATATGAAATGAGTTATGTTACAGCTACATCAGTCAGGGAGGACTATAAAACAGTTATACATCACAGGTTCTGTACCCTAATCATCTGTTTAGCAATAAGACCATAATTTTGTAAAAATTCTTTCATCAACTCTCATTCTTCTGCTTTGTCAAACAACAATGGGGAAGAAGAGCTTCTCCATTGAACCAACTATACTTCTGAGAAAATAAAGACATAAAGTGACCCCTGTTGGCTACCATATATGTTGCTAAAGGTATTGTTTGGTCTTGTGTTTCTCCTTTTGTGTCTCAATAATAAATTCATAGCTCCCCAACTGTCCCTCATTTGGAAGAACTGTCCCTTTTTGGAGACCAAATCCCTCTCACGCTTGTGCAGCCTCAGTTGTCCCCCTTTTTGGTCTGATGTGTACATCTCTATACAAAATGTGCTATTTTACTAGCACATGTGTTATGCTGCACTAAACTTTCCATCCAACCTCTATATTACTGCGTTTCCTTTTTTGGGACGCCAACATAAAGTAAAAAATGTGTGGGTTAGCTTATCATTTTCTGCATATTGGATCTATGTGGTCTGTGCAACCATGGCGTATTTATTCTACATACTGGAAGTGCAGTCGCTGTAAATCTGAGGGGAAGATTTAAAATGAGGGGAAGCTCTGCTGATTTTATCATCCAATCATGTGCAAGATAAAATGATGTTTTTTTATTTTCCTTGCATGTCCCCCTCGGATCTACAGCAACTGCACTTCCAAGTGCACTTTTAAGTGCACTTTGCACTTGTAGTTTGCATTTGTAGTGCAAAGTGGATTTTTCTTTCGTAAATAACCCCCAGTGTGTGGAAAAAGGTGTGTCTTGTTATCATTTCAGAAAGTTAGATGGTTTGATTAATCTACAGCATAAAAATAATTTGCTGAATTACAAATGAACAATTAACTTATTACTTACCATTCTTATCTGAGTCCAAAGAAACATTACGAAGCCGTTGTTCAATGTCCCCCTAAAACAAAATATAGATATTATTAAAATTGAACTTCATACAGATAAACACAACAATATAACTATACAATTATTTAAAATATGTATTTTAATTGCAAGTGGCATAAAGATATTGGGCTTTTGCAATCTCCTGTACAGCAGAGACAGAACTCCTAGCCACTGCTCCTCTATAGTGCATACTGTATGTCACATGACACAGAACATACAGGTAGTGAGTAAAATAAGGACCAATACGTGTGCTGTTGCTCCTTCATTGTCCAATTAGGAGCCCTAGGTTGTGTTCAAACTCTGCTGTTGAAGTGAATGTGGGGAATCTGGCTGTACAGTTTGACAGGGGTACCGCAAGATCACAATACTATATGAACCGGATTACAAATCCTCTGGCAGGTAAATGCCTAGGAATTTGGCTACATTTACCCGTAGGATGCAGGTGAGGCGTTCCTGCATTAAAGATACCGTATATACTCGAGTATAAGCCAACCCGAATATAAGCCGAGGCACCTAATTTTACCACAATAAAATGGGAAAATGTATTGACTCGGGTATAAGCCTAGGGTGTCCATCTGCATGCCTCACTGTGCCTCACTTTGCCTCACTGTGTCCATGTGCATGCCTCACTGTGTCCATGCCTCACTGTGCCCATGCCTCACTGTGTCCATGACTAGACTGACGTTTAACATGGGAGTCTATGGAAGGGGTGCCCGGCTTTGAAAAATCGGTGCTCCCCGGCCGTAGGTCCCCCAGACAAAAAAACTTTGCACCCTTATAGAGGAGAGATGGGGCTAGATGTCTTTCAAGTTTCGGGTCCAGGGGACCTACGACCGGCTGGTACCGGGTCCCCAAAGTCACCAGAGAAATTACCGTTTGACATGGGAGTCTATGGAAGGGGTGCCCGGCTTTGAAAAATCGGTTCTCCCCGGCCATAGGTCCTCCGGACAACAAACTTTGCACACTTGTAGAGGAAGAGTGGGGCTACATGTGTGCTCAGGAGATCAGGCGCAAAAAAGTGACTCGAGTATAAGCCGAGGGGGGCATTTTCAGCACAAAAAAATGTGCTGAAAAACCTGGCTTATATTCGAGTATATACGGTAAGCAATAAACTTTTTGTTGCATCCAATTTATTATTGGCCAGAACTCACCGATTCTTGTATGTTAATAAATGGAGTGGAACGCTCAACATCTGGGCTTATACGCAGTCTGTAGTCATCATGCATCTCATTGTGAAAATTTTCAACTGTTAATAAAAAAAGAAAACACGTTTAGATGAAAAATGCATATGGATATACAGTAGGCTATTAGCACCTTGTAAGTGCTGTAGTAAAGTACCGGTATATATTTTTAAATTAAAAATTAGTTTAGTAAAGTAAAAATAATAAAAGAGGACAAATAACTGGCAGGAGTGTACATAAACTGAACAATTTGAAAAGGTGCTGTATTTACATCAAAGTGTATTTAAACTAAAGAACAAAAAACTGATAACATTGCAGCTTACCGGTCTTAAAGACCCAGTTTCCCCATCCACACACATTCAATGTGGATGGACGAATCCTTCCCTCTGAGCCTTTGTATTCTGACAGTGAGGAAAGTTCCCCGCCATCAGAATACCCTGCCAGATATGGCCAGCAGCACTGATCAGGAAAAACCTGACAGGCTGGTTGTACAGAAGTCAATCATTAGCTGCGGGGTATCATGGAGAGTTTCCTAGCAGATGTATTTTCCACGGTTTTTATCATTTGTTGCATCTCAGTGCTGGTGATTTGCTACAACTGTTTCCCGTCTATATAAATATACTCCAGCGATGGCTGCATGACATTTAACACGGCAGGTTTTCTGATGGTGACTGGACCATGCTTGAAGAAGTGCGTGTAAACCTGTAGTCTCCATCAGAAACCTGCATGACAGTTTGACAACCCAGGGGCACAATTGGGAGAAAGGGACAGAATATTTGTCACTGTATAAAACAAAGTGCCTGTACAAGCACCTTCATAGCAGGATTTCCAGGTTTTATTTTTTTTAAACTGCAGATTTAGAAATATTGAAAAAGACTTTTGAAAGGACATTAACAAATTAAGATTTCATTGATTGGGGTTACATATGCTTTAAACCAGGTATATCAGTTATAAGCACTTACAACTTGAAGTAATTGTAAAGGCAGAAGTTTTTTTATCTTAATGCATTCTTTGCATTAAAATAAAAAACCTTCTGTGAGCAGCAACCCACCTTAACCCCTGTAATACTTACCTGAGCCCCATGTAGATCCAGCGATGTTGCAGGAGTGTCTCGCTTGCCTGGGACTCACCTCCTCATTGGCTGAGACAAAAGAAAAGCACGATTGGCTCCCACTGCTCTCAATATAAGTCAGTCAGTCAGCCGATGAGGAGAAAAAGGGCACAGCGACCGGGGCGCCGCTCTGTGTCTGAATGGACACACAGAGCAGTCGCTTGGCTCAGATGCCCCCAATAGTTAACTGCTTGCTGTGGGGGCACTCAACAGGAGGAGGGACCAGGAACGTCGAAGAGGGACCCGAGAAGAGGAGGATCTGGGCTGCACTGTGCAACACCACTACACAGAGCAGGTAAGTAGAACATGTTTGTTATTTTTAACAAAAAAAAAAACTAGACTTTAGTATCACTTTAAAGTGTAAGTAAACCCTCCTATCATTTTCAGCCAAGGAAGCTGCCATCTTGGCCTCTGTTTAATCTTGCTGCACATGTGATCAGTTATGACACCAGCCATTGGATGTTTTGACAGTCTGGTTGAGCGCACAGCCAATGGGAGGGTTATATTCCTGGCACGTGCCGGAAGTGTAACTTAATTGAAAGGGTTAAATGGATGGGTTTACTTCCGCTTTAAGCAGATTTCACCCATCCACATATTCAAGGAGGATGTGGGAATCCTCTCCACTGCACTATTGTATTCTAACAGCAGGGAGACTCACCCCCTGCTCCATCGTCAGAATACACTGATCAGCACTGCAGCCATTGACTGCAACAGCTGAAAAAGGGCACAGTGAGGCTTGTAATGGGCACAGTGAGGCTTGCAAAGGGCGCAGTGAGGCTTGTAATGGGCACAGTGAGGCTTGCAATGGGCACAATGAGGCTTGCAATGGGCACAGCGAGGCATGCAATGGGCACAGTGAGGCATGTAATGGGCACAGTGAGGCTTGCAATGGGCACAGTGAGGCTTGCAATGGGCACAGTGAGGCTTGCAATGGGCACAGTGAGGCTTGCAATGGGCACAGTGAGGCATGCAATGGGCACAGTGGGGCTTGCAATGCAATGAGCACAGTAAGGCTTGCAATGAGCATATTGAGGCATGCGATGGGTACAGTGAAGCTGCAAATGGGCATCGTTGACCCTCTTATCCACTTACAGCAGATGCTACATTTCCTACAGTGAGGCCTGTAATGGGCACAGTGAGGCTTGCAAAGGGCGCAGTGAGGCTTGTAATGGGCACAGTGAGGCTTGCAATGGGCACAGCGAGGCATGCAATGGGCACAGCGAGGCATGTAATGGGCACAGTGAGGCATGTAATGGGCACAGTGAGGCATGTAATGGGCACAGTGAGGCATGTAATGGGCACAGTGAGGCTTGCAATGGGCACAGTGAGGCTTGCAATGGGCACAGTGAGGCATGCAATGGGCACAGTGAGGCATGCAATGGGCACAGTGAGGCATGCAATGGGCACAGTGGGGCTTGCAATGCAATGAGCACAGTAAGGCTTGCAATGGGCATATTGAGGCATGCGATGGGTACAGTGAAGCTGCAAATGGGCATCGTTGACCCTCTTATCCACTTACAGCAGATGCTACATTTCCTACCCTAGGCTTATACTCGAGTTAATACGTTTTCCCATTTTTTTGTGGTAAAATTAGGTGCCTCGGCTTATATTCGGGTCGGCTTATACTCAAGTATATACGGCTAATACATACTGTATATAACATCACCACACTGAAAATGTATACAATGCACAGTATAAGATAGTTCCCCTGGAATGCTTTTGTAAAACAAACATACCTTCAGTGGCTGAATGAGATACAGCAGAAGGATCTACAGCTGTGGGAGAATCATCATGGACACCATTGAACCTGAATATCTTATGGGGATCATGTGGATCGGTTGAATTATCTTTAACTTCAGTGAAAATTTTCTGATGGTCTCTGTCGTAGACAGACTTTAATGCACAGCGAAAGTTGGTTTTATAAATAGGTTGGTCCTCACACTCTGGATTATATTTCCCACTCTGAATAGCCCACGCCTGTAAAATGGGAAAAAAAATGTGATATTGGAAAGAGGGAAATAAAGAATGAACCTGTGTAGCTTAAAGGTGTAGCAGAACTTCTGGCTCTGATCTGATTTGTCAACCTGGTCGAATAACGGTTCCCTCTGCTGGCTGCTGTGATTCCTACTGCTGACTCATAGTCATTGCCGGAAATATTAGTGTCATAGGGGTCAGAGGAGAATATACAGTGGCCAGTGAGGGGCGCATTTTTCCACAAACTTGGAAGTGTGGAACTGGATTGGCAACGCATAGAAATGCATTGCACTTCCCTACTAAATCAAAATGAATAAGACCACAACACACCGCACTGTGCATTATATGTTGCGTAGTAATGTGTAATAGCAGGTGTTCTTACTACGTGTTACCACCATGCACTAGTGGGAATGAGCCCTAAGAGAATTACATGCATTGGTGCAATGCAGTACCATTCATTATGAATAGCACATCAATGCATCTTCTCATCATTGCACTTGCACTGCAGTGCAACACGCAGTAACACAATAGGGTTGATTTATGAAAGACAAATTCACTTTGCACTGCAACTGCACTTGAAAGTGCACTCGCTGTAGATCTGAGGGGGACAAGCAAGGAAAATAAAAAACAAATTTTTTGCTAGCACATGATTGGATTATAAAATCAGCAGAGCTTCCCCTAATTTCAGAGCTTCGCCTAATTTCAGAGCTTCCCCTCAGATCTACAGCGACTGAACTTACAAGTTCACTTGTAATGCAGAGTGGATTTCCCTAGTAAATCAACCTCATTATTCTGCACTACACTGTTGAATTGCTGCATGCACTTTTTTGGTTCATTAAATGAATGGGCTTCCTTAATGCAACCTGCATTGATTCCAGTAACATGGCACAACAGTGATAACTGGGCCCAAATAATTGGATTGCTATAACACAATGCACATTAGCGCACAAAATATTGCACACGTTAATGCTCTGTATGCAATTGAAGGGGCTCCAAGATATTGGCCTGACTGATGCCATCTCAGACACAGAACAATTACATCGGCATGCTGCACTTTGGAATATCTTTTTTAGGTGGGCTGGAGGAAATTTGTCCTTAAATTAATGATCATAAAAATAAAAAATAAATTCCTAAGTGAATGAAGAGCTAAATGCAAGTTGTGTTCACATAGATATCGGGGAAAATCCAAAATACTGGTGTCTCATACTGCTACCTGCCTTGAATATTGCATAATCCGTTTCATCAACCCTTCTTATGTTTAGGTGCTTCCAGGGCAAGCGGAAGAGTGTGCGGCTTTCATTCAACCAACACACGCCTACATACTGGTTATGGTTGATTTGACGAAGGAGCCAAGGACCAAATCGCTCTTTGTTGTTGCACCTGTGGTAAAACAGCGGTTATCATTATATTATATATACAGTATACTGTGTGTCATATATATATATATATATATATATATATATATATATATATAAAAGTATATATATATATATATATATATGTATATATATATATATTTAAAAAACAAAAATAGTTCAACCTGCTGCACCTTGGATATTTGTTAGGAGAGTAAAAAAAATAATTAAGGAGACATCAACAAAAAATACAATGTTTCGGATCTATTAAGATCCTTCGTCAGGTATAGCAAGAATAAAAATCAGGTTATGATCACATTCATTATACAGCAAATTCTCTCATTGACTGGAAACTAGCAACCCTTGGATAGTCTTCACTTAAAGTGATTGTAAAGTTTAATTTAATTTTTAAATAACAATCATGTTATATTTACCTGCTCTATGCAGTTGGTTTTGCACAGAGCAGCCTGGATCCTCCTCTTCTCTGGTCCCTCTTCGGCGCTCCTGGCCCTTCCCTTCTGTTGAGTGTCCCCACAGAAAGCAGCTTGCTATGGGGGCACCCGGGCTGAGTCACAGCTCCCTGTGTCCATTCATGTCCCCCACTCTCCTGATTGGCTTAATGATTTTGATTGACAGCAGCGGGAGTCAATCGCATTGCACTGCTGTCTCAGCCAATGAGGAGGGGCGTCCCGGGCGGCTTAGACACTCCTGCAACATCGCTGGATAAGGACGGGCTCCTGTAAGTTATTAGGGGGGTCACTGCACACTGAAGGTTGTTTTATCTTAATGCATAGAATGCACTAAAATTAAATAAAAACTTCTGCCTTTCCCTTTAACCACTTCAGCCCCAGAAGGTTTTACCCCCTTCATGACCAGAGCACATTTTGCACTGCGCTGTTTTTAACTGTTAATTGCGCGGTCATGCAACGCTGGCCCCAAATGAAATTTGCGGCCTTTTTTCCCCACAAAGCTTTCTTTTGGTGCTATTTGATCAACACTGGGATTTTTTTTTTTACGATATAAACAAAATGATATTTTCTACTTTTTGTTCTAAAACAAAAAAAATCCAATAAACTCAATTGTTGTCATATATTTAGGCCAAAATGTATTCAGTCACATGTCTTGGGTAAGAAAAATTTCAATAAGTGTATATTTATTGATTTGCGCAAAAGTTATAGCGTCTACAAACTAGGGTATATTTACTGGAATTTATGCAGCTTTTAGTTTATGACTGCCATCATTTCTTGAGGTGCTAAAATGGCAGGGCAGTACAAAACACCCCCAAATGACCCCATTTTGGAAAGTAGACATCCCAAGGAATTTTCTAAAAGGCATGTTGAGCACATTAAATATTTAATTTCCTTGTCACGATTGATTGAAAAATGACAAAAAAATAAATGAAAAAAATGACACAAAGTTGTCATTGAAATTATATATAGTTCAAACATGCCATGGGCATATGTGAAATTACACCCCAAAATACATTTTGCTGCTTCTCCTGAGTACGGGGATACCACATGTGTGAGACTTTTTGGGAGCCTAGCCGCGTACAGGACCCCAAAAACCAATCACCGCCTTCAGGATTTCTAAGGGTGTAAAATGGTGATTTCACTCCTCACTACCTATCACAGTTTCGGAGGCCCTGAAATGTCAAGATAGCACAAACCCCTCCCCATAAGGACCCCATTTTGGAAAGTAGACACCCCAAGCTATTTGCTGAAAGGCATGTTGAGTCCATGGAATATTTTATATTTTGCCACAAGTTGCGGGAAAATTACAAAAAAACATTTTTTGCAAAAATATTTGCTATGAGGCATGGTGAGTATTTTGCAGCTCTCATTTGTTTTGGAAAATGAAGAAAGAAAACGGAAAATATATATTTTCTTTTCTTTTTTCAATTTTCAAAACTTTGTAACAAAAAGCGAGATCTGCAAAATACTCAACATTAAGGCCTCATGCCCACGGATGTTTTTACAGCTGCGTTTTTGAGCGTTTTTTACAGCTTAAAAACGCCTGTCCATGTTAGTCTATAGCTTCATGCCCACCTAGATGTTTTTGAGCTGCAAATAGCATAGGCGTTTTTAAGCTGTAAAAAAAACCCAGGACCAGTGCATTCCTCGGCGTTTGCGTTAGGCATAAAAAAACGCGAAGCTTTAAAAAACACTAAAAAACTAGCAAAAACGCCGCAATTTCAATTTTGAGCTCCGACGTTTTTACTTTTTTTTTTTTTTTTTTCGAAAAAAAAAGGTCAAAACATTTATACAATAACATGGACAGGCGTTTTTAAGCTGTAAAAAACGCGGCTGTAAAAACGTCCGTGGGCATGAGGCCTTAGGCTCCATGTACACCGAAGCTGATAAACTGCAGTTTATTGGCGTTTTTAAAAAAAAGCCCATTAACTGCACTCTATGTTAGCCTATGTGTTCATGTACACATAACGTTTTTTTAGCGTTAATGAGCAGTGGAGTTAATGGGCTTTTTTCTGAACGCAAGAAATTTGCGTTCAAAGTGCCGTTTTTCGTCGGGAAAAAAACGCAAAACGCTAACAAACGCTCAAAAAACATCAAAAACGGTGGTCGCGAGTGTTTTTTTTGCGTTTTTTGATCCATTGAAAAAAAAAAAAAAAAAAAGCTAAAAAACGCTACACTGAAAAACGTTAATAAACGCTAGTAAAAAAACACTGATAAAAGCTAGCTTTTTCTGCTGGTTTAAAAACAACAGTTTTTGAGCTTCTGTGTACATGGAGCCTTACTCAACAATACTTCGACACTAACTGACGCTGATGCTAACTGTCGTCACCCGTGACAGTAGGACCCCTTTTCACACTGGGGCCGTCGCCACGTTCGCTCCAGAGCGCCGTTTCTTTTAGCGGCGCTTTTACCCAAAGAAGGGATTAAAAACTCATGTGTTGCGGCGCTTCCAAATCGCTTTTCAGGTGCTTCCAAAGCGCTGCCCATTCATTGCAATGGGGCATTTTGGGAGTGCTGTATCCATCCCCTTTATGCTTGGATTCAGCGAGGGATCTGCTCATGGATCCCCTGCTGAACACAGCATGTGAAAGAACCCCAATGGCGTATGGCCACCTTTTGTGTTACTTTACTGCAGCAGACAAAAAGCTAATTTCCCTTTTCAGCCAGGGCTGTTCTGTGTGGTAAAGCTGTGTAAATCTAAGGACTGGATGGACAGGAATACAAATCCTTTGGCAGGTAAAATATGTATTATAATATGTAATTTATCTGTGTATAGCCATTAGCTTGGTTCTCAGCTTTATGAAATTCAGTAGTGGTCATACTAGACTTGAATGCTTGCAGAATTCTTACTAAGTCTTACCTTATAGGCATTGTTCTTTGGTGTTGAGAACACAAATATAACGCGTAAGCCTACTGGATATAAAAGGAGAAACATACATAATTATAAGCATAGTACAGAGCAAAATCATTTTTGAATAAAATTCTAATGATATCAGCCATAAAGGGGATTTACTTATCTTTACCAATTATAGATTTCTAACTATTTAAACCACTCTCTCCTGACGAAGAGGACATACACCCAAAGCCTCGAAACGCGTAGAGCTTCACCATGTATATTATACAAGTGTGATATAATCAGTGGTTGATTTATGGGTTTTAACTTTGTTTCATGTATTGGAATATCCAGTCCTTTTTTAGGACCTTTCCACATTGATGCTTTATTGAATTTGTAATAAAATATTTTTTGATTAATTACTGTTTTGCATATTCAATTGGGTGGAGCTATTGCCTTCAAAGTCCCACTAGAGGGTTCTCCTTTGTTTCTAGAGGGGATGCAATGGGTGCCTATTTCGGGATGTAATGTTGCTTGGTATAATTTGACTGCAAATAACAGTATATAACCAGTATATCTGTACCACACATAGGGTCTTACTTATGGCACAATATGCTGAACATTTGCTACATCTTGTTACATCACCCAACATTTAAAAAACAAGATTCCCATTTTTATTCGCCAGTGCATTCTCTCAATAAAGGCTTTTTCTCTATGAAAGGCTTATCGACATTTAGATTCTGACTTTCTTCAATAAGAAATGCAGGTTGAAGTGAGATTTGCAGTTGCATATTATTTGCACTTGCTTGTTTAAGATATGCACATTTGCCATACTTAGACCCCTTTCACACTGAGGCGCTTTGCAGGCGCTATTGCGCTAAAAATAGCGCCTGCAATGCGCCCCAAAAAAGCCGCTCAATTGTATCCAATTTGAAAGCCCGAGGGCTTTCACACAGGAGCGTTGTGCTTGCAGGAGGGTCAAAAAACTCCTGCAAGCCGCATCTTTGAGGCGCAATAGGAGCGGTAAAAATACCGCTCCTATATCGCCCCTGCCCATTGAAATCAATGGGGTAGCGCCTCCAAAACGCCTGCAAAACGCCGCAAAGAGGCGTTATTGCGGGCGTTTTTAACCCATTTTCGGGCGCTAGCGCCCGCAAATCGTGGGAAAAAATACGGTATAGCGGCGCTAAAAATAGCGCTGCTATACCGCCAGCGCATCCAGCGCCTCAGTGTGAAAGTAGCCTAAAAGTGAAGATTCTTTATGAAAGACAAAAGGTGAGTGTGATCAAATATGGTTAGTGAGACTGATAAAGGAGTTGAAAACTTTCACTCAAAAAATATATATGAATATTTACTTAGATTATCCTGTACTGAAAAGCAAATTCCTGATCACTGGAAATACTCACTCATGTGCAGATGCTTCTTACATAATTGGATAATTGAAGTGAATATTCACATTTTCGGAGTGAAGATTCTCAACTCCTTTTGTAAATTAGCCCAAGTGTAGCTGAATTCACCTCTTTTTTTTTTGTAACGATCAGTGTTAATTTCGTCGACTTAAACGACTAAAACATTTTAGTCGACTAAATGTATACTATTTTAGTCGACTAAAATACGACTAAAACGAAAACAATTGAGATGACTAAAATACGACTAAAACTAAAATGGCATTTTAGTCAAAAGACTATGACTAAAACTAAATAGAAATTTGACTTAACACTGGTCTGTAGTGCATGTTCATACCTCAATACCATAAATAATAACATATTAGATTTTTCACTCCAGCAGTCGTCGACTAAAATGTACTGGAGATTTAGTCGACTAAATACGATTAAAACTAAAACAATTGCAGAAGACTAAAATGGGACTAAAACTAAAATGGCATTTTAGTCCTAAGACTAATAAAACAAAATAGAAATTTGCTGCCAAAATGAACACTGGTAACCATGCCTATAAATGTCCCCTAGGTGGCGCTATACTGCACATTATACCTCACTGAATGATAACATGAACAGGAGCAGATCTATGGTATCAATGTTTACTAGTAGTAGTGAGGAATCAATATTACAGAGTCATACTAGAGAAAGATCTCAGAAACTCCCAGATTCTCCCGTTTACAAGATGATCACATGATTACTTGTACATTTTACTGATAATTGATATACCTATTAGTGGGAATAAACGATTATGGGAATATATGTTTTTATTAAAATAAAAAGGTCTCATGCCATCACATATCCCAATAATAAGAGTATTATCCCTCCTTTTTAGAACAGTGGATGGATCCTTGAAAATCCCACTGCCCTGAAATGAGGAATAATCCTCTTATTTTTGGGATATGAGATTTTTTTTATTGTGCTAAGAACTGATTAGTGTTAGGACTTTATGATCCTTTCTCGCCATATCCTGTGTAATTATACAATCTTGTTGGATCCAAAACCCTACTCCACAGAAGCCATGGTTTCCATACACTGCATTGATGATGACCAAAAAGCCTGAAACAGCTTTTGCATAAGTACATTTAAATAGTCCCATGTACTGGCAGGAGTATGGTCACTGTGCGCTCAAATACTTTGCGCCATCCCAATACCATCTTCCAGAAACTGGACTTTGGTTGATTGTATGAGAATGCCACCCTATCAACTTATATAGCATGAAAAATTCCTAAAATGTGTGTAGCGCTACCCCCAGTTAAGAGAGCCGCTGATATTGATTTGGGCCCTGCAGTGCACCGCTGTCAACCCCCGGCAATCGGCTCTAACCTCCCGTGGCACAGCTGGTGATAGAGAGATAGGACCGCGTGATCGCAACTGTTGGTGACGCAGTCCTATAACAAACATACACAGAATATACTTTAAAACTCCTATTAAAGTAAGCGGAACTGACACCAAATGTACTTTACCCAGATATTTTACTGAGGCTAATGGGCAAGTAATAAACAACAGTATAACAAGTTGCAGATCCCTGCAATAAACAGTAATAAAGATAAACAGAGTAATCAGAATAATAAAGTATTGCTATGCAACTCTAGCGCTGCCCTTTTACAGCTACTTCCCCTCATGGGTAGACTAACACCCAGCAATGTCTACCTATGCAGTCAGGCCTGACTGATCTAAATGGAAGTTCAGTGAAACAATATTCGCTAGCAATCTCTCGGTGGTGCACTTGAAGAACAACTTTGTAATCCCAACGAATAGTAAAGATAAAGTATCTGTCTTTAAACAGCTCTCACCACCTGGACAAGTCCAAGTCCGTTTCCTCCATCGATTCGTCTAGGAACAGGAATCCACCGACATCCAAGTCTTCAATCCTTCTGGTGTACTGCAGCAAGGAGGATTAGATGTCTCTAAGGCTCTGCTAGGCTGGCAGAGGGCTCTTTGGAAAGGAGCACACGGCCCGGGCTTCAGGCCTTGTGCACACAGCAGTTCAGCACAGACATCCTCTTGCTAGGAGAGGGGAGTCCAAAGAGGCCGACCAAAACTCCGCCTCCCCTTTATAAAGTCTGCCCCAGCAGTCTCTGTTCTGGAGCAATGCACCCTGGGTGCTGCAAGATGTACTGGGAGATGTAGTCTCTCTCTCCTCTGCTTTCACTTCCATAATGTCTCTTTACTTCCTCCCGACTCACCTCTCCCCTGGAACTTCTTGTCTCTCTGCATTAAAGGGGAACACCCCGCTACACACTCCCCCCACTTGAACTCTTTGGTCCCCAAAGATAAACTTCAACAAATACTGTTTACCATTTTGGACAATGTCGAGCATGATGTTGGCATAGGGAATTCCCACCAAAACTTTGGGATGGAACTCTCTTGCCCACAGGTCACACTACCATGAGTGGCCTGCCTAACTGTGCCACAGAGTGAGCTGGGGTTGCCCTCCACCAAATGGACGGTGGAAGGATCAGGTTGTTCAACACTTCTCCTAGCCGTTACAACAGAGTCCTCTGAGCTCGTCCCCATTTGGGGGTAAGTTAGTTTCTTGGGAGGCCTGATGACTCTGCGAGCCCTCTGCTCTCTTGGTGCTTCTGACTCTGGCACCACAGGCTCTTCTTCAGGAGTAAGTTCAGGTAACATTGCTGGTTCTGGAACCTCTGATTCAGAAGTCGACTGACGTATGGAATCTCTAGAGTCCTCCTCTGCGCAAGTGTCAGGAACATCTTCCCAGTAATCAGCTGAGGGACTGAAGGGTATGAATTCAGTAGCCTCCGGATTCAGTGTTGCATCTGGGGTATCCCCTCCATTTGGGAGATCTATGGCGGACGTTCCCAGAGTCGAGGGAGGCCACAGCCAGTCCAGTTCTCCACCTTCTTCTGTACTCAATTGGGAGGCCTCCCCATCTTTGGCTCGAGAGGTCTGGGACCGAGTGTTCGGCCTAGGAATATCCAGGATAGAGGCCGGTTCAGGGGAGTCTCTCACGGGAGGTATTCTGACTGCCTCAGCAAGTGGGAGCAGGTGGTTCCGATGCCACGTCTTCAGTGGACCCACCTTTCCTTCTGGCTTTAGTTTGTAGACAGGCAAACCGGGCAACTTCCCACAGACAACATAGGGCTCAGATCTCCACCTGTCGGCAAGCTTGTGTTTTCCAGGGACCCCCAGATTGCGTAGCAGTACTCGGTCCCCGGGCTGCAGATCTTGCACTCGAACCTTCAGATCAAAATTTCTCTTGTTGCGGGCCCCCCTTTGATCCGAAGCCGCCTGGGCTTGTTCATAGGCCACCTGCAAGCTACGTCTAAGTCTGTCCACGTATCCCTTGTGGGATGTAGCTGAGGTATTGTCTATAGAAGTGCCAAAGGCCAGGTCCACAGGTAGCCTTGCTTCTCTCCCAAACATAAGTCGATAAGGGGAGTAGCCAGTGGCGTCACTTGTGGTACAGTTATAGGCATGTACTAGGGCTGATATGTGCTGACTCCAGTGTTGCTTCTTCTCTGTTTCTAAGGTTCCCAACATGTTGAGCAGGGTCCGGTTAAATCTCTCCGGCTGAGCATCTCCTTGTGGGTGGTAAGGCGTGGTTCTGGTCTTCTTTATTCCTAATGAATCCAAAAGTCTTCGGATCAACCGACTCTCAAAGTCCCTTCCTTGATCTGAGTGGAGTCTCTGTGGTAGTCCGTAATGGACAAAATACTTCTCCATAAGTATCTTGGCCACGGTGGATGCCTTCTGGTCTTTGGTTGGGAAAGCTTGAGCATAGCGGGTGAAATGGTCGGTTATTACCAGAACATTCCCCAATCCACTCAGGTCGGGTTCGAGGCAGAGAAAGTCAATGCATACGAGATCCATTGGGCCTTGACTCTGTAAGTGGCCCATTGGGGCAGCTTGATGGGGTAGGGTCTTTCTCTGAATGCATCGTGCACAGGAATGGCAATACTCCTCTACTTCTGCCCTCATGCAGGGCCAATAGAACCGATTTCTGACAAGCTGGAAGGTCCTTTCTGCCCCTAGGTGACCATGATGGTCATGCAGGGCAATTAGTACAGTCTCTCGGTGCTTCTCTGGAAGAAATAACTGCCACTTATCTTCTGAGTCATCAGAGGGGCCCCTTCGGTAGACCACTCCCTGATGTACCTGTAGCCTGTCCAATTCCTTCCTCAACAGGCGAGCCTCCTTTGAGGGGTGATGTAGGAATTTGTTAGGATCCTGATTCTCCAGGGCTTCGAGGACCAATCTCCCCATGGGGTCTTCCAATTGGTCACACCTCAACTCCTTCTTGGACAGTCTCGGTAAGTTGTCTTCCTCCAGTTGAGTTACCCCACAATAGTGTTTGGGGACTCCTACCATGGTAACCCCTATTTCTTCTGCTCTGGAGCCTCCTCTGGCTTGGAATTCAGCCCCTTGACAAAGGGCCCGCACCCCGTCCGGTGCCACTTGGGTCCAATCTTCCCAGTCATTTGTCGTGGCATGAGACCTCCGGGACAGGGCATCTGCATCCCTATTTCCGGCTCCTGGTCTGTACTTCAGACTGAAGTTGAATCCAGACAATGCGGCCAACCACCTGTGTCCGGTGGCATCTAGTTTCGCGGTGGTGAAGAGGTAGGTCAGGGGGTTGTTGTCTGTCTTCACAGTAAACTCTGCCCCATACAAGTAGTCTTTTAGCTTGTCTACTACCGCCCATTTGAGGGCCAGGAATTCCAGCTTATGAGTGGGGTATTTCTTTTCTGAGGGGGTCAGGCTCCTGCTCACATAGGCCACTGGTCGCAGTTGTCCTTCATGTTCTTGGTAGAGTACACCACCTAGACCCTCATGGCTGGCATCCACATGTAATTCATAAGGTCTGGTAGGGTCGGCGTAGGCCAGGACTGGGGCAGTGGTTAAGCTCCTCTTCAGAGCATGAAAGGCCTCTTCACATCTTGGGTTCCACTGATCTTGAACTGACTCACCAGGCCTCCTGGGCCCTGAGTCATCCTCTTCCCCTTCTGCCTTTAGCAATTCATTCAACGGGCGGGCAATCCGAGCAAACCCCTCCACAAACCTCCTATAATAGGAGCAGAACCCCAGGAAGGATCTGAGCTCTGTTACTGTGGTGGGTCGTGGCCAGGAAGTGACTGCTTCCAACTTCTCAGGATCTGTGGCCACCCCTTCTTCAGACACTATGTGCCCCAGATAGTTCACAGAAGACTGGTAGAACCGACACTTCTCGGGGGAAAGCTTAAGTCCCTCTTCGCTGAGTCTTCTCAATACTTTCTCCAACCTGGCTTCATGTTCTTCCAAGGTTCTTCCAAAGACAATGACATCGTCCAAGTACACAAGGACTTCTATAAGATTCATGTCTCCAACAGTCTTCTCCATAAGGCGTTGAAAGGTAGCAGGAGCTCCAGACAGACCCTGAGGCATCCTATTGAATTTGAAGAATCCCACCGGGGTTATGAAGGCTGTCTTCTCCCTGTCTTCTGGGTGCATAGGGATTTGATAGTACCCACTCTTGAGGTCCATCACACTGAACCATTTGGCTCCAGACAAACTTTGTAGGGCATCTTCTATCCTTGGCGTGGTGTATTGGTCAGGGATGGTTCTCCTGTTGAGAGTCCTGTAATCGATACAAAGCCTCAACGACCCATTCTTCTTTCTGACCACCACGATTGGGGAGGCATAGGGACTTCTAGACTCCCGGATCACACCAGTCTTCTTTAGTTCTACAAGTTGTTCCCCCACCTGGTCAGCTGGGCCTTGGCTCTTTCTTTCCAAGCCCTGGGTAGGTTCGGGTTTTCCACGGACAGTTTCTCCCAAACATCTCCTCCGTCACCCGTCCCCTTGACTTCGGACCAAGTGACCGGGGCAGCAGGGCTCACCTGACCAAGCAACACTCTGGCAGGGATCTCCATGGGTCCTCCCGTAGTGTTCCTAACACTCACCGGAACTCTGCCATGGGCCTTCTTCAGGGCCTTGAACGGAATCACTTCTGGTATCACTTCCAGGCCTGAGGACTCTTCCCTTGGGTCTGATTCCAGCATGACAAAGGGGCCAGGTTGTTCCCACGAAAGCTTCACAGTGGCCCTAAGACAGGTTACTTCTCCGGGCTGTAGCACTACTCTTTCTCTGCCAAGTCTCCACACCTTCCCTATCCCCTCTCCCGGGGTCTTCTGCTCTAAGACCAGTCGTTGGTAGGCCGTCTTTAGCATGGGATGGATTTTGGTGGCTGAATGGTTTCTCTCTTTCACTAGAGGGGTCAGGAGTCTCCTGACTAGATCCGTGTTTGTCCCAATGATCAGGGAAATCTTGCTGGCTCCAGGCGGCCGGGGACACACAACTGCCAGGGTGTCAAACACTTCAGCCTTCCCAGCCACGGATGGGTCGAAAGTCATCTTTATGGGCAGGTACCCATCATAAGGGAAACTCTGGGTTCCAAGTCCCCATATCTCCAGCTCTTCTATCTTCTGGATAGGCAGATGACTCAAGTGCCTATCATAGAAGTCCCGGTATAGTAAAGTCACCTGTGCTCCGGTGTCCAAAAGAGCTTTAGTATAGACTCCTTCCACTTGAATGGGCACAGTAGGAGACGGGCCCACCAGTTCCTTTGGGTATGGCCGGACTGGGGTCACCTCTTTTTTTTGGCTTTCGACCCTTGCCCTGCTCCTTTTGGACCTTAATTTTTCCTGAGCCTGGCATGCATTGACTTTCTCCCTCTCAATGGGGGCACAAACCCGCTGAGGGATGTTATTGTTCCTTTTAGGTGGATGTTCCTTCTTTGGGGTGCTGTACTTCCACTGAGGGGTCTTGCCCCCTCCCTCTGGGGTACATCTTGGTGGGGGTGTACTATACCTCCTCCTAGGAGTTTTGTCTCCTCCATTCTTGGCCTTTTTTTTTAGTTTTGAGCGCACTGAAGATGATGGGCACCCGGTTGACTCCTTCACCGGGGCCCTTTGGAGTTTCCCGCCGGCTTGCAATTATCTGTTCTCTTCTTCTTTGGGCTGGAGCATACGTTAGCAAAGTGGCAACTCCCTCCGCAGTTATAGCAAATCACCTCTTCTCGGTCCTGTAGGGAGGCCGGTGCTGAGGTGTTCGGGAACAACTCCTTTCTTGGGCTTGGTTTCTCTCGTTTTCTCTGATCTTTCTCCATCAAAGAGGTCAGCATCTCCAACACTTGGGCCATTTGCGATTTCAGAGTGTCAACCTCCGCATCTCTTTCTGGGCTCTTGACCGAATGGACCAACACTGGTACAGGTGTGACATTCGCCTTGGCCACCTGCTGATCTTCCTGCAGCACCTCTTCGTCCCTAATAATTTTTATTAGATCAGAGTAGGTTAGTGACATTCCTCCTCCTGAGGTTTTCAGGTGCAGCCAGACCGGGTCTGAGCGCCGCGCTCCCCTCATGATCTGCTTCATGCGTGCTTCATCTGCATCTTTGGGCAGCATTCCCTTCTTCAGTACAATCTTGCATAACTGCCTGTTCAGCCTTCTAACATATTCTGACAGTTTCTCATTCGGCTGCTGGAGAGTGTGTTCAATTTGATAAATCATCTCTGACACCTTCTCCAGCTGACCAAACTCTTCCTGCAGCATGGCCAGGCAATCTTGAGCTGTACAGTTTTCATTTCCAAACCGGAAGCTCTTCACCGCTTCTGCCGCGGCACCTTTCAGACTTTCTAAGACTCGCTGTCTCTTCTGTGCCTCAGGCACCTCCCATGCTTCTACTGCCTGCAATGCCTGTTCCACCCAAGTGTCAAAATCTTCCTCCCCCGCAGGGACGGGGAGCTTCCCTGAGAAGGTGCTAAGCTTCCGGTAACCGGCCTCCACATGCACCGTACTGCTTTTCTGGCACTTAATTACAAGGTCTCCTAGAGCATTCAACAATTCAGGCCCTATAGCGGCCAGCGGTGATCCCGGGCTTAATAGTTCCTTAAGCTTTTCTGCTTTAGGGGATAGTGGTGGAGATAAATTTAACATTACATATTTAATTGTTCACAATATGAATAATTGTATTCTAGCAAACCATATAAAATATTCCTTCCACTACATTAAGAAGTTAAGATAAAGTTTCTCTGTAAGAGTTATGATATGAAGTGGTGTATCCCAAGGAAAAGCAAATCTTTAGAAGTTTTAATCATCACAGACCATGAAATGGCTGTATTATCAGGTTTTGGTTACTAATCTGCTCAAGGTGTTTTTAAGAAGATAAATAAATAAACTGCTCAAGTTGTTAAGTCACATCTGCACGTTTTTTTTTTTTAGTTTTATCATTTGCTAAAGGTAAAGACTGAAGGTAATTTGTCACTTTCATTCTTAGCGATTTCTGTCAGCGTGCAACGTACAAGGATCCCGGACGAGCCCCCACGTGTAGCGCTACCCCCAGTTAAGAGAGCCGCTGATATTGATTTGGGCCCTGCAGTGCACCGCTGTCAACCCCCGGCAATCGGCTCTAACCTCCCGTGGCACAGCTGGTGATAGAGAGATAGGATCGCGTGATCGCAACTGTTGGTGACGCAGTCCTATAACAAACATACACAGAATATACTTTAAAACTCCTATTAAAGTAAGCGGAACTGACACCAAATGTACTTTACCCAGATATTTTACTGAGGCTAATGGGCAAGTAATAAACAACAGTATAACAAGTTGCAGATCCCTGCAATAAACAGTAATAAAGATAAACAGAGTAATCAGAATAATAAAGTATTGCTATGCAACTCTAGCGCTGCCCTTTTACAGCTACTTCCCCTCATGGGTAGACTAACACCCAGCAATGTCTACCTATGCAGTCAGGCCTGACTGATCTAAATGGAAGTTCAGTGAAACAATATTCGCTAGCAATCTCTCGGTGGTGCACTTGAAGAACAACTTTGTAATCCCAACGAATAGTAAAGATAAAGTATCTGTCTTTAAACAGCTCTCACCACCTGGACAAGTCCAAGTCCGTTTCCTCCATCGATTCGTCTAGGAACAGGAATCCACCGACATCCAAGTCTTCAATCCTTCTGGTGTACTGCAGCAAGGAGGATTAGATGTCTCTAAGGCTCTGCTAGGCTGGCAGAGGGCTCTTTGGAAAGGAGCACACGGCCCGGGCTTCAGGCCTTGTGCACACAGCAGTTCAGCACAGACATCCTCTTGCTAGGAGAGGGGAGTCCAAAGAGGCCGACCAAAACTCCGCCTCCCCTTTATAAAGTCTGCCCCAGCAGTCTCTGTTCTGGAGCAATGCACCCTGGGTGCTGCAAGATGTACTGGGAGATGTAGTCTCTCTCTCCTCTGCTTTCACTTCCATAATGTCTCTTTACTTCCTCCCGACTCACCTCTCCCCTGGAACTTCTTGTCTCTCTGCATTAAAGGGGAACACCCCGCTACATGTGTAATCTATAAGGCGCCTTTCACACGGACAGCTGTTTTGCCGCAGTTAAGAGCATGTAAAATGTTCTGTGAAATTCAAGGCTCCATTCACTGTGATTAGCTGCATTTGTACATTGCGATTACCTGCGTTTACGTGCGGTTACATGCGGGCGCGTTTAGTTGCGGTAGTCAATCCCATAGAAACCCTTTTTATACCTACTGATTATGATGTGCTTCCTGTTGTTCTTTTTTTTTCTCACGCTGCTATCCGCAGTTGACACAAAAGACTGTGATTACCTGCGGTTATGTGCAGATAGCTGCGCTACATCGCACCTGGACGCATTCAATTGTATTTTTTCTATTCGCACCAAACCGCATGTAACGAAATCGCAGCTAAACGCTGTGTGTGAATGGGGCCATAGGAAAGCATTGTGTGCTTTTAGCAGCGGTAGAAAACCAGAAAATCCGCAGCTAAAAGCACCATTCTATCCGTCCGTGTGAAAGAGGCCTAACTAAAGGCAAAACTTTTTTCGTTTTGGATAGAGTGTCAGGCTTTATTGTGGTCTGTGCTCCCATTAGGGAGATTCAGGCTCTCTATTTGTCCTGGTATCACTGAAAGTGAGAGAAAAACACAAATTTTGGGTTGTCACCAGCACAGTAGGGGAAATCTTCCAATGGGAACACTAGTTCTGGTGACAACCAGGGATTTACCAAATTAGGAGAGATTTTCTCTCACTTCCTGTTTGGCTATGGAACAGGAAGTGAAGGAAAATCTCCCTAATGGGGCACAGATGACAAAAATAAAACTGACAGGGGTTAAAACCCTTATCCAAAATGAAACAAGTTTTACCTTTCATTTTACCTTAAAGAGGAAGTAAACCCTGATGGGTTTTACGTCCTCTTTATTTCCCTGCAAAGGTAAAGCAAAATAGGCTACTATGCATCACATAGTAGCCCATTATGTGTCACTTACCTGAAACCGAAGCCGGCAATGTCCCTGATGTCCCCACTGGCATGCGCGCAGGAGCCGCCAGTCACGGCATGACCCCAGCTAGAAACGGCACAGCGTGCCTTTTCTAAAGTGCGCATGCGCCGAATGCATTGGCGCATGCACAAAAGAAATGATCGTACGGGGAATTGGAAATATCTCCTAAACTGTGTAGGTTTAGGAGATATTTCTAGCACCTACAGGTAAGCCTTAATCTAGGCTTACCTGTAGGTGAAAGTGGTTGTACAACCACTTTAATTACTTATTTTCTATAAAATGATGTACTAACTATACACTGCACCTAGATCCTTACTACCGTTTCATCTGTTTTAAGCTTTCTAAACAGCACCAAAAAGAATATGTAGGGGTCTACTTATCAATGTTCTCACCCAAGAGTCAGACAACATTCCTATATATTTTTCCAATTAATCCATTCCCACCCGCCCAGGGTCCCTTGAACTGGTTTTGAACACCCAGGGGGTGGAGGGTCTGTCCAGTCATGTGACCACTGTGATTGGCTGTCACAGTGGCCATATAATTGGGAACCAGTCCCCGATCATTTGTATAGACTGAGCGCTGTCTTTGACAGCTCTGTCTCTTAGCTGGGAGCGTGCAGT
Organism: Rana muscosa; assembly: GCA_029206835.1. Taxonomy (NCBI): domain Eukaryota; kingdom Metazoa; phylum Chordata; class Amphibia; order Anura; family Ranidae; genus Rana; species Rana muscosa. The sequence goes on along the minus strand of CM055119.1, from coordinate 80,459,742 downwards.
GAGCATGTTCTCACAACAAAAACCTCCGCAGCCCATAGACGGAATACTTGATCATTACACAATAGGATATAAATATTCCCATGTAGGAGTACGATCACTGTGCTGCTCAAAATACTTTGTGGCATTTCAGTTAATACCATCTTTCAGAAATTGGACTTTAAATGATCAAATATTCTGTGCTATAGCGTTATGTTGGTGGCAAGAGGTTAAAGCTGTGAATCTTGTATGAATGCAGTGTGAATATTGGGTGAAAACATTGATAAACAGAGCCCTATGTTCACCCATTCTCCTTTTGTATTCTGATATAGTGAATGGAAACACTTGTCCTTTCTGGGAAATGAAAAGAATCTAAATTTGGCAAGAGACGTGGACAGTTTCCAAATCTATGAGTAACCGGCAATGAATCCGCAGCCCTGTGGTAAGAATCCATGGTATTGGATGTTTATGGTAATAGAGTGCTTATACATGTCAGACCGGACTCACCCAAGAATTGTATGGACATGCTTATTTGTCATGCTTTATATTTATATGATCAGGCCGTTGAAAATAGCTTAGATTTAGTTAGGTGCAGTAAATGTTACCAGTTCAACTCCAACCAAGAACATTTCCCAGTAGTTTTTGGATTGAGTGGGGAAAGGTGAAACCCTATGCTGGGTTTTCCTTGCTGTCTGTGTCCCCTTTGGGAATTTCCACTCACCTTCTGTTCTGGCGAATACCAGATTTGGTAAGATCTATTCTATAGTGTCCATTAGATCTATAGTTCCTGTAGATGATATTTAGGTCCTCAAGATCTATAGGTTCAGTAGGTCTATAAGATCCAGTAGGTCTACAGAGCCAATATGATCTATAGGTCCAGTATATCTATAGGTTCCACAAGATCTATAAGCCCCACATGATCTATATACCTCCTGCTCTCTAGCTCGCTCATCACCTCCTCCCATGCTCGACTCCAGGACTTTTCCAGAGTCTCTCCAAGCCTATGGAACTCCTTACCCCAATCGGTCCGTCTATCTCCTTCTCTATTAGCTTTTAGAGGATCCCTAAAAAGCCTCCTCTTCAGAGAAGCCTATCCCACCCACACCTGACAACTATATTTCCATTCTGTCCACCTGATCACCCGCCACAGCTAATACCCTTTGTTTCACGTGACCCTCCCTTCTAGATTGTAAGCTCTAACGAGCAGGTTCCTCTGATCCCTCGGTATTGAATTGTATTGTGATTGTACTGTCTTCCCTGATGTTGTAAAGCGCTGCACAAACTGTTGGCACTATATAAAACCTGTATAATAATAATAATATAGGTCCAGAAGATAATTTATAGGCCCTCTAGAGCTATGGATCCAATAGATGATCTATATGGTCCAGTAGATCTAAAGGGGCCCACAAGATCTATAGGTCCAGTATATAATCTACAGGTCTAGTAGATCTATAGGTCCAATAAATCTATAGGGTCCACAAGATCTATAGGTCCAGTAGATAATCTATAAGTCCAGAAAATAATCAATATGTCTAGTAAATCTGTAGAGTAATCAAATCTATTGATCCAGTAGATGATCTAGACAGTCCACGACATCTATAGGTCCAATACGTCTATGGGGTCCACAAGTTCTATAGCTCAAGTAAATGATCTATAGGGTCCATAAGATCTATGGGTCCAGAAGATAATTGAAAGGGTCCATACAAAGCTTTAATTTCAGAAGATCTATAGGGCCAGTAGGTGATCTATGGGTTCAGTAGATGATCTCTAGGGTCTAGTAGTTGCCCAATAGCTGACCACACTGAAGATAAGCTACCTAAACTACCCTCTATATTGGTGTACACATGATTTCTAGGCTGTTTATAGGGTGGATAGAATCTAAAGCCTCATACACACGGTCGGACTTAAAACAAACTTTTCCGTGGATTTTTGTCCAAAGGGAGTTGGCCGGGAACACCCATAGCATACACACGGCAGGACTTTTCTGCAAACTTTCCCAACATCACGTGGTTTTTCTGCTCTTTACCGCCACCCTTTGGTCAACTTCTGCTATTGTTGGTTGATTTTAACATCGGTTCTAGGCATGCGTGTTTGTACTTCGGACAAAAGTCAGATGGATTTCTGTACACACGATAGGACTATGCACCGTAGGACTTTTGTTGCCGAAAAGTTTGTCCGTTTGCAGAGCGAACTTTTGTCCGATGAAAACCGAAAAAGTTTGTCCGATAGAGCGCACACACGGTAGGATGTTTTCGAAAACTTGCTCATTTTGAAGTTTGTTGTCAAAAAGTCCTACCATGTGTATGGGGCTTTAGAAGGGTCAGGCTGAACTGCACAACCAACTGTCCTCTGAAATCTTAAGGAAAACAAATGTTTTACCTGAAAAAAATATATGCAATTGCACTCAAAAACTCTTGTAATCACAACACTCCTGCCAGAAAGCACAGGCAGGTCCCAGGTGCCTGACAATTCTCTGCAGGCTACACTGGAGTCAAGCAATCCTAGTCTAGGACCCACCCTCAGCCCATGATTGGACAATGAGGGAGCAGAGCAGATTGGACACTTTATTCAAGCCTATGCACCGTGCTGTTATGCATAGACTTCAATGAAATGTAATTTTGGGACTCGGTGCAATGTGTTGTCACAATGCATAGCACCTGCCCCTACACAATGCACACCAGTGTACATGTGGTTCAGGGTGCGGCTATTATGAACAAGTCCCTATACAAAGTGGAGAAGGCTTAGGTTTATTGTTTCCAATTCTTTAGACATTGAGGAGATTACATTTCATGTGTGGCCACTGAGCCAGGAAGTGAGCAAAAATCCATCTACGGGGGCACAGTGTAATAAAACCTTTTTTAAAAGTAGAGTTGGGAAAGATTAGAACCCATGTCAGGTTGTTACCTGTTGAGATTGTCCCCAATGCAGAGATATGCTCCCTGGTTACAAGGACAGGTGAGGTGACATCTGCCCAGCAGACCACAATAAAAACCTTACAAAGGCTATAACTCTCCTCTACTCTACTCTAGAATTTGATTGTACAACTCCCTTTAGATCTACCATTACTAATGTAATACAAGAGAATTATACAATCAGATTGTAAAGTGTATTGCCAGCTTTAGGCTGTGACATCTGTCTAGACTTTACTATATAGGAGGAAACCAAGACATTATTATAATAGGCTAAACAAGCAAATAAGGAGTAGTTAGGAGGTTATCTCAGGCTACGAGTGGGACTGTCCCACTAGCTAAACAAACAGGATTGTTCTTCTGCTGCTTTCTAAATATTGGATGACTACATTATTCTAAAGATATGTCAGAAAATATGAGCCGCGTAATCACTTCCTCATTGTAACCACAAGAATGAAGAGGACACTTCGGAGACATGTGGAGTTTGACTGGCGGCACCATCCGTCAAACTCGTCCATTGAAGTCACGGTTGGGGTGTGCTACTACCATGCAAAATCACCTTTCATCTTTAAAAAAAAAAAAAAAGAAAAAAGGAGGCATTTGGGAGGTGAAAGTATCGCCATCTGAACACCTGCAAACCTTTTTACAGCTGCCTATGAAAAGCGTTCCTCATTGGATCACTTTTCAGAGACGCCTTAGGGTCACTGTAACACCTTACAACTGGACCAAACAATCTTTGTACAATCATATTTTGTTTTACCAAAACAATGTAATATGATGACCTACCTAACCTGTCCAATTAATTTGTACCCAATCAGGCAGGCCCTTGCACTGCATAGTTTTTGGTGATTGTACAATCAGATCATAACATGTAGTGAGCCTAAAGCTGGCCATATACTACACATCTGATTGTTCAATCGTCTTTAGATCTACCAACAACATACTATTAAAGTCAGGGGCGGTGCGTCTGTAGTGGGCGCAGGAGCGCCGCCCCCCCTCTCCCCTGCACCGTCAACAATACATACAGTCATGCATTGCATGACTGTATGTATTGTCGCCGGCACCGCTGCCGCCCACTATTCAGATGGCCGGCCCCCTGGTGAGCGTCAGCCATCTGAATAACAGCAATTGGTTGGCTTTTAGAAGTGTCTATCAGAGCCAGCGATAGGCTTCCCGATTACAGCCTGTGGGCTGTAATCGGCTTCCAAATAGTTAACCAAGAGACACACGGGCTGTGCGTTCCTTGGTTAACATTGACACGCGTCTCAGCCAATCAGGTTTACCGGGTCTGGTTACAGGTAACCTGATTGGCTGAAGCGACATCGAGGGCGGGAGAAGACATTGAGGACGGAAGAAGACATGAGGGAGCATGGAGGAGGATGGCGCTGACCCGAGCAAGGTAAGTGCAGGGCTGGGGGGAAACTGGCTGCATTTGGGAACAAACTGGCTGCATTTGGGGGGAAACTGGCTGCATTTAGGGGACAAACTGGCTGCATTTGAGGGGGCAAACTGGCTGCATTTGAGGGGGAAAAGTGGCTGCGTTTTAATGGGCACAGTGGCGGCAATTGATGTTTTTTTTTTCAGTTTGTTTGCGCCCCCCCCCCCCAAATATTTTGAGCACCAGCCGCCACTGATTAAAGTAGAACTATAGGCAAAACATTTTTTTTTTGTTCATTTTGGATAGAGTAAGGGAGGGTTATAACCCCTGTGAGGTTGCTTTATGCCCTCTTTGTCCCATTAGAGAGATTTACCTTCACTTCCTGTCCCATAGCCAAAACAGGAAGTGAGGGGAAATCCCCTCCCCAGGACTTCCCCTCTATTACTTTTCTGGGGACAACACAAAATGTGTGATTTTCTTTTACTTTCACCTTTAATAATAATGCTACACAGGACAAATAGAGAGGGTGGCATGGGGGCACGGACATCAATAAAAACGGACAGCTGTTTTAATCCCTCTTCACTCTAACTAAAACAAAAAAAAAAGTTTTGCCTTTAGTAATACTTTAGGCTTTCTCTCATCAATAATACTTTTTGGTGCTAAAAGTGGCCATACGATCAGGTTATAAATTTCTAAACTTTCAATAAAACATTAACATAAATTTCACCAGTAAAAAAAAAAAATGGCCATACACGACTCGATTTTCTCTTGCTCAGCCTACAGGCTGAAAAAAATTAAAATCAATCGACTCCCGTTTATGCAAACAGCATGGATGGAGAAATCGTCACTGCTGGCTATCCAGGCAGCTGCAGCACCCATGGGTGCCTGAATGAAATGGCACTGCCAAATAGTAACTGCATCTGTAAGATACAGTCACTGTTTCCCTGAAAATGTTCCATCCGTCCCAAGCTGGCCAGATAAATTGAAATTTGGCTAATTAAGTAGGGACCGGTGGAATTTCTAACCATGTGTGGCCATATCTGTTTGTCGGTAGTCTATCGTTAGATCAACTTCTGTCAAATGGGAATGTTGGAAAACGTTCTCGATCAGCGGCTGCAGCCAATCAGCTGCAGCTGCTGATCAGTGTGTTCTGACAGTGGAAAGTCCCTGCTGTCAGAATACAATGTCCCAGTAAAAAATAAATAAGTGAAAATAAAACAAGTCATCTATGGCTAGCTTTAGCCCTGGTTCACATTGAAACGATTTGACACCTCAATATGCATGACAAGTCGCAGGCTATTGCTTGTGTTCTTTCGATATGTGCCCGCCGCCAACAGTGCCCGCGCATGCGCAGAACGGAAGGGCACTCCAGCTGAGTTGTCGATCAGCTGGAGTGACGTCACCATAGCGCATGCGCACACCGTAGGTGCCTTTTTTTGACAGGAGATACCATTTCTCGGGCACAATTTAATGCTATGCAAACATTGGAGGGACCCAGTATTTGTCATATTGTGGCTCACTGTTGTGCCGCGGGTTTACAGCGAGGCACAATCTGACATCTACGGTGTCTCTCCGCTCTTTGCATAGCTTTCAATTGTGCCCGTGTAATGGTATCTAAAAAAT